>JACGCM010000664.1:0-600000 GCA_014058105.1 Kingdonia uniflora | reverse complement strand
TGGCCTTGATAAACAACTTCTTATTCTGCATTACAGTCATAATATAAGTTTTCCAATGAGGCACTAAATTCTTTAATTGAAGAAAAGTAGAAAAATTCCTATCTTTATTCATATTTTGGTGGCCTTCGCTGAGAAAAGTAGAAAGGGTTTCTGCCCCTACTAGACAATCATCAAAATCTGCCTCGAAATTAGTCGTCCTAGACACATATGCCTCCATGCTCTGTTGGACTTCACTTTTTGACTCCTTGACGAACTTCTTATTTCTCGACTTAGAAGACGCTTTCTTCTTCGACAACAAGCTAGTAACCAATTTAGGCGGTCGACCATCTAGAACACCATATTGAGTCATACCATCTTTCTTCTCCCCCTTAGTAGTAAATCTATGAGAAACCCTATTTAGGGGAAGGAGGGGAGCAACAACCTGGTTGGCGGCCCTCTTTTTCATTCCTTTCCCGAAGGTTTCCGTCAGCATATTATCTCTTTTTACAGTTGCAGAATCCCTGGTGTAGCCACTAAGTGAGGGATTCTAAAGGGGCAAGCTCGAGTCCACAGCTTTCTTATTTATCGTAGACATCTTTTCGTTGATAACGTGAATTTCTGCTCCTTTAGACCAAGTTCTCTTTAACCCAGCTTCTTAAAACAAAGTGTCAACTTTCCCTTTGTCAACAACTAGGCTATCAATCCAACCGAAATAGCCCTTCTTGATATTGTACAACTTTTCTTCAATATCTGAGTTTCTATCAATCTCCTTCAAGGATGCATGAAGACAAGAAAACATCCAAAAGTTAGAACACTAGATTCAATCAAACAAATCAATACTTCGTCGTGCATTTACCTAACCATAAACCTAAATGAAAAATTTTCCTTTTCAGAGGTTCCCTTGGATTTTTCCAGTCAAATTCGTAATTCCCTGGCACAAGGAGACATTCCTCAAAATACTTCCCCCCTATCAAAGCAATCCTTAAAAAAAGAAGTCTCCACAAAAACTTCGGTAAATACCTGTACCCTAACTTCGATGGATTTTTTTTAAGTGTGTAATACACACATAAGTCATCCATAGTGATTAACTTATCCCCTCTTACCTTTAATAGACTGTTAATCACTCCACATACTCGGAAGAGGTCGTACACATTAGGGTTAAACTGACCAGGCGCTGCATCATAAATTTAAAAAAAAAATCTAATCAGCTCGTAGAGGGAGCTTCAACCCTTTTTTTTATCTATTCTCGATTGACAAGAATGCCATCCAACAAAATATCTTGGTTTGTCATTTTATGATGATATTCCACTAACCTAATATCCTCGGGAATACCGTACTTCTCTTTAAAGCGTAAAATCTCATTTGTTTCTGGACCCTCTCCATATTAGACATCAACATCATCTTTCTGCACCAAAGCCTTTACTCGATTCCTTATCTTACCAACGCGCTCCGGAGGCCTCAAAAATTGTAAATTGCAATGAAATGCATACTCCTCTTCTGCCGCCTTTACCTCTACTTCACTCAAATCTTCATACTTGGGGATCCATTGGTACCAATGGTTGCCCATTTACACATCACTTACCAAAGTATCGATCAAGCAACTCTAAATACTTCACATACACCCGGTTAGAATGTTCATCCTTCTGAACCTGAGCTCTCATTCTCACCATCTCAAATCCTACCAAAAATATTCTGATTACCAAAGGTATTTATATACAGCAAAAAAAGTAAAATAATCAAACTAGCAGACAAAATACAATATTCATTTCTTATTAGAACTCTACATATCGCAGTCAAATCAAACTCCCAGGGAACTATTTCAGGCCCCACACAGTCAACAAAGTCCAGTTCGGGATCTTATTACCTCAGTAACTCATAACTATATTTACATAAAAAACTATCTCAGCATCAACATGACTCACCAATTATCTTTGGATAATAGATTTCATTTCCTTCGAGATCACCATATATTTATTCGATGCAATTTCAACTACGAAAGTTTATTCATATGTTAACTATTACATTTTACCTTCGACAATTATTTCCTTCGATTAGATTACATCAGCCTAAATGGTTACATATTATCCTTCGACATAGACTACTTAAAGCTATATGCTTTTTTTCACAAGAATCTGGGATATCCTCAGGCGATTGAAAGAGAAACACCCTCCTCTATTATAACCACCGCCATCCCTGACCCTAGGGGGCTATAGAGACAGCCGCATTCGCCTACTCCGTCGACACCGCCATAGGAAACCCTGCCTGCCTTAGCATCATCATCTTTAATATGGGCAGTGGCCACATCTCCAAACAATTGATAAAATCTGAAGCCTTCTGCAACACAAAATGACACTGGCAGGAATGGACACACTGCCTTACGACGATAACTATCTTCCTCCATCATTTCCTCAAATCTCATCACCATCCGTTCTGAATAACAAGATAACTACGATAAAGAACTGAGAGAAACCTCTTTAAACACACTAAACTTCCTATCCACATGCTCCAAGAACTCGTTATGCAACGCCTGGATCGAGGTTGTCACCATCCAGACCTACTCTACCTTTACAAACTTGTCGAACAACAACTCTTTTTTTACCCTCTATTTATAACCTCACCTTCAAAATTATGAACTCCAATGTCTTACAATAAATGCTCCTTGGGAAACTAAATTGACCAGATTCATTTGGCTTTTGCCTCAGAAATTGCAAAATACGGACTTTTACAAAACATTCGATAACCGTTTCACATTCTGATGTTCTTCTCGATACATCAATAAGTAATTGTATCGAGAATTGAGCGATTGTATTAGTATATTACCCAGATTCGACAAATAGAAGCCAACGGAACTTAGTCGAAGACATTCCATCATTCGAGAAGATGTCACATCTGTTACCACTATTGTCGAGGTATTTTGATGTGAGGACCAGGATCTTTAAGACATTACTAAGAAAGCACAAAGAGAAGGATTATCAATTAAATGACTTGATCGCTGCTGATTAGTGACGGTACTCTTATCCTTTCATTTTTGGATAACCATTGTATGCCCTTGTATGTAGGGTGTTTTAACTCTTATGATATATATTTATCAGGTGGCCCTTGTTGATTCATATTTTTTTGACAAGTGCTTGTATATTATATTTTTTTGTCGTATACATAGTTTTATTGGCACACTGCTGTTTATGAATCTCAATTCTGAATGTTGAAAATAAGTAATAATGCCTCTCTAAAATATTTTAGCAGTGCCCCAATGATTCTTTGCATGTTGTTATCTTCATCTGAAAGTTAAATTGTTGATGATCGATAACATAGTTAAATTATTGTTGGCCTAATGTACAAAGTGACAATTTACTACTATATATACGACAATTTACCCTGTATAATGAAATACTGCATGTCTTGCATTATTTGTAACGTTGAGGAATCTACAAATTTTGAATAAAACATGAAGTACAATGTATTGCTATTGCCCTATTTTCAATTTCCAAATATAAAGAAAACTGAAAGTTCAAACTACACAACATTCCCTCATCAACAATAATAATGAAAGGGATACAGATTTATTAATTAAAGAAAGATATACGTAATGCAAGTCAACTCCTTATATTCTCCTAGATGTTGTGGTTATTGTGATTATCTTGCAACGGCTGAACAGAATCCCTTTACTGTCTCCTCCATGAAATTTATTGTGATTATAAATACGGGATAAATACATAGAAAACATATTATAGAGTAATCACGGAGAATATGACATTTATGTATAGTGTCGAATATGTACTTATATGATTCCACTATCTTCATTTTGAGAAGTGGGCATGTCGGTTTGTCATGGTTGCCGAGTACTCTAAAACTTTTGCACGTTCTCTTCTTTTTCATAGCAGCCTCTTCCATCTTGTCCTTTTCTTGCGACCAGTCTTCGCTCGTCCGTTAGTTTAAACAATGAGCGGGTTCAAAATGATAGTTCCAGACATCATAGAATATGCTAAAGAAGTTGAGATATTTTATTCCGATAATTCTGTCTGTATTAAAGACTAATTGTACTGACCAAGGTAAGAATTTATCTCATCCAGCTTCAAAATAGTGAATTCAAAACTTTCTTTAATTTTTGAGGCCCTTTCGAATAACTTTGATGCACAAAGGGATAGGTGGCTATGGCATAAGGGATATCGTAAATTCTTTCCTGCCAAGTGACTTTCATCATACGACCTTAAAAATTTTTTTGTACCAATCTTCCACCTTGTCATAATGAAAGCCTCAGGTATTTTGAGAATATTATATTTTGAGAATACCTTCAGGAGGTAACAACATGGGAGTCTAACATACTGATACAGCTTGTATCCACAATTACCAATTAGCTTCTCTAAGTCTTTATTTTACTCAAATGACTCGGTACGACCACTATGGGATTTCACCATAGGTTATCAGAGGTTACCACCTATGTTTCTTTCTATTGCAACAAAGCAGACTACCTGGTTAAACTGATCCTGAAGTTTGTGAAATATTGTTCTTGTATAAATCTTTGCGGCATCTTTAAGTAGAACTTGATAAGGACCAAATTGACGATATATATGTTATGATACAAAGTCTTCTTTACTTTCTCAGTTATATTCATCTAAAAGGGTAGCATCGTATTTGGTTACACAACTGTACAATCCAGTTGTTATTGGTAACCAACCATTAAAGAAGTTATTTATGGACTCACTCCGTCATGTAGTGCTCATGTCTGCAATGTAGGTTGATCTATTCTATAATGGTATCCATCAATGACTGATATTAAAGATGCCTTACATCCAAAGGTTATCATCCAATTAATGTTTCTTCATTAGTTTTATCCACCTGGTTTCAAAATCAACGGCCTCATATGCGTTGTGCATTATCGAACCAATATTTTCTTTGAATGTAGATAGTTCCCGATAAAGATGGATGATTTTTGTGGGAATTTCTTTCTCGATGTGCCATAAACATAATCGATGTCTTGTGTTGGGGATGACCTGGAAATAAACCAAAATTTAGAATCAACGGCAAAAGTAAATAGTATATGATATTGTAAAACACAAGCCTATGTCGACAATAAAAGGTCGATACCTGCTCCTTCTCGATCATATATTGTTGATTAGGATGTTAAATTGACAATTTACCTAGCATGTCCAATTTGAACTACTTCTGTACCTTGGGAATAATGGCAGCCATAGCTGTATCTTTATTAGTGATAATTGAAGTTGGATGTTTATAGTTATTCGCCTTGAGCCAAGTTTAGAATAACCAAACAAATATATTTTCTTGCACATTTCTTAGTAGAGCACATCCATATTGAATCGTTTGGTAGTAGTTACTGATCCCAACAAGTGGCGCAAAGGGCATCTCGTAGACATTGGTCCGGTATGTAGTATCAAAGGTGACGGCATCTCTAAAGGCCTCGTATGCGCACCTTGAACGTCCATCGATCTAAAAAAAATTGAGTGCTCGGTCCTCCTCATCTAATTCTATATCAAAATAAAATATCAGATCTTCATTTTGTTTCTTCCTAAACCACTCCAAGATGGCTTTTGCATCTCCTCTGCCTAGAAGTTCCTTATTTACTTTGGCGTTGTGGCTGCAACAATCCCATTTATTGATGGTTTTATCTGGGCATAATGTCGGCACCTTGCTCTCCAAAATATTCTGGAGCTCAAATGTCGTTATAAGGTTTTTTGCTGCTTCTAAAAATAATTTGTTAACCTTCATTCGATAATGATTCTGCAGAGATACAAGATTATGGTTATAAATATCCGTAAAACTTGTGATAACATATTTGCCAATTTTTGTATTCCAATTAATGTTCATCGTTGCTTTATACTCATACTTATCAGATGATCTTCTGTTTCTATCTTTATCGCTAGTATCTGGATTTATTCTAAGGCTTCTCTTTGAAAAGCCATTGCTTATACAATAAAAGTGGGCTCTGCCTATATCCTCAGGTCTCCAATTCTTAGTAGAATTGCACGTCTTTATGGAGAAACCCTGCCCTTTTCCATATCGTTCGTACCACAAACGTGCATCTTCAACATTTTGAAAATGATGACCCTCATATGGGGCTTCGTCCAACAACGGGTTTACAATGCATTTATTTTCAAACCTTTATGGGGACTCATCCCGTATAACTTTCATCCAATTTTCATCTACGGTATCTTCCATTGTAGATGTCGATCTCACTGATAAGTTGAGACAAAAAAAATTGTATTCAGGCATGTTACACAGTAAATCTAAATATGTTGATTCTTACTCCATCAGAACACATTTTTTAGTAGTCCAAATTTTCATTCCCACTCAATTTTAGCTTGCCTCACTTCTTCTGCTTTAACTTTTTGCAGTGCTGAATATAATTTTTCGTGAGTTGGCAATGAAACTAGGATGTGGACACTATCGTAACTCTCCGCTTCTTCCATGGCAAAATAGTCACAAATTAATTTATGGACCCAATTTAAAAAACTAAACTCCATTGTCAGGCCTCTGAAATAATAGAAGTACAATCCTATATATAAAATTGTCATGCCTTCATAAAACATGTTTAAAACATAAATAAAAGCATATGAAATTGTCGATCCCACACACAATCGATAATACATTGATAATCACTTAGTTCTTCGACCTCCATATTGTTAATTCATATACATTTCGACAATTTCTATTGTTTGACATTTCAATTTCAGTTGTTAAGCATATATAAAATTGTCGATATCGACGATTTTTTAGAGTTAATATTGTTTACATAAGAAAATTATGTTTCTGTATGTTGGGACTTAGAGATATAATATTGTCTAGTTCTGTATTACATGGCAATTCATATGGAGCCATAATCCATCTACAAGTAATCAATGAATGAGAAATTACGTCCTACAGCCTCAAAACGGGCCAAAATTGGATTACACAGGGGATTACTTACCCTAGTCGTATGTCCCAAAGCTCCAAATCCTATTAATCTCTTGATTATAAATTATTGAGTTTCCTAACCCAAATAATTTCGTAACATTCCATACAAAAAAGGAAAACTCTCTCTAACTTTGAGAGAGATAATGGTGAGAAAATACTTGTGGAAGACTGAGAATAATAACCCCTAACAACAAAATCTCAACAAATTTTTTTTTGTGATATCTGACCAAGTGGAAATAAGAATCTTTTGCTACTTTCTTCTAAAATTGTGGGTGTCGCAGTACTCTGGAAAGAATAATTTTACCTCTAATGGTAGAAATTGCAAGAATGAGATAGAGAATGGCATGGGGAATGAGAGAGAGAATGGTATAGGGGAGGGAGAGAGTGATATGAGACAGGGATATGATGTGATTTCAAATTTGTGGAATTTTAAAAATCAGGGGAGGAGAGAGTAAGAGTTCTACGTGGTTGCTAGCAAGAATAAGTTTTTCACCTGATTTCCCTATATAGCAAATTACCTATTTTAAGAGCCACTCATCTAATAGAGATGAGTGGTTAGTATTGAGTGAGACTTTAGTGTTTGGTTTATAAGTATCTCTACATCCTTCCCCATATATATATATATATACCAAGAAAAATGGATTGATATAAATAATAATAAGAATAACGATATAAAATAGAACAATCTAACTTAGAGTATGACCTTTCGATCCTTCTAAGGTCCTTAGACACCCTCAGGGGTATGTGTGGAGATTGTGAATACTTAATAAGATCAAGATAAGCAAACTTTTATTTATGATAAAATAATTATGAAATACTTACAGAGGAATAGTAGACATATAGAGTGGGTAAAGGCATTAGAGATGAGTTGTATGGGAGAGAATATAAACTTAAAAACATTTTTACAAATTGGCTCTTAGACCCCCTTTATACCAGTGGCAGATTCCAAAGCTTTGGAGTCCAGAGTTAGTGCTATCTACGTGTAGTCTTGCGTGTGGCTGGAGTTATCTGGTGGAAGACCAAATTTTATCCCCTTTTAATCTTATCTTCTACTTTATTTTAAATATTTACTGCTTTAATCATTTACTTTAAATAATGCAAAGATTCTTTTCTACTTTTTTCTTTATGCGTCGGCGCTTTTGGCTTCATGCGTCAGTAGACGAAATTATTTCTATTTTTGATTTGAAAACAAAATTATTTCTGCTTTAGATTCAAAAGATGCTTTTGTTTTGTCTTTATAGGTCGGCACTTTTCCACTAAATGGGAAATTTTCTTATCTTTCCCTTTTTCTATTGTCTTTATCTTATGTTCTTGGACTTTAATCATGGCGTCGCAATAATCTTCCATAGTGGCGTCGAAAGATTTTAAGGATGCCATATCCTCATCCTCATAAGGTTTTTGACCCTCTTCAACTAGGCAGTATTGCTGGCCCTTGTAGGGACCTAACTTTGTTCGGATGGGAAGTTGGTTCTTACAGCGTATAATCAATCCTCAATTAAAGGAGACAAGCAATTGACCTAAAGTAAGATCTAATTATAGACAAATACTTGCATAGAGGCCCGAATGTGACTCTCTATGACCTCTGATGAGGATTTTTTAAGACAGATTGTATTACTGAAGAGTAAATAATAGGGTTCGAGTACAGAGTATCTGGGTGGTCGAAGGTAAAATACAAGGGGTTGGAGATGACTTTTCTAACCCCTTCTTGGCTTCCCCTCCCCTCTATTTATAGAGATACATGGAGCAGAGTCACCAAGATTGGGTCAGGATTACATGATTACTGTCAGGAAATCCTGGCGAGTTATGGGCATCGGTCATGTCAGTACTGTCACTGTAGCATTTATTGGCGATGTCTCTGAACGGCGCGGTGGTTGAACCTGTCACTGTAGCTGCACGGGCCAATCAATGCGCTGTCTTATCTGATGAGGTGATTGTTTGTCATATCTTGCTTCAACCGTGTGTCAGTGAGGTCGAAGGATTTTTGTTGTAGCATGTTAATCTGCTCTCAAAGCTTTGCCTGATGTCGAAGCTTCATCTTCGAGGGATCTCTGGGGAGTCTATTTTAGAGATTGAGTGGGCTTTGATATATTTGAGTAGGCTGTGAAGTGGGCCTCAACTGACTATCAAAGGCTGCGAGTAGGTTACTACATTCGCCCCCTCTCAGCGAAGGTCTCGAAGCCATGTAGAAAAGTGTTCGCTGAGAAAACTGCTCAGTCTTGGAATTTAAGCTTTTTAACTGTTAGTTTTCAGGTAGGTAATAAAATAGGGTAATTAAGAGGTCTAGGTGGCTATAGGGTAATAAATGAGGTGAAGGCTATAAGTATAGGTTATTGTAGAGGCTTACTATATCTTCTTCCATTTGCAATAGTATTCTGCTCTGTCTCAATATTCTGAACTTCTGAATGGATACCAGGTCGAACATGCGTTATCAGAAGAGGATGGACTTCGCACGCGACCGTCGAGTGGGGCGGAAGATGGCAGAATTGCATATAAAGTTTTTTAGGCAACATGATCTAAACTGGGGCATGCCAAACTTTGTGGGGGTAGGACCTGAGGAATTCATCAATGGTAAACCTTATGTCTATCTGTGGGAATAGCTGAGGCTTCATTTTTTGACTGGTGAGAGGCGTTATCTCTTTCTGATGGTATTGGTTTAAAGCCTCGCCTGTGTGGAGGAGATCATCGAGGAGCTAAACGTGGCAAGCGGAACTGGACCTTCCAAAAATTGGGATTTAGGTTGATGTGGCGAATGTTTTGTATTTTTTGAAGGCTTTTATTTTGCTATGTGGGGAGTTTTTGTTCTTTTTGTAGTGGTGGTAGAAATGTAACTTGTTTAATTGATCGGGTGTATGGAATGGACAAAATATTTTCTGCATACTTGTATTGCTGTGTCTGATAGATAATGTAAACGAATGTAGAAGATTACTCTTATAGGCGCGAGGTATAATGATATGCTCGAAGGTAATGATGATCGAATGCTTGATGCTGGAGGTATGCTCGACTAGGAGTTCTCGGGAATGAGGTTTGAATCCAGGTACCGATGAATCAGTTACATCTGGGAAGTTGGAAAGTTTGTTTGCTGACTTTTCGAGGATGAGAATTGAAGGTTGCAATTAATTCGGTTAGGGAAGAGGGAAAGTTGTGGTGGGTTTGTAAGTATAAAAGGGGATAGGTTGGAGGGAATTTCTACATTTGTTCTGCAAATAACTCTTCATCTACTGCTTTGTTTGCTGATCAACATGGCTCAAAACGTACCGGTTCAAGGAGATCAAGTGGCAGTGAGGGCCAGAAGGATCCAGGAGGCCTTGCTGGGTCTTCATCAGAGATTCGGAATAGATGAGGATATTAATGCTGAATTGCCAGACCTTTTTGAAGCGAAACCTGGGGCACCACTCTATGACATGCCCTTCGCGTACTGGTGGAGAATAGTATAGATGATGGGGCCGTTTTCCGGCCATCGGATATCTCTTCTCACAGGCTTTGCGGAGGATATAGTGGACCAGAAGAATGAAGATGTAATTGCCAATGTTGAAGAGAAGCAACCCGCCAAGAAATAGGGTTCTCTTTTGTATGCTTTCTTGTTGTTGCTTTCCTGTTTTCTTCCTCCTTTTTTCTTTTTTTTTTGTGTATGAAGACTATAATATTGTTCTGAGTTAATGAATAAAAATGGTTTTTGTTGATAACTTGCTTTGTTGAGCTGTGCGTACAAGTAATATAATCTAAATTGTAATTTGATGTATTGAAGGGATAATACAGCTGTCAAAATGTATTATTTGTGTTGTTTTGAAGATAAAAATGAATTTGTCGAAGTGAAAGGTGAACTGTGTTGAAGCTGAACATTTTATCTGTAAGCATGTGATTTTTGAATGGTCGATATTTATGACTGTATTCGGTCGAAGGGTCAAAACTTTTGAGTCAAAGGATGTATTGGATGTCGAAGGTTGATATACTATGTAAGTTTATTTGAGGCTATCTCCTTCGGATTGTTCAAGACATAAAATGGTCGAGTACTCGAGTTTGTGGATTGTGTCGATGATTATGCTGGATTTGACTAGCCGTTCTGACAGCCCAGACAGCTGGTCTGTCAGACTGGTACGGGCACCTGGGGCAGTGTACAAAAAGTAATGATGATGTTTTTCTCGTATGACAGGAAAGATTATGATGTGACTATTAATACTTGGTTGCTTAGCTTTGAGGGGAGAAAAATGTTTGAGAAGCTTCAGCTTTTGTAGGCAGTTAAAAGTGAGGGTGCTATTCGCACGTGAGAGGTATGTGGGATATATTGGTCAAGACACATTGTAGCAAAAAAGTTGGGTAGTAGGGTCGTGGTAATGATAGTGGATAGAAAATCGAGGCAGTTTTGGGTTTTCGGGAAGATATATAAGAGGGAGAAGATTAATTACTGTTCTATTTTACTATGAGAATCAAAGAGTGGTTAAAAGGGAACGTACGTCATTTCGTACTTGGGAGTTCTTGTTGCACTTTTTGGTTTGGTTTTACTGATTCAAGGGTAGTGCTGCTAACCACTGGTAAGTTACTTGATCTCTGCAAGTTGTACTTTGTTTTGCCTTTTTGAGAATGTAGGTAGGGCAGTCTGTGTTTAGGTTTTAGAGGTTATTTTTGAAGGTAAAGAGACTTGTGGGATTTGGGCTTTGAGCCATTTTGGGGTTTGCGGAGTTTTGGAGGGGGTATTGGGTCTGTGATTGAGATTGTGATGAATATCTGGGGGGGGATGGACGTTGTAGGAGTGATTGGCACGGGATTGTCGAATTTTCAACTCTAATTGCGTGCCTCATCTTCTATAGGATAAAATGCGTAACCGTCTGGCTTCAGGACGGAGACTGATTGATGAGGAGTTCGAAGAATTCGAAGCTAGTATTTCTGGTCGAGCCCCAATGGATGAGGTTAATGATGTAGAAGTGCTAGATATTGTAACCGAGGCTCCATTGTCTATGGTTCTACCGGTAGAGGAGGTTCCGGTTTCGAGGCGTCGAAGGACGATAGTTACCGAAGATAGTGATAAAGAGGAAACAATATGGGGGGAGGGGGGTAATGTAGGGCCTTTGGGAGATAAGGAACAAAGTGAAGATAATGGGGATTCGACTGAGTTGGATAGGGTCAAAGGCACCGTTTTTGCTTAAGATAGGATTAGATTAGATCAGTTTGCCGCCAAATTAAAATTCTCGAACTTGGGGGTGTATCTGAGTGTTCCGGGGGCAGGGTTGATCTTCAAGTCGGACCCTGGGGAAGGGATTTGGGCTTATAGAGGCCAAATTTGATTGGCACTGGAGCTTCCTCTCTGAAGACTGGTGAAAGAAGTGTTGAATTTCTGGGGGGTGGCTCCGGTGCAAATGAACGGTAGTTTTTATGAAATGATGAGGGTTGTGGAGGGGATGAATGTAAAACTTGATAGTGAGGGTCGAAGTTTGATTAAGTTGCTTGACATTATCATCTTTTACTCGAGGAAGGCTTGTCAGAACCTGAGGACCTATCACATCCAATGTCACCTGGAGAAACCTTGGTTATTTGACTTGTGCTCGACAGGCCGAGGGTGGAGTAAAGATTTACTGATAGTAAGGGGTAACTATGAGAATGTAGATAAATATGACCCGTATAAATTACATCATAGGGTATATAACGAAAGTAAGTTTACTGTCGAAGGGTTTGTTGTTGATGTGTATCTGCAATAAGTGATAACTGTGCTTTTGTTTTACTCTACAGGTCCGAAGAGTTCATCTCGGAATAATCCGGTAAATTATATTGATACTCTACTCGAGGCTAGTAAAGACTGGGTAAATTCTGTGTTTGACAGTCTCAAAATAAAAAAAGGGAAAGGTGGAAGAAGGCGGATTCCCTGCTTCGAGATGTACCCGCTGCGCCGAGGCTACCAAAATGAAAAGAGGTGAAGGTGTTTCGAAGGGGAAGAAAGAAATGGGAGGGGAAGATTTGCCAAGGATCTACAAGTTTGTGCCGAGATCGCGGAGGGGTTCGAAGCGAGCAGTGCCAGTGCCCGAAGTGGCAGAAGATACGTCGAAGTTGAGGCCGACGCCAGTAGCAGCTCAAACTGAGAAGGGGAAAGGCCCGGTAGTCCCCGAAGCTTTGAAGGTGCAGCAATCGAAGGCTGGCCAACGTAAGAGGCATAAGGTGCTGGGGGAGGATGATAAGCTGAAGGAAAATGAAGAGATGATAGAAGTTGAACGACAGGAGCAGGCTGTGGCCAAGCAGGCTTTGATGGTCAAGCTCTGGGAAGATGACCCAGACGTGGCTTCGAAGGAGATAAAGAAGCACATGTTTCAGGTAACTATATGCGGCTTGTTGTTGTGGTACTTTGAAATTTCTTGAAACTTCTTCGAGTTTCGAGTTGGACTAATTTCTTAAAAATTTTAGAAGACGGATGCTTGGGTACAAACTTGCAGCAAGGCAATGAAGTTAGTAAAGCCGAAATGGAAGCAAGCAAAGGACAATCTGAATCTTTCTCGTGGAAATGAAGCATCACTGGTGTATGAAGTCAGGAAGTTGAAGCAAGATCTGGGGGTGCTTCCCGATTCTTATGACGAGAGGCTCGAGCTACAGAGGTCGAGGCTGGTGGCGAATGCAAGGTGAACGTTAAGTTGGAAAGCTTTAAAGATGATAAAGGGTATGACACCGAGACATTGAAGCCCTATCCTGTGTCACCCGAACTTGATAAAAGGGATGATTTGCAGATAAAGGGAGGAGAGGCGAACATTGTTGAAGAAGCAGTTGGAAGTATTGGGGTGGTACAGATAATTCTCTTGCTGGAGCACCCATTGGTAGAACTATTGATGGTTTAGTCGTCGAAGGTTCGAATGAAGCTACTGGGGGATCTATGGAGCAAGAAGGTGTAACCACGCCGATATGAGGTATTTGGACTTGGGGTTTCATGTCTTCTCCTGGTGATTATAATGTTGAGTTGTAATATTTTGAGCGACGTTGTTGTTTTATGTTGGTCTCTGAACTCGGTATGTTTTTTGTGTTTTTGTTATCTGTTGAACTTCTGAAGTTGATGCTGAACATATTGATGCATATTTTTTGATCATACTAGTTTTGAACTTCTAATTTTATATCTGATTTACTGATGGATTGTATAATCGAGCTCTGACCTTGAATTTTTGGAATTGGAATACGCATTCTATTGATTTTTCTTATTTTGGACTCTTGTTGATTGATCTTTGAATTATACAACAACTGCTCCTCTCATGGATAAATATGTTAAATGTGCTCTGCATTGGATAGAATTGAAGATAGTACCTTTGTATACGGTTGCTGTTTACAATTGTAGAAATTGTATTTGTTTGAATGGAAATTTGATCTGTATGAGTAGATATTTGATCTGTTTGAATGACTGTAGTGTGATCGAAACCTGAGGAGTGTCGAAGATATATAGATCGAACTCTGAATATTTAGTTGGACATTGAAGGCCGAAGCCACAACGATATTAAAATTTTGAAAAATTTCCAGGTCACCTCCGAGTATCAGTCGGGCCGAGGGGACGTGATACCTAGAGGAAACCCAAAAATTTAATGGACTTCGAAGGCCTAAGCCACAATGAAGCAAAATCTGATCGCCTCTAATACATTCCCGAGGTTCGGTCATTTGACCATCCTTGCCCCTCGAGTCTGCTCGAATGTTGGAAACTTGAGCAATTCAAGGATGCCCCCAAATACCAGTCGGGGCGAGGGTGGACATGACACCCAGGGTAAACCAAGAAATGGACTGAACTTCGAAGGCCAAAGCCATAACGAAGCAATATCTGATCTCCCCCAATATATCCCCAAGGGTCTGGTCTTTCGACCATTCTTGCCCCTCAAGTTTGCTCGAAGTTAGGAGTTTGAAAAATCTCGAGGTGTCCTTCAAGTATCAGCCAAGTCAAAGGTTGACATGATACCTAAGTTAAGTCAAGAAATTCAAAATGAAGCAGGTGACGAAGTAAGGTTTGAAAAAACTTGATTATTGAATGTTCTAGATTATATCAGTTGTACATGATTGAAGATATCGCCTGTTATAGGTGACCAACTGCATTGCATTCTAAGGGTTTTGTTGAGGCTCTTCGTCCTTCCCAAGATTCGGCTAACTTGCCGGCGACTTGAGGTTTTGATGATTGATTGACACGCTGAAGTACTAGATCTCCAATGTTGAAACTCCGTGGTCGAACTCTTTTGTTATAGGATTTCTGAAGTGATGTGTGGTATCAGCTAAGGTTGGCGATAGCTCGATCTCTGGTTTCATCGATCCATAACATGTTGCATGCAAGTTCGAACTCATTATCTTTGTCTGGGAGGTTAGGGTCTCGAGTAGGTACGTCGAATTGAGTTGGTAATACAGCTTCGGTTCTATATGTTTGGAAGAAGAGGGTGCATCCTGTAGATTTTCTTGGGGTTATGCAATTGGCCCAGAAGACATGTTGTAACTCTTGAACCCATCGTCCTTTCTTTTCATTGACTCTCTTCTTAAGACCATCGACGACGGTTCTGTTAATTGCTTCGACTTGACCGTTTCCCTGGGGATAGCAAGGTGTGGAGGGTGAGATGATGATGTGGACTTTTTTGAGGAAGTTTCTGACTTTGCTACCAATGAATTGGGGACCATTGTCGCAGTGAATCATGTGGGGACAGCCAAAGCGAGTGATGATGTTTTCCCATAAAAAATTGACAACTTCCTCTTCTCTGGTTCGGCATAGTGGTATTGCTTTGACCCATTTTGTGAAGTAATCGGTTGCGACGAGGATGTTTTCTATACAACCCGAGGCTTTTGGGAAGGGACCAATGAGATCGATGGCCCATTGGCCAGATAACTTGACTGACGTGGAGGTCTTGAGTAAGGCAATGGATGTCATGAGCGTGACACTGGTATTTGTCACAGTGTTTTGCGTAGTCTGAATCTTGATTTTTTATTCCCGACCAAAATAATCCTTGTGTAACAGCACGAAGGGCCATAGAATGACCAGCAGTATGAGTACCGCAGGTTCCTTTATAAAGTTCGGTTAAAGTTTGAGAGGCTTCAGCTTAGGATATGCATCGAAGGTGGACGTCATTTGGGGATTTGTGATGAAATTTGTTTTTATGTATAGTGTATCTGCGGTAGTTTTCTAGTAAGGACCGTTTGGCTTTGGGATCATCTGGTAGGGTAGCATTGTTGAAGTAGTGAAGAAACGACGATCGCCAATTGTTTGGATCGTGACTCTCACCCCCAGTATTGATGGTATTGATTTCCATCTGCTCGATACTTGGGCATTCGAGTACTTCAATATGGAGTGTCTGAGATTCTGATTGTCCGAGCATAGCTGCAATGAAGGTGAGGGCTTTTGCATGTCTATTTTCTCTACGTGGGTAAAGTGTGATTAAGGATTTTTTGGGGAACGGGTCCATATGCTGTCGCACAAAAAGAGCGTAGTCAGCCATGCGACCGTTAGCTTGGTTTTCTCCTGTGTAAGGTCTCTGAACAAGTTGGGAATCTATAAAGACTGCAGGTTTGGGAATGTCGAGGTCGAGTGCGAGGTCGAGGCCGTGGATCAAGGCTTCATACTCTACTTCGCTATTAGAACTTTCTAATGCAAGTTTGACAGCTTTCTCTATGCGGTCATTAGTGGGTGTTACCAAGACAATACCAATTCCTGAGCCATTAGGTTCTGCTGATCCGTCTATGAATAAATGTCAGCCAGTGAGAGGGTCCCTGGGATCGATTATTTCGGGCTGATTTTTTGATAAGTCATCGTCGTGGTCTTCCCAGTCGACATCTTCGACCTGGAAGTCATCTAGAAAGTCAGCCACTACATGGCTTTCTTGGGATATTTGTATCTCGAAGGTAATGTCGTGTTCGCCAAAGTATACAGACCACTGTTGCACTCGTGTGGATTTTTCTTTTTTGCTAAGTACCTCTCGAAGGGTATAACTGGTAATAATACGGATGGGATGAGCATGAAAATATGGTTTGAGATTACGGGCTGAATTGACAAGTATGTGGAGTAAACGCTCGAGTTTTGAATATCGAGTTTTAGCAAGGGTTAGGGTTTTGCTGATGAAATATATAGGTTTTTCGATGTTTGAATCAACCCGAATGACTACAAAACTGAGAGAGGTTTCTGTGGTAGCAACGTATAAAGAGAGTGTTTCTCCTTCGATAGAAGTGTTGATGATTGGTGGACGACCAAGATAACTTTTGAGTTCAAGGAAGGCTTGTTCGCACTCAGGGGTCCAGTCGATCTCGGGATTTTTTTTTTTTTTCTTTGCAGACGCCTTGATCGCGTAGGAAGGAAAAGAGCCTGGCATATTGATTTGAGGATTTAGAAATGAAACGATTCAGGGCTGCTATCCTGCCCGCCACTTGTTGGACGCCTTTCTTAGTTCCGGGTGAAGGTATGTCTATGAGGTCTCGAATGTGGGTGGCGTCGATCTCTATCCCACGTTTACTGATAAGGTGACCCAAAATTTTTCTGGATGACACGACAAATTGGCACTTGTCTGGGTTGAGTTTC
This sequence comes from Kingdonia uniflora, assembly GCA_014058105.1. Taxonomy (NCBI): domain Eukaryota; kingdom Viridiplantae; phylum Streptophyta; class Magnoliopsida; order Ranunculales; family Circaeasteraceae; genus Kingdonia; species Kingdonia uniflora. The sequence goes on along the minus strand of JACGCM010000664.1, from coordinate 582,620 downwards.
ATATTATACGTGCAAAGTATTGAGATGATTTTTGAGAGGTCTTGGATATGGGTGTTTTTCTGAAGGCTCTTGCATATCATATCGTCGATATAGACATCGGCAGATTTTCCAAGCAAAGGTTTAAACATGGTTGTGACAAGGCATTGGTAAGTGGCTCCAGCATTTTTAAGGCCGAAGGGCATAACATTGAAATAGTAAAGGCTTTGATCAATTATAAACTAAGTTTTAAGTTGATCTTTGGGGAAGAGGGGCACCTGATTGCAGCCAAACGCCGCGTCCGTCATGGATAGGCGCTCATGTCCATTAGTGGCATCGAGGAGTGCAGAGATAGTTGGGAGGGGGAAACTGTCCTTCAGTGTGTGTTTGTTGAGGTCTGTGAAGTCGACGCAGATTCGGATCTTGCCATTCATCTTAGGAACTGCTACAATGTTTAATATCCAGTCTGCGTACTTCACTTCTCTGATAAATCCTGCGGCTATGAGCTTGTCTACTTCAAGGTTCACTGCTTCTCAAAGTCGTGGTTCCGGGCATGCTTCTTCTATTTTTCTGCTAAGGAATGGGGGATGAGATCGAGGTGATGGCAGGCCAGGTTGGGGTTGACACAAGGCATCTCTTGATATGTCCAGGCGAAGATGTCTTTGTTTGGTTGAAGGAACTCGGAAAGTTCGGGGCATAAGGCCAACAGTAGAATCCTAATATCTGTAGGTATATCCCATCCATTGGAGTTGATATAGTCACTAAGTTTGGCTGTGCATCTTTTCCACAGGCATTGTGACATCTCAATGTATTCCCGCAGGGGTATGTCCGTGGCCCAAGTGTCCCTCCATAAGTCAATTTTAGCCCCATTCCCTACCATCCATCCCATATATGGCCGATTAATACTAGCAGCTAATTTAATACCTGGCCAAATCGTGGACTTCTTTTGATATCGGATGAAGTCACCTATTTTGTTTGTGAACTTAGCGTGCATAGATTGAGACCAGTCCTCTTGCCTATCATAGAAGGCGCAATGGAGTTTGCATAACATAGCATCATTCACTTCTTTCAAGCTTCAGATACCCAACCGACCTTCCATCAGTGGTTTGCAGACTTTCTCCCATTTGACTATGATTCCTATTCTTTGGGATGGATCCCCAGTCCAGATAAAATTACGTATGATCGAGTCCCCTTCCTTTGTGAGCGAACTTGGCCATTTAAAAATAGACCTATTGTAGATGGGGAGACTATTTAAAATAGCCCTTTCTTGGATTACTCTACCCTAGAACGATAAGAGTTTACCTGTCCAACTATTGGCCCCTTTCTGAATCTTTTCCACTAGAGGTTTAATAGTATTTGCTTTTTTCTAAGATAATTTCTTCTCTGGATACTTTTTGGTATCCTGTAAGAGCTTCTCGCAGAAGTTTCAGGTATTTGATCCGACCATTTACATAGATTAAAATATCATCTGCGAATAAGAGGTGTATAGGGGCTTGACAATTTTTAATCTTAACCATGGGGAGAATCTTACGTTGATGGAGTAGATGGTGAAAATCAATACTCAGTATATCTTCAGCTATCGCAAATAGCAGTAGGGATAAGGGGTCCCCTTGCTTCAGACCTCTGCTCATAGTAAAATATCCCAAAGGGCTACCATTCATTGAGGCCGAGATCATACTACTACTGACGATGGTTGATATCCACTGACAAAATATAAGGCCAAATCCAAAAGAGTCCAGAGCTACAAATATAAATTAGAGTATCATAAGCTTATGAGATGTCAAGCTTAAGTGCAATGTTTCTACCCTTCCGGATTACTGTCATTGTGGTAGCCTACTCGCAGCCTTCAACCTCCTCACTCGAAGTCTACTTCGTATCCTACTCTAACCTATCGAAGACTATTTCGACTCAGAATCAAGCCCCTCAAGGAACTCTTGTAGTCGAAGCCTCGACAGCAGATAAACCTTCGAGAACGGATCAGCACATAATAGCAGATACCCTTCGACAGAATGTTCGAATAGTAGAAGTATGATGAGACTAGCAGTCAGCTCAAACGGATTGGACGGCGCATTAATTGGCCTCTCAGCTACAGTGACAGGGATGTCAGTAATAAATGTCGTCGCCGAAAAACTCAGACAGTAATCATGTAGCCTGGCCCACTCTTGGTGACTCAGCCTCTTATGTCTCTATAAATAAGAGAGAGGGGAACCAAAGAAGGGGTTAGAAAAATCCTCTCCAAACCCTATGCATTTTACCTTCGACCACTTACAAACTGTATTCAATCTTTATTATTACTCATCAGTAATAGAATCACAGTTTAAAAATCCTCATCAGTGATCGTAGAGAGTCATATTCGGGCCTCTACGCAAGTATTTGTCTCAAATTAGTCTATTTTTAGGCCATATACTTGTACATCTTTAAAGAGAGGTTGACCTCTGTGTTGTAAGAGCCATCCTCGCTTCTCAACGAAAATTAAGCCCCTACAATTGGCTTCGTCTGTGCTTCCCACACTATCAGTTACTTCGTCTTTGTTACCTTCCTTTCTTTCCTTCCATTTACCGCTCCTTTTTAATGGCCCCTTCCCGCCGTGCCAACTCAACTCAGGCAATCAACTCCATTGACGAACTTGCCGCTCAAGTCGCTTTACAATCTCAGCAAATTGCTCAAGCAGAAGAGCGCCATCAGCATCAACTCACCCAAGAATGATAAAATCACTGCCAGGTGTTGGAAACCGAACGGAATTGTATAGTAGACAACGAAAATAGATAGAATCGAGCAATCGATGAGCTACGCAACACAGTCCGAGAACTTCAAAGGTTAGAACCCTTTGAACCCGCCCACCTATCCCAGGTACTGTATCAATCGTTCGTATCTACCCGCGTCCACCTTGGACCCTCAACAAACCTCATGTTACCCCCAGCTCCTATCGGTGCCAAAGGTATTCCCTGTACTATTCCCCCCACTGGCTCTATCCACCTCGAAATCCACCCCACAAAAGTCTCTTCTGACTCCACCCCCCATTCATCAAGACACCCTTGGCCCATCAAGACCGACTCGGCGAGCGTCGTCTCGCTCGAGACCGAATCGAGGAGCGCGGTGCTGAATATATACCACACATTCGACCCTGCAACCATCAATATCACCAATCTCCCCCTCCTGCATATGTCACGCAACAAGACTTCGACCATAAGATACAACCCGCTATTCGCGTCAGTGCAAGCCCAGCCTTAAACTCATGAAGCTACCTCAACAATCCCATTTGTGCCACCCTACTCGCCATCGACATACCCCCAATTTCCGTGCCCCCAAGTTCAGCAAATATCGTAACGCAGACCGCAAAACCCACATTTTCAAATTTCAAAACTCACTAAGCCTTTACTCAACTGCCGACTACCTGTTATGTTAACTTTTCCCAACTAGCCTCACTGAAAACCCACTTCGATGGTATCACAATCTCTGAAATGGCCCGATACGAAGCATCGAGCAACTCACGCAGCTTTTCATCGCCCAGTTTGCCTTCAACAAAGATAGAGAAGTCGGAGTTGACGCATTATTTAATTTTAGAAAGTCAAGCACAGAGAGCCTCGAAGCCTTCACAAAATGATTACACGACGAGTCACAGAAAATAAAAAACCTCGACTGTGAAAATTTTATCCTCCCATATTCAAATGCCCTGCCTGATCATAGTCGCGTAAAAGGGCACCTCGTCCTCCCAAAACCCCAAATACTCGAAGAGATGCTCTCGAAGGTCAACGGCTATATATACCTGGAAAGACTCCAAGAATCCCGCAAACAAATCCAACCTTCGAACACTACCCACTTTAACAAACCGCGACAGCATTCGCATCCCACTCCACTACCCTTGATCGCTCCTGTCTCACAGGAGACTGTGAGCCGCAAACGCCCTTATACCGACAGTAGTGTTGAAACTTGCAAGAAGCAATCGAAGCCTATCTTGCCTACACTCACTGTTCCCCTCAGTACCCTCATACCGCACATTCAGGAAGACCCCATATGCCGCATCCCTCTCCCAATCAAAGCCAGACCAGGGGAGCCTTATTGAGCCAAGCATAAATGCAATTGTTACCATACGAACAAATGCTTCGCCCTCCAACGTTATCTCGAACTCATCCTCCAAGCAGAACGTCTGTACCAGTACGTTACTGACCATCCCATTTATCTCGATGGGTCTTACCTCCAATCCCTCTCCACCCCTACTGCTGACCCAGCCGTGGTACATATCTACCGATCATATTTCATTGAAGTCAACAATATAGACAGTGGTCATTCGCATAGCAAACGAAAACGCATCGGCGAATGCTACAAACTTTCTTACCAGGAAAAATTCCCTACCCTACTGCCAGAATGTAGCCATCACCCTCGTTTTGAGGGCATTTCTTTCATCAATTGTGATACGTCACACGTCCGTTTCCCTTATTCCGATCCTCTGGTCATTATGATTAAGATTGAGAACATTGTCCTTCACACAATGCTCATCAGTGCAGCTGACGTCCGATTTCTACCCACCGCTGAAAAAATGCAAAAAACTGAACTCATTACCCTAACCAACGTCAAGTAAAAAGGATTCAATGGGACTACCAAAGTCGCCGTCGGTCGCATAAGCCTACCTGTCACCACAGAACCCCTCACCCTTCAAACCAACTTCCTTGTCATCGATAAGAAATCTAAATACCTTGGTATACTCGGCCGGGACTGACTCCATGCTATGCTAGCTATACCCTCGACCTATCACCTAAACCTTCATTTTGCAATTCCCGAGGGTACGTGGAACCTCAAAGGATCTCAACGTCTCGCCCGCTCATGCGAGCACCCTGAAATTTGACCAAGCCAGAAAACTTGTCAGACGCCCATAGTAATCATTGTACCTTTCTATCCCATCGACTTCGACAGATACCACCCCCCATATCAAACCTAGCGTTTATATCGAACTCGATGGCCCTGGTCGAGGAACATTCATTAGAACTTTTCTCAGTGAGGCCGAACGCCTCGAGCTTACAGATTTCCTTCGAGCAAACACGAACATCTTTGCTTGGACATTTCAGGAGATGCCTGGTGTCGATGCCAGCCTGGCATGCCATCGCCTAGATCTCATTCCCAATTCTTCGGTACTCAAACAAAAGAAGCGCACCCTAGCACCACGACTTCGAGAAGTGGTTAACCTCGAAGTAGACAAGCTTATAGCCGCGAGCTTTATAAGAGAAGTCAAGTACGCTGACTGGATATCGAACAACATTGTAGCAGTTCCTAAGAAAAGCAGAAAGATCCGAATCTGCGTCGACTTCACCGACCTCAATAAATACACACCGAAGGACAGTTTCCTACTGCCAGCCATTTTAGCACTCCTCGATGCCACTGTTGGACACGAGGCCTATCCATGATGGGCATAGCTTCGGGTTACAATCAGGTACCCCTCCTCCCAGAAGATTAACTTAAAACTTCCTTCATAACTGAGTAAGGCCATTATTGCTTTAATGTCATGCCCTTCGGCCTTAAAAATACGGGTGCCACTTACCAGTGCCTTTTCACAACCATGTTTAAACCCATGCTTGGCAAGTCGGTCAAAGTCTACATCGACGACATGTTATGCAAGAGTATACAAAAATAGACCCACATCCACGACCTGACCGACATCTTCTCAATACATCGTACCTATAAAATGGAACTCAACCCAGAGAAGAGCCAGTTTTGTGTCTCATCCACAAAATTCATGGGCCACCTTTTCAGTAAATGTGGCATCGAAATCGACCCCACCCATATTCGAGCCCTCATTGACATGCCTTCACCCACAACAAAGAGAGATGTCCAATAGGTGGCTGGCAGGATAGCAGCCCTTAACCGTTTTATTTCCAATTCCTCCGATAGATATGCTTAGCTCTTCTCCTTCTTACGCAGTCAGGGAGCCCATAAAATAAGAAAGAAAAACAACCCTGAGATCAATTGAACCCCTGAGTGCGAAGACGCCTTTCTCGAACTCAAAACTTATCTCGGACGCCCACCCATCATCAGTACCCCCATCGAGGGTGAAACACTCTCCTTATATCTCGCTGCCATAGAAACTTCAATTTGTTCCGTACTCATTCGGCTTGATTCTAACATCGAAAAACCTGTGTATTTTATCAGGAAAACCCTAACCCCTGCTGAGTTATTCCAAACTTGAGCAATTGCTCCTGACACTTGTTTATTCAGTCCACAATCTCAAACCATATTTTCTGGCCCACCCCATTATTGTCATCACGAGTTACCCCCTCTGCGAAGTACTTAGTAAAAAAGAAAAATCCCGACGAGTACAAAAATTGTTTGTATACCTTGGCGAGCACGACATAACCTTCGAGAAGAAAATATCACAGAAAAGCCAAGCAGTAGCAGATTTCCTCGCCGACTTCCCGGTCAAAGATTGCGCTAGGAAGAACAAGAAGGCGATCTACCGAAAGATCAACCTGAAGTCATAGATCCATAGGACCCCCTTGCCAGTTGGCATTTATTCACAGATGGCTTCGCAGGACCCAATGGTTCAAGAATTGGTATTGTCTTGTTCACATCGACTAATGACCGAATAGAGAAAGCAGTTAAACTTGCATTTTAATGTTCCAATAATAAAGCAGAGTATGAAGCACTGTTCCATGGTCTCGACCTCGCACTCGATCTTGATATTCCCAAACTCGCTGTCTTTATAGATTCCCAACTCATTCAGAGACATTACTCAGGAGAAAATCAAGCTAAAGGTCACATGGTTGACTACGATTTACTTGTGGGACAGCTCATGGACCGATTTTCTGAAAAATCAACAATTACCCATTATCCTCGAGGAGAAAACAGACATGCCGATGCCCTCGCTTACATAGCACCTATGCTGGGACAGACAGAATCTCAAACCCTCCACATCGATGTACTCTAACGCCCAAGTATCGACCAAATGGAAATCAATGCCATCAATACTTGGGGAGAGAGTCTTGATTTAGATGATTGGCGAACACCATTCCTTGATTACCTTACCAACGTCACCCTTCCCGATGATACCAAAGCCAGACGTTCACTGTTAGAAAACTGCCGCCGATACACTATCTATAGCAATGAACTATATCGCAAATATTCAAATGGCATCCTCATTCGATGTATATCCAATGCCGAAGCCTCTTGAATCTTTACAGAGATTCGCGAAGGCACCTGTGGTGCCCAAACCGTTGGTCGATCTTTGGCCCTTCGAGCTGTAACCCAAAGATTGTTTTGGCCTGATATGAGAAAGCAAGCTTCAAAATATGCAACACATTACGACAAATGCTAGCGTCATGCTCATGACATCCATTGCCCCACTCGAGATCTTCATGTCAGCCAAGTTTCTTGGCCATTCAAAAGATGGGCCATCGATCTCTTTGGTCCGTTTCCAAAAGCTTCGGGTTGCAGAGAAAATATCTTTGTTTCCACTGATTACTTCACCAAATGGGTCAAAGCTGTTCCCTTATGCCGAACCAGAGAAGAGGAAGTTATCAAGTTTTTATGGGAAAACATCATCACTCGCTTCGGTTGCCCCCACATGATTCGGTGCAATAATGGTCCCCAGTTCGTTGGCAGTAAAGGAAGGAATTTCCTCAAAAAACACAACATTATTCCCTCGCCCTCCACACCTTACTACCCCCAGGGAAACGTTCAAGTTGAAGCAATTAACAAAACTATCGTTGATGGTCTGAAGAAGACAGTTGATACAAAGAAAGGACGATAGGCTCAAGAGTTACAACACGTCCTCTGGGCCTATCGCACAACACAAAGAAAGTCTACCGGATGCACCCCCTTCCTCCTAACATATGGAACAAAAGCAGTACTACCAACTCAGTTCGAAATACCCACTCAAGATCCTAACCTCCCAGACGAAGATAATGAGTTTGAACTCGCATATAACATATTGTGGATCGATGAAACCAGAGACCAAGCTATAGCCAACCAGGGCCGCTACCATGCATCACTTCATAAATCTTACAACATGCGAGTTCGACCATGAAGTTTCAATGTTGGAGCCCTAGTACTCCGACGTGTTAATCAGTCGAGGAAGCCTGCGAATGCTAGTAAATTAGCCGAATCTTGGGAAGAACCCTACATTGTCTATGATAAAACAGACAAAAAACTTACTACTTTATGATAAAAGACGAAGAGCCTCTAGCGATCACTTGGAACATAATGCAGTTGGTCTCTTATAATAGGCCTTACCTACAATCATGTACCACGGATATAATCCAGGATAATCAATAAACGAGGCTTTTGTCACCAATACTTTGCCTCCTGTTTCACTTTGAATTTCTTGGTTTAACTCGAATACCATGTCAACCTTCCACCCAAACGGTACTCGAGGATGATCTCGACAATTTTCTAGTCTCCAAAATTTAAGAAGGGCAAGGATCGTCGAAGGACCGGACCCTCGGGGATGCATTGGAGGCTGTTCGATATTCCTTCACTGTGGCTATGGCCTTCAAAGTACAGTCCTTTTCTTAGCCTACTGTGGGTATCTTGTCCACCCTCTCCCCGATAGATACTTGGGGGTGACCTTGAATTGCTCAAGTCTCCAAAATTTGGGCAAACTCGAGGGGAAAGAATGGCCAAAAGACCAGACCCTCGGGGATGTATTGGAGGCGATTAGATATTCCTTTGTATAGGCTCTGAAACCGACAAAGTACAGTCCTTTTCTTGTTCTACCCTGGGTATCATGTCCACCCTCGCCCTGACAGATACTTGTGGGCGACCTTGAATTGCTTAAGTTTCTAACATTCGAGCAAACGTGAGTGGCAAGGATGGTCAAAAGACCGGACCCTCGGTAATGCGTTGGACGCGATTTGATTGCTTCGTTGTGGCTTAGGCCTTCGAAGTTCAGCACATTTTTGGGTTTCCCCTACGTATCACGTCCCCTCGCCTCGACTGATACACGGGGGCGACAAGGAAATGTTTCGAGTTTTCAACATCGTTGTGGCTTTGGCCTTCGATGTCCAAAAGAACACACAGAGTTTGATCCACATTCTACATGAATTGACAATGCTATAGTCATGTCAACATCAAGGAAGTATCTTATATATTATCTATCAACGCAGCAGTCGCAGAGCAAGTCAAAGATCAATATTCAACAATTCAAGGAAAGCAAAATCGGCAGAATAAGCATGCAAATTCCGACATTCCAAGCTTAGCATAAGATAACATGACTACTAAGGCACTACATCGGAAAGTCTGATTTAGTAGACTCAGAATGTACCACAGAAAATACACATCAGCATGATCAGAATTAACAATAGAAGTTCAAAGAAAAATAGCAGCTGCACAGTTCAGCATATTACAAATCACCATATGTCAGCAGAAAACGACGAACAACCCCAACTGCAAGTACCTCACATCGGCACGGTCTCACATTCTTGTTCTACAGACGCTCCACCATCACCAACCTCGGCGGCTTCATTCGAGACTCTAACAGCTCTACCATCAACAAGACCACTACTGGGTACTCCAAGGAGAAAACTATTTCCACCACCTTCAGAACTCCCAACTGTCTTATGAACAATGGGAAACTCTACTTCCTTCAGCTGGACCTCATCACCTTCAACAAATTCTGGAGACACAGGGTACGGTTCAAGTATTTCAGGGTCATACCCCTTTTCATCTATGAAAGTCTTCAACCTCATAGTTACCTTGCATTCGCCATCGTACTATCCCTGGAACCACACTTTCTGTTCAGCCTTCTCCCTCTCAGACGGTGCAAACTTCGCAGCCCACTCCCGCACCAGCCTCGACCACTGAAGTTCAAGTCTCTCATCATAAGATTCGGTAAGAACCTCAAGGTCATGCTTCAGCTTCTTCACCTCAAACACCAATGATGCCTCCGTCCCACGGGAAAGATCAAGATTTTCCCTTTCTTGCTGCAACTTTGCTTTTACCGACTTCATAGCCTTGCTGTACGTTCGTACCCAACCATCCGTCTGCTAAAATATTCAATCATCAATGAACCTCAAAACTTGAAGATCTCAAAAGACATTTCAGAATATCATAATAATGAACAGTATATTTTTACCTGAAACATGTACCTCTTTACTTCCTTCGACGCCTCATCTAGGTCGTCCTCCCAGAGTTTGACCATCGAAGAATGCTTAGCGACAGCCTGCTCCTATCGTTTGTCCTCTATCATTTCTTCATCCTCCTCCTGTGTATCGTCCTCCCCCAGTGCCCTACGCTTCTTGCATTGGCCATCCAATGGTGCCCTACGCCTCTTGTATCGTCCTCCCCCAGGGCTTCGGGAGTAGCACGACTCTTCCCTTTCTCAACATGAGTCGATACTAGCCTTGGCCTCAACCTCGAAGCATCGACAGCCACTTCGGGCACCGTTGCCACTTGCTTCGACCCCTTGCGAGGTCTCGGCACAAACTGATAGTTCCTCGGCAGCTCCTCTCCTCCCATTTCCTTTAACCTCTTGGAAGAACCTTTACTTCTTTTTCTCTTTGCTAGCTTCGGCGTAGTGGGTACGCTTTGAAGCAGGGAATCAGCCTTCTTCCTCCTTTACCTCTTTATTTTAAGATTGTCAAACACCGAATTTGCCCAGTCTTCATTAGCCTTGAGAAAATGACCAATGTGATTCACCGGATTATCCAAAGTCAAACTTCCCGGACCTGCAACAGTAAAACAAAACACAGCTATCGCTTATTACAAAAACACATCAGCAACAAACCCTTCGACAGCAAACTTACTTTTATTATATACCCTATGATACAATTTATAAGGGTCATCCTCGCCTGCATTCTTGAAGTTACCTCTCACTATCAATAAATCTTTATTCCACCCACGACACGTCGAGCACAGATCAAAGAACCAAGGATTCTCAGGGTGACATTGGATGTGATAGGTCCCTGAGTTCTGACTCGCCTTCCTCTAGTAAAGGGTAACAATATCAAACCACTTAATCAAATTTTGGCCCTCACCAGCCAATTTTACATTCATCCCCTCTATCACCTTCATCATCTCATAGAAATTCCTATCCATTTGCACTGGAGCCACCTCCCAAAAATTCAATACTTCTTTCACCAGCCTTCGGAGTGGTAACTCCATCCCCATTCAAATCTGGCCCCTTTAAGCCATAATCCCTCTCCCAGGATTCAATTTAAAGGTCAATCCCGCCCCAGCAACACTAAAAAATATCCCCACCTTCGGCAGTTCTAACTTTGCGGCAAACTGCTCTAACCTAACCCTATCATTCGCTGCAACGAGACCCCCAGTGCCATCTGACTCAGTCAAATCCCCTCTATCACTACAATACCCTATATCTCCCTCTCTCACACCCGAGGGCCCTACATCATCCCTCTCCACCCATACTTTTTCCTCCTCCTCACTATCCGCAGTTACTATCGTCCTTCGACGCCTCAAAGCCATAACCTCCTCAGCAGGGAGTACCATTGATAATGGGGCCTCGATTATTACATCTAAAACTTCTACATCACTACCATCACCCATTGGGGCTCGACCAAAAATATTAGCTTCGATTTCTTCGATCTCTTCATCTATCAGTGCCCGTCTCGAAGCCGAAAGGTTATCCATTTTTAGCCTATAGAAGAAGAGGCACGCAATTAGATCGAAAAACTCAACAAGTTTCGTGACCATCCTATCTACCCCCTCCAAAGAAAACCACAGACTGGGTCGTAACCCAGACCTTTCCCCTCTCTGACCTCTCGAGTGCCATTTCTAAACCACAAACACAGATTGTTCCGTTTCTACTATCTAAAAATAAATAAAAAAAATAAAACAAAGTTCACAGAGATCAAATGCCATACCTGAAATTAGCAGAGCTACCCCCAAATCAGAAAGATCACAGCCTTAGATGCCCTAACAGCTTCCACGTTCGCAATGGTGCTTGTCCATCTCCTTCTCACTCTCTATAGTTTTCATAGCAAACTAGCGCAGTAAATCCTCATCTCTCACTTATATATATTTTGAAAACCCAAAAACACCTTGATTTATTAACCGCTATCATTACCATGACCCCAACTTTTTGGCTAACAGTGTGCTTTAACAAATATACCCTTAACATTTTCCACGTGCGAACAACCCGTTTACTTGAAATTACATGTACTGCCGAAGCTTCTCGAACCTTATTCTCCCAGATCGAAACAAAACAGTCAGAATCCAATAGTCACATCACCACCTTTTTTGTCAAATGAGTAAAACATAATCATTACTTCCCGGCATACTGCCCTAAACGCACGTACCACTCTGATAGGCCAACCGTTTGGATTGTCGGATCAGCCAGTCAAGCAAAACTTCACCTTCAATATACTTTCAAACTTCACCGACGTTACACTTCCGAACTCGAAATTTGACCAGTCTATACCTCAAAGAATCTTCAACATATTACCTCTGATTTATTAAATCTCTCATACTAACAAACCCCCCATTCGACCAGTCAAAACTTCATGCCTTCAGACAAAATTTTTAGTTTCGACAAAGTATATTTTTTATCCCAACAAGTTCAGTTTTATATTCTAAATATTCAATCAATACAGTTATACTACCGACCTCGTACAGAACAATATTATATTCAGAATTCAGATTCAACTACCATATCCCACAGTTCACAACAATTTCTATTAGTACTATCAACAAAATCACTTTTCATTCCGACAACGAGGACAACACTACAAAAATCATGAAAAAAAAAATTGAAAGAAGAGAGAAATAGAACACATGAAAGCAGCAACATGAGAAACTACAAAAGGGAACCCTATCTATTAGCAGGTTGCTCCTCTATAATAGCGGCTGTCACAACATCATCTTCCTGATCCACTATATCTCCGTGAAGCCTTTGAGAAGCGACAGCCGATAGCCGGGTAGCGGCCCCATCATTTGTACTATTCCCCACCAGTAGGCGAAGGGCATATCATAGAGAGGTGCTCCAGGTTCCGCTTCAAAGAGATCAGGCATTTTAGCTTTAATGTCGTCCTCTATCTCGAACCTTCGTTGAGGACCTAGCAAGGCCTCTTGAATTCTCCTCGCCCTCACGGCCGTTTGATCTTTAGCAACCGATAGGTTCTCAGCCATATTGATAAATAGGAAGTACTCAGTTAGAAGAGAAGAATGTTGCAAGACAGATAATGAAATCTCTCCCTCCTTACCCCTTTTTATACCTCCAAACTCACCAGAACTTTCCTACTTCCCTAACCGAATTAATGGTAACCTTCAATTCCCAATAACGAAAAGTCAACATATAACCTCTCCAACTTCCATGACGTAACTGATTCGTCTGTACCTGCATTCAAACCTCCTCCCCAATGACTCCCAGTCGAACATATCACCAACATCAAACATTCGACCATCGTAAAACTCGATCTTTACAACAGCCCATCATAAACCTTCGATCATAATTTTCTTTGATCATATCATTATACCTCACGCCTAGAAGAGTAGTCATTTGCATTCGTCTACATTACCAAACCAAATAACAGGAATACAGACACGAGCAAAATATTATGTCCATTTTAATTATCGAATCCAGAAAAACAAATTACATTTTTTCCCTACCACCCAAAACTCAATACAACTTCCTCCCACAGAACAAAACAAAAACTACACAAAATAATACCAAAGCATTCACAACATCAACCCAGTACCCTACTTCCAGAAAAACCAGCTCCGCTCACCGCATGTTCCTCCTCGATGATCTCCTCTGCACAGACAAGGCTTTCAGCTAATACCATCAAGAAAAGATAACGTTTCTGCCTGGTCGTAAAGTGCGACCTCAATTACTCCAAGAGATAGGCGTACGGTTCGCCATTGATGAACTCCCCTGGCCTCTCGTCCACAAGATTCGGCATGTCCCATTTCAGACCATGATGTCCGAAAAACCTCATGTGCAGCCCCGCCATTTTCCACCCCTCACGACGATCATGGGAAAAACCTATCCTCTTCTGATAATGGGTATTGGGCGGGCTATCCATTCAGATATTCAGAATGAAGAACAGGGCAATGTTCAAGATGGAAGAAGATACAGAATCCCTGTACAAAACCAATTTTTTTAGCCTTCACCCCATTTATTACCTTTTACCCACCTACACCCCTTAATTACCCCCCCCCCCACTTTATTATTTTCTCGGAAACCAGCGGTCAAACAAGAACAGGTTCCAAGACAACAGTTTTCTCAGCAAATGCTTCTCCACCTGGCCTCGAGACCCTTACTGAGAGGGGGCGAATGCGGTAGCCTATTCGCAGCCTTCAACCTCCTCACTTGAAGTCTACTTCGTAACCTACTCGAACCTATCGAAGACTATTTCAACTCAGAATCAATCCCCTCAAAAAAATCTTGTAGTTAAAGCCTTGACAGTAGATAAACCTTCGAGAACGTATCAGCACATAATAGTAGAAACCCTTCGACTGAACATTCGAATAGCAGAAGTGTGATGAGACTAGTTGTCAACTCAAACGGATTGGACGGGGCATTAATTGGTCTCTCATCTACAGTGACAGGGAAGTCCACAATAAATGCCACCGCCAGAAAACCCGGACAGTAATCATGTAGCCTGGCCCACTCTTGGTGACTCAGCCTCTTATGTCTCTATAAATAAAAGAGAGGGGAAACCAAGAAGGGGTTTGAAAAATCCTCTCCAAATCCTATGCCTTTTACCTTTAACCACTTACAAACTGTATTCGATCTTTATTATTACTCATCAGTAATAGAATTGCAGTTTAAAAATCCTCATCAGAGGTCGTAGAGAGTCACATTCGGGCCTCTACGCAAGTATTTGTCTCTAATTAGTCTCTTTCTAGGCCATATACTTGTACATCTTTAAAGAGTGGTTGGCCTCCGTGTTGTAAGAGCCATCCTCGCTTCTCAACGAAGATTAGGCCCCTACAGTCATTCCATTCACCAACTCAGATGCCATGCAAATTTTATTCTGGATACTTTTACCCGAGATAAATGCACTTTGGTCTCGAGAAACAATTTTTGCAGCAATAGGAGATAATCTTGTGGCTATAATTTTAGTAATCTTGAAGATGAAATTACTTAGACAAATGGGTCTGAACTGTTTAATAGTCACTGGATTTTTTACCTTTGGAATCAAAACGATCAGGTTAGTGTTAAAATGTTTGGGGATCATACCATCATAGAAGAAGGAGGTAATTTCATAGTAGATATCTGCTTCTAAAATATTCCAGTGTGTCCTGAAAAAAGAACTAGGGAAACTATCCGGTCCGGGCGAACTATCGCCATCCAAGTCAAAAATAGCTTCTTTAATCTCATCTTGTGACGGCCTGTCAGTCAGCTGATTGTTTTCCTCGATTCTGACTTTATGGAGCATGTTGGCAAATAGTGATGGGGTATGAATGACTTTACGGGCAGTGAATTTCTCTGCATAATATGCTACTATATGTTGTTGAGTATCATCTTGGTCTGTAATAATCGAACCGTCTGGAATGGATAGTTCAGTAATAATTGCGTTCTCTGTTCTGATCTTTTTTGAAGAGTAAGAGAATTTTGTATTTCTTTAACCTGCATGGTGCCATTTAATGCGGGAATGTTGTCTCCACGTAATCTCCTCCATTTTCTCAATGTCTGCAAGAAAAATTCCTTTCCCAAACATTTGATGCTCCAGATCATCATTTGTATGGTCTTGTTCTAACTCCATTTGTTGTTGAAGAATTTCTCTCTCCAGGTCATTTTTTACAATCTGGGAAGCGGTAATCGTAAGCCTCCATTCTTTTATATCTAACTTGAGTCTTCGTAGTTTAAGCTCCTCTCCGCAACCTTATAGAATTCAGGATAACTGCTTCATGCCTGCATGTATCGAAACGGAATGCTGTGAGGTTTGGGTATATGAAAGCATTCTCCAAACAGAAGAGAAAGATCTGATTTAGTTCTTGAGAACATTTCGATTTTCAGCCAGGAAACAAGTCAAGCCACTGCTTATTATGGAAACATCTGTCGAGACGACTAAAGATTTTGTTATGTCCTTTTTGAGCATTGTACCACGTAAATTTCATTCCAGAAGTACAACTCTCTGTCAAGTTGGCACTATCGAGGAAATTTGCAAAATTTGATATATCACTTACCAATGGAGGTATTCCACCTTTTCTTTCTGAGAGATGGAGAATCATATTATAATCCCCTATACAAATCCAAGGTTTGGTGTTGTTCAACGGGAATCTAGTCAGCTGTGACGATAACTCCAATCTATTTATTCTTAGGTAGTGTGCATGAATAAAATAGAGGCAGCACTCCATGTATTCGACCGTTATAAACTGTTTATCTACCTGAATCGCCTGTGGTTCCTGAGAATTCTCTGCCCATAGTATCCATAAATTGCCCTTCATATCCATGGATTCGTTGGAAATTATCCCTGAACTAAATCCGGGAATATAAAATCCATTGGTGAAAATCTTAGGTTCAGCAAAGCCCATAATTTAGGGTTTAAGTATTCCAATTTTCTTCTTCAAATACGATAGAGTTTTGGAGTTTCCAAAACCATGTGCATTCCAAAAGATAACTTTCATCAAATCCCTTTTAGTTGGGATCGTGTGGTTCTAGGATCTAAGGTGTAAACCTTACCTCCATTAAAAACTTGATTATGCCCTAGCTTGGGTTGATTGCTTTCCTCAAGTTCCATCTCATCTTTCCAACTCTCTGGGTTAAGTAGTGTATGTACTTCCTCTTGCGCATTAGAGCTATCATCATGGCTTTCTTCATAAGGTACCATCTGAAAATTTTGTGGCTGGACCCCTTCTTCTTTTGTTGTTTCTACTCCTCTCTCTTGTGTACCTAAAAATTCCTCTTTCCTTTCTTCTTCTTCATTGCTGCTTAAATCTTGAAATTTATTGAGGCTTGTGGTAAAACTATTTTCAGAGGTGGCAGACCTGTATTTGTTATGACCTACTTCAGGTGCTGACCATAATTCTGGTTCCCTGATTTTGTCCACCTGTTGCACCGTCTTTATTTTAGGAAAATGAATAATGGGTGATGCTACACTACTTTCATTGATTCCTTTCTTCATAGGTTTCACCTCTTTGATCTTCACCATTTGATTATTGTTGTGGATCACCGGCTTTTGAGTGATTTTTTGTAGTTGTTCATTCAGTCTGTAGGCCCTTTGTATCACTTTGCATTCCGCTATAATATGCCCAATGTTGATGTAATAACCACAATATTTAGGAATCCTGTGGAGAGTAACATCCTGTCTGATGATCGCTCCCTCCACCTCTATCAAAACATTATTGGGTATCGATTTAAATAAATCAATATCTACAAGCACACACACATTGTAACCATAAACTTTGTCAGTAGTGGAGTGGTTTAAATGAATAGGTGTACCCAACATTTTTCCCGAAGACATTAGGATCTTGTGGTTCCAAAATTCCATTGGCAAACCTGGAAATTTGTACCATATGAGAGCATTAATATTGTTGTGCTTATCAATAGTAAAATTGGGATTCCATGGTATAATCCTCATGGGAATGTTCTGAACAATTCATGGTCCTTTACTCCATATAAGAAGTTTATCTTCTTAGTTGTCAAGATAGATAATGAAGAAGCCTTTTCCAATGGGGACCAATTGTCAGAGACCCGTAGTTTTCCAATGATCATGAGCATATTGTATGACTTCGGCAAACTTTATTTTGATGAGGTCTAGTCTACCAATGAGATAGAATTGAAATTTGGATATTCCTTCGGCATTATCATCGGATGAAATGGACAGGATAGGGGTTTCACCTCTAATCCCTGCTTGTATTAGTGGCGTTGATGGTTGTGGTTTCTCCTTCCCTCAGACTTTTTAAACAAAGTTGCTTGTATTATCATTGATAATGCCTTTAGGGATTTTACTATGGTTTGTTGAGACACTCCCCTTAACCTGTTGACATTGTTTATCTTTGGTTACTGATTTGGTTTCTTCCTCTCGAACAGCTTTTACCAAGAGCCCCCCATGGGCATAAAATCCTGGATTAGAGATCAGGTTGCTCGGTAGTTTCCTCGGTCACTTGTGGTTCTCGATCCTCTGCCAGAATATTTCCAAAATATGGAGTTACTCCATTAACAATTGATTAAGTTGGATTGAACTCCTTAAACAAACCCTCCATATTTAATCCCACCAATTTAAAACCATTGTTGAGAATCAATTAGAGTAGATTCATGGTAAGAGCATCCATGATTACAAAAGTGATTCACGAAATCAAGAGTGTTGCTAACTGATTTTGCTACAATATCCAATCAATTACCAATTGGATCTTCACAAGAAATTTAGAGATAAGAATCGACCAAATTCGGTAGTTGTTAATTGATGAAGAGAGTTAAAGAAATGAGATCATTGCAATGTACCTTACGTAATCGCACTATGCCTTGACATCGTAATCGCCCAATCTCGTAATCGCCAAATTGTTCATCATCATCATTAAATACCATTCCAATACTTCTTAAACTTCAAGGTCATACCGCATAGGGAGGTTGGTGAGGATTAATATTTGTTCTCCTCTAGATCTAATGTGATCTATAGGAAATGTTATTATTTGATCGTACCCTTTTTATGGTATCTAAGCCTAGGCTTTTATTACACTA
The DNA here is from genome assembly GCA_014058105.1 of Kingdonia uniflora. Taxonomy (NCBI): domain Eukaryota; kingdom Viridiplantae; phylum Streptophyta; class Magnoliopsida; order Ranunculales; family Circaeasteraceae; genus Kingdonia; species Kingdonia uniflora. The sequence continues at coordinate 564,073 of JACGCM010000664.1, read as the reverse complement.
GATATGCTTTACAGCTGTATCACAAGGTATGCATCACAAGGTAAATTGTCATTCTACTGACAGCTGCTATGCTTTACAGAGGTTGCTTGAATTCATTTTCAAGGAGGGACGGATGAAGGAATACATTATCGACCTAGAATCATACAAGGATAGCAGCTATAAGAAGCATCTCAAAGTAGTCTAGGTTGAAGATCAAGCTAAGGAGAAACATTTTTACCATATGTACCACAACAACATGATTGAAATTCATCAGATCAACAGCTCATGCCGATTCAAGCGCATGAGAATTTAAGAATGTTGTAATCTCATACCTCAAGATAAAGAAGCCAAGCTTCTCCTTGAGTTTAGCAATCACCGGCTTAGGATCTCATTCAAAGATTGCGACATTAGTCATGTAAAATTTCCATATCATGATACATTAGTCATAGTACTCAAGATGAAGAAGTTTATCTTGCATATAATGATGATCAATACTGGAAGCGGTATTAAGATTCTCTTTAAGTGTGCAATCGACCAGATGGGATTGGTCGATCATGTTATTCCAAGTGACACCGATATCAGTGGATTCAATGGTTCAAAAGAAGGGCCAGTAGGTAAGATCATCTTACCTAATTACCATAGGACCAGCCACAATCGACATCATCTTCTACGTCATTAATGTTAAATCTTATTATCTCAGGATGATGGGTCGCTGCTGGATTCACAGCATGGAAGCAATCGCTTCCACTTATCATCAAGTACTCCGCTTCAAACAAAATGATGGTACCTACAAAATCAAACTTAGTTGAAAGCTTTCCTGCCATTCTAGTTACCTCAGACAGATTTGTTGCATAGCAATTATAGAAAGTTGATCAGCTTGATAATCAGCATTTAACTGAAGAGCCTACAAAATATATCAACATTAATGGGCCTAGAAGATGTACTTTTATCGGCACCAAGTTGGTCCAGCACAATAATGATGTTCTCATACAAATCATATGACTGAATCGAGACATCTTTGAGTGAACTTTTAAAGAGATGCCTGGGGTCGATCCAACCAAGACATGTCACAAATTGGCCATCAACATCAACGCCACAGTGGTCAAATAGAAATAGTGATGACTATCACCTCATCTTCGAGATAAAGTTAACATGGAGATTGAGAAATTAATCAAAGTGGGATTCATTCGAGAAGCCAAGTTTCCATATTGGATATCCAACATCGCCGCTGTCCTGAAGAAGATTGGAAAAGTCTGAGTTTGTGTAGATTTCACAGATCTAAATAAATACACTCCAAATGATAGTTTTCATCTTCCCAGCATCCATCAAATTCTTGATTCCACGGCAGGTCATGAACTCTAATCTATGATGGACGCTGCTTTTGGATACAATCATATTCCTCTCTTGGAAGAAAATAAAAAAAATACCACTTTCATCACTAAAAGAGGACTTTACTACTACAATGTCATGCCCTTCAGACTAAAAAATGCAGGCGCGACTTATCAACGGTTGATGACTACTATGTTCAAAGCACATCTTGGGAAAATCATGGAAGTTTATATTAATGATCTCTCGAGCAAGAGCATATAGTCAATCAACCACATCACAGATCTCAACACAATATTCAGCATTCTTCAATCTTATAGAATGCAACTCAATCCAGATAAGTATCAATTTGGAGTACATTTCGGCCGATTTCTTGGCCATCTCATCAGTAAGAAAGGGATTGATGCCAATCCAGATCAAATTTGAGCTCTCCTCAACATGCCATCTCCAAAGATGACCAAAGACGTAAAAAAGTTTGCTGGCAAGATCACCACTATCGACCGAATGGTTTCTAAATCTTGAGATAACTGTCATTAGCTATTCTTACTACTCCACAATTATACCAAATTAGGAAAAGTTTAGCCTAATATAGAGATCTAATAGATATCAGAATGCGAGGCAGCTTTTAGGAAACACAAAACCTATTTGGGGAAGTCTATCATCATAAACACCCTAGTAGATAATGTAGAACTGATCATCTACTTGGCAGTTATAGATACTTCTATCAGCTCAATTCTTATTAGACTTGAAGAAAAGATTGTCAAACCAGTCTACTTCATCAGCAAATCCCGCACTCCTGCGGAAATGAGTTATTTTAAAATCGAGAGACTCCTTCTAACTCTTGTTTACACTTCAAAAAAACTTAAACATTACTTCTAAGCTCACTTAGTCAAAGTCATGACGAACTACCCAATTCAGGAAGTTTTGTCCAAGGGAGAGAAATTTAGGAGAGTGTAATAATGGTCAGTTAGTTTTGGAGAACATGAAATCAAGTTTGAAAAAAAATATTCTGAAAAGGGTCATGCCGTTGCCGATTTTCTTAAAGATTTTCCAGTGGAAGATTCTGAGTGGGACGAGCAAGATCCTAACCTTGCAGATGAAATTACAGAAGATCCACCCACCAAAACATTTTGCCGAGTGAGCTGAATAGGTTACAAAGGAAAGGGTGGAGACTTCTTACAGATGGTTCAGCAGGACTCGCAGGGCCAGGAATTAGAATAGTATTGATTACCCCTTCCAATGACAGAATCAAATTAATTACTCTGAGTAATAGAAGAAAAATGGCATGATGATCGAATATGCAGCCCTCATTGTAGATAGGATGAGGTAGTATGCGAAAGCAACTCTCGATTATCTTCCTCGTGGTGAAAACATTCCTACAAATTTCTTGGCTTATCTAGCCAGGGTCATTGGTGCAGAAGCTAGATATCTCCAGATCGAAGTGATATCAACCCCCAGCATTGATAGCCATTCTGTATACACGATCAGCACTAGGGACGATGAAGAGTATGGGGGCCTAACTTCTTGAGGAGGGGAAGTTGGCTCTTACACCACAGGATTTATCTTCTACCAAAGGATTCAAAGATATAATCTATAGTACAAATAATCTACTGACAAAATACTTACGTGGAGGCCTAGAATGGGTTACTCCAGGACCTCTGTTGAGGATATTTTAAGAGATTTGATATTGTTGTCGAGTATTCGAAGGTTTGAGTACTGGCTATTTACAAGGTGATCGAAGGTAAACTACAAGGGTTCAGGGGAAAGATTTCATAACCTCTCATTGGTTCCCTTTCCCTCTTATTTATAGAACATAGGTAGGGCTGAGTCACCATGGGAGGTTACATTAAAAGTGTAACCTCTGGGTATCAGGCAGGTATCCTAGAGTTGGTGTTGACGTCAGAAATATTGGGTCTGGCACTATATTTTGACACTGCTGCTATTGGTTCTATCACTGTAGCTCTATGGACCAACAACACCGCCGTTATTGTCTTGTGAGCTGGCTGTCTTACATGTCTGCCTTCGACCATGTATGACTATTGTCGAAGTATTTCTGATGCTGACGTGAAGTTCGCGTACTGACGGATCTACCTTCGTCTTCGAGGTTTAATCAAAGTCAAAGTTCGTGTAGTCTCAGAAGGCTTGTTTATGGATTGATTGGGCTTCAAGGTAATCAGGTAGGCTTCGATGTGGCCCTCGAGTATTCGACTGGAGCTAGATGGCTATGAGTAGGCTACTACATTCGCCCCCTCTCAGCTGGGGCCTCAAAAATAGGTATAGAGGCATTTGTTGAGAAAGATTGTTAGTTGCTAGAAGTTTGAAGGTTGACTGTTGTATGTTTGGAGTTTCGAGGGAGGTAATAAAGGAGGGTAATTATGGAGTTGTGGTGATTACGGGGTAATAACTGAGGTTAATGAGGGTATGATATAAGTTATGAGGGGGAAAATACTGTACATCATCTTCCTTCGCCACTTCTTCTGTAGTTTCTAAAAAAATCATGGACACCACACCCAAAACCCGCTACCAGAAGAGGATGGGTTTTGCAAGAGATCATCGGATAAGGCGAAAAGCTGCAGAACCGAAGTTGAAGTTCTTTGGTGGCAACGAGCTTGATTAGGATATGTCTAACTTGGTGGAAGTAGAGCCTGGGGAGCGGATCAGTGGGCACTCATATGCCTATCTATGGGGGATGCTGCAATGAAGTTTTTCTATGCTTGAAGAACGCTACCTCTTCTTTTATTGTTTGGCCGAGGATATTATCTAGGAAGAGGATCGGTTGGTGGAGGATTAGGGCTCGACAGAAGGATCTGACCAGTCTGAAAATAGGGCGGGCTCTTTATAAGGTGGTGGCGCGGTGGTGGTGGTTATTGGTTTTGTTCTTGTATCACTGTAATTTTTTGTTTCTGCTGCTGTTGTTGCCGACGTCTGTAGATTTTTATATGATTGTACTTGGAGGTTCCTCTTTCTTTTGTAGTTTGAAGTAATGCAATGAGAATAACCGCTACTGAAATTGTGGGTTATTATATGATAAATATGGTGGGCGAATAGATTGCAGGCTTGGTATCAATCATATAGCCTCGAATGTTAACAAGTAGAAACGGTTACCTTCAGGGGAATATTGACTTTGAAGTATAATGAGATGATCGACGACATTGGTCAATATTCAGCCTTAACTGAATAATTGACTCTGTATTGTCGAAACTCGATTAAAGAGGTGAGGGACAATATATAAAAGGGGTCGATGGTTCGAGGCTGGTGATTTGTCAACTTCAAGGCCACGAAAATGGGGGTTGAATGCGCATACTGATAAAATGGTTGGGTCTGGGAAATTGTAAAGTTTTGACTGTTAAGATTGCGAGGAAAAGAATTGAAGACCACGATAAATGCGGGTTGGTATTATGGTATTATGGAGGAGTTAAATGTACCTGCCTTCAAGTATAAGTAGGGTGCTTTTAGGTGAACTTTGGGCATCTTTTCCTTCTTCTTCGAGAAAATTGTCTGCTTCTTCATCCCAAAGTAACGAAAAATTGCTCCTAACACCAAGTACCAGAACTGGGTGGCGGCAAGGGTCCTTCGTATATGGGAGAAGACCCTGGAGTTGAAGAAAAGGTTTTTCGGTGATCGAGGCCTAGATTGGGTTATTCATGATTTGTATGAAGTGGAGTCAGGGGAGCCCATTAGTGGGATGCCTTATGCTTACTGGTGGAGGGTACTACAAAGTATAGGCCTGCTCCCCAACAACCGGTTGGCCTTCCTGACATCTTTGGCTGAGGAGGTTGTAGACAAGGAAGATGCTAAGGTTCTGTCTATAAGGAACATCCCATCTATAAATAGGGGGTATTTTATTGTGGTAAAATAGGATGGTAAGAGTGTTTGTAGTCTTTTTTTGTTCGATTGATGATTATTTTCTTCTGTATTTTGGTGTAAGGGCATCTGCCCGAATGAATTGGATAATTTATGAGATGACTGTCGAAGTGAGATACTGAACTGTCTTTGTGTAAGTAGGATAAATATAATACTTGGAGGTAATTTAGGCGCAAAAGCAGTTTGCTCGGGACACGCATTATTGGCATGTTTTGAATTCAAATATCAGGTTGTCTGAGGGTGAATGTTCGAGAGGTGATGTAGCCGATTATTCGAAGATGAGAGAAAAGTACGTCAAAGGTCGATTGGCTTCGATTGTAAAAACTATCAGTCCAAATAGTTGGCATGTCAGAAACTGTACAGAGCCTAGGGAAGAACATCTTGCAGGCATCATTATGCTTCCTTGGATTACGGAAAAAAGGTTGATTTAATGTAAGGATACGATTTGACAGCTTCTAGGGGGGATCAGAAGGTTTGAGTTAGTCTATGTATATAAAATTGTGTGAATGTGCGCGTGAGATGCGCACATGGGGAAATGGCGGGTAAATTTGACAAAACACATCTCAATCGAAAAGTAGAAGTAGTATGGTAGTGGTAATGATAGCGGTTTTTGAAATCGAGGCAGTTTTTTGGTGTTTTGAGGAGGTATATATAGTAGTAAGAGCATAGTTAGTATTCCCAGTTACCCACTTAGAGAAAAACCAGAGAGTGAGAGAAAGAAAACGTACGCCATTGTTCCATAGATCTCGATAGTTACTGGGGAATCGCTTGAATTGCTGAAAGGAAGGAAAGATACTTTGCTCAAACAAGTATGTCATCTATCTTCTGTCTCGTTTCTTCGTCTTCTACTTCTGTATGTTGAGTACATGTTAGTGTAGAGTCTACTAGGGTTTATAGTTGTGATAATATGACCAAGGACTGAGGGAAAACTGTATTTGTAGGTCATGTCTTTTGGGGTTCTGAGGGTATTAAAGGTGTAGCAGGGATTATGGTAGAGTATTTGACTATGTTGGCCTAAGTTGGAGAGGGTAGGTAAAAATAAGTTATTGACATGTAATAGTCAAATATATTAATCTGATTGCGTGTCTCTTCTCCTGTAGGATATGTAGGGGCCTAACTTCGCAAGGAGGGGAAGTTGGCTCTTACACCACGGGGTTTACCTTCAATCAAAGGATTCAAGCATACAACCTATAGTACAAATAATCTATGTACAATATACTTGCGTGGAAGCCTAGAATGGGTCTCTCCACGACCTTTGATGAGGATTTTTATGAGATTATATATTACTGCCGAGTAGTTGAAGGTCGAGTACCGTGAATTTACAAGGAGATCGAAGGCAAACTGTAAGGGCTCAAGGGTGGTCAAATTACATTGGAGGTTAAATTACATGTATATCCTCCGGGTATCCGGCGGGTATCCCAGAGTTGGTGTTGATGCCAGAAATGTCAAGTCTGGTACTGTAATATGACACTGTAGCAGTTGTTGGGTCTGTCACTGTAGCTGTAAGGACCGACAGCGTCGCCATTCTTGTTTGGTGAACTGGCTGTCTGCCTTCGACCACGTATGAAAGTTGTCGAAGTGTTTATGATGTTAACGTGGATTCTTTATCTTTGAGACATGTTCAAAGTCGAGACTTCGACTTTGAATAATCTTGCAAGGCTTATTTATGGATTGAGTGGGCTCCGAGGTATTCGAGTAGGCTTCGACGCAGCCTTCGAGTTTTTAACTGGCGGTAGAAGGCTGTGAGTAAGTTACTACATTCGGCCCCACTCAGCAAAGGGTCTTGAAAATTGGTGTTGAGACATTTGCTGAGAAAAGCCCTTGGTTGTTAGAAGTTAAACGGTTGACTGCTGGTTTTTGCGGGAGGTAATAAAGGAAGGTATTTAAGGAATGTTGGCAATTACGGAGTAATAAATAAGGTTAATGAGGCTATAAGTTTAGGTTATGGAGGCAGTAACACTATATACTCTTTTTCTGTTACACTTTCATCTTCTTTCTCTGTATTTTCTGAAAAACGCAATGGATACCACACCCAACACCCGCTACAAGAAATGGATGGGATTTTTTTGAGACCGTCGTATAGGGCGGAAGACTGCTGAACGGAAGTTGATGTTCTTCAGTAACCATGAGTTTGCCTGGGACATGCCTGACCTGGTGAAGTTAGAGGCTGGGGAACCCATCAATGGGGTGTCTTATGCTTAGTTATGGGGGCAGATAAAATTTCAATTTACAACTGCTGAGGAACGCCATCTCTATCTGTCGAGTTTGGCCGAATGTCTTGTGCAGGCAGAGGATCAGTTGGTGGAGGAGCAGGGTTTGGCTGGAGGATCTGGCCCATCTAAAAATTGAGCAGGTTCTTAAAACGGTGGCAAGGTGGTGGTGATGGGTTTTTTTTATAGAACTGTATTTGAAGGTTTTTGTTATTGTTTTTTTTTATGTATGTCTAAACTTGGAAGCTACTGGTTCTGTTGTTGTAATCTGAGGAATAGAATGAGAACAACACTTTTCTACAATTTTGTGTTTTTGTATCTGGTAGGCATGGTAGGCGAATAGATTTGTAGGTGTGGTATCGAATATATCTCTTCGAATGTTACATGTAGAAACGGTTACCTTCGAGGGAAAATTGACTACGAAGTATAATGAAATGGTCAAAGATTTTTAACAATATTTGGCCTTAACGGAATAATTGACCCGGTATTAGTCAAAAATCGATTAAAGAGGAGTGATACGACATATAAAAGTGGTCGATTATTCGAGTCTAGGGATTTGTTCGACTGCAAGGCCTCAGAAATGGGGTTTGAATGTGCATACAGAGAAGACGGTTAGGTCTGGGAAGTTGTAAAGTGTGGACTATTGAGATTTCAATGAGAAGAACTGAAGACTGTAATGAATGTGACTTGGGATTAAGGAGGGTTTAAATGTACCCTCAAGTTTAAATGAGGTGTTGTTAGAAGAACTTCTCACATCTTTTCTTTCTTCTCCGAGTACTATGTCTACATATTCGTCCCAAAGCAACAGAAATGCTCCCAACAATAAGCACCAGAACTAGGTGGCAGCAAAGGTCTTTCGTGTATGGGAAAAGATGTTGGCATTAAAATAGAGGCTTCTTGGTGACCGAGACCTGGACTCAGAGATACCGGAGTTATTAGAAGTGGATCCCAGGGTACCTATTTGTGGAATTCCCTTAGCGTACTGGTGGGGGGTGCTGCAGACGATGGGCCCATTTCCTGGCCACCGTTCGCCTTACTGGAGACTTTTGCTGATGAGATGGTTAACCAGGAAGATGCTGATACTGAGGCCGTCTGCGTGAAGAAGTGTCCCGGTAATAAATAGGGTCTTTTTTAACTAATTTTTTAAGTATTTGTATACGATGGACTGTAGGGGTATTTGGATTTTTCTGTGGATTTTTACTATTTTGTTAAGTATTTTGTGAAAGAGCGTCTGCCCGAATGGAATTTAAAATTTATAAGATAACTGTTGAGGTAAAATTCTGAACTGTGTGTAAATAGGAAAGACATAAAATTTGAAGGTAATTTAGGCGCGATCATCATGTCGAATGTCGAATGTGCAAGAAATTGAATGTTTGTTATATTTTGAAATCGAATGTCAGGTTATCTGCGGACAAGTGTTTGAGACACAATATAAACGATTACTCTTGTTCAAGAAGAAGGTATGCCAAAGGTCTGAAAGCTTTGACTGGACGCATTAACAGCCAAACAGTTGGCCTGTCAGAACGGTACTGATCCTAGGGTAGAGTGCCATTCTGGCCATCATGATATTTCCTTGATTATCGGAAAAAGGTTGATTTGATGGAGGGAACTAATTTGACAACTTCGAGTGAGCTTTAGAAGGTTCGAGTGTTTTATATTTAAAATTATGTAAACGTGAGCGTGCGACTTGCACGTGAGGGTAATGGGGTAGTGGTCAAAACACATCTCAGCCGAAAAGTAGGGGTAGTGGTAATGATAGCGGCTTTTTGGTATTCCGAAGAGTATATAGAAGAAATATCAAAGGTATTGTTCACAGAAAAACTAGAGAGTGAGAAGAAGAGAACGTACACCATTATTTTGTAAAGCTTGAGGTAAGTTACTGGGTTGTTACTGAGGGACCGACTGATGTGTTGTTTTAAGCGTACTTCCATTCACACAGGTATGTCGATTGATCTTTATCTTTATTTTTTTGGTTTTTCCTTCCGTATCTGTATGTAGAGTCTTCTGGGTTTGTAGTTGTGAGGATATGATCGAGGATAGAGGAAAACAATGTGTCTGGGATTCTGAGGGTATTGATGGTGGAACTGGGATTGGGAAAGAGTGTTCGACTTTGTTTGTTTCTGTTGGAGAGGGTAGATAAAAATGGGTTATTGATACGTAATTGTCAAATGTATCGATTTAATTGCGTGCCTCTTCTTCAGTAAGATAAGATACGTATCCGTCGAGCTTCAAGACTGAGGCTAATAGATGAGGAGATCAGAGAAAATGAGGCTAGTATGTCTGGTCGCGCTCCGATGGATGAGGAAAGCGATGTAGAAGAGCTAGATATTGCAAAAGATATCCCCTTAGCCATGGTGGTTTCCAAAACTAGGGGTTCAAGTAGTAGACGTCGTAAGACAGTAGTGACCGAGAGACACGAAGGTCGAGTTGGGCCTTCGGATGATGAAAGGGGTGAGGGGCAGCAAAGTTACCATAGTGGGGATTCGACTGAGTCGGATGAGGCCATTGGTTCTGTCCTGGCTAGAGAGAAGTGACCATGGTGAGGATTCGACTGAGTCGGAAGTGGCCTCGTGCCAAATGAACAGGAATTTTTACAAAATGATGAAGGTAATTGAGGGTATGAATATAAAATAGCGAGGTGAGGGGAGGAGTTCAATTGAGTGGTACGGCATTATCTCGTTCAACTCCAAGAAAGCAAACGAGAAGGTTGGCACCCATCACATCCAATGTCACGCGGATAAGCCCTGGTTGTTTGATCTGTTCTCGACGGGTCAAGGGTGGGATAAAGATTTGGTTGTAGTACGGGGTAACTATAAGAATGTCGAAGGGGATGACCCCTATAGGTTAGATCATAAAGTCTATAATCCGAGTAAGTTTTCTGTTAAATTTTTTTTTGATGTATTGCCCGAATAAACTGGTAATCGCATTTCTGCTTGATCTGTAGGTCCTAATAGCCAGACTTGGGCAAATCTAAGGGATTATATTGATGCCTTAATCGATTCGGACGAGGAGTGGGTGAATTCTATTTTCGAGAAGCTTGGTATCATGAGGAAGAGACAGAAGAGGACAGATTCCCTGCTTCAAAACGTACCCATTATGTCAAAGCCATCAAATAAGAGGGGAGGCGAATGTGCTTTGGAAGTGGTCGAAGGAATGGAGGAGGAGAGTTTGGCGAGGAAGGTAAAGTATGTTCTGAAGTTACAATGGGCGTCGAAGTAGGCAGCAACAGTGCCCGAAGTAGCTTGTGATGCATCGAGACAGAGGCCGAAGTAGGCATCAACACATGCTGGGAAAGGGAAGGGCAAGGTCTTACCCGAGTCTTTGAGGGCAGCGCAGACAAAGGCTACTCAACACAGAAGGCGCAGGGCGCTAGGGGAAGATGATGCAGAGGATGCGGGCGAAGATAGAACGAAGGCTGAGCGAGAGGAGCAGGCTCTAGCCCTGGCTGCTTCGATGGAGATACTCTGCGCCAGTGACCCAGACGAGGCTGGGAGGAGAATGCATAAGACAATGTACCAGGTAACTGTTTTATTTTTGAAATACAGAAATTTTGCTTGAGTACATCATACTTTGGGAGATACTGATTGCTTGACTATTCTAGCAGACAGATGCTTGGTTATAGGCTTTCATTAAGGCCCAAAAGGTAATATCATGATAGTTGAGATTGGCGCTTGATGATCTAGATATCGCTCGAGGGACTGAGGTGTCGTTGGTATTTGAGAATAAAACTTTAAAACGAGATCTGGCAGTTATCAATGATGCATTCAAGAAGAGATTCGATGAGTAGGTGTTAAAGTCGAAGCTTGCTGAGAAGGAGGACGAAAAGAAACAATAGAAGGAGCAGTTCCAAGGGAAATTTAAATATGAATGTATGGATAATGTCAGGCTGACGGAGCTAATAGTAGATTTGGGGTATGATCCTGAAACTTTGCAATGCTTCCCTGTTACCCAAGATCTTGTTACTGAAGATGCTTTGCAAATAGTGGGGATAGAGGCAGACGTTGCTGATGGAGGTGTTAAAGGTGGCATAGAGGCTCCTGTGATCGATGGTACCGCTGCTGGAGCTGCGACTAATGTGATTGTCGATGGTGCAAGGTCGAAATCTTCAACTGTTGGTGCTGGAGGTGCTGGCACTGAAGAGCTTATTGGAGGAGAAGGTACAGCCACTCCGATATGAGGTATTGTACTAGAGTGCCATACCATTTTTTCTGATTTTTCTGTTGGGTTGCAATATTTGAATAATGTTGAGCGTTCTTGGTACTTGATCTTTGAACTTGAGATTGTTGTCCTAATACTGACTTGTACTGTAGTAATTCTGTTTGGTTAAAGACTATATTGAAACTGATTTGTGTTAACTTGAATTGTAGTGAATTGATGTGCTAGATTCTTGATGTATGTTCTGAATTTGATTTGAATTATTTTGTGTTGAACCTGATTCTCTAATATATGCTGAACTGAAATGTCTTGCATGTAGCAAAGCTGCTGATATTCTTAGATACTTGAACCTTGAAGGGCTTTGAGATGGTTGAGATACTTGGGTAGAACTAGGAGATTTAATGGTCTTCGAAGGCCTATGCCACGACGAAGTAAGATGTGGTCACTCCCAACGCATTCTCGAGGGTCCGGGATCTAGGCTATTCATACCCCTCGAGTTTCTCGAATGTTGAAGTTTGAAATTTTTTAAGGTCTCCCCCAAGTATCAGTCGGGTCGAAGGGTTGAAATGATACCTTGGGTAATCCAAGAAATTTACTGAACTTCGAAGGCCTAAGCCACAGCGTAGTATGGCGTGTTCACCGCCAATGCATTCCTAAGGGTCCGGTTTTTCGACAATTCGTGCCCCTCGAGTTTTCTCGAAAGTTGGAAGCTTGAAAATTTTCAAGGTCACCCCCAAGTATTAGTCGAATCAAAGGGTTGATGTGACACTTAAGGTAAGCCAAGAAATTTACTGGACTTTGACGGCCTAAACCTGATCGAAGTATAACATGTTTGCCCCCAATGCATTCCCGAAGGTCCGGTCTATCGACCATCCTTACCCCTCGAGTTTGCTCGAAATTGGAAGTTTGAAAAAGTTTAAGGTCGCCCCCAAGTATCAGTTGGATCGAAGGGATGATATGATACTTAGGCTAAACAAATAAATTCCCTGGGCTTCGAAGGCCTAAGCCACAGTGAAGTAAGACGTGTTCGCAGCCAACGCATTCCCGTGGGTTCGATCTTTCGACAATTCGTGCCCCTCGAGTTTGCTCAAATGTTGGAAGCTTGAAAATTTTCATGGTTGCCCCCAAGTATCTGTCGGGTCGAAGGGTTGACATGATACCCTTGGTAAACCTAGAAATTCAATGGAAAAATAGGAGACGAAATTCAGAGAAAAAGATGTTTATTGATTTGCAGTGTATTTACATCAGTAGAACAAGGTGAAGGTGGTGGCAAGTTGTATAACACAAACTGTATTATGTTCCATGAATTTGGAAGAGGCTATTCATCTTTTATCATTTGGAAATATGAACCCTTGTTAGTTTTATTGTAAGCGAGATAAGGTCCTTCCTAGGAATCAGCTAACTTGCCGGCATTTCGAGGCTTTAAGGATTCGGTGACGCGCCGAAGTACATGATCACCAGTGTTGAAATTTTAAGGTTAAACTCGTTTGATAAATGGCTTCTGAAGTGAGAGATGGTAACGCCGTGGTTGGCGATGGCTCGGTCTCTGGTATCATCGATCCATAGCATGTTGCACCTGAGTTCAAACTCATTATCTTCGTTCGGGAGGTTGGGATCTCGTGTGGGTACTTCGAATTGAGTAGGAAGCACTGCTTCAGTACCGAAGGCTTGAAGGAAAGGAGTACAGCCTGTAGCTCATCTTGGTGTTGTTCGATAGGCTCAGAGGATATGTAGTAACTCCTGAACCCATCGATCTTTCTTCATATCGACACCTTTCTTGAGACCGTCGATTATGGTTTTATTGAATGCTTTGATTTGACCGTTCCCTTGGGGGTAGTAAGGTATTAAGGGTGAGAGGATGATGTTGTGTTTCTTGAGAAAGTTTTTGATTTTTTTCCCAAAGAACTGAAAACCGTTGTCAAATCGAATCATATGAGGGCATCCGAAGCATGTGATGATGTTTTCCTATAGAAATTTGATAACTTCCTCTCTAGTTCGACACTTAGGTACGGCTCGACCCATTTGGTAAAATAATCTGTTGTAACAGGATATTTTCTCGGCTACCTGAAGCTTTGGAAAAAGCACCAATGAGATTGATAGCCCAGCGTTTGAATGGCCAAGAGACTTGGCTAAAATGGAGGTCTTGTGAATGGCTATGGATTTCATGGGCATGGCACTGAAATTTGTCATAGTGTTTAGCGTACTCATCGGCTTATATCTTCATGTTCGGCTAGAATAAACCCTGGGAAATTGCTTGAAGGTCCATAGATCGACTAGCAGTATGACCACCGCAATAACCTTCATAGAGTTTGGCTAGAATTGTAGAGGCTTCGGTTTGAAAGATGCATCGAAGGAGGACGCCATTTGGGGATTTGCGATGTAACTCGCATTTGAGGATGGTGTATCTGCGATAGTTTTCTAATAATGACCGTTTGGCTTTAGGATCATCTAGGGGGGCAGCATTGTTTAAGTAATGGAGGAATGGTGTTCGCCAGTTGTCCGTATCGAGACTCTCGCCCCTAGTATTGATGGAATTGACTTCCATCTGGTCAATACTTGGGCATTCGAGTATTTCGATATGGAGAGTTTGGGATTCTTATTGGCCTATCATGGCTGCTATGTAAGCGAGGGTATCTGCATGTCAGCTTTCTCCTCGTGGGTAATGAGTGATAGAAGATTTTTTGGGAAAAAGGTCCATGCGTTGCTGAACGAGAGTAGCATTTTCAGCCATGCTACCGTTGGCTTGGTTTTCACCGGTGTAATGTCTCTGAACAAGTTAGGAATCTATGAAATTTGTAATTTTTGGGATACCATGCTCGAGGGAAAGGTCGGCCATAGATCAAGGCTTCATACTCAGCCACGTTATTGGAGCATTGGAAGTTTAACTTTGAGGGGCTTCTCTATTCAATCATTGGTAGGTGTGACAAGGACTATTACGATCCCTGAACTGTTAGGCCCAGCGGATCTACCTGGTAAGAGACGCCATCCTATGTTAGGGTTCCATGGATCAGTTGCTTCGGGTTGGTCTTCTATCAGGTCATCTTCATGTTCCTCCCAATCGATATCTTTGATCGAGAAGTCAGCAAGGAAATTGGCTACTGCTTGGCCTTTTTGGGATATCTGCTTCTCGAATGTGATGTCATGCTCGCTAAGATAAATGGACCACTGTTGTACTCTTTTTTGCTGAGTACTTATCGAAGGGGATAGCATGTTATAACATGGATGGTGTGAGCTTAAAAATATGGTGTGAGTTTACGGGACGAATAAACGAGGGTGAGGAGCAAACGCTCAAGTTTCGTGTATTGAGTTTCTGCCGGTGTTAAGGTTTTGCTAATAAAATATATAAGTTTTTCGATGCTTGATTCGAGTCGAATAAGGACTGAATTGATTGAGGTATCAGTGACCGCGGGGTATAAAGAAAGTGTTTTGCTTTCGACTGGGTTGCTGATGATGGGTGGTCGACCAAGATAAGTTTTGAGTTGGAGGAAGGCATGTTCCCAGTCGGGTGTCTAGTTGATCTCAGGGTTATTTTTCTTTTTGGCTTTTTAAATGCCTTGGTCGCGTAAGAGGGAAAAATGCCAAGCACACCGGTCTGAGGATTTTGAAATAAAATGGTTGAGGGCAGCTATCTTGCCAACCACCTTTTGGGCATCTTTTTTGTTTGGGGTGAAGGCATGTTGATGAGGGCTTAGATATGGGTAGGGTCGATCACGATACCTCGTTTACTGATAAGATGGCCTAAAATTTTGTCAGACAAAACACAAAATTGGCATTTGTCTGTGTTAAATTTCCTGTTGTAAGTCCGAAGTATCGAAAAGAATTCGGGGCGAAGGGCATAACATTAAAACAATAAAGGCCTTGTTTAGTGATAAAAGATGTTTTAAATTGATTATCGGGGAGGTGGGGTACCTGATTGTAATATGAGGCCGCGTCCGTTATTGATAGGTGCTCATGTCTAGCAATGGCATCGAGGAGTACAGAGATTATTGGGAATGGGAAGCTGTCCTTCGGTGTGTGCTTATTGAGGTCTGTGAAGTCGACAAAGATTTTAAGTTCCATGTACTGCAGGGGGAAGTGAAATGAAAGGTCTCCTGATAGGTCAAAGGTATGGCACGCATGGCATGGTGCCAGTATGAAGAGCAGTAGGGGCAGCACTTGCACCACCAAGATGAACCGGAGGTGCTTGGATACGTTGTAGGGGTCCCAATCCGTCTCGAGCTGAGATACGTGATGGGGCAGGTGCTCGGGATGGTAGGGGAGCGTCTAGAGGCTGTAGTCATTGTAGCTCTCAGACTTATTGCACAAATCATCGATGGCAGTTCTGTCTGTCAGCATCATCCAAACGGCGATGCCATTCGGCGTGGAACTATTGCCGGTGCCTTTCGCATTCCTGGTGTAGCTGTGTTGGTGTCACTCCTCAACTTGAGCAAATTGCTGGGAAAGTAGGGAGAGTTGGGCGGCCACTCCGTCAACGAAATTGCCGGCATGGGTGGAACTAGAACGGAGGGTGGGGACCATTGAAAATGATCTGTAGGAGCTGGAAAAGGGGGAAAATGAGCAAGGGAGATTGGTAGGATGGGCAGGCATAGACGACATTAAATGTAGGGGCCTAACTTCACAAGGAAGGGAAGTCGGCTCTTACACCACGGGGTTTACCTTCAATCAAAGGATTCAAGCATATAACCAATAGTACGAATAATCTATGGACAATATACTTGCGTGAAGGCCTAGAATGGGTCTCTCCACCACATATGATGAGGATTTTTGAGAGATTGTATATTACTACCAAGTAGTCAAAGGTTCAAGTACTGTGTGCTTATAGGGAGAACGAAGACAAATTGTAAGGGCTCAAGGGTGAGATTTTATCACCCTTCTATGATTCCTCATCCCTCCAATTTATAGAATATAGGAGGTTAAATTTCATGTGTACCCTCTGGTTATCAGTCAGGTATCCTGGAGTTGCTGTTAACGCCTTAAATGTCATGTCTGGGACTGTACTTTTACACTGTAGCAGTTGTTGGGTCTGTCACAGTAGCTAAATTGACCAACAACTTCGCCATTCCTATCTGGTGAGCTAGCTATCTTCTTTCGACCACCTATAAAAGTGGTTAAAGTGTTTCTGATACTGACTTGGAGTCTTTGTCATCGAGGCTTGTTCATAGTCGTGGCTTCGCTTCGAATAATCTTGCAAGGCTTATTTATGGATAGAGTAGGCTTCGAGGTAATCGAGTAGGCTCCGAGGTAGCCTTCGAGTGTTCAACTAGCGATAGAAGGCTGCGAAAAGGATGCTACAAGATAAGATGAGAACCCGTCAATCTTCAAGGCTGAGGCTTATTGTCAAGGAGATCGAAGAAAATGAGGCTAGTGTCTCTAGTCGTGCTCCCGTGGGTGAGGGCAGCGACATAGAAGAATTAGACATTACAAAAGTTGTCCCATTAGTAGTGGTGGTTCCTGAAACTGGGGTATCAAGTAGTAAACATCGTAAGACAGTGGTGACCGAGGTGAGTGATGAGGAAGAGATGGAGGGAAGATAGTGGGGGAGAGGAAAAGGTAGTATTGAGCCTTCGGGTGATGAAAGAGGAGAGGGGGTGCAAAGTGGTCAAAGTGAGGAATTGACTGATTTGGATGAGGTCATTGGTTCTATTTCGGCTAGAGAGAAACTGAGACTAGATGGATTTGTGGTTAAATTAGAACTGTCGAAGGTAGGGGTGATATTATATGTTGCGGGGTCAGGGTACACCTTCTTGTCAAAACCTCGAGAGGGTATTATGGCATACAGAGGCAAAATTTGACTAGGGATGCAATTACCCCTTTGAAGGCTAGTGAAGGAGGTGCTAAATTTTTTTGAAGTTGCCCCGCGTCAGATGAATGAGAACTTTTACGAAATGATAAAAGTAATCGAGGGCATGAATGCAAAATTGGGGAGTGAGGGAAGGAGCTTAATTGAATGGTATGATGTTGTATCTTTCTACTCACAGAAAGCAAACCAGAAGGTGGGTGCGTATCACATCCAATGTCACATAGATAAGCCCTGGTGGTTTGATCTATGCTCGACGGATTGAGGATGGGATAAAGACTTAGTTAAAGTATAGGGTAGTTAAGAGAATGTCAAAGGGGAGGACCCTTATAGGCTGTAACATTAAGTCTATAATCCAAGTAAGTTGTCTGTCGAAGATTTTTTTTTGTTCTGATCGAATGGACTAATAAATGTGTTTCTGTTTGATCTGCAGGTCCTAGTAACCAGACGTGGGCAAATCTGAGAGATTATATCAATACGCTAATCAACTCGGATGAAGAGTGGGTGAACTTTGTGTTCAAGAGGCTTGGTTTCATGAGGAAAGGCAGAAGAACACTGATTCCCATCTTCGCAATGTACCCGTTACGCCGAAGCCATCAAAGAAGAGGGGGGGGCGAAAGAATGGAAAGTGAAGTTGTCGAGGAAGGTAAGTTATGTGCCGAAAGGGCAGCGGTACCGAAGTAGGCAGGACTAGTACATGAAGTAGCTGGTGATGTTTCAAGACAGGAGTCAAGGCAGGGGTCAACGCAGGCTGACAAAGGGAAGGAGAAGGTCTTTCCCGAATCTCAAAAGGTAACGCAGCCAAAAAGACTTCAGCGGAAGAGGTGTAGAGAAATGGGGGAGGATGATGCAGAGGATATGGATGAATAACTAACCACGTCTGAACGGTAGGAGCAGGCTTAAGCTAAGGCTGCTTTGATGGGGAAACTTTGTGGCACTGATCCAGACGAAGCTTTACGGCGGATGAAGAAGAGTATGTATCAGGTAACTGTTTATTTTTTGTGAACTTTTGACATTTTCTTAAGTGCACCATGCTTCGAGAGATACTGATGACTCAAATATTCTAGCAGACAGATGCTTAGATGTAAGGATTCAACAAGGCACAGAAGGTAGCAATAAAGCAGTTAAAGTAAGCGATTGACAATCTGGAGCTTGCTCGAGGGACCAAAGCATCGTTGATTTCTGAAATTGGCATTTTAAAGTGAGATCTGGGGTCTGGGGACTATCAGGGATGAATGATAGAGGAGACTTGAAGTGCATCGTTATAATCATACGCAGGTATTGACGACAAAAATGGTTAAGAAGGATAGGGTTATTGTGGAATAGAAGGAGACCTTCCAAAGGCAGTATGAATGTGCAATTACGATCAGGCTGAAGGAGTTCATAGAGGATTTGGGGTATGATCCTAAAACATTGTAACGCATCCCTACTACCCAAGATCCTGTTGCTGAAGATGTTACCCAGGCCGATGGGGTAGAAGTAGATGTTGCTGCAGCCGATTTGGGAGGTGTCGTAGACACTCCAGCCTTTAAAGAAACTACTGCTAGGACTGCAACTGACGTGGTCGGGGATGCTGCAGGGTCAAACCCTTCAACTGAGGGTGCTGGGGGTGTTGGCGAGGGGGAACCTGTAGGAGGAGATGGTGTAGACAATCCGATATGTGGTATTTTACTGGGCGTGCCAAACTATTTTTTCTTATTTTTCTGTTGGGTTGTAATATGTGAACAATGTTGAGCTTGCTTTGTACTTGATCTTTGAACTTGTGATTGCATTGAATTGCTGATGTAGACTGTATTCAAACTGGTTTATGTTAGACATTATTTGTACTGAATTGCTGTGTTAGATTCCTGATGTATGCTATGAACTTGATTTGAATTATTTTTTGTTGAACGTGATTCTCTGATATATGCTGTATTGAAACGTCTTGCATGTAGAAGAATTGTTGATATTCTTGTATACTTGTATCTTTTTATGTTGTAAGTGTAGAATGTTTGTAGAATGATCGAATCCTTGATGAGCTTTGAGATAGTTCCCGAGTATCAGTCGAGAGATAGATGTGACACTTGGGCCGTACCGATAAACTTACTGGACTTTGAAGGTCTGATCTTGGTCAACATGGAATGTAGTCACCCACAATGCATTCTCGAAGGTCCGGTCTCTCGACCATTCGTTCCCCTCGAATTTGCTCTAATATTGGAGACTTGAAAATTTTCAAGGTCGCCGCCAAGTATTAGTCGGGTCAAAGGTTGATGTGATACTTAGGATAAACCAGGAAATTCACTGGACTTCAAAGGCCTGAGCGTAATCGATGTAGAATGTGGTCTCCCCCAATGCCTTCCCGAGGGTCTGGTCCTTTGACCATTCGTGCCCCTCGATTTTGCTCGAATATTGGAAACTTGAACTTTTTCAAGGTCGCCCCCAAATATCAATTGGGTCAATGGTTGACATGATACTTAGAGTAAACCAGGAAATTCACTGGACTTTGAAGGCCTGAGCCTAATCAAAGTAGAACGTGGTCGACCCCAATAAATTCCTGAGGGTCCGGTCTCTAGACCATTCGTGCCCCTCGAGTTTGCTCGAATATTGGAAACTTCAACTTTTTCAAGGTCGCCCCCAAATATTAATTGGGTCGATGGTTGACATGATACTTAGAGTAAACCAGGAAATTCACTGGACTTTGAAGGCCTGAGCCTGATCAAAGTAGAACGTGGTCGACCCCAATAAATTCTTGAGGGTCCTGTCTCTAGACCATTCGTGCCCCTCGAGTTTGCTCGAATATTGGAAACTTGAAAATTTTCAAGGTCGCCCCTAAGTAACAGTCAAGTCGAAGGTTGACATGATACTCTGAGTAAACCAGGAAATTTAATGGACTTCGAAGGCCTGACCTAATCAAAGTAGACTGTGGCCGCCCCCAATACATTCCCAAGGGTCCGGTCTCTCGACCATTCATGCCCCTCAAGTTTGCTTGAATAATAGAGACTTGAAAAATTACAAGGTCGCCCCTAATTATCAGTCGGGTCAAAGGTTGACATGATACTCTGAGTAATCATGGAAATTTACTGGGAAACAGGAGACGAATTTCAGAGGAAAAGATGTTCATTGATTTATATTGTATTTAAATCAGTGGAACAAGGTGAAGGTCGTGGCTTGTTATATAACACTAACTGTATTGTATTTCATGGATTTGGTAGATACTCTTTATCTTCTGTCATCAAGTAATATGAACTCTTGTCGCTTTTATTGTAAATGACATAAGGTCCTTTCCAGGATTCGGCTAGCTTACCGGCATTTTGAGGCTTCAAAGATTAGGTGACACGTCGAAGTACAAGATCTCCAATGTTGAAACTTCGTTGTCGAACTCTCTTGTTATATGACTTTTGGAGAGAGAGATGGTAACGGCCGAGGTTGGTAATAGCTCGGACTTTGGTTTCGTCGATCCATAACATGTTGCATCCGAGTTTGAACTCATTATCTTTATCTGGGAGGTTAGGATCTCGTGTGGGTACTTTAAATTGAGTAGGGAGTACTGCTTCATTACCATAGGCTAGATGGAATGGGGTTCAACCTGTAGATTTTCTTGGTGTTGTTCGATAGACCTAGAGGACATGCTGTAACTCCTGAACCCATCGTCCTTTCTTCGTATTGACACGTTTCTTGAGACCGTCAACTATTGTTTTATTGATTGCTTTGACCTGACCATTCCCTTGGGGGTAGTAAGGTGTTGAGGGGGGAGATGATGATGTTGTACTTCTTGAGGAAATTTCTGACTTTATTCTTAACGAATTTTGGGCCATTGCCACATCAAATCATATGAGGGCAGCCAAAGCATGTAATAAGTTTTTCCCATAGGAATTTGATAACTTTTTCTTCTCTGGTTCGACACAACGGTACGGCTTCGACCCATTTGGTAAAGTAATCTGTTGCAACACGGATATTCTCTCAGCTACTCGAAGCTTTAGGAAAAGGACCCACAAGGTCGATGGCCCAACGTTTAAAAGGCCAAGAGACTTGACTGAAGTGGAGGCGTTGAGAGGGGCTATGAATATCGTGCTTCATCATATTGGGCTAGAATAAACCATGGGAGACGACTCGAAGGGCCATAGATCTGCCGGCAATATGAGCACTGCAAGTACCCTCATGGAGTTCGGCTAATATTGTTGAGGCCTCGTTTTGGGATATGCATCGAAGGAGGACGCCATTTGGGGATTTGCGATGTAACTCGCCTATAAGGATGGTGCATCTGTGGCAGTTTTCTAATAATGATCGCTTGGCTTTGGGATCATCTAGGAGGATAGCATTGATGTAGTAATTGAGGAATGGTGTTTGCCAGTCGTCTGGATCGAGACTCTCACCCCCAGTATTTATGGCATTGACATCCATCTGGTCGATAGTTGGGCATTCGAGTACTTTGATATGGAAAGTTCAGGATTTGAATTGGTCTAACATAGCTACTATGTAGGCGAGGGCATCAGGGTGCATGTTTTTACCTTGAGGGTAGTAAGTAATTGAATATTTTTCAGGGAAACGGTCCATGCACTGGCGAACGAGGACAAAATATTTGGCTATGCGACCATTGGCTTGATTTTCACTGGAATACTATCTTTGAATGAGTTGAGAATCTGTTAAAACTGCAAGTTTTGGGATGCCGAAGTCGAGTGCAAGATCGAGGCCATGGATCAAAGCTTCATACTCAGCCTTTATGTTGGAGTATTCAAAGTTTAACTTAACTACCTATTCAATTCGATCATTGGTGGGTGAGACTAGGATGATACTAATCCTCGAACCGTTAGGTCTAGCGGATCCGTCTGTGAAGAAATTGGTCTATTTATTTAGGCTAGTCCTCTGGTCGGTCATCTTCATTTTCCTCCCAGTCGACATCTTCGATCGGGAAGTCAGCATGGAAATTGGTGACTGCCAGACCTTTTTGGGATATTTGCTTCTCAAATGTGATATCTTGTTCGCCAAGATAAATAGACCACTGTGGTACTCGTTTATATTTTTCTTTCTTACTGAGTACTTCTCGAAGGGGATAGCTTGTTATAACACCGATGGTGCGAGTTAGAAAATATGATTTGAGTTTGCGGGACGAATAGACGAGGGTGAGGGGCAAACGCTTAAGTTTCGTGTATCGAGTTTCTGCAGGTGTCAGGGTTTTGCTGATAAAATATACAAGTTTCACGATGTTTAATTCGAGTTGAATGAGGTATAAGCTGATAGAAGTATCAGTGACCGTGAGGTATAGAGAAAGTGTTTTGCCTTCGATAGAGGTGCTAATGACGGGTGGTCGACCAAGGTATGTTTTAAGTTCGAGGAAGGCATATTCACAGTTGGGTGTCCAGTTAATCTTAGGGTTATTTTTCTTTTAAGCCTTGTGGACGCCTTGGTCACGTAAGAGAGAAAAGAGCCAAGCGCAACGGTCTGAGGATTTGGAAATGAAATGGTTGAGGGCCATATTTTACCAGACACTTTTTGGACATCTTTTTTTGTTCAGGGCAAAGGCATGTCGATGAGGGCTCAGATATGGATAGGGTCGATCTCGATACCTCGTTTCCAGATAAGATGGCCTAAAAATTTGCCAGACAAAACATTAAACTGGCATTTTTTTGGGTTAAGTTTCATGTTGTATGCTCGAAGTATAAAAAAAAATCGGTTAGGTCCTGGATGTGGGTCTGCTTTTGGCGGCTCATGCATAACATGTCGTCAATGTAAACTTTGACTGACTTGCTAAACATAGGTTTGAGCATGGTAGTGACGAGGCATTGGCAGGTGGCACCCATATTTTTAAGGCCAAAGGGCATGTCGTTAAAATAGTAAAGTCCTTGTTCAGTGATAAAAAAAGTTTTAAGTTGATCTTCGGGGAGAAGGGTACTTGATTGTAACCCGAAGCCGCGTCCATCATAGACAGATGTTCATGCCCTACAGAAGCATCCAAAAGTACTGAAATGATTGGGAGGGGGAAGCTGTCCTTCGGTATGTATTTGTTAAGGTCGATGAAGTCGACGTAGATTCTGATCTTGCCGTTCTTTCTTAGAACTACCACAATATTGGATATCCAATCAGCATGCTTGACTTCTCTGATAAAACCCACGGCTTTGAGTTTGTCAACCTCGAGATTTACAGCTTCTCAAAGTCATGGTACCAAGGTACGCTTATTTTGTTTAACTGTTATAGAATGGGGGATAAGATCGAGACGATGGCATGCTAAACTGGGGTCGACACCGTTCATCTCTTGGAATGTCCATGCGAAAACATTTTTGTTTGCTCGAAGGAAGTCGATGAGTTTGAGGTACTCGCCCTCATCTGGAATGGTTTCAATGAATGTACCTCGACCAGGGCCGTCAAGTTCAATGTAAATAGTGGGTTCGATGGGTGAGATGGTGGGTGTCGATGTTATAGAGATAGAATACGATAGTGATTGCTATAAGAGTTAGATGAGGTTCCGGGTCTGAACGATCTCTGGATGCTTACATGAACGGGCGAGGTGTTGAGAGCCTTTTAAATTCCATGTACCACACGGGGTAGTGAAATAAAGGGCCTGATGATAGGCCAAAGGTATGGTACGCATGGTACGGAGCCAGTCGCGCCTGAGAATACCAAGGTATTCAGACTTCTTATCGATGACAAGAAAGTTGGTTTGAAGTGTGACTGGGCTGGTGGTAACTAGAAGGCTGATTCGTCCAACTACAACTTCGGTCATCCCGTTAAAACCTTTAAGTTCAACATTGGTGGCAGTGATGAGGTTTGTTTTCTTTATGGCTTTCACGGTTTGAAGGAAAAGTACATCGGCTGCACTTCCTGTATCGATAAGCATGGTATGGAGAATGAGGTGTTCGACCATAATCATAATGACTAAAGGGTCTGATTGGGGAAATCAAATATGCAATGTATCGCAGTCGATAAATGAGATACCCTTGGGTCGGGAACAATGGCTTGATTCTGACAAGAGGGCGGGCAGCTTCTCCTGGTAAGTGAGTTTGTTGCATTTTTTGGCACGCTTGCGCTTGTTCATGGAGCGGCCACTTTCGATATTATTTACTTTAATTAAATGAAGTTGGTAGATGTGGGCCTTAGCAGGGTCGGCCGAAGGGGCGGGTTGAGGTTTAAGGTACGACCCGTCGAGGTACCTGGGGAGGTCAACAACATACTGATGTAGACGTCCTGCCTTGAGTATTATCTCGAGGGAGCGCTGCAGGGTAAACCATTTGTTAGTGTGGTGACAGTTACACTTGTGGTTGGTGCAGTAAGGTTCGCCTGATTTAACCTCGATGGAAAGGGATACACCATATGGGATCTTCCTGGATCTGTGGTTAAAGGGAGCTGATGGGGTTAGTGAGTCTAGATAAGACCGCCTTTGGTTGTTTTTTGGGACCTTCTATAGTGTTATCAGATTGGGGACGTTTGTGACTCTCAATCTCCTATGAGCAGGAACAATTAGGGGTGTAGGAGTTGAGGGTAGGCCTTGTCGAAGTTTATTTGGATTTGTGGTTGAAGTCTGCCCTTATTATTTTGATTCATGGAGGTGCTCATGGTCGATATAGCCATATAATTTTGAGAGCATCTTTTCGAGGGTTCGTGGTTGTGGAGGACCAGTTACTCTTAACGTGGCTGTTATCTGGCAAAGCGTTCGAATACGCGAGTAGTGCATTCGCATAGTCGAGGTTTTCGTCTTTGCGCAACTCGTCGAGGAACCTCATGATGAAGGCCTCAAGGGTTTCACTAGGGGATTTTTGGAAATTGAAGAGGGCATCAACTTTGGCTTCTCGATCTTTGTTAAAGGCAAATTGGGTAATTAAAAGATGGAATAATTGCTCAAAACTTCGAATAGAGTCACTGGGAAGGTTATGATACCCCCAAAGAGGGCTATCTGTGAGGCCTGAGGGGACAAGTCAACACATCAGGTGGTTAGCCATAGAGTAAAGACTTAGAACATTTTAGAATTTGAGGATGTGGGATTGGGGATCGGTGTTGCAATATTTACTGACTTTAGGGGTACAAAAATTTGAAGGGTACTCGATAGCGAGAAACTTGGGACAGAGGGGGTAATTTAATCGATTCCATGAGTTTGGTGTTGGGCTCACACTGATGCGAATGACGGTGTGGGTTTTGTAGTCGAGGTCCTACTATACCCAATAGGTAGGATGACGGGGGGGGGGGGGGGGGGAATCGATGTGTTCGAGGGTGATGAGGCTGAGTATTCAGCATGTGTTCGGCGCTGCGCTCCTCGAGATGCTCTCAAGTAGGGCAGCGTTTGGGATGTCTGGAAGAGCAAAGGGTTGAGTCATAGGAATCCTTCATTGAGTGGATGCCAAGATGGATGGAACTAGTAGGGGGACAGTATGGGGAGCACCCTCGGCGTCGATATGGACCGGGGGTACTTCAAGATATGGTAGAGGCCCCAGTCAAGTGCTGGCAGACACGTGCGATGGGGCTAGTGCTCGAGATGGCAGGGGGGCGTCTAGAGGATGCAATCATTGCAACTCGCAGACTGTGTTGCATAGATCGCCGATTGCACGGTTTTATCTATCGGCGTCATCCAAACGGTGATGCCTTTCGGCTTTAAACTCTTGTCGGTGTTCTTCCCGCTTCGGCTGTAGTTGTGTTCGGTGTTGCTCCACAGTCTGGGCAAATTGCTGAGTAAGACGGGCTAGCTGAGCAGCCACATCATCAGCAAAGTTCCGGGCATGGGTAGAAGTAGAATGGAGGTTTGAGGCCATTGGAAGTTGTCTGTAGGGATTAGAAAAGGAAAATATACAGCTGGAGAAGATTGGTTGTGTATGAAAACACAGACGGTGCAAAATATAGGGGCCTAACTTCGCGAGGAGGGGAAGTTGGCTCTTACACCACGGGGTTTATCGTCTCTCAAAGGATTCAAGCATATAATCTATATTACAAATAATCTACTGACAATATACTTGCGTGGAGGCCTAGAATGCGCCCTTCACGACCTCTGATGAGGATTTTTAAGAGATTTGATATTACTATCGAGTTGCTAAAGGTTCGAGTTCTGGGTATTTACAGGGTGATCGAAGGTAAACTGTAAGGGCTCAGGGGAGAGATTTCGTAACCTCTCCTTGGTTCCAATTTCCCTCCAATTTATAGAACATAGGTAGGGCTGAGTCACCATGGGAGGTCACATTACAAGTGTACACTCTGGGTATCAGGCGGGTATCCTATTGTTGGTGTTGACGCCAGAAATGTCTGGTCTGGCACTGTGTTCAGATACTATATTTGTTATTGGCTCAATCACTGTAGCTGTAAGGACCAATAATGCCGCCTTTATTGTCTGGTGAGCTGGAAGTCTGACATGTCTGCCATCGACCATGTATGACTATGGTCAAAGTATTTTTGATGCTAACGTGAACTTCGCGCGCTGATGGATCTGCCTTCGTCTTCGAGGCTTGATAAAACTCATAGTTCGTGTAGTCTCAATAGGCTTATCTATGGATTGATTGGGCTTCAAGGTAATCAGGTAGGCTTCGATGTAGCCTTCGAGTATTGGATAGGAGCTTGAAGGCTGCGAGTGGGCTACTACAAAGAGGAAGACGACGATTGGCTAAAGCCCTTAATTGCCTACCTCGGCCTAAAGAAAGAATGTGACGTACTTTTTCCAACAAATTCGAAAGAGCGCCGACAGTTATTCAAAAATTTGAAGCGCTATACAGTTCCAAAAAAAAATTTGTATCGTCCTTCAGTCACGGGGCCTTACCTCAAGTGCCTCTCTAGAAGAAGAAAAAAAGAAGACGAAATGCTCAAAGATTAATATGAAGAGACTTGTGGCTCCCATGCCACAGGTCAATCACTCGCACAATGAGCAATTACATAAGTAGTATTATGGCCAGGCATACATAAGTAAGCAGAAGAGTACTCACGCAAATACAATACATGTCAACGACATAGGCACATGATCCGCGCCCCTGCTCTCAAACTACAAAGAAGTAAGGTGTTTTGGCCATTCAAAAGATGGGCGCTCGATCACGTCGGTAAATTTCCTAATACTCTAGGTGACCGACGATACCTACTCATAGCTATTGATTATTTTATATAATGGGAAAAAGTAGTTCTACTATGCCAAACTAGAGAAGAAGATGTCATCTTTTTTATCAAGAAACACATCATCACACGGTTTGGATGCCCCCACTTGATTTGAATCAATAATGGGCCACAATTTGTTGGAGAAAAAGTTGCAGCTTTCCTCAACAAACATAACATCATCCACTCACCATCCAATCCCTACTAACCTCAAGGCAATGGCCAACCCGAAATCACCAGCAAAACCATTGTGGGTGGACTCAAGAAACGGCTTCACTCACAGAAAAAAGGAAACTGGATATGAGAACTCTCTCATGTCTTATGGGCATACAATTCCACTCCACGTCAATCTACCAGTTGTACCCCTTTCCTCCTCACCTATGGCACAAAAGTTGTCATTCCAACAGAATACCACTATCCAGTCAAAGATCACGAGCTTACCGATGAAGAAAATGAGTTTAAATTGGCTTGTAACATGAATTTAATTGATAAAACTAGGAAACGCGCAATTGCTAACCTAGGTCAATATTACCGTATGCTGGCCAATTCATACAATAGAAGAATCTGAAGCCATACTTTACAAATCAACAATTTCGTCCTCAGAGCTATCCCTCAACTCATAAAAGAGGCACATGCCAGGAAACTGATAGAATATTGGGAGGGTCCATTGCTAATCGTTGGTCAAACTGGTCTGGGGTCATATTAAATCATAATAGTGAAAGGAGTTCAAATCCCAAAACCATAGAACACTAGGCGACTGAAACGGTACTATCATTAAGTCCCTCACTACTCCACTTTAAAATTCTCGCTCTTTCTATTACAAAAGTGAGATTTTCGTCACCATACAATGTACATTCTATTCTAGTAAATGAAAACTTCCAAGTTTTTTCCCACATTACTCTCTACTTACGTAGACAATACATAGATTAAAGAAAAGGTAATACTAGCTTTCAATCAACCTCTATTCCGATTAAAATAAAGGTTAAACTAACTTTCAAACCGCACTCTATGCATTCTATGTGATTAAAGCAAAGGAAATACTAGTTTTTAATTAAGGAAATTTACTAGACATATGATAAAGCAAAGGTAAAACTAGCTTTCATCCCTCAATATGGCTGTGACAATTATTTTGATTAATGCAAAGGTAAAACTTGCTTTCAAGCCACACTATACATACTCTGTGATTAAAACAAAGGTAATGCTAGTTTTCAATCAAAAAACTGTACCAGACATAAGATAAAGTAAAGGTAAAGTTCGCTTTCATCTCTTAATATGTCTGTGACAGATACTTCTGTAGGTTAAATATACAGCCACAATAAAGGATTTTTCTCGGCTGATGTGAGGTCAGCTATGCTTTCCCCTATAATTGGAGGACGATCAACCATAAAATCTCGAGCTCAAACAGCTATAGTAATCCTGCCTTGCTCTACCAATTCAAAAGGTACTGAACCTAACTCTGTTTCCATGGAGTTCATGTAGTTTCCTCGATCAACATCAGCTCTGCAAATGTATCCTCTAACTGGCAAACAGTCCTGCAAGGTACCTCTCTCTAACTCAAGCTTTCTTGCCTCCTTAATAAAATAGGCAATAACTGCCGTTATCATCTCTAAAGGCGATACTTCGGGCATAACTACCATGACAAAATTTACTCACACTTTCTGAAGGCGCTTTTCCAACTTCATGTACCGTACTTCATGCTATTCTATTCGACTATCCACGTGGGACATAAGATTTATATGCTCCCTCGTCTTCTCATCCACTTAATCACATTTAGCCTAGTTCATTGTCCTTAGTTCTGCCACCTGAGAACAAAGTTCTTCAAGCTCTCTGTCTGTACCAACCACGGTAGGAGATATCTTTAATAAATCATCTTTTTTCCTTATGAAGATATCCTTACCTCTAATCACCCACTCTAACTCCTGTTTCCTAACATGAGCAGCATCCAACTTACCTTGGCACTGCCTTAACCGCTTATTTCCTTTTTCTACATGAGCTTGAGTATGGGCTACATCTCCCTCCAGTTCTCTAATTCGAGCTGATACGCTAACCACATCCCCTCCAACAATAGAGACCATGGCATCACCTTTATTCTTCCTCGGGCGCTCTCCAGCTTTACCATTTTTGACGCGCGAATTGGCCAGAGCTAAATTGGCCTTCAATTGTGCAACACTCTCATTCAACTCATCACATTTTCTTTACACCAATCGGAACTCAATATCTTTAGCAGGTAAAGCTGCAGTCAACTGCTCAATCATTATTTTGGAGTTAGATAGGTCATCTCGAGCTCTTTTCAGCTCGCTATCTTTCTCAATCATTTTATTCTTCAATCACTCCAATTCGCTCCTAGTACTCACTAAATCAGCTCGAGTCTTCTCTTGTTCATTCATTCTACAGATCATTTGATCCTTCAGACTTTCCACAAAATGGCATAACTCCTTCTTCAACATTTCTAATGCCTTGATACAATATCGAGCCCAGCCCGCCTCCTTACTCTTTACTATCAGTGCATTATTCTGGCTTTTGAGCTTTGTTGTCTTTTCCTTCATCTCTGCGAGCTCTTTTTGCCCCTTACTAACTTTGGAATCCTTCTCTAAGATCTTCCTAGTGAGGTCATCAATAGTTTGGGTTGCCTCGATGAACTTGAAATGTACTATTACGTGTTGATCCTCCCTATCTTCATTTGCCTCCCGCATTCTATCAAACTCCACCGTAAACTCTTGGTTATATTGGCGTGTCTCTTCTTCGCTCAAGCGAGTTGACTTCAGTTCGACCTAGACATCACAGATACAATACATCAAGTTTAATTCTAGAATACTCAATCAATGCATTCAAGAATCTTATTTCTAACAAATTTCTATTTTTTGACATCTACTGTGTGAAACTTCTTCTAAACTCAAGGTTGAAGTATGATCCTAGTTCGATGAACAATAAAATATACTTCCAATTCCAAGGTACACATTCTCTATATTCAAACTTTTTTAGTACTTTGATATTATCTATACACAGTTGAGTACCATTTCCCATAAACTATTAGTATGTTTTTAGTCTGTCTCTATGCTCAAATTTTTTACTTTGTAGCTCTAGAGTAATGCAGCATACAAGTCAAATATTTCTTGCTCTTTTCTAACCTATGGCTCCGTTTGCAAAGTCAACAGGGATGTTGAGGCATCTTTCTCCTTAGCGGGCTCATTCTCTAAATCATTTATTCTGAGGTACATATCCTTATGTTTCAACAAACAAGGTGTACAAACATCACTTCGCCTACAAAAATTTATCTATTGGTCCAAACAGCTATATTTCACAAACCCCTTATAATCATACAACCAAAGAGTCAACAATTTTACTCTATCTTCTCATTCTCATTCTTATTCTCTGGGTTCACAATATCATCCACTTGCTTCCCTCGCTCAATTTGGGGATAGACACCATCTAACCCTCTTACAACTCTAGCCCCATCAGCGTCATCCTCCTCCTCTTCAACGTAGGTATCCTCCATAATGTTATTCACTTCAGCTTTGGAGTACCCCATTTTGAGGAGGTGGAGCCCAAGTCTATCACGCTAGACTACCACCCCTTTCAGATAATTCCCCACTTCTTCTGTCAGCTCGCTAATCTCTACCTCTTGCACAACCTTCATATAAGCCAGTTGCTTCCCCTCCTAAACCAAATCAGACTTTAATCGAGCTACCTCCCTCACGAGCTCTGCCTTCCTACTCACGAGCTCGACTTTCTCCTCCTCTATCCTGAGGCAGATCCCCTTCATCAAATGAGCAGCCTGTTAAAATCAATCAAGCACATTTTTATGCCTGAATCACTATACAGAATTCAGAAAACATTCAAATCATCAAACTTACCACTTTACTCATCTCCTCCACACCCTGGAGAGCTGTAAGCCTCACCCTATCCCCCACAACCTTCAACTCGTCTTCCTCACATCCGCCCGAGCTAGCTTGCTCGACGAAGTAGACTCTGGCACATCCACAAAATCTACTCTAGAAGCCTTTGCTAAAGCTACTCGTCATTCTCCATCAGCTCCCCTCCTCTTATTGCCGTCAGCAATCATCATAAGTCTTTTTGCTTGAGACTTTTGAACTTTCTCAGACCTGCTGTTAGCTCATTTACTTCTATCAATACTGAGGTTTTTCAACACTAACTCAAGCTCAACCCCTTCCAAAGCAATAGTATCTAACAGGGACTTCTTCTTCTTCACCTTCAACTAAGGACCTGTAAAAAAGTACACACACACATTATCAATAACAGAACAACATTTATTTTCAATAGTTTAATATTATACATTATTATAATTACTTTTCTTCACAGTTCTATACAAAATTTATATGGGTTCTTCATCTTCTCTTTGAAAGCAATAACCTTTCACCCAAATCACATTATCTTTCTACATTCGACCTGCTGGATTCAGATCGAAGAAAAGAGGTCGAGACGAGCTCGCGAAGAAATATGCCCCTTCACTTGCATAATAATTCTTTACTCCATAAAACTGCAACTCATCTTCAGGAGAAATTCTCCTCTCTACCTCATTCTTCTCTCACAAATTATTTTAACTTTCACAAACATTTATTACCTCCCACATGTTCCCATTCAGCTGAATAGGACTTACCCCTATGATATTCATTATCCCTTTTGCAAGATTGCTCAGGGGCAGACTCAACCCATACTCCAACTGAGACAAGTAACACAGAAAACCATCTTCCAGGTTTCCCTGGACATTCCTAACATAATACTCCAAGGAGATCGATTCATCTATTCCCCTATCCAATTTCTCTTTCTCTAAATCAACCACCAAAAAGAAATGTTCCTCTCCTGATCCTACTATACATCTTCTAAGCTGCCTACCTGCATGTTTTACAAAATTCAACCATCTTCCCCCTATAAGAGCCTTGGATTTACCAAACTCTCTAAACACATCGGAGATCGGAGGGCATGATATCAATTGTCTAGGGAAATTTGGAAATTTAGCCACTCCTACTTTATTCTCCCTATCAGATTCTTCATTTTCAGACTTAGCCGAACGACTAGAAGTCGAGGCCTTCATATAAGGTGAAGTCTCTATATCAATTATGGCACTGATAAGGTTTAACTCAACACAAATAATCCTCACGCTCGACCTATATCGAGTCCAGGTATTCTATCATTATCTTCTACACATACATCATACATAAATCATTCCCATCACCTTTATACGCATATATCAAATAGATTTTTATTGGTTACTATAAATAGTAATTTTTTGAAATTTTAAAATAATAAAAATCTTTCAAAAAAAACAAAAATATACACATCAACAGTATCGCAAAAATATTATAGTGACCTTCAACGTCTAAAAATGAATCTGAAGTAGCGCCAAATCTTTCCTTCACAACGTTGCTATACAACCACCTTCATGACTCAGTCTCCGCAACCTTTTCTCGCCTTGATTGTTGATCACTCTGGTCTAATCTCTCACTAGAATCTCTGCTATTTTTTTTCTTTCCTCTCTCTCTATTTTTCAAATTGATAAAAATTGATATACATTTTAATGAAGATGATGAAACATTATTTATAGTTTCACTCTCTAACTGCTGGCAGTTATTGGGCCTCGCACGAGCCCCTCAATTTTGAAACTGAGAAGTCCCTTCTATAATTAATGTCAGACGTTTTGCACCTTTTCAGTGAAAATACCTTCCCATTATTGCCTCTTACCCTATATTTTATTATATTCTCATCTTTATTACCCAAATCTCACTCTAACCTCCCCACACTCATGATGACTCAACACTTACACATAATCAAACTTTCCCTGCACTAGCACAAGAGACAAAAATCGAAACTAACTACTTTTTCTATTCTTACTTCTACTACTTATAGAAGTACTGACGTCATTTCCTAAACTCCTACATTTCAAATATTTCAATTATTTATTCAAAATAGTTAGTACAACATTGACAACAAAAGAGGACAGATTTAAACTTTAGTATAATTATATTTCCTTGGCAGTTATTCGACCTCACAAAATTCATTCCTTCACATATAATTACACATAAAACATCCCAGATGTCATGGGGAGCCATAACTAATCAGTTTCCAACTCGATCTCTTCTTCAGTAATTAGCCTCACAACCTCTTTTCAAGCTGAAGGCTCCAATATTACTTTCGAAAATAGTTCCTCATAGATGCGATGTCCTAACTGGAGTTCCCTGCCCATCCAATCTAAACCTTGAATCTGATACTCGGACACTGGCAAATCAGTATCATAATCTAGTAAGCCAAAGATCCACTCTCGCACTTCAGCTATCTTAATCGTTAATCGTCCCTCAATAGCATAACGAATTTTCTCAGATCGAGTCCACACAATTTTTTATGTCTTCACCCTATCTACACTCATTTCCACCTACTTATGCAGTTTTCTAGATAAACTTAAATCCCCCACAATTCGTATTAATATTCTATTTTTAAAAAATAAGATACCCTAAAATCCTGAGTATAAATTATTTGAACTTATCTATCTATATCGACCTCAGTGTATTCGGCCTACATTATTTTGATCTTATTTTTCCCAAAGTCAACATTTCGAGATAGAATACTTTCAGCTCAAATTTCCAATTCCTACAAATTCTAAATCTTTTGCAGTTATCTCCCCAAATAATTCTATGTTATTCAGTTAAAATACAAATTCTTACACATCTTTTCTGCTACAAACACATTTTTACAGCTTGATTTGTATTTTTTCTTCTTCTTTTTCGCAAAAATTTCGAATTTTGTATAAACAGGATCATAAGTACATAGTAATTACAAAACAAGGACAACACTGCCCTTAAAAGTACCAAAAAGAAGCTGAAACATGCACTTTTTGAATAGACATAAAAATCTATTCGAATAAGATTGTATTCGAATAGATTATCAGCTTGATTGGTATAATATACTTTCAAGTTCAAAAAATATTACATTTTGTCCTCTATTCATACATCCCCAAATTACTCATGGGTCGATTACAATCAAAAAATTTAATTCTATCTATCAACACAGAATTTGAATAAACATTTTTTATTAAGCTCGCTATAAATTACAAGTACTTTACAGATAACAAGTCTTTTAGGTACTTTACAGATATCAAGTCTTTTAGGTACTCCGAAAACAACAAATCCTTCAATTTATCTATATTTAGTGATGTTTTACTCCAAGAATCTTTTGAAGAAAAATAGGCATTGGAAAATGTTGAGCATCCCCTCTCCTCTGAGTTTGGTTGAAGTTTAGACATGGAGCCGAACTTCAAATAGAAACTATAGAAGAAAGGAAGTCAGTGTTTGAACCAACTCTTCAAATAGAAAGTCTTCTTAGAGCCTAAAATCGATGATGGTGTTGAAGCAAACTTCCAATCTCCGTCGCCCTTCTCAACAATCACAATTGCCTCCTCTATAACTACCACCATCAAAGAGTTGGTGGAGATATAAAAGGCCCTACCTTAGAATCTGATCCTATGCAAGATATTGGCGATATTGCCCCACAGTTATGCCGGCCCCTACATCTGCCTCCTCAACCTTGTCCTCCGTAAGGATGCAGAGACACCTCCAATGTTGCTCGCCTGTCAAGAAAATGAAATGAAATCTTCACATGTAGAAACAAATTTCCACAGCTTTAACTGCTTCTTCTTCCGGCATACCCAGATACGTCGATGAAACGGGAATGGGGGTGGGCATCTCTAAAGATTTATCATCGAAGTATCTCGGCTTAAATTTCTAAATCTCAGCAGAAACTTTCTCTTCATAAACCATTCTCCGGGTCTTCACCATTATCAATATAGACTTCTAGAAATTTTTTTCATCATACAGCATACTTTGCTAGAATCTTCAGTACAGGTACTATTTATATAACCCTCGTATTTAATGCACAGGTACATTTCCAAAGCAGTCATCAATCAATACAGAGCCACTATCAGAATCCCAAGCATTACGTTATATCGATACTTCCAACATCATTCAATGCAGATACATCCCACAAAAAAAAAACCCATTTTCCATACCAGTCAAATCAACATTAATACGTCATTTCTTTTCAGCTTTTAACAATATAACTCCACATAATCTTTCTCAACCAAAGCCACTCGTGACTTCAGTTGCGAGGGGGAGATTATAATGACCTATCCATCGATCTAACTTAATTTAAACTATTTCCAATTCAAACTACATCCATATCATACTAGCATATTTTACACATAGCATGAACAGTCAATAGTGTCTCCTAGCCCACGAACTGATGGAGAACGAGGATCGATCAGAAACAAAAAAAACATAAAGAAGTCAAAGAAATCTGCCTCTCACAAACTCAACAGTTACTCAGTCAACCACAACTTCCCACATTGTTCGGAGAACATGCTTCAGCACAATAACAAACTGCGGGTAAGGCATATATAAGGAAAAACTTCCATAAGAGACAGGGACCAATAAAATATACGAGAAATCACCATGAAAACCATATTTTCTTGATTCTCATACACCAAATTTCTTATTTGCAAGGTCAAGTATTTCAGGCTTGAGAGATTACTTGTAATAAGATATTAACCTCAAGCAATAAAAATTATTATTACTAAAACACTCAAATCGTGATCATGGTATTTTTACCTATTCAAAGGTTTTCCACGCTAAAACACCTGCATCATTTCTTGCTTTACATAAGTTTTTGTCACAGGAACATTGGTGTAAGAGTTAATTCCTAGCCACCTCGAGCTTACAGAATTAGGCCATTACACATATGTTCTTCTTTAACATGAACATGCCCTTCTTCATTACTTTCAATTGCATTATATTGCTAATCTACATCATGTTGAATTCTACTGCGAATTTAATTATCAAATGCATTAGTACATTTTATAATAGTTTTTAATTAAATATTTATTTAGTTTATATATACTCACACGTTGTTGCGAGCTAATGAAGACTCTCCAACTTTAAATGTACTTGACGAGAAGTTAGAGCTGAGGCACATTACATGAGAGGGTAGGCTATACACCTCAATTGCGCATTGTTGTTCTTCTAAAAGTTTACTTGCTAAAGACGATAAAACTTCATTTATTGAGTTGCATTCATGAGCTTAAATAGGAGATGATTCAGTATGCAGATGTGCTTGAGTAGGATAAGATTTAGTATGTGGATTTTCTGAAGTATTGACATTCTCTAGTACTAAAGAATGGGGGACTTTAGTTTTTGAGATGATTTCAATATCTTGAGTAAGATAAGATTCAGTATGCGAATCTACTGTATTAAATACACCATTAATGTTATGAGTAACAAAATTTAAGGTATGGTTTGGATTAGGAACTGTTGCAGATCTCGTAGTTGTCTCTTGTGTTTTCTTTGGCACGTTGTGCAATCGATTGTTTAAGGTGTTCTTGATGGGTCGGCTGATTAAAACTCACTTTTTGCCTTTGTCCCTTTCTCTTTGAGCACGTTGAGCTATTACTCTTTTCAAGACCTTGCTCAACTAAAGTGTTGATAAGGATTGCTATGTTTGAGCTCTTTAATATGGATTGATTTCCCTCATTAACCATATCAGTGGGCATAACATCCGGTATGTTATTATCATTTAAAGGTGTTAACTATATAACTATACCTCGTACAGGAGCCACGTGGATGTCTCTTATTGATTGTCTTAATCTTTTTCTAAAGTGCATAGAGATTCCTAATTAACAGTAACGATTAGGTTAAATGAGTATGGGTTTAATGATCTTGGAGTAGCACAATAACAACAATAATGCTAAAATTAACTAAAAATAACGATCTAAGCAGAAAATTAACAAAGTCAAAATTTAAAAGTGCCCAATGTTAAAGTTAACAAAAAATAGTTATCGAAACAGAAAATTAACAAAGTCATAACTAAGAAATACTTATAGTAGTTAATATCATGAGCTAAGCACAAAAATGTTTATAGTAGTTAATATCCAAAGGTCTATAATATCAAAAGCTAACAAAAGCAAACTTATGTATTGCTTACATAATTCTGAAGTCATGTATAAATTCTAAATGCAAGAGCATAAAGCTTTACTTACTTGAGGAACATGAAGAGTATTTTTTTTCCTTGTTGTTTTTTTTATTTCTGTTGTTGCTGTTATTGTTCGGCGAGTTTTTCATGAAGTTATCTATGAGGCCTAATTACAATGACATAGGTGATGAAATAAGCTTATGTAAGCAATAAAACCAAAAAGTAGCAAATATTCAAGCAGGGACTAAATCATTCAGCAACATATGTATTGCAATAAAATAAAATAGTAACAGTAACTCAAAAGCAATCTCTGCTTAGCAATTACATATTCATATGAGATTCTGTGATTGTTAATACATCTACACTTCAAAGTTTGAGAACATAGAACTGAGATTTCTGTAATATACATTTAACTTTTGAGACTATAATTGTTGCATTCGCAAGCCTTTGGCAGCGTCCACTAAAGTAAATTCATACATGCTTGAATTGGGGTTGATTGAAATAAACCATATCCAAAGAATGAAATTGATTCAGTAGGATTGTGAAATCAGCCCCACACTGCCTTGCCGAACCCGGTAATCTTACCTAAGAGAGAGAGATAGAGAGAGAAGAGAGGTTCCTTTAGAATGAGTAGGATTATGAAATCAACCCCACACTACCTTGTCGAACCTGGTAATCTTACCTATATGATAAAGAGAGTGAGAGAGAGGTAGAGAGAGCAAGAGAGGGGGATTTTAGAAGGATTTGAAGGGGGTTTCATGGGAGAGAGACGTTAAAGAGAGGCTGGCAGTTTTGGTTTTGTAGGGACAGTGCAAAGAAAGAGAAAGGTTGAACTTTGAAAATATAGATGCGGTAGAGAAAAATTTGACATTTTGTTCTCTATAAATTTAAGTATTACGTAAATAATTATGGATCGTAGCCCTTCATCTTTGGCAACTCATCGATCTCGAGGCCTCGAAACTCCATCCTGGCTTTTCTTTATCCTTAGATAAAAGACCACCTCTAAATGTAATATAGACTAGGTTATGAGCCCCTGATGCGCACAATGCTTAAGTTCTATAATGATTGTTAAATGCATAAATGATGATGATCAAATGATTTTATACGTCCTTATGAAAGTTTGAAATATGTTTCAATAAAAGGTTGAGTCATTATTGATGTGTATATATATTAAAAGGTGCTAAAGGTACATAATTATAGTATTAAATGCCTCAATTTAGTTGTATATATGAAGTTATTGAAGAATGTTGAGAAGCAAAGAGTTGGAGTTGCTATTGATCCATTATGCATGACCCATTGAAATAATCTAAAACTATTAACAAAAACTGAATTAAAACTTAGTCTTAAAGTAAAGAATATCATAAGATTGGACTGTGCTTCTAGTACTACCCGTGACATAGTCACGGTGAATACATCGACGGGCCTTCGGTACTAAATAAGAAATGTCGTGTGGCGCTACGTATGATGCGACCATGCTCCTTTACAACTACATGCATATAGCTTTTAGTCCATCTCAGTGGGTGGACATATTACCCACTTCTTAGTGCTTCCAATCCTAAACTAAGACGCCAATAAAAGCAAAGTCTACTACCCACTGAAGCGTTCCAATCATAGGCAGAGATATGTGTTAAATACCATGCCAATAATTCTCCAATCAATTACAACAACATTAGCAAAGGAACAAAGATATAATTTTATCCTCATAAACTCGTAGGAGAGAAGATTATAATGAAACTTGAAGGAGTTGGACTCATAAAAAAGATTATGAACAAACACTTCAGACATAAGAATTAAATCAATGATATATAACTGCAGATGTATAAGGACCAACACAATTAAATAAAGTTACAACTTTTCTTTGAAATACTATTAAAGTACAAAAAGAAATCAACCAAAATGAAATGCAGTTAAAGATTTATACTTTACATACCTCGCTCTTGTTTTCGATATGCAATTTTCTGTATCCTACATTCATTGATCTACGAATATCAAATATAAACTTCTACGTGTGATTGTAACACTAATCACTGATGTGGTATCTGCCCAATTTTCCTTGTACTTTCTACATAATTTTATCCTTTCAATTCTAGAATTTACCATCCAAATATTGTTGAGGTTGAGGTTTTTGAATCTTATGCGTACATCTTCATGTAATCATGTCCTAATAAATGGTAACTTTGAGGGGTCCATTATTATTACTATCATGTCTTGCTAAACACCAGCTTTGAGTTCTATGGAGTTCGAGCGACTCTAAAGTTTTGTAAGCATGTTCAATATACAGGATTAGTATTGTAGAACATATTTCCCAGATTCGACAAAGAGAAGCCAACGGAACTTAGTTGAAGACTTTCCATCATTCGAGAAGATGTCACATCTACGACTAAGTTCTTTACCTACTAAAAGTAGCTGCTAAGCTTTGGTAATTAGAGTCGTTAGGAGATCCGCAAAGTTCACCTACTACCCCCAAAATAGGAAACTATTTTTTTTTTGTAAACTGCCAGCATCTACTATAAATACAGACAAATAATATGTTATTCTGATCCACAACTTTACTATTCATTTATCCTTACTTTCTTACAAAATATTAATTATAATAACTTACAACTTATTAGATTTTTCACCTAAACCATCCTCAAGGTCGTGGTCTTTCTCAGGCTTTACTAAGTTTTCACATAAAATCTAGTGTATTTATATTTATTGTTGCATAATCCTTACTAAAGTATTCGC
Organism: Kingdonia uniflora; assembly: GCA_014058105.1. Classification (NCBI taxonomy): domain Eukaryota; kingdom Viridiplantae; phylum Streptophyta; class Magnoliopsida; order Ranunculales; family Circaeasteraceae; genus Kingdonia; species Kingdonia uniflora. The sequence continues at coordinate 524,014 of JACGCM010000664.1, read as the reverse complement.
AAAGATTATCCTTTCAGAAAACACGCCATTATAATTGGCGCCATCTATGGGAAATACCACACCTTTTCTTTACCACTTGTGATCTTAGACAATCGGATGACAAACATAAATCTTTGAAGTGTCTGCAGCACACTAAGGAACCACGAGATCTACTCGATATCGGAAATAGTCGATCTGCACAACTCAGTGACCAAACTTCAGAAATAAATGGAATCTGACCGAGTCTAGAGGCTTTAAGCTTAGAGAATTCACGCCCAAGATCTTCAAGTTGAAAGAGACGAAAGGAGAAAAGCCTTTGACCAACAAAGTCAGACACATTAGAAAGAAATAGAAAATTTACAAAGAACACATGATCGGCTCACTAGTCCTCAAATATCACCTCCTCAGACCCGAAGTGATCATCGCTCCAGGGTGACCCAAAGAGAAAGCTTGCCAAGAGCAGAGCGAGTGCGAGCTTCTCGATCCTGATCAAGGAATCTAGACAGGGTTTTTCAACATTTTGAACTTGCATCCACAATATTGACAACTCTAGGAAGTCGTCTTGCAAGCCACCAATCTCCTTCACCACCGATGTGATAGCCAGTAAAAGATAGCCTAGGTCCCAAAGGACAAGGTGATTTTGATCCTCAAGTTGTCGCTGCCCCAAATGTTCAGCAACAATTTATTACATTGGATGGCTTAAATAATAGAATCCAAGCCATAAACTCTAACATCCCAGACAAAAGATCTATTCGCGATAAAATTGAAACAAATCCCATTTCTTCTCATCTCGAAGTCATGCCCATTCCAGAAAATTTCTACATGCCAAAATTTAATTAGTATGCAGGCCTCACTGACCCTCTCACCCACGCCCTATACTTTAGAGCTACAATTGGATTGTACTCCCAACTTGAGCCTAAAGGAAGAACCTCTCAAGTGGTTCCATACTATCCCCAAAGGTTCTATCAATACATTTGGCCAGTTGCAGTGCCTCTTCGGGTCAAATTATGCCCATGCAAAGGAGTGAGAAATAACTGTAGGTTCATTATTCTTCTTCGAGCATGGTACGAAAGAATCTTTGGCGAGTATTTACAAGTGTTTCTTGCAAGAAACATGGACAATTGGGAATTCAGATCCCAAGATTGTCATTCCAACCTTCACCTTAACACTTCATATCGACTCCAAAGTTTGAGAAGAGCTAACATTGTACAAGCCCTGAATGGTGACAGAAATGATTGATGTTGTTAGTAACTACATCGAATTATAACAATCCAAAAAAGATAAGATAAAGAGCTCCTCAGTCATCCATTCCAATGAAGTAATTTCATCGCCACCTCAAAAGTCGACCAATACCGGGACACCCAAGAAATGTAGAAGAATTACCGACAACGCAAAGAGAAGAAACGGAAAGCCAGACACACCCATCCCAATTTTACCTCCTATGACAACCACACTCTCTGCTATCTTACCAATGATGAAAGGAGATGAATTATTTAGGGAAGCGCAAATTATTCCTGATATACCCAACAGACCCTTGCGCCAGTATCACAACGCACATAGCCACGAGATTAACAACTGTTACTCTCTAATTTAGATTTTTCATCACATTCAGCTAGCTGGAAGACTTCATAATTATGTACTCGACATTCAGAAGTTCTTCGAAGAAGAAACTAAAAGATAAGATGATAAACAAGAGCAAGGACAAGGGAAAGCTCATCATCTTTACATGATCCAGATTGAGAAAGGAATAAAGAGAAAACAAGATGATAAAATTACATCTTATTGCAAAATGATATCCTCATACAAGTCAGCAAAAATTTTCCCTAGCTCTAAAAACTCAAAACGTCTGTACTATATTTTATTTGAGGACTGCGGCACAAGCCATGTCAAGTACCCTCATGATGACCCTCTGGTGATTATGGTCAAAATATGACAAGACTACCTACACAGACTTCTCATCGATACAATAAGCTCAACAAATATCTGTTTAAACGAGCCATTGACGTTCTGGGACTCAAAAACTCAGTAAAAGCTTAGACAGCCACCATTATTGGTATTAGCGGTTCTAAAGAGTCAGCCACAGGAGAAATCACCTTGTCAGTTTAAGCGCAATTAGAAACCACTTTCGTCAAATTCATTTTCATAGATGTAGAGCCAAAATATTTAGGAATCTTAGGTCAAAGTTGGCTACATTCGATCAAGGTAGCTCCTTGCCTTGCGATTTCTAATAGATCACGAAGTCTATGAAATCAAAAGAAGTCAAGCAGTTGCACGTATGTGTGAAAATACCACTACCAACTCTCATACGGCGAAACTTTTAAAAGCATAGCAATTATAATAATAGTTGCCCCCCACATTTGAGGAACATGATACTGAGCTGGTTGACTCCATTGAACTCGATTGACCCAGATAAAATACCCTTATTGGCACAATGCTGTCATCCGATGAAAAAAAAACCATGATTCAACTCCTGAAGAAAAACATTGACATTTTTGCATGGCTTTTTAAAGAAATACCCAGCATTGATCCCTCGATCGTATGCCATAAACTAAACCTCCTTCCAAACAGCAATGCAGTTGTGCAGAAGCGTCAAAAGTTAGCTCCCCGCCTTCGTGAAGCCATAAATTAAGAAATTGATAAACTCCTTTGTGTAGGATTTATTCGGGAAGAAAAATACCCCAAATGGGTTTCTAACATAGTGGCTTTCCCAAAGATGAATGAGAAAATCAGAGTTTGTATCAATGTTACAGAGCCTAATAAGTTCACACAACTTTCCTCACTCGCTGATCCCATAACTCCTTGACTCTGTAACAAGACACAAACTTCTCTTAATAATAGATGTAGCCTCTGGTTACTATTAGGTTCCTCTCACCAAAGAAGATTAAGAAGAAACATCTTTTATCATAGAAAGAGACCTCAACTGTTACACAGTAATGTCTTTCCGATAAAAAAATGCAGGAGCCACTTACCAACGACTTATCACGAAAATGTTCAAAGATCAGTTAAGAAAAATCATGGAGGTATACATCGATGATATGATCTGCAAAATCTTGAAGCATGAAGATCATTGCAACAACTTGCAAACCATCTTCGATATCCTTTGTACCTACCAAATAAAACTCAACCCAGAAAAATGCCAATTCGGTATCGCATCGGGTAAATTTTTGGGATACCAGGTTAGTAAGAGGGGAATCGAAATCAATCTGGCACAAATCAAAGCACCCATGGCCATACCATCTTCTCGAGCCAAAAGATATGAACACAAATTTGCTAGTAAAATTGTAGCTCTTCACAGGTTCATCTCCAAGTCATCTGATCGATACTAACTTCTTTACCTCCTTCATGGAAACCCAACTCCGCTATCCAAAAAGAAACCCAAGGAAATCATTTGAACCTCTGACTGTAAATTAGCTTTCCAGGATCTTAAAAGATACTTGGGATATCCTCCTATAATGAGTACTCCTGTTGATGGCAAAATGTTGACAATGTACTTATCAACCACCGATGATTCCATTATCTCTGTCCTTATTCGAGAAGATGATGGCGTGGAAAAACTAATCTATTTCATCAGCAAAACTCTCATGCCTGCTGACAAAAGTTATACAATAACTAAAAAATAACTACTCGCCTAGGTATGCAGCTCTCCAAAACTTCGACCCTATTTTCAAGCTCATCCCATCAAAATCATTACCAAATTTTATCTTTAACTTGTACTCTCTAAAAAAGAAAGATTTCTGAGAGTTAAACAATGATCTGTATTCCTCTGCGAATATAATATATCCTTCCTCTATTTCACACTGATGAAAATGAAATCATCAAGTTTATTTGGGAACACATCATAACCATATTTTTCTTCCCACAAATGATACGATTTGACAACGGCAAGTAATTCATCAGCAACAAAGTTCTCAATTTTCTCTACAAATATAAGATTCAACTGTCTACTTCAGCACCATATTACCCTCAAGGAAATGGCCAAGCTGAAGCCATTAATAAAAGCATCAAGTCAGGGTTACGCAAACACCTTGACAGGATAAAAGGAAGATGGGTGGATGAACTACTTAGTGTCCTATGCGCAAACCAGACGACTCCTCGAACATCCGTTGGATGTACACCATTCATGATGGCCTTCGGTACAGAAGCAGCCATACCTTCAGGTCTCGATCTACCAAATACTCAAAAAAAAAATCACAGATGAAGAAAATAAACTTGAACTCCTCTGTAACCTCAACTGGATCGAAGAAACCCGGGACGAAGTCCTTGCAAACTTGGGGCAATACCGTGGCACTCTCAACAAAGCCTAAAACAAAAAGGTCAGAAAATGAACGTTTGGCATTAGTGACCTTGTCCATCGATGCATCCAAGACAGTACTCGATCTAAAACTTTTTGCAAGCTATCTGAAAACTAGGAAAGACCGTATATTATTAAATGCAAGAATAGTAGTGGGACATACTGGTTGATGATTGAGGACAAAATACAGATCAAATTTTTGTGGAATATAGCCCAGCTAAAAATATCCGAGAGATAACCACTGTCACTGCTATTGAAAAAATGTTCGACAGCTAAAAAAGTTCGATAGATATCTGTAGAATACAACCCAACTGTATTTTTCATATTATCTCCATTACTATCTAATGCTATTGATCTTGTGAATTAAAGCACTTAGCATAAATTTTACAAAAACTATGCATACATTACTTTTAAAATATTATTCGATAAAACATCAACATAATGTATTCAAGAAATATCAAAATATTGTTTCGATCCCATCTACCATTTTTAAATCTTTCATAAAAACAAAGACTTTTCAACATAATTTACTCTACAGGGAAAGAGATTGCAGCATCAACTTTCACTAGTATACCTGAAGTTAGCTCATCTAATATTTTCATGGCAAGAATGCCTTCGGGGATAGTCACCATAGGAGCTTCAGGTACTTGGCCCCAGAGGAACTTAAAGCGCTTAAGGGACTTCGTCCTCAGCATCTGAATCTAGGAAAAATTGATTGCCAACAATAACAAAGAATTTATACAAATCTTTCCTTTCCTCCAACTTCTCAAACTGTACAACAAAATTTGTTTTCATCTTCATGAGCACGTCAAGATTATCTCAATTAGCTCCAGCCCTCACCTTCTCTATGACCTTAGCGTACTCCACCTCCATCGCCTTCTGAGCATTAATAATCTGTTCCTGAACATCACTCTCAAAATTAGTTTTCTTCAGGGACAATGCCTCTTCTCTTTCCTTCGCGAAATCGACCCTTATCTCTAAAACCTCTTTCTTCTTCTCTATATCCCAAGTTTTCTTCACCTCGCGAATAACAACTTTCTTCGCCTTCCCGGCTTCCAGCTTATACTTACCCAGCCTCGCCTCAAATTTCTTTTTCTCCTCAATCAAATTCTCTTTCTCCATTACCAGCTCCTTCTTGATATTCTTATATGCGAGAAGCTGGTTTATCAGAGTACCAGTACCGAGAATGCAAGGTTTGGCCTTGATCAACAACTTCTTGATCTGCATGACAGTCATAATATAAGTTTTCCAATGAGGCACTAAATTCTTTAATCGAAGCAAAGCAGAAAAATTCCAAACTTTATTCATATTTCGGTGGCCCTTACTGAAAAAATTAGAAAGGCTCTTTGCCCCTACCGGACAATCATCAAATTCCTTCGCCAAATTAGTCGTCCTAGATACATGTGCCTCCATGCTCTGTTGGACCTCACTTTTTGATTCCTTGGCGAACTTCTTATTTGTCGACTCAGAAGACCCTTTCATCTTCGACAACAAGCTAATAGCCAATTTAGGCGGTCGACCATCAAGAACATCATATTGGGTCATATCAACTTTCTTCTCCCCCTCAAAAGTAAATCTATGAGAAGCCCTCTTTAGGGGAAAGAGGGGAGCAACAACCTGGTTGGCGGCCCTCTTTTTCATTCCTTTCCCGAAGGATTTTGTCAGCATATTATCTCTTTCTGCAGTTTCAAAATCTCTGGGGCAACCACTAAGTGACGAATTCTCAAGGGGAAAGCTCGAGTCCACAACTTTCTTATTTATCGTAGACATCTTTTTGTCGATAACGTGAATTTCTTCTCCTTTAGACCGAGTTCTCTTTAACCCAGCTTCTTGAAACAAAGTGTCAACTTTCCCATTATCAATAACTAGGTTATCGATCCATCCCAAATAACCCTTCTTGATATTGTACAACTTTTCTGTAATAACCGAGTTTCTATCAATCTCCTTCAAGGCAGCATGAAGTCAAAAAAGCAACCAAAAGTTAGAACACTAGATTCAATCAAACAAATCAAAACTTCGACATGCATTTACCTAACCACAAACCTAAATGGAAAATTCTCTTTTTCCGAGGTTCCCTTGGATTTCTCCAATCAAATTCATAATTTCCCGATACAAGGAGACATTCCTCAAAATACTGCCCCCCTATCAATGTAATCTCTTAAAAAAGAGGTCTCCTCAAGAACCTCGCTAAATACCTGTACCCTAACTTCGATGGATTTTTTTTAAGTGTGTAATACACACATAAGACATCCACAGTGATTAACTCTTCCCCTCTCACCTTTAATCAACCATTTATCACTCCATATACCCGGAAGAGGTCGTACACATTGGGGTTAAACTGACCAGGCACAGAATCAAAAAAAATTAAAAACTTTTTCTAATCTGCTCGTAGGGGGAGCATCAACCCTTTTTTTCTCTATTCTCGATTGACAAGAATGCCATCCAACAAAATATCTTGGTCTGTCATTTTATGATGATATTCCTCTAACCTAATATCCTCGGGAATACCGTACCTCTCTTTAAAACGTAAAATCTCATTTGTTTCTGGACCCTCTTCAAATTTGACATCTGAATCATCTTTCTTCGCCAAAGCCTTGACTCAATTTCTTATCTTGCCGACGCGCTCTAGAGGCCCCAAAAACGGTAAATTGCAATGAAATGCATACTCCTCTTCTACCGCCTTCACCTCCAATTCACTCAAATCTTCATACTTGGGGATCCACTGGTACCAATGGTTGCCCATATACACAGCACTTACCGAAGTATCGATCAAGCAACTCTACATACTTTACATACACCCGGTTAGAATGTTCATCCTTTCGAACTTGAGCTCTCAACCTCACCATCTCAAATCCTACCAAAAAAATTCTGATTACCAAAGGTATTTATATACAGCAAAAAAAACAAAATAATCAAACTAACAGACAATATACAACATTCATTTCTCATTGGAACTCTACATATCACCGTCAAATCTAACTCCCAGGAACCGTTTCAGGCCCCACACAGTCAACAAATTCCAGTTCGGGATCTTATTACCTCAGCAACTCACCTCAATATTTACATAAACAACTATCTCAACATCAACATGACTCGCCAATTATCTTCGGATAATAGATTTCATTTCCATCGAGATCACCATATATTTATTCGATACAATTTCAACAACAAAAGTTTATTCATATGTTAACTATTACATTTTATATTCGACAATTCTTTCCTTCGATTACATTACATCAACCTAAAAGGTTACATATTATCCTTCGACATAGACTACTTAAAACTACATGCTTTTTTTCACAAAAATCTGGCATATCCGCCAGCAATAAAATGAAAAACACCCTCCTTCACTATAACCACCTCCTCCCTGACCCCAGGGGGTTATTGAGACCGCTGTATACGCCGACACTGCACAGGAAACCCAGCCCGCCTTAGCATCATCATCATTAATATGGGCAGTGGCCACTTTTCCAAAAAATTGATACACTCTGAGGCCTTCTACAATAAAAAATGATACTGACAATAATGGACACACTGTCTTTCAACGATAACTATCCTCCTCCATCATTTCCTCCAATCTCATCACCATCAGTTCTGAATAACAAGATAGCTACGATAAAGAACTGAGACAAATCTCTTTGAACACACCGTACTTCCAATCCACAAGCTCCAAGAACTTGTTATGCAACGCCTGGATCGACGTCGTCACCATCCAGACCTACTCTACCTTTACTAACTTATCGAACAACAACTCTTTCTTTCACCCTCTATTTATAACCCCACCTTTAAAATTATAAACTCCAATGTCTTACAATAAATGCTCCTTGGGAAACCAAATTGACCAAATTCATTTGACTTTTGCCTCAAAAATGACAAAATACAGACTTTTTCAAAGCATTCGATAACCGTTTCACATTCTGATGTTCTTCTCGACACAACAACAAGTAATTGTATCGAGAATTGAGCGATTGTAGCAGTACATTTCCCAGATTAGATAAATAGAAGCCAACGGAACTTAGTCAAAGACATTTTATCATTCGAGAAGATGTCACATCTGTGACCACTATTGTCGAGGTACTTTGATGTGTAGACTGGGAACTTTATGGCATTACTAAGAAAGTACAAAGAGAAGGATTATCAATTGAATGACTTGATCACTGCTGATTTGTGACGGTACTCTTATCCTTTCATTTTTGGATAACCATTATATGCCCTTATATGTAGGGTGTTTTACTCTTATGATATATGTTTATCAGGTGGCTCTTGTTGATTCATATTTTTTCGACAAGTGCTTGTATACCCCATATTTTTGTAGTATACAAAGTTGTATTGGCGCACTGTTGTATATGAATTTCAATTCTGAATGTTATATACGCATAATAATGCCTCTCTAAAATATAATAGCAGTGTCCCAATGATTCTTTACATGTTGTTATCTTCATCTGAAAGTTAAACTGTTGATGATCGATAACATAGATAAATTATTGTTGGCCTAATGTACAAAATGACAATTTACTACTATATATACGACAATTTACCCTGCATAATGTAATACTGCATGTCTTGCATTATTTGTAACGTTGAGGAATCTGCAAATTTTGAATAAAACATAAGGTACAATGCATTGCTACTGCCCTATTTTCAATTTCCAAACACAAAGAAAACTAAAAGTTCAAACAACACAACATTCCCTCGTCAACAATAATAATGATAGGGATACAGATTTATTAATTAAAAAAAGATATACGCAATGCAAGTCAACTCCTTCTATTCTCCTAGATGTTATTGTTATTGTGATTATCTTGCAACGGCTGAACAGAATCCCCATTACTGTCTCCACCATGAAATTCATTCTGATTATAAATACGGGATAAATACATATGAAACACATTATAGAGTAATCACGGAGAATATGACATTTATGCATAGTGTTGAATATGTACTTATATGATTTCACTATCTTCATTTTGAGAAGTGGGCATGTCCGTTTGTCATGGTTTCTGAGTACTCTAAAACTTTTTCAAGTTCTCTTCTTTTTCATGGCAACCTCTTTCATTCCCCTCTTCCATCTTGTCCATTTCTTGTGATCATTCTTCACTTGTCCGTTGGTCTAAAGAATGAGAGGGTTTAAAATAATAGTTCCAGACATCATAGAATATGCTAAAGAAGTTGTAATATTTTGTTTTGATGCATCTGTCTTTATTAAAGACTCATTGTAGTGATAAAGGTATGACTCTATCTCGTCCAGCTTCCAAATAGTGAATTTAAAACTTTCTTTAATCTTTGAGGCCCTTTCGAATAACTTTGATGCACGAAGGGATAGGTGGTGATTGCATAAGGGATGTCGTAAATTCTCTCCTGCCAAGTAACTTTCATCATATGACTTTAAAAATTTTTTTGCACCAATCTTCCACCTTGTCATAATGAAAACCTCAGGTATTTTGAGAATGTCATATTTTGAGAATACCTTTAGGAGATGACAACATGGGAGTCTAACATACTCAAACAACTTGTTTCCACAATTACCAATTAGCTTCTCTAAGTCTTTATTTCGCTCAAATGACTCGGTACGACCACTATGGAATGTCATATATAAAATTGCAAGGACTTAACTTTGCTCAGATGGGAAGTTGGTTCTAACAACGTAGAATCAATCAATCCTCAATCAAAGGGGACAAGCAATTGACCTAAAGTAAGATCTAATTATAGACAAATACTTGCGTAGAAGCCCGAATTTGACTCTCTACGATTTCTGATGAGGATTTTTTAAGAGATATTGTATTACTGAAGAGTAAATAATAGGGTTCGCGTACAGAGTATCTGGGTGGTCGAAGGTAAAATGCATGGGGTTATAGATAATTTTTCTAACCCCTTCTTGCCTTTCCCTCTCCTCTATTTATAGTGAAACAGGGAGCTGAGTCACCAAGAGTGGGTCAGGATTACATGATTACTGTCATGAAATCCTGGCGAGTTATGGGCATCGGTCATGTCGGTACTGTCACTGTAACATTTACTGGTGATGTCTCTAAACAGCGCGGTGATTGGACCTATCACTGAAGCTGTACAGGCCAATTAATGTGCCGTCTGATCTCATGAGGTGATTGTCTATCTTATCTTGCTTCGACCGTGTGTTAGTTAGGTCAAAGGATTTTTATTGTAGCATGTTAATCTCTACTTGAAGCTTTGTCTGATGTCGAAGCTTCGTCTTCAGAGGATCTCTGGGGAGTCTGTTTTAGAGATTGTGTGGGCTTCGATATATTTGAGTAGGCTGCTAAGTGGGCTTCGACTAACTATCAAAGACTGCGAGTAGGCTTATACAGCCCTGGCTCCCACAACCTTCATGAATGTTAGATGCATGAGGTGAGGCCTGTTTGGTGGCTTCCACAAATTGTTCTTTTAAACTCTGCATGACTTTAAGCTGTTGTTTGGATAATAAATTGGGATATCGGTCCTTAATAGATTCCATTAATAGTTGGAAGACATTTGTCGAAGAGACTAATGTTCCTGCTGCTTTTTATTTTTTTCCTTTGAAAGAAAAAACATATTCTTCGATTATTTTGTTGATTAATTCAACAAACCTTTCAGCTTTAAACCCATCCCACCATTTATAGAAGAAGGTTCTTTGTAGAATGGGTAGTTTCAGGCCATCAAAGCAATGTTCAAGATCTCATTTCCAAATCCATGTGATCTAAAATTATGTATGGTATTTCTTCTTATAGGTAGATTTTGTTCAATTTTTCCTGAGCTTCGGGTGAAATTCGCACCATATGGTAAATGGTTCTTTAAGGGATTTTGGTAAAATATCAAAGTCGGGTCAAAAAATTTCCCACCAATGAAGGAACCAAGTGGGGAAACCTGATCTTTTGATGATGTCTAGATTAATGCAGAAAAGACAAGTATGCTTTCTGATTGGATTCTAATAATATAATATATAATGCTAGACTTGGATGTAATCCCAGTAATTATATTACTGGCCATTTATTTTAAGAGATCAAGGTTTGCTAGGATCGAATCCCTATTCGGATATGTGCATAACCCTTGTAATATAACACTTGGAGTGTATTATAGAGCTTTTTATGTCCTTTGGATTGACATGATGATGCCCAATTTGAGCTGATGCTATTTCTGTTAATATGGCCTCATAGACATATCGATAACGACTGTCTTGATCCATATAATTTTAACTAGCAAAATATTGCTCTTTGAGACCTCAAGCATCTTGATTGAGCTTAAGATTATAGAAAAAAATGGGTTAAGATACTTTCCTTAACCAATGTTTTCTGTTGATAGATGATTTCCTATTTAAGGGCATCTTTAGCAGTTTTCTTTGGTTCCGGCTTAGCGATATCCTTAGCAGGTTTTTTTTTGTCCTTTTTTCTTTGTCTTTGACTCCAGCCTTGATAAGGAGGTTGCATGCTCAGTTTTGTCCTGTAAAAATTCTTCGGTTAGAAAATTAGGAAGAAAGTTCTGATTACCTTTAATATACTCAATGGATAAATCAAAGGAAGATAATTCAGATTGCCATCTAGCAAATATCTGTTTATACAAAAGATTTTTACATCTTTTTGAAAGATATCTTTAGCAGAACTGCAATCAATAAGAAGTGAAAAGGGTTGGTTCAATAAATCATCCTGAAATTTTTAAATGCATTTGATAATGGAAAGCATTTCTTTTTTAATTGTAGAATAGTTATTTTAAGAAGTTTTCCACTTTCCTAATGTAAAATGAAGAAATTCTTTTTTCTATGAAGAGGATTACTATGTTTTAATATACCTCCAAAGCCTAAGTCAGAGGCATCTATTTCAACAATATTTTGCCATTAGGGATTAACAAGACCTATGCATGGGATTCTTTGGATAACTTTGGTGTGTTCAGAGGTCCAGGGCGTAGGATTCTTTGTAAGTCTATTATAAAGAATAGTACTATCCTTGGCCAAGTTTTGATAGTAGTCTACAATGTAATTGGGACTGCCAATAAATCTTTGTAATTGAGTTTTTTCTTTAATTTCATCTGGAAATTTTATGGCAAACTCAATACACCAGTTAATAGGAACAATCTGCCTATTAGTAATGTTATGTCCTAAAAATATAATTGTTAATTGGAACAGCTTAATTTTAGGAGCACAAACAACTAGGCCATTTTTGTGAATAACATCCTTAAGGATTTTAAATGTCTAAAGTGTTGATAAATGGAATTTGAGAATAAAAGGATGCCATCAATATAGACAATATAAAAGTTTGAATAAGGAATGGAAATATCATTCATAATATTCTGAAATTCAGATAGAGCATTTTTTAATCCAAAGGGCATGACATTCCATTCATAGTGACAAAATAGAACTGTAAATGTAGTTTTATATTTATCTTTCTCGGTAATTTGAATTTGCCAATATCCCGATTTTAAGTCAAATTTAGAGAAGATAATAGCATTATAAAAACAATTTCAAAAATATTTTTTATTCGGAAATGGATAACAAATCCATTTAAGGGAGTCGTTAAGAGCTTTATAATTGATAACAAGTCTAGGAACACTTCATTCCTTTTTAGCATTCTTGTTAACATAAAAGGTTGTATAGCTCCAAGTAGAGTAGCTCTTTCTGATAAGGCTTTTATCAAGTAGATCCAGAATCTCCATTTTACAGAGTTTGAGATATTCAGAATTCATCTTGCTAGGCCTAGCCTTAGTAAGAATTTGGGTTTTCTCATCAAAATCTAGTTTGTAGGGTAAGGAAACAGCATGTCGAGTACGGCTGATTATGGTGATTTACTAATTGCCATAAGTCATGAATCCCAAATCGATTATCAAATTTGATCAAGATTGGTCTCCCCATACTGAATCTCCTTCAGAAGATTCTTAATAGAGAAAGCAGCTCTTTCGGCAATGAGGGTTTGGATGATTTTGCATCATTACTGAGGAAAATTATGCAAAAACCTTCTGCAATTACAACTCCCACAATCTCTCCAACCACTCCAGCTATCCATAGTGAAGATAATCTTACTCTTCATAGGATTCAGGCCAGAGTTGGTCATCCCACTGAAGTAATCAAGGAACAATCGGGTCAAGAACAAAGGGTTGTATCTCCCTGGGGCTTTATGAAAATGGCAATAGGGAAGGAGATGGATAAAATTGCAGCTACAAGAAAAATTGTAAAACATCCAAGCTTATCGGGACTGCAACAATCCAAAGAAGATCAGGCTATGGAGACTTTCTCTCTCAATGGTAAAATCCCTTAATCTACTTTGAACACAATATAACCCACTCAATCTTTTGCAAATATGGTACGAGGAAGAACGGATACCCCAGCTGTAGCTACATCACTTCAGGATGTGGGGATGCGGGGTGATACTCCGGTTGTCACTATCCCAGCAGGAGAGGTTGCTATGGGGGTGTCCCGATTCCAATTCAGCTTGACAGGGTGCCTGAATCTTCAGAAGGTGAAATTTAAGGCTGTTCAGGAATACACTAGAACGCAGTAGAAATTCTCTATGCATTATAAGCAAATCCCATTAGGGAAAGGCTTTTTGATCATTAAACTCGATAATGAAAGTGATAAGATTCACATATGGGATCATGGACCTTGGATGGCAGAGAAGATGCCCATGCGTTTGATGTCATGGAGTCCACTTTTCTCAGTGGATAATCATCACAACACGAATGCTCTAATTTGGTGTAAATTTCCAGGATTACCAGGTGAACGATGGATTCAGAAGATTGTCATGTCCTTGGGAAAGATATTGGGTACACCAATCCATCTAGATAGGTAAACAATTAATCATGACTATGGTTATCATGCCGATGTTTTGGTGGATATTGATCTTTCAATGCCTATTCCGAATCATGTTTTTATCGACGTTAAGGGTAAACGGATTAACCAAGAGATTCTCCAATATCGTTTTCGGAAATTCTGTAATCATTATTAGAACGTTGGACATAGCATTTTGGAGTGTAAGGTGCTACAAAGAGCACTTCGTGGCGAGCGGAAACAAGTGCAAAAGACAGTAAAAAAAACCTGGGACCACAAAGAGCACAGGAAACAGTAACGTGGCTCCTAGAGAGGAAGGGGTACAGAACAAGCCGGAGATGGGGAAGAACATCCAGGGACCACCGAATACACATACTTATTTTTAGGATAGTTCAGCTGCAGATAGTGAGAAACCCCATACTAGTCAGGTTGAAAAAGATACAGAACAGGGATACTGGTCTTCCCCCAATGAAAGAAGAGGAAGAAGTGTCTCACCTTAGACTAATTCCAGGTTTCAATTTGGGGACATCGGCTCGACAAAAAATATCATGATCTTAGCTATAGTGAAGAACTATATACCAGACCGCAAAGGGATTCTAGAAATGAAGTGGACAAGGGAGACCAAGGGGTACATTTGTTGACAACAGTGAGGGTACCCCACAAAGTGAAAATATAGATGGCGACACCTTGGGAGATCAGAATAGTCCAATTGAGGAGGTGTGTATACTTTTAAATCGGAAAAGCAGGGCAGATATCATGGAAGAAGAAGATCAGGGGTTATTACCTAATCAATTTTTTAGAGGGGGCCGAGTTTACACTATGGACCCTAGAGTTACACGTTCTAATATAGGTTTGCAATGAGAATGTTTTTTTTAATGTAAGAGGTCGTGGTAATAAAAATACCATGACCTATATCAGGAAAAAAATCTTGGGGATGAATCCCAATATTATTGGGCTTTCTGAACAAAAAATTTTTGCTAAAGGAATTTGTATCTCGGGATACAATAATATGATTATAACTAATGAGGTTGGGGTACAGAAAAGAAGCATCTAGATTTTATGGAAGGAAGATTTCCAAAATCTGGGTGTTGTTCTGAGTTGCAGCCAACACATCACAATCCTCTTTATGGAATGCCTTATTACTTTCGTTCATGCGAATTGTTTGCGCATCTATAGAGCTGATCTTAAGAGCCAGCTAGTGCATATTTCAAGCACTAACCAACTGCCATGGCTTTGTATTGGGGACTTCAATACGGTACTTCGAATGTCATAAAAGAAGGGAAGAAAACCTCCTTGTAGAAGAGTAGTTGTAGACTTCTTTGATTTTTTGGATGCAGCTTGCCTTACAGAAAGTGTGACGATGAGTGTCACTTATACCTGGTACAATGGTCAAAAAGGTGTGATGAGAATATTGAGTGTACTGGATAGAAGTCGCATTAATGATTGATGGAATGAAAAATTCTACAACTAGAAGGTAAAGGTGTTTTCCCAAACAAAGTCCGATCACTCTCTTCTTTTTTGTGAGTGCAATGATATAACCAAACCGAGTAACATACCTTTCGGATATTTACAATCTTGGAGTAAGGTGAATGGGTTTAGAGAAATGGTTGAGAATTACTGGAATCAACCTCTCTCTGCCACTCCTTTATTTAACATCATGATGAAATTACAAAGACTGAAAGTGGAGATTAAAAACTGGAAAAAGCAGGCCCTTGATAATGCCGTCCACAACAAGAAGGAACTAGAGCAAGAGATATTGCAACTTCAGATCCAGCAAGAGGATGATGAAATAGATGATATCCTTTATATGCTAATGCTTACCAAAATAAAAGAGCAAGAACAGATTGAGGAGAAGGATGAGGAAAATTGGCGCCAATGATCGCGGGAGAAATGGTTGTTTGCTGGGGATCACAACACTGCATATTTTTACCAGGCCACTCAAATAAAATTGGCCAAGTCCTGCATTATGGAAATTAAAGATCAGTATGGGGCAGTGATCTCTAATTTGGACTGCATTAATTGTTACATTATAAACAACTACACAGAAAAGTTTATACGACATGAGGTGATTGATTGCCCTGAACTGTTTACCCATAATGAAGTTTTGGTTACGCAGGAAGAAAATACTAGTCTCTTTGGCATTCCAAATAAGGAGGAAGTTCGAGATGTTGTATTCTCTCTGAATGAAGAGAACACTCCAGGGCTGGATGGGTTTTCAGGAGCATTTTTTAGGACCTATTGGTATATTATTGGGGCAAATGTTTTGATGGGTACCTCATCTTTCTTTTGGGATGGAGTTCTTTCCGTAAAGTTCAACTCTAACCTCATTGTTCTGATCCTTAAAATACATAAACTGTCTCGGGTGAAGATCTATAGGCCCATATGCCTGAGTAACTTTATTTTTAAACTCATTACCAAGATTTTGGCTATAAGACTCTCTTGATTGCGTCGCCAATTGTGTCTATGGAGCAAAGTACGTACATACCTAAGAGAAGCATCCAGAATAATATTTGCATGGATTCTAAGATGGTGAATGAGATAGGGATTAAACGACATGGTGGTAATGTTGGGTTAAAGCTGGATATTACCCAAACATATGATACTATGAGTTGGGATTTCTTGTTCAAAGTTCTCCGGTATCTGGGATTCTGCAACACCTTTTGCAATTGGATCCATACCATTATTAATACGGGGATGATATCGATTTCAATCAACGGTAGACCTTCTGGATACTTCAAGGCTTCTCAGGGCCTCGAGCAAGGTGATCTACTCTCTCCGCTGCTATTTGCTATTGCTGAAGATATTCTAACTCAAATCTCAAGTTTCTTGCAAGTTAAGGAAAAATTACTCCCATGGTCAAGATTAATGGTATTGAAGACCCTACTCACCAATTTTTTGCTGACGATATTTTTCTTATTGTTAATGGAAAAGCCAATACTTATGGAATTTGCTTAAGATCCTTAAAGCCTACCAACAAGCCTCTGGGAAGGTGGTTAGCATTGAGAAAAGCAAGATTTGTGTTGGCCATATTTCTAATCATAGATGAAGAGGGGTGATCGACATGTTTGGGTTTAGGGAGGGAGTGTTCCCAGAGACCTATCTTGGCTTCCCACTAGTACAAGGAAGGATATCCCAACGCACTATTAACCCCCTAGTGGAAAAAATTTGGAAGAGAGAAAATAGCTAGAATGGGAGAATGCTATATTTTCAAGGAAGAGTAGTCCTTCCCAAATTTATTCTTAATAGCATCCCCATTTACAATAAGTCCATCTACAAATGGCCTCAATCCTTAATTAAAGAAGGAGATTCCATCATTCAAAAATTTATCAGGACTGAGGATCTTAAAAAGAGAAAGGGAATATCTCTTAAATGAGAAAAGCTATGTATACCGTTCAATGAAGGTGGTCTGGGTATACGAAGCTCTCGAGAGGTGAATAATGATATGCTATGCAAGCTTAATTAGATTTTCACTCAAAGAGAAGTTACTTGGGATTAACTCTTACATGCTAAATTCCATTCTACTAGTGGAAAAAGCATTCAGTACCATAAATGATCTTCTGTCTGGCCAGGTATTAAACATGCAGAAGGCATTCCTAAACCATTTTTAGGATGGATAATCGGAAAGGGTACGAAGATCGACTTCTGGAGAGACTCTTGGGCATCAGACATCCCTTTTTCAGAACATATTGATTTTCCTCACCAACTATAGAAGAAGTGTACATCTGGGGCCAGTAATTTCATAAACGCTGATGGATTAAACTTCCCTCCTGATATCTCTCTAGCCTTCTTGGCTATGGGAATAAACATTAATAATATTCCTAGCAACCTGAGGGTGGAGGATATTCAGATCTGGAAACCAGATGATCATGGTGATTTCTCAGTTAAAAATGCATTCGAATGTACCAGGAAATGATTAGACACAGCTTGGTAGTGGAGATATACATGGTGGAAGTGTTTACATCCGAGTCTAAGCTAGTTTGCATGGAGATTAATGAACCAAATCCTCCCTACTGATGAGAAGGTCCAGAGGAAGAGAATACAGATAGCCTCAGTGTTCCCTCACTTTGGTAGCAATGCCAAAATGGAAGTGCACCTATTCTTTGAATGCCCCATGGCAAAAAGTGTTGTGGTGCTGGGCTACAAATGCTTTCCAACTTGCTGCTAATTCTTGGTATGGATGGCTGGAAAAATACTCTGGAGAAATGCAAGAAGCATAGCCCATACCTCAGTGACCTATGGATTACTATGGTGTTTGCAATCTGTCGATGGCTTTGGAACTAGAGAAATAAAATCAGATTCGACGAAAGGAAGTTGGCCATTAGAGAGATACAAACTATGGTTATGGGAGACATCCAATAGCACCAAACTATCTTTAAATAACATGTACAATGCACCCTTCAAACTATAGGTGGTAAAAGAGCTATCGGTCAACTATAAAATAGGGAACGCTCCATCCATTCAGAGCAATGAATGGAATCTGCCGAACATCAGAGAGGTTAAGTTGCGTTGTGACGGCTCAGCATTGGGAAACCCTGGACCATCCAAGATTGGACTTGCATATAGAGACTGGGAGGGCAGAGTTTTGGGCATGTTCAGTAAAGCAGTGGGTTTAACCACTATCTACCTGGCAAAAGTTTAGGCTATCAAAGACGGGGTAGAAAAAGCACTACATAGAGGCTGGAACACATTGTGGATAGTGTTGGACTCCTTGGTAACCATCAAAGATTTTACTTCAAGTAAGATACCCTGGAAGTTCCGAAGCAACTGGAGGAACCTACTCACATCCATACAATCTATCCGCTTCAACTCAATCTGGAAAGAAGGAAATTTCTTGGCTGACACCACGGCTAAGAGAGGCTCTAGAGCTGACATACCGTTTGAGGAATGGGTTGAGGGTAGACCGGAGTTTCTGATAAGAATTGAAGACCTTCATGCTGAATTCTTCCGATTTAGATGATCTAGATTCCTGGATTTCAAGTTTATTCGAATAGAATTTCTCCTGTTCGAATACACCCTTGACTGAGTAATTTTATTCGAATAGAACTTGCTCTGTTCGAATACATTGATGGTTGCAATGTTTTATTCAAATAGACCAAAAATCTATTCAAATATACTTTATTTAATTTGAATAGACTTTTAGTATATTCAAACAAAGACGTGATTAGCTCATCTTTTACACGTTTTAGGGCAAATTTGTCCACGGTTTATATGTATTTTGTATTTTATGATTCAGTATATATAAAAATCTTAAATTTTTGCTAAACAGTGAATTTTTTTTCAATTTCATTAATTCTAATCTTCATCCAAGAGGATTGAAATTTGTGAGAAATGTCCATAATTGGAAATTCTTCTTTAAGAAAATTCAGATGGTTTTCCTTAAAGCCAAGCATGGTCTTTAGTTCATTAATGATCCTGGCTTCAAGATCTCTAATGAATTCAAAAATAATTTATTGACCTCGGAATTTACAAAATATCCCTTTCTGATCAATCTTATGTAGGGGCATAAGAAGATTTAGAAATGGGGTACTAAGTATGACTTGCTATTGTAGATTTCGAACTAAAAGAAAGGTAGATGGAATACATGTACCTTTATTACAGATAAAAACTTTTGAAAGCTTGTACTAAATATTTATTCTGATAGCACTAGCAGTGGTAAAAGATTGAGCTATTTTTTTGAAATACTTGGTGAGAGCCAAGCCTTCTTGAATACAGTTCAAGTCAGCTCCACTATCAACTTGGGCTATGGCATTCTTAATGGTATATTCATTTTTTATTACCAGGGTAGCATTGATATTCTATTTCTGAGTAGTAATTTTTTGGGGAATATTAAGATAGGGGTTATCTTTCTTCTCAGGGCTTTTATCATTAGATTCACTAGCTTCAATCTTGTGTTTGTCCTTTTGACAGAGTTGTAGATGATTAATTTTATCATCCTATGCCTGAGCAGAGATTTTTAATTGTTTAATTTCAGATTTTAAGTTATTAATTTCCTTATGAAGGTCCTGGATAGTGATAGGTTTATTACTTTTCATACATTTTAGAACATCCTAGAAATTATATTACCTGTTTGGTACTTTTAGCAATTCTGGTTCTGCTTTAGTCTTCGATTTTGATTAGTAGTCAAAGTATTAATGTTTAAGACATTCATTTCAACAATGGCTTTCCAATAATCCTGAGGATCAGATTCTGAACACTTATTGCAAGGAGTTCCTTCTTTAGAGGAGGTGGAGTCACTTAGGTCAATTTTATTGACTTCTTCGTTGCTGTCAAAAAAACTTTCTTCAGAAGTGGTGTTAAGTAATAGTTTACTTAACTAAAGTTTTAGTCCTTCATCCAGTTGAAGTTCTTGCAACTTTCTTTTAGTGGAACACTTGTTTGCCAAGTGCCCCTTTTTACCATACTTGTAACAGGTGCGAGTTTTAGATTTTTTTGAAGAGCTGGCATGAAATTTATCTCCCATGTCTTTCTCTATTTCTATGTTTTTGCAAATAAGAATCATCTGGATCTTTATATCTCTTTTTACTTCTTTTTCTAAAGTGAGAAGAATGTTTTGCACTCTTCTTGTTCTTCTTAGGGTAAGTGACAAGAAGGTCATAAGCAAACTGGTGACAAAACTTACCAATTTCCTTTTTTTCTGCTAAATTCTATTTTTAAGTTGTTACTGTAATTTCATATCATTATAGATACTAAGACTAACCTGAGTATAAATACTGATAAGATGACCATAAGTATGATCATTGTATGATATAGAATTTCCATTATACTAGTTTTTCAGTTCTTGGCGAACCATTTCAGAAAATAAAGGTGGAAGACCATCAATGAATTTGGCTTTCGAATGTTTTGTATTGGCGTCACTCCTCTGCATCATCTTGCAGATATAAAAATCCTTGTACCATCTAAAATGGGTTAGAGAAGGACATCTAAGATTATGTAAAAGCTCTCGTTTCTACTCATGCCTCTATGGTAAAAGTCTCACAAAGTGTATAATTATGGTTTAAATAAGAGAGTAGACAGCATCCTTAATAGGAATATTAGTAGTTCCTTCAATTTTAACTAGCGTAAGGATCTCTTGTTTTTTATAAGAAGTGATAACATTATCCCACCACCCTTTAAAACTCCCAGTGAAACTGTTGGCAATAAATTTTTCCACGTTATCATCATCATTACCAGCAGCCTTACAGAGAGAGGCATGCATCAGCATTTTATAAATAACTTCATAAATTTGGTATTTAGATAATCCATCTATATTCCATTCATAGATGGTCTTTCCATTATATGACTTTTGATTATGGAAAGAATCTTCTTAAAATAAAAGATCTTGAGGTGTAGGTATTTTATAATAAGTTTTCAATTGGGATGGTTCATATTCAATCTTATGATGGCTTGCCTCAATGGGTTGGATTTGATTCTCTAATTCACTATCAGATGAGTTTTCTGATGTGGAGTTCTTATCCAGAGTGCTAACACTAAGTTAAGACGATTAACCAGAAGGTCAGCAAATTTAGAATCTTGAGAATCAGAAAGCTTAAAGTCATGGACAAGAAGGGTTGGTTTAATATCAGCTTTGTACATGCTATATTATTAGAAGAATTTTGACTACTATTTCTTTGGACATGGTCTTCTATAAAATTTAGCCGATTACCAATCATTTAAAGACTTAAATTTGTCCAATTATTCTGTTTGATAAGTGGATTAACATCAGCTATCTGGTTGCTAGGGTGAGTAAAGGTGTTGGCTTCCAAAACCTTGGAGCCATGACTTTCTTTACTTAAATGGAGAGATTCAGGGCGAGGATAAAAAAATTAGACTTCTGTACCATCTATTTTATCCTATTTCTTAGTAAAGTCTTTCATATTACTGATAAGGTACCTTTGGTGAGGGTACCATCCTGTGAACCATTCGCAAAATAATTTTACCTTTTGGCTTTTCTTAATCTCAAGGTAGTATAATTTCCTAATTAAAGCCAATTCTCCCATAATAAAAGTTTGGATATACCATGTCCTAAACTCTTCATGACTGGATGAGAGAAATTCCCTACTGATAAGTTGGCAAATAAACTAATTAAGGCTTAAATCCACAAATACCTAAACATTAAAGCTTGCCTTAGATGTAGGAGATGTAGGTCTTTCTCTCTTAAATTCTGACCTGGTGCTGGTAGAGGGATCAGTAAAGACTCCATGAAGAATTTGTTGATCAGGCATCCTAATTCTTTTGAGGATAGGTTCAGATATAGAGTTCCTTGGCACGGAGGGCCTAGAAGAAGGACAAGAAACACGGTAAGGAATATTTTCTTCTTTTGCCATTCCTCAACAAGGCATACTCATATTGAGGGAGAGTTTGATTGGATTATAAACAAATGTTACTTCAACATCTCCATCTGAAGTTTGGGCAATTTGACTAGCTTGGTTGTTAAACATAAGTCGTGGAACCTCTACCTTAGACAGTGTCCATTCTGTGGGGATACTAAGCTTATCCCAACTAATAAGCCTATTAACAGCAATATTAATTGTCAAACAGTTACTGTGTACTGCTACAGTTTTACCTGGTTCACTTTTGAGAAAAGCTCGAGGGCATAAGGTATTCATAACCTTATAGTGAATTTGGTAAATAACTTTTATAACTTCCAGGGATAAAATCATATCCCTGAATCTGAATTCTTAGACTAACAGCATTAAACATAGACTTATCCGTAAAGGATAAGGCTAGATTAGGATAAATATCAAAATAAACTGGTCAATTACATAGACTAGTCTGAATTATTCCTAGAAGAGATGATTAGGACTCTTTAATTTTCTTAAATTTTTAAATTTTGTTTGCAAAATGCTTAGTAAAATATATCCAAACAAACGTTTACAAGATGAGGGAAAACCAACAATGTTATACTCAAGTACATGTCACTAGGGCATATGCATATGGACTCTCTACGAAAATAAGAAAATACAGAAGAAAATAAACAAGGAAATTGCATAAATCATTACCAATTCATTCGAAAGAGTTTAGAGTCGTTCAAACGACAGGAGCAAAGTCACGTTCGAACGACCTCTATTGCCATTCGAACGAAAAAGGAAAACCTAGCAATTGTCGTATTTCTTGACAAAAAGAAAGCGTGGTTTTGAGATTAACGTACAAGTCATTCGAACGACTTCAAAGTTTGTTAGAACAAACTGTTGAAATTTTCCTTCAAACTTGTCATCGGTCTCGACAATTGTAATAGTTACCATTTTGTTTGAACGGCCTCCAAATTCGTTCAAACGACTTTCCTTATTCGATAGTACTCTGTGTAGTGATCTTAAATTTTCTCTAAACATTCCTGTTAGTTGGTCGTCCATTCATCCATCGGTTGGTTTGGCTCAGAACCTCTCCGTGCAAGTTGATCTACTGAAAAGTTACATTCCCTCCATTCATGGCTAAACCGAATATGCAGGATATGGGGAGTGACAAGGTCCCAAGTAGTTTTGAGTGCCCAAAAGATTTTTTCATTAGTGAAGGCTTTAATGGCCACCGCTGAATCAGATACCACCCACAAGTAGTGCCACCCTTTTGTAATAGCTCTCTGAACTCCTGATATGATTGTTGTAATCTCTCAATTGTGTAGTTTGTTGTGTTGCCAATGGCTTTGCTATAGGTAACCATGACTTTACCGTTGTTTTCTCTATAGATAATCCTAATACCTGTATTTCCTGGGTTGCCTAATATCGAGCCATCACAACCGATCTTTATTTCATTTGGTCTTGGAAGTTCCCATCGACAGTTCTCGATGATGCTGCCCAATCGCGGTCAGCATTAAACATTTAATGCCTTTATGATCTTGAGGTTCTGTATAGTATTGTTCATAGTATTTTTAGATAGGTGAGCCATGTCTGCAATGTCTGTTAGGATGTGCAGCATAATTGTATGGAGAGGAAGCTTGAAACCATCGTATTTCCACTTGCTCCTTTCTTTCCAGATGATGCTGCAAATAGAAAAGACCATGGCCACCCATAGATCGTTTATATAGGTACTAGACCCTTGTCCTCTTTCCAAGATTGTTCTCCAGGTGTCAATTAGTGTAATAGGATCATAAGAGAAGCAATTGGTAGCACACTGCGAGAGAGAGACCGCAAATGGGCATTGCAGGAGAAAGTGTTTTTCTATTTCCATAGAATTGTTACATTGGTGGCAAACTGAGACTAGAGGGATACTTTTTTCATAATGGTGTCATCCATTAGAAGGATATGGTTCAATAGCCGCCATGCGAAGCCTCCCAGTATTGGGTGAATTACGTTATTCCAAATGTATTTCCACCACCATGTCGTATCTTCTCATTTAGGCAGAGTTTCAAATACATTCTTGGTTGAGAAAGCCCCTCGTAGGTTTGGTTTCCAAATCATGGTGTCCTGGTCATTTGAGTTATACTGGATTAGCTGAACATTTATTCCAGGTACCAGAAGGAGGAGTCGAATGTCATTAGGGAATTGCCATCCTTGTGGCTTGATAAAGTTGTTAAGCCTAGCTTTACAGTGATTCCACATATGTCTGGGCAGCTCTCTATACTCCATGAGAGAAATTTTTGTAGCCCATGTGTCTCTCTAAAAATCTATTTTCTTGCCATCACTGATAAGCCAACCAATGTAAGGTTTTGAGAGGGTAGCTCCAATTTGGAGACCAGACCAGATAGTAAAGGACTTGTGGTATCGAATAGTATCTCCACTATTAGTACTAAATTTTGATTTGAGAAATATTGCCCAATCTTATGTTCCCTGTTTGAAGACCCAGTAAAGTTTGCAAAGCATCGCATTGTTTACTTCTACCAGACTATGAACACCGAGGCCCCCTTCTTTAATTAGTTTGCATACCTTTTCCCATTTCAACGTCGCACCTTTACTTTTTGTCGGATCCCCTGTCCATATGTTGTTTCTAAGAATATTATCTCCCTCATTAATAACCGAATGAGGCCACTTGTAGACTGTCATATTTTGTATGGGTATGCTGTTCAGGAATGATTTTGCAAGTGTAACCCGTCCCTGGAAAGAGATCATGCTACCTGTCTAGTTGTTAGCCCAATTTTTGATTCTTTCAATCATGGGCAATATGGCTTGCTTTGTGTCCTTCACTTGCATGAGTGGAATTCCCTAGTATGTCTCAGGAAATTTGCCTTCCTTAAACCCAAAAATTTCGGTTACACATCTTCTACGAGTAAAAGGAATACTGCTCATGAAAATCTTTCTTTTGGCCACACTTATCTCTTGCCTAGACACTATTTAATAGTCCATGAGGATGAGCTTGAACTATCGCAGGCATTTGTTGTTTCCATTTACAAACAGAAAAATGTCATCTGCAAAGAAAAGGTGAGTTGGTCTGTGCATAATCTTTGTTAATGTCATGGTTTGTATTCTGCCTTGCTCCCTGGCCTTGTGGAGGTTAATGCTGAGTATGTCTTCTACAATTGTAAGGAGGATTGGAGAGAGAGGGTCACCCTGCTTGAGACCTCTAAACATCCGGAAGAATCCTGATGGGCTACCATTGATAAGAATGGAGATCATACTGCAGCTGAAAATCATTTGCATCCAAGCATAGAATTTCGGAGCAAACCCAAAGGCACTTAATATTGTGAAGATGTATGTCCCGCTCATAGTATCATAAGCTTGACTGATGTCTATCTTGAGTGCCACATTTTCGCGCCTTCTCTTAATTTTCATATCATTTACCATTTCAGAGGCCATGCAGATATTACTATGAATGTTTCTATTCATGATAAAAGCACTCTGGTCTTTTGAAACACATATGTCAGCAATTAGAGAGAGCCGAGTAGCTATGATTTTAGTAATAACTTTGAAAATGAAGTTACTGAGACATATAGGCCTGTAGTGTTGAATGGAGGACGGGTTATGGATTTTAGGGATTAGTACTAAGGTGTTGGAGTTAAAATTCATAGGAATCATAGCACCCCGAAAGAATGAAGATATTCCAACATAAACATTAGAACTCAGGGTCTCCCAGAATATTCTTCAGAAATTTCTAGAGAATCCATCTGGGTCGGGGGTGCTGTTTCCATCCATCGAGAATACTGCATCCCTAATCTCATCATTGGATGGGCATAAAATAAGGGAATTGTTTTCTACGTCTGACACTTGATTGGGGATCTTATCGAAGAGTGTTGGGCATTCTTGCGTTTCTGTAGCTTTGAACTTGGCAGTGTAATAATTAATTATGTATTTTATTATGAGAGGTCGGTTTGTGATCTCTGCACCGGAGCTGTCTTTAATTTCTGTAATCAGTGCCTTAGCATTCCTCACCTTTCAAGTGGATTGAAAATATTTAGTATTGCGGTCTCCTGCTTATAGCCATTTGATCATTGATTTTGTCTCCAATCCAACTCTTCATTTTCCTCCCATCTGTTCAACAATTTTATTTGGGCTAAGTATCGCTTTTCAATAAGATCATTGGTGATATCTTCTTCCAATTGTACTTGTACTTGCATCACCTTTTTCTCTAGTTACATTTTGTTATGTTGTTGGTTATGGAGTTCTGTTTCCATTCCTTTAAGTCTACCTTGAATCGTCGCAGTTTCATCATTATCAAGAATAGAGGGGCCGCAAGTAGCGGCTTCTCCCAACTATTTGCTACAAGTTCTCCGAAACTTGGGTCATCTCCCCAACTCTGAAGATATCAGAATGGGATACTGGAAGGCTTAGGTTCTTGGCAGCAATCTCCATGAATGAGTGAGTGGTTGGAGTGAGTTCGAGGGAGCAACTTCATTCTCCAACCTTGAAAAGTATTCTGCCATTCTGCATTCGGTAAGCATCTATCTAGGACCACCAGAGTCCTGTTGTTTCCACTTTAAGCATTGTACCAGGTGAAAGTAAATCCTGAGGAGGGGCTTTCACTTAATTTAGCAGTATTCAGAAAGTTGTTAAAATCCATAACCGCGTTAGTGGGAGGTGGTTTTCTGCACTTTTTCACAGCGAGCCAAAGAATCACGTTGAAGTCCTCGATGCATATCCAAGGTTTCACATTTGTTGCATCAAAATTAGAGATGTCAGTCCAGAGCTCCAACCTGTTAATTTTGTTGCAATCTGCATGAACAAAGGAGAAGTAATTCTCCATATATTTTACCGTAATATATTATTTCGATAGAGAAAGTACGTCATGTATAGGAGTTCCTTTGAGCCATAGTATCCATAAGTTACCTTTCTCTATGATTTCTTGATTAGAAATGATTTTGTTGCATATCCCGGCAGTATAAAGTCTTTGCAAAAAATCTTAGGCCTAATAATGCCAAGAATATCTGGTTGTATTCTTGATGTTACTTTCCTGATATAGCAAATTATTTTTCTATTTCCCAGCCATCGGGCATTCCAGAAGATAACTTTCATTGGTCTTTCCAGGAAGGACGCGTCACTCTTGGGTCAAAGGTGTAAACCTTTCCCCCTTTAAGAACTTGATTAGGTCCAAGCTGTACCTGGTCTTCTCGTTCCATTTCATCAGCCCAACTTGCTAGGTTGAGATTTTATCTGACCTCACGTATAGACCTTAAGTATTCAACACCCTCAAGGGTACTATCCTCATTAGTTGGTTCTATTGTGATATCTTCGTCTCCAAAAGAAGGAACTTCCTCTTTGCTGGAACTTGTGAGATTGCGGCGTCGGCAACTCTATTCTCCCCTTGCGTACTCGAGTTGGTGTTTATTTCATCATGCCCCCCAGAAGGTTGTCGACTCTGTATGCTCTATTTGTTCTATATCGTCCTCTACGCCTATGAGAGCTTTAAACAGGTTATTCTTATTGGTAACTATGTTCTCCATAGGTAAAGATGGTTGGTTGTTGCTGCCCTTTGTAATTGACCACCCTACTTTATTACCTATTATTTCATGTTGCTGCAAATGGTTAGATGGCCTAGGCATGCCTAGAAAGTAAATAGGAGGTGATGTTGCACTGCTCTCCTCCAATGTCTCTTGAAAGTATGTTTGTTTACTTTGCAAGTCTGTACTCTTTCTACCCATTTCCATAGTCAGAGGTTGCTTCTCCATAATTAATAAGTTGTTGTCGCCCTTGCTGCCTTTCGCGATTTTGTTGTTCTTCTGCGGTGTGGTCTTGTTTAGCTCCATTTCATTGGCTCTAAATGCTCTTCGTACTATTTTGCATTCGACAATCTTGTGTCCAACATTTTTGCAGTGATTGCAATATTTTGGGATTCGATGGAGTAGAACTTCCTATTAGATGATTGTTCCCTCAATCTCAAGCAGAATGTGGTTTGGAATTGACTTAGACAGATCAATATCAACTAACACATTAGCATGGTATCCATAGTCCTGACTTTTTGTGGATTGGTCTAGATGAATAGGAGTGCCAAGGGTCTTTCCAAGGGACATAATGTTTTTTTTTGCTCCACATTTCAATAGGTAATCCAGGGAATTTGTACCAAATTAATGCATTGAAGTTACTTTGTTTGTCATTCAAGAAAAATAGGTTCCAAGGCATAAGCCTCATAGGCATTTGTTCAACCATCCAGGGTCCTCTGCTCCAAATATAAATTTTGTCTTCCTCTGACTCCAATTTAATGATGAAGAATCATTTCCCTATTAGAATTTTTTTGCAAGGACCCTATGCTTTCCAGTGTGAATTCTAATACCCTTGTACAGTTGCTAATTTGATTTTCTGTAAGTCCAATAAGCCTATAAGACTGAACTTGTAAGTTGAAATGCCATCCGTTAGTTCTTCTTTAGGAATTGAAAAAATTGGTGTGTCAACTCTTCATCTAGCTTCAATAAGCCTAGTTGTTGTCGTGTACTTCATTTCTGGACCCTGAAATGTATCTGCATAGGAATTATGAACTCTATCTCCAATTGTGGCAGGGATTTTACATTGAGGTACAGATTTCCTCAAAACTTGGTTATCCTTGATTGTTTGTGCGGTATGATTTTTTGTTACAGTATTGTGCTTGATTCCTACCCCAGCTTCCATATCCATGAAATCCTAAGGGCATGCAACCTTTTGTATTTGAATTGATCTATTCTTAATGGCTTTAGAGATTTTACTATGAAGGGTTTGTGGATCATTCATAAACTGAATTCCATCTCTCTGGCTATTTGTTGTTGTAGTTGTGATCGAGGGTGATTGATTGAGTGTTGTGGGGTTAGGGTTTTGCATAAGGGGTGCTTGTTGCATTAACGTCAAATTTAAACCCTCAGTACCGGAATAACTGATTTCTTTATTGATTATTGACTGAAGAAGGTTAAGAGTTGTAAGATCCATTATGAAAGCTTAAGAATTATTTAAGGGAAATTTGGGGATTTTTGACATTATCCACCGTATTATATGTTGTTCTCTCATCTCTTAGGTAAGCAAGAATACTATAATTAATTCCTAGGTGAGTTAATGGTTTGAATGCAACTTGAATACATCCAATATGTAGATAATTATATTTTTTTAAATGCCTTTCCAGATCTATTAGGTTAAGTAATTTTAATGTATGACATTAACTGTCCAGAGCTATTGATTGCTCCACAATTTTTATATTATCTTGACTTATAAAGTCCAACTTACCCTTTTTGTAAATTAATTAAGACTTGATAGATGGTATAGTCCATTGATTCAGTTGTTGAGTTTGTTCAGAACCAATTAATTATGATATTTTTATAGATGGTTGGTCTTTATGAAACCTATTCATTTCATCCATATGTGAAAGATGGATCACATAGATATATAAGTATCATATAAGGACGTCGGTATGGTTACTGGTGATCTTCTTCCTTAATAAAGATGTTTAAGCAGTATAATCTTATTTAAAGTGTTTGGTACATGCCTGTCAATGATTTACTTGGCAAAAAATGTCTACTTTCAGGATAACCACGCCATACGCAATTTGGGTAACGTCTCATACCTTCATCTCCAAATCACACTATATTGTGAAACATGTTTGTCGGAAAAGAAGATGAACAATATGAATTCTTAATTGGTCATTCTCTCTCTTCATGTGGGCAAATATTTCCTTTTCTCTCCTCTCTCTCTCCAATTTCAATTTTGAATCTCAAATCTGGCTTTTTTTACCCAGTCTTTCTCTCTCTCTCACTGCCTCTGATGTTTAGAATCCTTGGATGCAATTTCAGGGAAAATATCTATTCTTGCTTTGGCAAGAACTTTTGTTGCGTTGTTCTTAATTTCATTTACCGATTGAGGGTTTTGACATCTTAAAAACTGTTTTACAGATATTTAGAACTAGAGAGAGAAGATTTTGTTACAATGGCGACAATGAGCTCTTTACTTTGGTGTTTTAGTGTTATGGCTACATTTGTAGTTGGAGCTCTCCAGAGTGAATGGTGTCGATGGAACCAAAGATGATGATCAATAAAATAGAGAAAGAAAAATGCTGGAGAGAGGAAACAATGGTCCCATCTCCATCTACACCTACACATTAACTTCTTATCACAGCAACTGTTGCTTCTTCTCCCCATTTTGTTGTTGATGTTGTTAATTTTTCAAAGATTCAACATATCACGAACACATATTTGCTTCTTCATATCACGAACCAATTTTTGTGTGCAGTAGTGACTGTAAAGATGGAATGGCTGAAAGAATGTCGCAAATATGTGGTATCAATAATTGATCGAGTAAAGGCCACATTGACAATGTAAATATCGATGACTGCATTGATAGATAATTTGAGGTGGCGGCTTCGTCAACCAATGTTTTATCGACAATTTCAACTCATCAACTATTTGGTTTTGCTGCTTTTTATACTGGGTCGCAGTTGCGTAATGTTTTTGGGCTTCTTTGTCATAGGTTCTAATATTTTTTACTTTTAGTGGTGCTGCTGTTATAATCTAACTTTGGCCATAAAATGAAGTTAGTAAAGGCAAATGATGATGATGAGATAGGGCCTCTTTAAAGTAAAGCTCACCAAAGATTTGTTGAAAACTTACTATAATCTAAGAGAAGACTTTGAGATCCCATCAAGACGGTAGAGACAAAGTACTTAACTTTCGTATATAGCATTTGGTTGTCTCCATTTATTTATGTGATGGTAGGTTTTTTACACTCTGAACTCAATTATTGTGTTTGGAAGTTATGATTCATTTTTTCTGCCTAATCATGGACTTGAAGATGTTAGGTGTTGGTCGACAATATATGGCCACAATGTTGTCGAGTATTTGAAAACTTGACAATAAAGTAAAACATACACAATCCTGGATTTGTCGATGTGCACAAGGAACAACAATTTAGTTCGAAGAATTTAGGACTTAATATGATACAGACTGCATACAAAGCGATCAATAACTAAGTTGTTACGAACAAAACACAAATAACATCAATCACAATGTGAGATACATCAAGGCATCAATTATGACCAACTCACTCTCAATCCTTACCTGCACTCTCTACCTCATTATTGTCTTGTAGTGGGTTATAACATCATCAAAATCCCCTACGCGTAAACTAGGGCAAAGATTAGAACAATATAAATATATATATAAACATAAAAATAGATTTTATTTGTCAGAGCCCCATATAATTGGAAAATATTAAATGAGGCTATTTTCGATCTACCGGTGTATCGACAATTTCCCACTCCTCCAAAACTGATGAGAATGTTTATCCTTTGTGAAAGACGAGTCACTGATGAGAACACAAAAAGAAATTTTTGATCCCCTAACTACTCGAGAATTAGATTAAAACAATTATCAATTACATAGTAACAGGACAATTTAAATTTACAGTATCTAGTTTTGATAACAAAAATTATGGAAGAACAAAACCTAACCCAAATTAGGGAAAAGCAAAACTTTAATCCAAAATTGTTGAAGAGTGGAAATTAATACCTCTATTTTGTTGAAATGAGGACCAACAACAAATTAGAAGATTGATCGAAGACAAGGAATGATTCTGAACCACGAATCATCCCTTACTGAACATACCAAAAGAGAGAGAGAGAGGGAGATAGAGAGAATAAAGAACCATATTATACCTTTAGTAACAAATTTGTGAGATAATCAATACCGAGAAAAAGTTCTAGAACAACTTAATTCAAACCTATAAACACTAAAGCCAAATCTATGATGTAGCTCAAAATTTCAATTTCAAGTATAGACTCTCTACGAAGTCAATCACTCACAATTCACTCTATAGATGCCCTCATTGGTTTCATTATGGATGCCCTTCTCTTCAAAAGTTAGATGAGAGAAAAAGAGAGAAAGAGTGAGGTACGGTGAGACTTAAAAGGGTTTATTCCCTCTAATTCAAGCTATATCAATAATAGAGAGACACGTCATAAGAGAGAGAGAGACACACCTTATTTCAACCTCATTTCTTATATAGAAAATTATCAATTATAAGGGCCACTCATCTAGTAGAGATGAGTGGTTCCTAAAAAATGAGACTTTAGTGTCTCGTTTTAAAGTGTCTCTAAATCCTCCCCCTATATATATATCCCTTTACAATTTTAACTTATTTCTTTGTTACTAAAGGAAGAGTACTATTGGTAGTATTAATCCAGAGAACTGCGGTTAAAGGAAGGTGATGAGAATATGCAGGTGGTAACAGCTAAAATCCAGTGATTAGTAAAGGTAGAAATTGAATGTCGTCCACTTCTGAACAGGAGTAGAAATAGTTTTGGTTTGTATTTTAGTAACCTAATACTGTAAAATGGCAAAAACAAAAAGATTTGGCTTTAATCTAAAAAAAAGGTCTCGGGGATTTGGATTTTACCACCATTTACATACAATATCAACATAGTTTCATACATTAATTTTTCCACTTAATTGAAATAACGAACTTTGACCTTTTGTCGATGTAATCCCATGATTAATTATAACTCAAGTAGAATATATCATATGAACTAAGTATGTGCTAAAAACAAATTTTTTTGAAAGCAATACTAATTATGAAATGTTAATTAGGATCATACCATAGAAAAATACAATATTAATACAATTTTACTATGTCATTTGAGAATCACAAAACTCTTTCTCTATCTCTACTTAAAGAGATCATAGGATGATAATGGATTTTTCCAACAATATAGTTTTAGGATTTTTGATAATATGCTCTAATCGTGTTAGAAAAATATATACTTTACTACATGTTATTATACGCTAATGGCAGCCGGCCATTGAAACAATCATACAATATAAATAATATGATGAGAACGAGAAAAACATAATTAAGAACAAAAAAATACAAATATTACTACTACAAGAATGAGACTTACAAAATATTTCAAGTGCTACAACTTTACTTCAACTTCTCCAACAATGTTTTCTTACACTCTATTACAAATAATATTCTCAAAATTGGATATTTTTATGAGCTCACCACCTCACCTTTTATAGATGAAGGAGCGACTTCTTACATTTAATATGAGAATGTAACTTATGCCATGAATGTACATATAAAATGTAACCTCCAAGATTTATCATCTAAAATGTAACTTCCCAATGTGGGACCCATGTACTTGACAACTCTACATTCATCTCCAGCAGTTCATCTTTTAAGTTATACATCCCGGTATTTGTACATATTAGGTAAATGAGCTCCATGTGATCTGAAATGAAAAAATTGGTTTTATAAGTCATGTTTAATAATAAAATTAAGGATAATAGACATTAAGTCATAGGGTAAAAGTTCTCATTTTACATGCCCATCAACAGGACCGGCCCTGAGGTTTATAGGGCCAGAGACAAGGTCAAAAAATAGGCCCTCCAAGGGGATTTTTTTTCCTAAGGCATTTTCAGAGAATTTTTTAGGAAAAAATGAATGTAACAAAGGTAAGAATTGAACCTTTGACCTTAAAGATCAATTCTAGACACTCGAACCATTGAGCTATCCAATATTAATATCAAAAATGGGTCTTTTTGTATAAACAACTAAAAAAAAATGGGCCCCCTATTTTGGGTAAAAATTTATGAGCCCTAGGCGGTTGCCTCTTGCACCTATAGCCAGGATCGAGCCTGGGAATATAGCCTAAATTCATAAGGCTTCTAGAGTTAGGAGAAGTCAAATAAGATCGAATTTTTACAAAAATTTTAAGATAGTTGGCTAAATTAAAGAGAAGAAATAAGCTAAGACTTTCTTCATTAATTTCAGGATCTCTTCCAATCTAAGAGACACCCTTCTTCACCTTTGGATGAGGCTATCATACACCAACTAATTTCTCCTATTTTTTACTCCAAAGAAGTTATGTTTGCGATGCACCCAAATAACTCCCCTGGACCATATCGATATACTCCTTTATTTTTTTCAACAATACTGGGACTTTCTTAGAGTTGATATTGTCAAGGTTTGCAACCAAATCTTTCACTCTTCTCATTACCCAATATCCCTTAATCATACAAATCTCACTCTTATTCCCAAAATTAAGCACCCAATCTCTGTGGGTGATTATAGACCTATATAGTCTCTGTAATACTTTTATTAAAATCTTATCCAAGGTTATGGCTAATAGACTTAAACCTTTCTTACACTTTATGATTGGATCATATCATAATTGTAGGGACCTATAGCTCGACCAAACCCAGATTCAAACTACCTCCATATCAGACTCACACATTTCATACGTGACATCAACAGTCAGCATTACCACCTAGACCACGAACTGATGAAGAACGTGGATCGAGCACAATAGAAGAATATGAACAAATCAAAGACACCTGTCTCCCATGAACTAAACTGTTACACAGTCAACCATCACTTACCTTATTATTCGAAGAACGTACATTAACACGATAATGACCTGCGGGTAAGGCCTATATAAAGAAAAAGTTCTTGAATAAATAGAGACCAAGAAAAACCATATTATCTATACTCTAACACAAAACTTCTTATTTACAAGATCAAGTATTTCTAGTTCGAGAGATCACTTGTAATAAGATATCAGCCTCAAGCAATAAAATTTACTGTACTAAAACCATCAATTCGAGGTCGTAATATTTTACCTATTTAAAGGTTTTCCACACTAAATCACCTGTGTCATTTCTTGCTTAACATTAGTTTTCTCACATGTATATTTGGTGTAAGAGCTAACTTCAAGCCATTTCGAGTTACGGAATTAGGCCATTATATTTTACGTCATCTGTGGGATAGAAGACATTTCTACGATATCTTAAGGCATACATTCACTCTATGATCCATCTCCAATCATGGTTACTTCCAGGCAGCCAGCAACAAGAATCCAGCTCGATCTTTCAGTTGAGCCAGAATAACTTATAAAACTATGGACGAATCTCTATGCCAAAATAGGGAAATGAAATAAGCTCGAACGTTAGTTAACTCTTGACAAAGAGCTTTACAACAAAGAGCTCAAAGCCAAGCAACAAGCTCGTCTAACAATATTCAAATGACATGAAGGCCAGATGATAACCATGTAGACCATATTTTAAGCTCTGTAGGACACTCAACAGGCTCCCAAAACTAAAGATCATGATCAAGTTACAGAGAACACCCGAGTCTCTACGCGAGAAAGATTAGGACCTCGAGGAGCCACCAGTAAAGCTATTTTAAGAAATCTTCAACACGAACTTCAGCCTTCCATTCATTTGGGCGGCAAAGTTCTGTCCAATATATGCAGGGGTCCCTGACCTTCCAAGCGTCAAGAGGAAGATCACCGACCTCCACTTCGAATTCCAGCACATGATTGCTTGATTGAAGGTACCAGTACTCATAATCCATAACCACCTCTCCAAACCACTCAGGTCACACATCAATATGTCACACAAAAACATATGGATCATCGTATCAAAGAGTTGATTGAAGTACAAGTTCTCGATAATAAAGACAACCTTACTAAGATACAAGGAAGTTTGATTGCGAAAGAGCTATTTGAAATGGAAGTACCAAAAGGTTTCCATACTCAGAAGATACCTAAATACAAGGGCACCGATCCAAAGGAGCACATTTAAAAATATTGTGATTCATTGGGGCTATACTCCAATCTCAACCACATTCTATGCCGTGTATTCATAACAAGTCTACAGGGAGAGCCACTCCGGTGGTTCTACTCTCAACCTGAAGATTCCATCCTCACATTAGATCAGCTATAAAAACAATTCATCAAGTCATTTACTCACAACAAAGACAAAGAGGTGAATTCATATTATCTTATTAGTCTTAAGAAGTCACAAGGAATGAAACTCGAGGCTTTTAAAAAGAAGTTTTTGGAGCTCGCGCGCAAAGTAGAAAATCTCGATCAAAAAATAGGTGTTACTGCTTTCACCAATGCACTTCAGCTCGACAACAAAGCCAAAGAGCATCTCTTCTTAAAAAAATTAGCAACCTTGGAGGATATGAACACCAAGGTCAATGGTTATGTCGACCTGGAAAGGATGATGACCAAAAGACATAAATCTACTAAATCTGCCCTAGCCACTGAAGGTCAAACTATAGAATGAAACAATGAACTGGAGGATCAGGGTAATCAAAAGCATTCCAAGGCGAACACTGGCCAACCTTAGAAAGGCAGTACATTACCCAAGCCAGTCCTCCCCAAGTTAAATGTCTGAATCTCTACAATTTTTCCACTTCTCTCAAAGGACAAGTTCTACCATCAATCTCAACCACTGGAACCAATCAAAGGCAAGCCGTACTGCATGCATCATAAGGTACATCATCATGCTACTAATAACTGCTTTACTTTATAGAGGTTGCTAGAATTTAGCTTTAAAGATAGTAGACATTTTGAATATATTGTCGATTTGGAGTCATACAAGAATGGAAGCAACAAGATGCAGATCGAAGTAGTTCAGGTCGAAGATCAAACTAAGGAAAAACATTTATATAATATGTACCACAGCAGCATGATCAAGATTCATCAGATTAACATCTCTTACAGATTCAAGTGTAAGAGGTTATCTAAATATTGTGATCTCATACCTCAAGATAAAGAAGCCAAACTTCTTCCTCAGTCGAGCAATCGCCGACTTGGGATTTCATTCGAAGATTGCGACATTAGTCACCTCAAATTTCTACATCATGATACAATAGTAATAATGCTCAAGATGAAGAATTTTGTCATGCATACAATGATGATCGATACTGCAAGCGGTATTGAGATTCTTTTTCAAATCACGATAGATCAGATGGGATTGGCCAATCAAGTTCTTCAAAGCAATACCGATATTAGTAGATTTAATGGTTCCAAAGAAGAACATGTAGGCAAGATCATCTTACCTATCACCACTGGACCAGCTACTATTGACGTTGTATTCTACATCATCAGCGTTAAAACTTGTTATCTCGAGATTATGGGTTACTGCAGGATTCATAACATGGAAGCAATCACTTCAACTTATCATTAAACACTTCGCTTCAAACTCAATGATGGCATCCATGAAATCAAAGGCAGTCAAAAGCTTTCCTGAACTTGTGAGAATCCGTCTCTACCATTCTAGATATATTAGACAGATACGTTGCATAGCAATTACAAAAAGTTGATCACCTTGATGATCAGCCTTTAACAAAAGAACCTACAGAATATATCAACATTGATGGACCTACATGAGGTACTTTATTCGGTACCAAGCTGGCCCAACATGATAAGGATGCTCTCGTTCAATTCTTACGAATAAATCAAGACATCTTTGTATGGACTTTCAAAGAAATGCCCAGGGTCAAGGCATCTATGGCATGTCATAGATTGGCCATCAAAATCAACATCACGGTAGTTAAACATAAATAGTGATGACTCTCACCTCATCTTCGAGATGAAGTTAACATTGAGATTGATAAGTTTATCAAAGTAGGGTTCATTCGGAAAGCCAAATATCCAGATTGGATCTTCAACATCGTTGCAGCACTAAAGAAGAATGGAAAGTTCCGAGTTTGCGTAGATTTCATCGATTAAAATAAACACACTCTGAATGACAGCTTCCCACTTCCCATCATCCATCAAATTCTTGATTCTATAGCAGGACACAAGCTTTCATCTATGATGGATGCTTCTTCTGGTTATAATCATATTCCTCTCTTAGGAAAAGACCACTTTTATCACTGAAAGAAGGTTTTACTGTTACAAACTCATGCCCTTCAGACAAAAGAACGTAGGCGTGACTTCACATTGGTTAATGACAACTATGTTCAAAGCACACCTTGGAAACATTATTAAAGTCTACGTCGACGATCTTTTGTGCTAGAGCTTACAGTCAAAGGCCCACATCACAGATCTAACTACAATATTAAACAACATTCTACGATCTTATCGAATGCGACTCAATCCAGATAAGTGTCAATTCAGAGTACATTCAGGCCGATTCTTCGGCCATCTCATCAGTATGGGGATTGAGGCCGACCCAGATCAAATTTAAGTTCTCCTCAACACGCCATCTTCAAAAACAATAAAAGACTTACAAAAACTTGCCGACCAGATTGCTGCCATCAACCGATTCATTTCTAATTCTTCAGATCACTGTCGTTGGAGGTTTTTATTACTCCGAGGTTATACCAAACAGGGAAAAGTTTAACCAAATGCAGAGATCCAATGGACATCAGAATGTGAGGTAGCTTTTCAGAAACTCAAAACCTATCTGGGGAAGTCTCCCTCATGAGTACCCCAGTAGATAATGAGGAACTGATTATCAACTTAGCATTTATAGACAATTCTATCAGATAGGTTCTTTTATGGCTCAAAGGAAAGATTGAAAGGCTAGTCTATTTAATCACAAAGCCTTCACTCTAGCACAAACGAGGTATTCTAAAATCGAGAGACTCCTTTTAACTCTTTCTTCCACTTCACATAAACATAAGCACTACATCCAAGCTCATTCAGTCAAAGTCATGATGAACTACCCACTTCAGGAAGTTTTGTCCAAAAAAAGAAAAATCATGAAAAGTATAGCACTAGTTAATCAGTTTGGGAGAACATGATATCATGTTCGAACAACGACATTTAGAAAAAGGTCAGGGAGTAGTCAATTTTCTCGTAGATTTTCCAGTGAAGGATCCCGATTGGGAGGAGCTCGACCCTGACCTTACAGAAGAAATTAAAGAAGATCCACCCACCAAAACATTCGACGAGTGAGCTTAATTGATTACACATAAAGGGTAGCGACTTCTTGCAGATAGTTGAGTAGTACCCGCAAGACTAGGAATCGGTATCGTACTAATTACCCCTTCTAACGATAGAATCGAGAAATCAATCTGCCTGGATTTTGATGCATCCAATAATATTATCAAATATGAAGCTCTAATTCATGGACTCGACCTTGCACTCGGGCTTGGTGTTTTAGAGCTCTCAGTCTACACAGATTCTCTACTCATCGTCTACCATTACTCTGAACAGTACAAGAAGAATGGCAAGATGATCGAATATGAAGCCCTTGTTGCCAATAGGATGAGAAGATTTGTGAAAGCAACTCTCAATTATTTACCTTAAGGTGAAAACATACACACCGATTCCTTAGCTTATCTAGCCGGGGTCTTGGGTACAGAAGCTAGATATCTCCAAATCGAAGTGATATCAGCCCCCAGCATTGATCTCCATTCTCTATGCACGATCAACACTGGGGGTGATGAAGAAGAAGACGACGATTGGTAAATGCCCTTTAATTCCTATCCTAGCCTGAAGAACAAATGTGATGAGCCCCTTTCAATTGATCCATGAGAATGTCGACAGTTAATCGAAAACTTGAAGCGTTGCAAAGTAAAGAATGGCCGTCTATATCGCCACTCAATTACAGGGCCTTATCTTAAGTGCCTCCCAAAGCAGAAAGTAGATGGAATGCTCAGAGATATACATATAGGAACTTGTGGTTCCCGTTCCACAGGTCGATCACTCGCCAACAGAGCTATTACACAAGGAGTATGTTGGCTGGGAATACGCAAGTTGGCAGACGAGTACTCAAGCAAATACGACATATGTCAACGACAAGGACAAATAATTTGTGCCCCTACGCTGGAACTACATGCAAGTAAGGTGTTCTGGCCATTTCAGCGGTGGACGTTCAATCTCATTAGGGAATTTCCTAATACTCCAGGTAGCCAACGATTCCTACTCGTAGCAATAGATTATCTTACAAAATGGGTAGAAGTAGTTCCTCTTTGTCGAACTAGAGAAGGAGAGGTCATCTCTTTTATCTAGGAACACATCATTACACTGTTTGGATTCCCCTACCTAATTCAAATTGATAACGGCCCACAGTTTGTTGGTCAGAAGTTCGTAGCCTTCCTCAACAAACACAATATCATTCATTATCCATCCAATCCATACTACCCTCAAGGCAATGACCAAGCTGAAATCACCAACAAAACCATAGTAGATGGACTCAAGAAAAGACTTCAATCATAGAAAAAAGGAAATTGGATACGAGAACTTCCTCATGTCTTATGGGCATACCTTACCACTCCACGTCAATCAACCGGTTGTACCCCCTTCCTCTTAACCTATGGCACCGAAGCCATCATTCTAACAGAATACCACCATCTCGTTAGAGATCGTGAGCTTGCAAACGAAGAGAATGAGTTTGAATTGGCCTGCAATATGAATTGGATTGATGAAAATAGGGAACACGTTATTGCCAACATAGGTTGAAATTACCATATGCTGGCAAGCTCGTACAATAAAAGTGTCTGAAGCTGTGAGTTCCAAGTCAATGATCTCATCCTTAGAAAGATCCCCCAACATAAAAAAGAAGCTCATGCTGAGAAACTAGCAGAAAATTTGGAAGGTCTATTCGCCATCATTAGTAGAATTGGTCTGGGATCATACTATCTCATAACGGAGTAAGGAGTTTGAATTCTAAATCCATGGAACACTAGGGGACTGAAACGGTACTATCGTTAAGTTTCCGGTTTCTCTACTTTACTATTCTCGTTCTTTCCATTCCACAAGTGGGATTTCAATCTCCACAAGTTTTTTTCCACATTACTATCTACTTACGTAGATTCTACTACATTACATAGATTAAAGCAAAGGTAATACTAGCTTTCAATCGACATCTAAAAAGATTAAGGCAAAAGTATTACTAACCTTCAATCAACATCTATACATAGATTAAAGCAAAGGTAA
This sequence comes from Kingdonia uniflora, assembly GCA_014058105.1. Lineage (NCBI taxonomy): Eukaryota > Viridiplantae > Streptophyta > Magnoliopsida > Ranunculales > Circaeasteraceae > Kingdonia > Kingdonia uniflora. Next base: position 483,032 of record JACGCM010000664.1, on the reverse strand, counting down.
TACTAGCTTTTAATTGACATCTAAACAGATTAAGACAAAGGTAATACTAGCCTTTAATCAACATCTATGCACAGATTAAAGCAAAGGTAAATACTAGCTTTCAATCGCCTATCTATACATATATTTACAATTGAAACAAAAGTAATACTAGTCCTCAATCAAATATCTCTGACAAACATAAGATAAAGCAAAGGTAAAACTAGCTCTCATCTCTCAATATGTCTACAACCACAGATTGTAACTACAAATTGTAACTACAGTTACTACTACAATTACTTTTACAATTACTTCTACAGAAACTTCTACAGGTTACATCTACAAGCCACTTCTAAAGGTTCTTTTTGGCTGATGGGAGATCAGCTATACCTTCCCCTACAATAGGAGGACGTTTAACCATAAAATATGGAGCTCGAGCAGCTACAGTAATCCTGCCTTGCTCTACCAATTCAAAAGGTCGAGAACATATCTTTATTTCCATGGCATTCATACCGTTTCCTCGATCTACATCGGCTTTACAAATACATTCTCTTCCTGATAGACAGTCGTGCAAGGTAAAGTCTTCTTACTTCTTCTACAAAATAGGCAATAATAGCCATTAGCAGCTGTGAGCGCGTTGCCTCGGGCATAGCTACCTTGGAAAAATTCTCTCTCACTCTCTAATGATGTTCTTGCAACTTTTTACACTGTTTGCCATGCCACTCCAAATGTCTCTCAACGCGTGATATAATCTCATTATGCTCTTTTGCTTTTGTTGCTACTTTATCTTACTCTGTCTGGTTCATCGTCCTTAATTTTACTAACCGAGCACAAAGTTCCTTGAGCTCCCTGTCTTTACCAAGACTTCCTCCAGTAGGAGACTTCTTTAACAATTCATCTTTTCTCCTTATCAATCGATCCTTACCCCTGATCGCACGCTCTAACTCACACTCTCGGTTAAGAGAAATATCCAACTTATTTTGACTCGCGCTTAAACGCTCAGTTTCTCTTTGTACGTGATATTGAATACTAGCTATATCTCCTTCCAGCTCTCTAATTTGAGCTAATAGGTCAACCACATCCCATTTTACAATCGAGACCCGGCATCACCTTTATTCTTCTTCGACCACTCTCCAGCCTCGGCCATCTTGACACCCAAATTGGCCATAGCCAAATCTGTCATCAATTGGGCCACCCCCTCATTCAATTCATCACATCGCCTCTGAAATATATGGAAATCTACATCATTAATAGGTAAGGCCTTACTCAACTGCTCAACCGCAATTTCCGATTTGGATAGGTCAGCTCGAGCTCTCTTAAGCTCACTATCTTTTTTAATCATTTCACGCTTCAATCGTTCTAGTTCATTTCTGGAACTCACTAGAATAGCACAATTCTACTCTTACTCATTTATTTTTCTAATCACTTGGCTCTTCAGACTGGCCACAAAACCCCGTAACTCTTTCTATGTCATTTCGAATACTGGATACGGTATCGAGCCATGTCCACCTCCTTACTCTTCACCATCAGTGCATTATTCGAGCTTTTAAGCTTCGATGTCTCCTACTTTGCCTCCACGAGCTCTTTTTGCCAACTTTCAATTTCGACATCTTTTCCCTCGATCTTCCGAGTTAGGTCATCAACAGTTTGTATTGCCTCGACAAACTTGAAATATACATTGACGTGTTGATCCACCCTATCTTCAAATACCTCTCACATCCTGTCAAACTCTGTAGCATACTTTTGGTTATATTAGAGTGTCTCTTGTTCAATCAAACGAGCTAACTCCAGTTCGACCTACCTCACAGAAGCAATACATCAAGTTCGATTTAACAACACTCAACAATCAGCCATAATGCAAGATATTTTCAACTTCTAACAGATTTATATTTTCTGACATTCTACTGTTATGAGATTGCTTCTAAACTTAAGGTCGAAGTATGATCCCAGTGCGATGACAATAGCACCTACATCCAATTTCAAGGTACACATTTTCTATGTTTTAACATTCTCAACACTTTGGTATTATCTTGCATTATCTGGACCCATTTGATTACCAATGCCTCTGAAATTTCTAACACATTTAATATTTACTTCTATTCATCTAAATTTTTACTTTGTAGTTATACAGTAATGCAGCATACAAGTCAAATATTTCTTGCTCTTCTCTAACTTTTAGCTCTGCTTACGAAGTCAACAGGGGCGCTGAGGTGTCTTTCTCCTTAGCAAGCTCATTCTTTAATTATTTAATTCTGAGGCACATATCCTTAAGTTCCTACAATCAAGGTTTGCAAACATTTCTTAGCCTAAAAAATTTATGCTACGAAATAATATTCCATACAATTACAGTTCTCAAACCCCACAAAAACACACAGCCAAAAATTTTCAACACTTTTACTTTACCTTTTCATTATCTTCCCCATGATTCTCTAACTCAGTCCTGGGAGAGATACCATACAACCCTCCTACCACACCAGGAACATCCTCCTCCACCTTGTCCTATTCGACGTAGGTACCATCCATAATGGCTTTAACCTTGCTTTTCGTATGCCCCACTTTGAGGAGTTGGCGCCCGAGTCTATCTCGATAAACTACCACCCATCCAGATTCTTCACCACTTCTTCTGTCAGCTCACTAATCTACACCTCCTGCGCAACCTTCACAGACTCCAGTCGCTTCCTTTCAAGAGCCAGGTCAGACTTTAATCAAGCCACCTTCTTCTCAAACTCCACCTTCCCATTCTCAAGCTCAACTTTTCCCTCCTCAATCCTGAGATAGATCCCCTTCAGCAAACGAGTAGCCTATAATATATCAATCACATTTTAAGCTCGAATCACAATAGAAAGCTCAAAAACATACAGATCATCAAAACTTACCATTTTGCTCATTTTCATAGCACCCTTGCAAACTGACAGCTTAACCCTCTCCTCCAGAGCTCGCAGCTTATCTTCCTCATTAGGTCGACTCTCCACGACCTTAGCCCCAATTACTTCGGCATGAGTATCTATCATCTTCTTCTTTGCATCCCCCTCGACCTCACCACTCCCTGTGGTTCTAGAGGCTGAGCCACGGTTCACAACCCTTTTATTCGAAATCTTCAGAGGAAACTTGCTCGAAGTAGTCACTTCCAAGACATCCTTAAAACCACATCAGCAGCCTTCGGACGCTACCCCCCCCCCCATCAGACCCTCTCTTCTTGCTCACTTCAGCCCCCGTCATTAGTCTCTTCACCTGAGACATTTGTACCTTCTCAGACCTGTTGTTAGCTCAATTAATTTTGTTAATACCAAGGTCCTTCAGAATTGCCTCAAGCTCAGTACTTTCTCGAGCAATAGTATCTAACAGGGAATCCTTCTTCTTCACCTTCGACTGAAGACCTGTAAACAAATACAACATATCGTTAGATAATAGAACAACTTTCATTTACAACAGTTTGATAATATACACTATTACTTAGTTTTCATCACAGTTCTATACATTAGTTTTATTGGTTATTCATCTTTTCTCTGACGGTAACCACCTTTCACCCATATCACATTACCATTCCACATTCGACTTGCCGAATTCAGATCGAAGAAAAATGGTCGAGACGAGCTCGAACAGAAGTATGCACCTCCAGTTGCAAAATAGTTTTTCATACCATAATACTATAAAATATTGCTAAGAGATATTCTCCTCTCCACCTCATTCTCCAGCCATGACCTATTCAAACTCTCATAAACATTGATCACCTCCCACATGTTCCCATTTAATTAGGCAGGCCAAGCTCCTATAGTATTTATTATCCCTTTCGCTAGATTGCTAAGGAGCAAACTCAACCCATACTCCAACTGAGACAGATAATACGGAAAACCCTCGTCCAGGTTGCCCAGGACATTCCCATCAAAATATTCAAGGGAAATCGACTCATCCACTCCCCTGTTTAATTTGTCCCTTTTTAAGTCAAGCAACATAAGGAAATGTACTTCCCCAGTTGAGACAGTACAACCTCTAAGCTGCCTATCAGCATGTTCCACAATATTGCCCCATATTCTGCCTACAAGAGCTTTAAATTTACAAAACTCTCTAAGCACATCAAAGTTTGTAGGGTACGATACCAATTTACTAGGGAAATCTAGAAATTTAACAGGTACTACTTCGTCCTCTCCCTCAGATTTTAAATTCACATATTCTACATGTTCAAACTCAACAATATGGCCAGAGGTCAAAGTCTCCATATCGATTGAAGTATCCATCCCAATGATATGCTTAAGGATGAGATTTGATTCTATACAAATATTTCTAAAGCTCGCCCTACATACAGGTCTAGGTATTCTATCATTAATTTATTACATCCATGCACACTTTACCACACATACATCATACATATATGCCTATTGAGCATATATCTTTCTTTAACACATATATTAAACAAATATTTCAAGATTACTATAAACAGTAAGTGTTTCAAAATTTGAAAAATCACAAAAATCAGTCAACACACATATTTACAAATCATAAATCAGTTACTAACCTTCAACATCTGAATACGAATCTGAAGCAGTGCCAAATCCTTCCTTCACAACGCTGTTATACAACCACCGTAGTGACTCTGTAACCCCAATATTTTCTCACCTTGATTGATGATAACTCTCGTCGAATCTCTCACATGAATCTCAGCTATTGTTTCTCTTTTTTCTCCCGCTATCCTTCAATTTTTTAGAAGTTGATAAAAGTTTGAATGAGGAAGGTGAAGCATTATTTATAGTTTCTCTCCCTAATTGTTGGCAGTTATTGGGCCTTGCACGAACCGCCCATGATTTTGAAATCAAGACGGCCCTTCCACAATTAATGTCAGACGTTTTGTACCTTTATTGTGAAAACACCTTCCCGTCATTGCTCCCGGTCCAATATTATAATATATTCTCATCTTTCCTAGCCAAATCTCCCGCTGACCTCCCTACACTCATGATGACTCAACACTCATACCCAATCAAACTTTCCCTACAACTACATAAGAGACAAAAATCAAAGCTACCTGCTTTTGGTATTCTTGCTTCTGGTATTTATAAAACTGCTGACATCATTTCCATGCTCTCACATTTCAATTTCAAATTTTTTATTCACAACAATCACAAACAACTTTTGTAACAAAAGAGGACAGATACAAAACAAACATCTACTACATTTTAATGACAGTTATTGGACCTCTTACAATTCACTTCCTCACATATAATTGTACTTAAAACATCCCAGATATGCTGGGGAGCCATACCAAGTCTGTTCGTCCACAGCAATCCTTACATTTTCCTCCCCGATCTCATCCTCGATAATTTGCCTCACGCCTCTCTTCGAGCCAAAGGTTTTAGAATCACTTCACGAAATATATCTGAGTTAAAATGACTCACAATCTCCAATTCCCTCACATTTAAATCTAAGCCTTTGAAGTTCAATTCAGATTCAGGAAAGTCAGAATCATAGTTTAACATCCCAAAAATCCTTTCTCCCACTTCAGCTATCTTTATCGCCAACCACCCCTCAACAGCTTGACGCACTGTTATAGATCGAGTCCTCTCCATATTCTCTCTCTTCCTTCACTCTACATCCCATTCCCTACATATTTATATAATTTTTAAGATAATTTCAATCCCTCATATTCCGTATATATATATTATAATTTGTTTTACTTAACTGGAAACCCTAAAATCTTGATGGAAAGTTATTTGACCTTATCTGTCCACATCGACCTCTTTGGTTTTGTCCTATAGCATTTTGACCTATTCATCACAATTTGTCCCCCAATCTAACATTTTAAGCAAAATCTCCCTGAGCTCAAACTTTTAATTCCAATAAATTTTATATCTGCTAAGACATTCTCCCCTATAATTCTATAATTTATTCAGTTTGATCTCAGATATTACATTTTATCCTCTAATCATGCATATCTGTATAGCTCAATTTCTAAAGTAATTCTATCTATCAATACAGAGTTTGAATAAGACAATTTTATTAAGCTCGAATATCAAATACATATATTTTACAGATAACAGGTCTTTCATGTACTTTACAGATAACAAATTTTTTAGGTACTTTATAGATAATAACTCTTGAAATACTAACATCCAGTCAAAGATCACGAGCTAACAGATTAAAAAAATGAGTCTGAATTGGCCTTCTACCTTAATTAGATCTATGAAACTAGGGAATGCGTCATCGCTAACCTAGGTCGATGTCACCATATGCTAGCCAGTTCGTACAACAAACGAGTTAGAAGCCATACCTTCTAAATCGACGATCTCGTCCTTAGAGAAATCCCTCAACACAGAAAAGAGCCTCATGCTGGGAAACTAGCAGACAATTGGGAAGGTCCATTCCTTATTACAGATCTCTCAGGCCTGGGATTATATTACCTCATGACAGAAGAGGGAGTCCACATCTTAAATCCTTGGAACATTAGGCAACTAAAACTGTACTATCATATAGTTCCTCACTACTCTATTTCAATTTCTTACTTTTTCTTTTCTAAAAGTGAGATTTCTATTTCTATCCAATGTACATCCTTTTCAATTTAATCAAAACTTTCAAGCTCTTCCTCTCACACATCTCTCTACTTCGTAGACAATATATAGATTAAGGTATAGGTAATACCAGCTTTCAATCGACCTCTATACCAGATAAAATAAGGATAACCTTTAGTTTGAGTGAATCTACTAAATCTTTTGAGATTAAAACAAAGGTAACACTTGTTTTCAATCGAAGGACTCTACCAGACATAAGATAAAGCAAATGTAAAACTAGCTTTCATCTCATTCAATATTTCTGCGACATCATACCAGTTAAAAAAGGATAACACTTGGTTTGACTGACTCAACTAACTCTTTTGAGATTAAAGCAAAGGTAACACTTGTTTTCAATCGAAGGACTCTACCAGACATAAAAAAATAGTAAAGGAAAAGCTAGTTTTCAACTCATTCAATATGTCTGCGACATCATACTAGTTAAAACAAGGATAACACTTGGTTTGACTGACTCTACTAAATCTTCTGAGATTAAAACAATGGTAACACCTATTTTCAATTGAAGGACTCTACCTGACATAAGAAAAAGCAAAGGTAAAGCTAGCTCTCATCTCATTCAATATGTCTACGATATTCTACCAGTTAAAATAAGGATAACACTTGGTTTGACTGACTCTACTCAATTCTAAGATTAAAAAAAAGGTGATGCTAGTTTTCAATCGAAGGATTCTACCAGACATAAGATAATGTAAAGGTAAAACTAGCTTTCATCTCATTCAAAATGTCTACGACATTCTACCTGTTAAAACAAGGATAACACTTGGTTTGACTGACTCTGCTAAATTCCAAGATTAAAATAAAGGTGATACTAGTTTTCAATTGAAGAACTCTACCAGACATAAGATAAAGCAAAGGTAAAACTATCTTTCATCTCTCAGCAGGTCTACAAAATATATTATTTTTTTTAGGTTTATGTACAACCACTACAATGGATTCTTTTCTGCTGTTGGGATGTCAGCTATGCTTTCTCCTACAACAAAAGGTCGACCAACCATAAATTCTTGAACTCGAGCAATCACAACAATCTTGCCCAGCTAAGTCAATTCAGCAGGTCGAGGGCCTAACTCCGTTTCCATGGAGCCTATGCAATTTCCTAACTCTATATAAGCTTTATAAATGCATCCCTTTTCTGACATACAGTCGAACAAGGTATCTCTCTCTAACTCAAGACTTTTTACTTCCTCTACAAAATAGGCAATCGTCACCCTTAATAATTCTTAATGTAATGCCTTGGTTACAACCACATGAGAGAAATTCTTTCTCACCCTCTAAAGGTGATCTTCTAACCTCTTATACCGTCCTTTTTGCCTCTCCATTTCACTATCTATTCGAGCTGTAAATGTAATGTTCTCTTCTGATTTCTTGTCAGTTTTAGCTAATTGTGCCAGATTAATCACCCTCAACTCTACCACCTGAGCTCGAAGTACCTCAACTCCCTATTTAAATCTTTTCCAGATGGAGTTTTCTTTAACAGTTCCTCTTTGTTCTTTCTTACAATTTCCTTACCCCTGATGGTCCGCTCAAACCCTAGTTCCCTGATAAGAGTAGCGTCCAACTTGAATTGGCACTCCCTTAACCGCTAAGCTCCTTTTTGCAAATGACCTTGAGTTGGAGCTACATCCCCTTCCTGCTCACTTATTTAAACTGACAAGCTGACTACATCCCCTTGAAAAAGGAAAATCTTGGCATCATTTTTATTCTTCCTTTAGCGCTCTGCAACCTCGGTGTTCCTGGTACGTGAATTAGTCTGTGCCAATTCGATCTTTAGTTGTGCCACCCTTTCATTCAACTCATCACACTTCCGTTACACCATCCAAAAATCCATATCTTTAGCAGGTAGGGTTGTATGTAACTGGTCAACTAAAACTTCAGAGGTAGATAAATCATCCCGAACTCTCTTCAGTTCAATATCATTTTCAACCATTTTCTTTTTTAAACGCTCTAGCTCATTTTTGGTATTTACTAAATCAGCTCGAGTTTGCTCCTAAGCATTCTTTTGCTGCTCATTTCACCACTCAAAATTGCCAAAGAACGATTTAACTCTTCCTCTGACATCTCGAGCGCCAGTATGCAGTATCGAGCTATCTCGGCGTCCCAATTCTTTGCCATTAGCACATCATTCTGGCTTTTGAGCTTCCTTACATGTTTTTTTCACTCCCCGAGCTCTTTTTGCCCTTTACTAATTTTGGCATCTTTCTACTCGATCTGCCAAGTGAGGACGACGGCAGTTTGGTTTACCTCAACATATTTGAAGTATACCTTTACATGTTGATCTTCTCTGCTTATAGTTACCTTTCTTATCCTATCAAACTCCTCCACAAATTCTTGGTTACATTGGTGTGCATCATCATCGCGCAAGTGAGCTGATTCCAATTTGACCTATACATTACAGATGTAATATATCAAGTTTGATTCAGAATACTCAACCCACACATATATCTCATTTCTAACGAAATATCTATTTTTCTCGCTTGACATCTATTGTGTGAAAATACTTCAAAACTTAAAGTCGAAGTACAACCTTAGATGGATGATTAATAATCTGCTCTTCTAATCCTAAGGTACACATTCTATATACTTTAAATTTTCAATACGATGATGTTGTCTATACACAATTGAGTGTCATTGCCCTAAACCATTAATCGGTTTTTGGTCCGTCGCTACACTCTATAATTTTTACTTTGTAGCTCTATACTAATGAAGCATACAAGTTAAATATTTCTTGCTCTATTCTAAATTGCAGCTCCGCTTGCGAAGATAACAGGGATGCTAAGGCATCTTTCTAGTTAGCGAGCTCAGTTTCTAAATTTTTAATTCTAAGGCGCATTTCCTTAAGTTCTAACAATATGGTTTACAAGAAAAACTTAGCCTACAGAATTCTATCCAACAAACTATATCCCACCAGCTTATGACATTCCAAAAACATTCATACAATCACAAAATCATCATTTTACTCTACCTTCTCGCTTTCCCTCTCTGGACGTTCATTGTTGTCCCCTAGGTTGTCTCGCACTATTTGAGGAGAGACATCGTCCAACCCATCCACAACACGGCAATCTCTTCCACTTCTTCATCTTCCCCCTCATCCTCAACGTAGGTGTCCACCCTAATGGCATCCACCTCATCTTCATAATTACCCTTTGACATAAGGTGGTGCCTGTGTCTATCGCGCTAATCTACTACCTCCTCTAAATTCGTTCTTGCCTCTGCCTTCAAATTATTGATCTCCACAGCTTGAGTAGCCTTCAGGGCCACCAGCCGTCTCCCCTTTTTAAGCAAGTTCATTTTTAAATGAGTTGTCATCTTCTCTAGCTCAACTTTTGCCCTCTTCAACTCAGCCTTCTCCTCCTCAACCCCGAGGCATATCCCCTTCCTCAGGTGAGTAGCCTACAAAACAAAAAAAATTGACCTCATTATCAGCTCTAGTCACAATATTAAATTCATCACATATTCGAGCCAATCAACTTACCATTTCACTCATCTTCTCCTCCCCATGGAGAGCTGCCAGCCTCACTTTTTCCTCCACCTTTTTCAGCTCATCAATTACAAGTCGATCTTCTACGACCTTCACCCCTAACATTTCAGAAGGATTAACCCTTCTCTTCTTCGACTTGCCACTTCCTGTGGTTCCAGAAGTCAAACCACGCTTTAACATCCTCTTCTTGGGAAACGTTCGAGCTATCTTGCTCGACGTTCAAGCTATCTTACTCCAGAGGCCTTGGGCAAGTTTGCTCGCCCTTCTACTACAACAAAAATAGGCTTTTATGTCACTTAAATAACGTCATTTATATGAAAACTGACATAATAAGTATAATATTCTGTTTTCTTCCGTATTTGGGTAAGCCATAACGTCATTCCCTTACATAATGACTTCATTGCAGCCTTATATCCCTATGACGTTACTTTTGCTAGTGACGTAAAAATATATGTTATAGCATTTATGTCATTTTTGCCTCAATTAACGTTGATATAACTCGCGTTTTCACGATGGATAATATAAACTAGAGTTTTTCAAACTCCTTGAAGAAGAAAAAATCCTCAATTCTCGTTCTCCCTCTCCCTCTCCCTCTCTAAGAACCCTAATTTTCTCCAGCAATCTTCAATCAGTCAAAGTGAAATCTCTTTACCCAAATCCTTTGTTACAATTCTCTCTCTAAAACTTTTTACCTCTCTCTTTGGTTTGTAAATTGGAGCCGGCAAACATCGAAGACGACATCGATGAGCACATCAGCGCCCCCAAGTGGATCGATTTCTTCGTTCTTGAAGACTCAGTTGATGAATATGATGAAAGTTTGTTCTTCTATATACCTGGTAATCCCCCGTCACTTAATCTCAACTCCCTATAATCCCCATCTCCCACAATGGTAATCTACTCAAACTCTCATAATTTCATTGCTTTTCATGAAATTGATTTTGATTTTGATTTCAATATGCATTGTTTTTGCTATTTTTGACAGATGAACTCTGATCTTTGAAGAAATCAAGGAATTTCAGCAACCGATTAGGGTTTAATATCTATTTTTAGGTATGACATAATTTACACTCGTTTGATGTTGTTAATTGTTATTTGTGGATGATTTTATTTGAGTTTGTACGATCTCCTCTCGAATTGCAGTAGTTTGCACCTTCAGAATGTTGTACCTAGGTTGTAGTTGTTCAGATCTCCCATTCAAATGTGTTTTCTCATGTTGTTTGAACAAAAGATTTTGCCTAGTAAAATTTGATCTTTACTCTGTATCTTTATCATCTGGCGTATACGATCTTTTATACATTTTGTTTAGATTTTGGATTTGGTTTATGCTCTACATGTTTTTACATTAGCAACTCGAAGTTTATGCGGCAATATTTTGATTTCAGTACGAAGTGCTCAAGTACAATTCCAATTGTAGGGTAAATTTGCAACAACAAAAAAAATCCCCTAGGAAGTAAAAAAGTGAGTTCCAATCTTAGGAAATAATGGAGAAAAAAACATTAAAATAGACATTTAGCTTGTTATTCACTGACAAACTCTATTTTATGTAGTTTTGGGCTTGGAGGTATGTGAAGTACTTCTAACCATTCGACGATATTTGTCAAAATATAATGGTCATTAATATCTATAGGAAAGGATTGGCGCGAATTCAAAGTTGATAAGAGAAAATTAATAGATATTAATGATGAGTATGAACAAGCTCTCAAAAAATGTCTTAAAGATGTACCTTACAATCAATGGTAAGCTTTTGTTAAACAATGTGCAACTTATAATTGCAAGGTATTGAACTTATAATCTCATTTTTTTTATTAGCATACAACGACATTTTTTAACTATGACGTTAAAATATAAATATAACGCTATTTTGAGAAATGAATTAATTGGTTTATAAACGACATTTATTAGCATTTACGTCATTTTTTTACTAATGACGTGGTTTATTCTAATTAAAATTATTCGAGAGACTCGATAGAATGATCGTGGGAAATTAAATTTTGGTGGGAGAGATTTTTAAGGGAGATATTTTTGGAATCGATGAGAACCGGGAAAAGATTTAAGAGATATAAAAATCAAAGGAGGAAGCAAAGGCATCACAGCCACCAAACTCAAAGCACAGAAGGAACCCTAATCTGAGGTCGAAGTAATAATCGAAGACTTTCAATTGATGCTAGTCTCGATTTTACTCCAATTTCAGCATTCTACAGCCTTAATCTCTGAAAAATAGAACGATTGGCATCAGGTAAATTTCCTAATCAATAATTTCATAATTTTGTTAATTTGTTCATCGATCAAAAGGGGTTTCATGGATTAGAACATTCAATACCCTCATCAAACATCTCTTGATGAAAAGCTGGGTTGAGAATCCTTCTGTGCTTTGCCCATTGTTCACCATGGTAGCTTGCAAGCTCAGCTGCAAAATACTTTACAAGTGGGTTAGATTTGGGTTTAGAAGGACCCTAGCCTACTCGCGAGATGAGAGCCAGAAGCGAAAGAAGGACTCCGCACCTATAATCGTGCAAACCTATACTAAGAATAGTTGTAGGTCGCACCTATAGGCGGGAGGAAACCCATGGGCTCCCGGTAGGAGAGTGAGCTACGTAGCAGTGGAAGCCGTGTGTGAGAAGGAACCTAAAAAAAACTAGCAATTTGGGAAGAAGCTGATTTTATCAAGGTTTGCTTTTTATTTGAGGATGTATTACATTTATTAGTTCTTTCTGCATTATTAGTTGCTTATATTAATGGATTATTAATTACACAGGTGAGCGATGACGAGGCGGCTTTCTTATCCCATGGAGATGCCAATGACGAGAATAATGTTTTGTCCCTGTGGTATGATGGTTTGAAGCTACTCATTGTTACTGATGGCAAGGAGGGTTGCAGATACTTCACTACGGTTAATTTTCTTTAGTGTACACTAGTATTTGACTATGCAAAATATTATTAAGGACGAATGATATTAATTAAAATTTTGAACTTCAAAGGAAGGGCGAATGGATTTGCAGTGAAGACAGTCGACACAACAGGAGCTAGAGATGGGTTTGTTGGGAATTTCTTCTTGCCATATCAAAGAATGAAGCTTACACCTCACACTGACATGGTAACCACGCCGCGGCTTAAAGTTAATTTTCACAATCTTGGTAGAATGTATGCTATGTGTATGATATGTAACTCTTTTTCTATATCTTTTGGTATGCTTGTGTGCTTTGCATGCACAATTGGGAATCCTATTAACTAGCTTAATTTGCTTTCTGCCTTTAGGGAATAGAGCATCTTCAACATGCATTAGAGATATCACCCAGAAATGTAGCTGCATACTTTGGTCTTGCTTCTAGACTTCTGGGTTTGTCAAAGGAATGTCTTAATAATGGTGCATTTAGTTAGGGAGCTTCACTACTGAAGGTTGGTTTTATAGAACCACGTCATCATTGTCTACTACTAATTTTACTACTTAAGAGGCGTGCCTTGTATTCATGAATAATTGTCCTGTAACAGGAAGCATCTGATGTTGCAAATCCAAGTACCGTATTAACTGGAAAATACTTCTTGCACTTGGAGGTTGCATGGTGACATTCAGGTATACTTTTTATTGGAAGGTGTTCACCTTAATTCATTTTTTCCATCCATTGGGTTTTTTGAGTACATAATATGCTTTATATCAGCTTGCGTATGTAAAATGTGTTCCATGGACAAATGAACAATGGACCTTAGACACTATCGAGATGGCTTAGATAACTTCTATTAGTAGTTGGAAAAATAAGCATCTTATCAGAATCTCTACTAAAGCTGAATCTGCAATCCACGCACAGTCCGTCACAGCTCAGGTTCCTTCTCACACTCATCACTTCGCTTATATTATCTCATTTGCATATTCTAACTTGGTTTATTTATTATCAGACCTCTTTCAACTCTCTTATGCCCAAGATATCACAACTCCGTGAGTCTGTCAAATCAAAGCGCCTTCAACTTATAAACTTTAACAAAACAACAACCACATCTACCATCATTCAATCTCAAGTAAGACTACTGGAAACAACCTTGTTAGTGAAAAATTAGATGATCTATTGTTTTTAGACTAGATAATCACCTTGACAATATATACTTTGTATTGGACTATTTTAGATGCCACATTTGGATGAATGGTCGGCTCTGGAAGTTGATTATTCAACTTCTTTATCAGGAGCAATTATAGCGTTGCAGGCTGCCTCACTTCGACTTCCAGTCAATGAGAATGTGAGGGTAAGATGTCTCTCTTGCATTTAGTCAATTCATGACTTGAACCACCTCTTATTAGTTGATAAACTACGCTTGCTGCGGACATGAGTTTAATCTCCTATTGTGTTACCAAATAATATGAGGGGGTATCTACTTTTTTTTATAGGTTGACATTGAAGAGCTTGAAGGAGCTCTTAACTCGGCATCAAATGTGATAGAAACCACTTTCAAAGCTTTCTGCCAAAGGTAAAGCTGTCACATTCAAACCAAAATAGGGCATTATAATGAGAATTTTCACTTATAAATTCCTTCTCAACTAGGCTTTGCAAGCTAATACATTTCCAATAGGCAGAAGAAATTGTGGAAGCGTTCGCAAGTAACAGGAGTCCAAGTAACAAAAATTGCCTTTTACATTAGTGAATCCTACTAGAGGGAGTAGAAGAGATCTTGATGAACTGCAGACCGAAATCAATGTAAGTTGCAAGAAGATCAACAAAGAGTTTGGTTATACAGGGTATGAACCTATAGTGTACATTGATAAGCCCCTTTCAATCAGCGAAAGAATAGCTTTCTACTCCATTGCTGAATGTGTTGTTGTCTCAGTTGTAAGAGACGGCATGAACTTGACTCCATACGAGTACATTGTGTGCAGACATGGTGTATCGGGTCTAGGGTCGGGATCAGATTCCAGTGGCATAAAAAAGAGTATGTTAGTTATGTCGGAGTTTGTTGGTTGTTCTCCCTCGCTAAGTGGGGCAATTCGCATCAACCTATGAAACATTGGAAGGATTGGGGAAGCATTAAACGAAGCAATCTCAATGGCAGAATCTGAAAAACAATTGCTACACGAGAAACATTACAGGTATGTTAGCACCCATGATGTTACCTATTGGTCACGGAGCTTCATGCAGGATTTGGAGAGAAGTTGCAAGGACCACTTTAGGAGAAGATGTTATGCGATGGGAATTGGCTTTGGTTTCCGACTTGTGGCACTAGATGCTAATTTCAAAAATCTTGAAATATCCACTATTGAATCAGCGTACAAGAAGTCTAGGAAAAGGGCAATAATGTTGGACTATGATGGCACTGTGATGCCCCAAACCACTATTAACAAAACACCAAGTGATGAGGACTATAAACAGACTTTGTGACGATTCAAAAACATCATTTTCATTGTCAGCGGAAGGGGGAAGGACAACTTAAGCAAGTGGTTTTCTCCATGCGGGGAGATTGGAATTGTAGCAGAACATGGTTACTACATGAGATGGTCGCAAGATAAAGAATGGGAAAGTTGTGGGCAGAATTTTGATTTTGGGTGGATACAAATGGCAGAGCCTGTAATGAAGTTATATATTGAAGCTACGGACGGCTCTTCTATTAAAACCAAAGAAAGCGGCTTGGTTTGGCACCATCAAGATGCTAACCAAGGCTTTGGGTGGTGTCAGGCGAAGGAAATGTTAGACCATCTAGAGAGTGTGCTAGCAAATGAAGTTGTTACCGTGAAGAGAGGTCAATTTATTATTGAAGTGAAACATCAGGGTGTCAGCAAAGGCATAGTTGCTGACAAGGTGTTCACATCGATAGCCAATGATGAAAGGAAAGCTGATTTTGTTTTGTGTATTGGTGATGACCGGTTGGATGAGGAAATGTTTGAAATAATTGAAAATGCAATGTCGAGGATTATTTCACCTCAATACTGCAGTTTTTGCTTGCACAGTTGGACAAAAACCAAGTAAAGCAAAGTATTATTTGGATGACACAGCTGAGGTTATAAACATGCTTGAAGCTTTTGCCGAAATCTCGGATCCATGTCCCTCACAAGATGGGAAACCCAAAAAATCCCTTTGAATTTCATTTGGAAAAACTTCAGATTGGAAGTAGCTTGGAAGTAGCTTGCTCGAAGATAATTGATGTGGGGCTTACTGCAAAAACACGAGCTTTTTTTGGAAATTTGGGTTCATTCTTTTTGTGAATAGGGGTTTAGTCTTTTGGAAATGGCTTTCATAGAAGAAAATTGATGGATTAGCTCATACCTTGGATGGTATGGGTTCAATAACACTTTGATGGGGGTTTATTCATGAACACATAGTATTGAATGAAAGTAATATAATTTATCCAAATATTTTACCTTTTGTATAATATGGTGGTGGTTCTTTTATATAATATTTTGCAATATTTGATTTTTTATTTTTTTTGTATTTTTCGAGGTATTGAGGTCATTTTAAAAATGTCATTGTTGATGTATGAAAACTCTACCACGTCACTTTGAAAATGACGTTAAAAGATTTCAACTACGTCATTTTTTAATGACGTTATTTAGTGACGTCAATAGAATGCACTAGCCGGCCGACCACCGGAATTGGGTATCAATAACGTCATTTTTAAAGCCCCTTACACGTCACTTATTAATTAACGTTAATACATACCTTTCTACGTCACTTATTTAATGACGTTGTTAGTCCCTACCTTTCCACGTCATCGCCTTCGACATCATTTTTACAATCCCTTTTACGTCATTTTTTTAATAACGTAAAAACCCGTATTTGTTGTAGTGTTCCTTATCAGTTCCCTTCTTCTTGCCCCCATCCGCGCCTTCCATTAGTCTCATCGATGAGACTTTTGAACTTTCTCGGATTGGCTTTTAGCATGTTTTGTTATGCTAATACCTAGTTCTTCCAACACAGCATCAAGCTCTATCCCTTCTTGAGCAACTATATCCAACAAAGACTCTTTCCTCATCACCTGTGATCAGGGACCTATCATTCACAATACATTATTATCAGCAGAGCAATATACAACTTCAGCATATCAATGTTATACATTATACATTGTTATACTCACTTTGTTTTGCAGTTCTACTCAGAAGTTCCATGGGTTCTTCGTCATCTCTCTGAAGGCAATCACCATTTACCCATGTCACATTATCATTTCATGGTCGACCTGCTGACTTTAGATTGCAGAAATGAGGCTCTGTCGAGCTCCCAAAGAAATATGCCCTTCCACTTGCAAAAAAAAAAAAAATTACCCCATAAAACTGTAAAACATTCTCAGGGGATATCCTTCTCATTCTCCCGTCCTCTTCCCCCCATTTATTCAGAAATTCACAAACACCTATCACCTCTCACATGTTCCCGCTCAACTGAACCAGACATGCCCCGATAAGGTTCATAATCCCTTTCGCCAGATTGTCAAGAAGAAGACTCAACCCGTACTCCAACTGAGGCAGGTAACATAAACAACCCTCTGAAAGTACACTCTAAACATTCTCATCGTAGTACTCTAGAGAGACCAATTTATCTATACCCCAATCTCGTTTCTCCTTCTCCAAATCAGCCAACAGATAAAAATATTCCTCTCCCGTTGCTCCAGTGCAACTCCTAAAATGCTTACCGGCATGTTCTACACAACTACCCCATCTACACCCTACAGAAGCCTTGGCTTTATAAAATTATTTGAACACATAAGAACGAGGAGGATAGGATACCAATCTTTTAAGGAAATCTGGAAATTGATCAACCCCTACTTCTCTCTCACTTTCAAACATTACAATCTCTGACTCTGTCGATCAACCAGAGGTCAACGCCTCATTAACAGGTAAAGTCTCCATCTCAACTATATATCAACAGATAAGGGTTTGATCCTAAACAAACACTCCTCACGATCGACCTACATACAGGTCCTATTATCTATCATTATCTTTTACATATACATCACCACATACATATATATCTTCATGTATCATATATCAAACAAGTAAATTTTAAATTGCTATAAATAGTAATTTTTAGATTCTCCTAAAATACAAAATATGATTTAAAAAAAACAAACACATCCAGAATATCACAATCCTCTACTAACCTTCTATGCCAGAATGTGAATCTGAAGCAACGCCAAATCCTTCCCTCTCAACGCTATTGTACAACCACCTTCTTGCCTCAGTCTCTACAACTTTCTCTCGCTTTGACTGTTGATTACTCTCGATTAAGTCCTTACAAGATTCTCTGCTACTTTTGCTTTTCTTCTTCCTTCCTCTCTCACTGCTCTTTAAGTTTTCATAAGTTGAAAAATGCTTGAATGAGGAAGACGAAGCAGTATTTATATTTTCTCTCTCTAACTGCTAGAAGTTATTAAGCCTCACATAAGCCGTCCTCAATTTTGGAACCGATGCGTCCCTTCCACTTTTAAAGTCAGACGTTTTGCACCTTTTCAGTGAAAACGCTTTCCCATCATTGCCCTTTGCCTTATATTTTATTTTATTTTCATCACTCTTTCCCAAATCTCTCTCTGACCTTCCCGTACTCATGATGACTCATACTTGCACGAAATTAGGTTTTCACAACTTTTACATAAGAGCCAAAATCACAAGCTACCTCTTTTTTCTATTTTCTCTTCTTCTTTTTATAGAAGTGCTGACGTCATTTCCAACGTCCTCGAGATTTCAAAACTTTTCAAATTCATTTTTCACAACAGTCACAAACAGCATTCGCAATAATACAGGATCAATTCAACTTTTACTCTTATTATTCCAACTCACATAATAACATGCATTCATACCCTATTTACATTCATGTTTATAACCCTCACATATAATTATGCCTAAAACAACCCTGAAGTCCTAGGAAACCACATCCGATCAAATATTTACCAACAATCCTCACATCTTCTAATTTGATCTCTTCTATAGCAATTAATCTCACAACATCTTTTTGAGCTACTGGATCCACCATGGTAGTTCAACATCATAATCTAATAGTCCAAAAATCCATTACCGCCAACCACCCCTCAGTAGCCTAACGAATTTTCTCAGATTGAGTTCATACCATTTCTTTTCTTTCCGACCAGTTTCATACTCACTACCCCCCCCCCCCCCATTTATACATGTTTCCAGTGAATCCCTAATAGTTTGTGATATTACCCCATTATCTAGTAAACGGTAACCCTAGTATCTTGAAAACAGTTATTTGAACAAATCTCCACTTATCAACCTCTGGCATTTTGGCCTACTCCATATCGAGCTTATCCTTTCCAAAGCTAATGTTTCAATGCGACCTCTCAAAGTTTAAATTTCCCATTCTGAAATTCCTATAATTTTTTCTCTCCCCCCATCGATCTTAATTATTTAGTTCGAACGAAATCCCTTATACATATTTCATATCATATAATTTTTATGACACGATTATTACAGTAAATTATAAGTTCGACTCTCATACATTACATTTGGCACTACATTTCATCCAACATTAATATATCTTCAATCATTCATAGCTCGATTTCTAGAGTTATTCTATACAAATATCAACACAGAGTTTGTACAAATAAATTTTATTCAGCTCGAATATATATTACAGTACTTTACAAATAATAAGTCTTTCAGGTACTTTACAAATAACAAGTTTTTAAGTGCTTGTATAGATAATAAGTCTTTCAGGCACTACGAAACATTAAATCCTTCAGTTCATTCAACTTCAGTGATGTTTCACACAAATAATCCTCTGAAGTAAAGCAGGCATTGGAAATAAAGAAAATCTTCCTTCCTATAAGTTTGGTCAAAGTCTAGTCAAACTTCAAATGGAAACTATGGGAGAGAAGAAGTCAGTGCTTGAACCAACTCTTCAAACAGAAAGTCTTTTCAGCGCAAAGAAATGATGGAAGTGCAGAAGTAAACTTCCATTCTCCATTTTCCTCCTCCACTACCACCGTTGCCTCCGCTATAGCCACCACCTCCGAAGAGTCGGTAGTGATGAAGAGGGCTCGGCCATAGAATCGAATCTTATGCAATACATCAGCACAACTGTGCCACAGTTACGTTGATCCCCGCATCTCTCTCCCCAACCTTATCTTCTGTAAGGATGTAGAGGCAAATCTAACATTGCTCGTCTGTCAAGACAACATGGTGTAATCTCCACATGCTGTAAAAATCCTCATCAACTTCAACAGCTTCTTCTTTTGACATACTCTGATACGTCGGAGGAACAGAAACGGGAGTAGGTATCTCCAAAGATTGATCACCGAAGTATTTCAGCCTTAACTTTTGCATCTCAACCGCAATTCTCTTTTCAAGGACCATTTTCCGAGTCTTCACCATCATCAAGAGATTTTTAGAGAATTTTGCAACAAACAAGCTCATTTTGCAATAATCCTCAGGGCAGGTACTATTTAAAAAATACTACCATTTAATTCGTAGGTACATTTTCCCAAGCGTCATCATTCAATACAAACAAACTCTCCAAACCCTAACCGTTGCGTACATCAATATTCAATGCACGTACATCCCCCCACACACGCGTATTTTCTATATAGTCAAATCCACATCATTACATCCATTAATTTCAAAATTCAAACCTGAATACTCATATTATCATAAGATTTTTTTCAACTAAAGCCACTCGTGACATCAGCTGCGAGGGGGCGATTGTAGGGGACTACCCCTCAATCTTACCCAAATCGAGTTGTTTCCAGTTCGAACTACCTCCATGTCAGACCCACACGTCCTATACACAACTTCAGCAATCAATATTGCCTCCTACTCCACGAACTGATAAAGAACGGTGGTCTAGCACAAATAAAAAAACCTGAGCAAGTCAAAGACACCTCCCTCTCACGAACTCTACAGTTACTCGGTCAACCGTCACTAACCACATTGTTCGGAAAACGTGCTTCAGCACGATGAAGAACTGCAGGGAAGGCCTATATAAAATAAAAGTTTTAGAAGAGACAAGAACCAGAAAAATACACAATAAATTACTAAGAAAACTATATTCTTTAAATTCTCAAAGCATTTAAAACTTCTTATTTACAAGATTCAAGTATTTTGAAGTCAAGAGATCACTTACAATAAGATATCAGCCTCAAACAATAAAAGTCACTATTACAAAAATCCCTAACTCGAGGTCGTAGTTTCTTACCTATTCAAAGGTTTTCCACGCTAAATCATCTATATTATTTCTTGCTTTGCATTATTTTGTGCCGCAGGTACATTGGTGTAAGAGCTAATTTCATGGTATTTCGAGCTCACGGAATTAGGCCATTATAATAGATATTTAAAAAAACCATTGTTAAACAACTGAATGCACTACACTTCAATTTTTTTCTCTCATCTCTCCCTCGTCTCCCCTCTCTAAGCTCTCTCCCCATTCTCTCCCAAATCAAACTCCATCTCTATCTGCCTTTCATAAAATAAATTATATCTATTTTACTGATTTGAAGGATAACTTCTTCTTCTCTCTCTCTCCCTCTCACTCAGTGGAAGCGATCTGGAGAAATTGTAAGTTTCTAAACCATAATCTCTTATATATTCTTATTGCGATTGATTTCTTGTTCTCATTTTGACATCTTAGGGATCTCTAATCTCTTTGTTTCTAATTTTAGGGTTTCAATTTGTGGAATTGATGATTAAAATCAAACTCGTATACGCACGTATTGCAGCATCAAAGGGGTTGGATTTGATTTAATTATCTACAGAGGGTTTGTTTTAGTTGATCTATAAAGGAGTTCGATTTGATCTACAATTGTTTAAGGTACGAAGAACAATTATTATAGAAGGTTTGCTTGATTTATTAGTTTTTACTTCTGCTTTGTTGATTATTGCGATTTGATTTGATTTGATTTAATTTAATTTAACCTATTATTACTCCTCTTGCTGGAGCATTTGATCAAATGCCTTTGTCGCTACCCAGCTGAGGTTGAAGCACTACCGGTTTTTGCACAGTTGAGAGATATGGGGTTTGCGTTGTCTCTTCAGGTATGGAATTCTGCAATTTTAGGGGGACTTAGTGTTGGAAGGACAAATATTCTAAGGGTTTAACGAAGTTGATATCTTTTTTTTTTTTTAGTATACAGTAATGGACCTAATTTAAGAAAATGAAAAAAAAAAAACTTTTCTAAACCGGCAGGCCAAATGATTAAGCTATTCCTTCCTTCTTTCTTAGGTATGATTTGAACTGGTTGAGCATTTGAATATAACTGAAGTTACTTTAAAGCTTCATATATAAAATTCTTCAGCATTCAGTGGTAACATCTGATCTTCAACTAATGGTATTATATAGGGTTATGTTTTCTTCGATACTGGTTGGCTTGATGTATGTTCCAAAGAGATTTTCTTCAATACAATGTTTGGCATAATTTATGTTCCAAAGTAATTTTCTTTAATACAATGTTTTCAAAGTATTATAATGCATCTTTACTTTTCTTAGTATTTATACTTCACAAACATGTGATAAGCATATTTCCTTCTAAAGTAACTGACACTGTTAAAGGGTGAATTTTTTTTACCATTTTTATGGACAAGTAAATTTTCTTTATTTCATCATGTAACTGTTTATGCTAGAAAGGTTTTGGGCATTTGGGGGTGAACACACTGGCATCGTAGGGGATAAAAATTAGCTAAACCATAATGAGTATGAACATATTACCTGATAATGACTTTAATCATTTGGAATGCCTCGATACTTTTGTGCTTTTCTAGTATGTAGATTTTTTTTCTATGTATTTTTAAGTTTGTTGTTTATGAAACTTGCAGGAACTGTTGTAGATTTAAAATTTTGCCATCCCACTGATTTTGACTTCTATTTATGTAGGCATGCAGGAATTCAAGCCAGATATTGTATTTTTTTTGTTGTTGTTGTTTCTGAATATTTAATCTTATTCATCTCAAAAATTTAAAAAGAAAAAAGAAAAAAGAAAAAAAAGGGCCTTAGGCTGGCGTACACTTGTTCATCCTTCTTGTAGCCTTATTTACTAGGCTCTTTAACACTATATAAACATGTATTGGGTGTAAGCTGTACGGGTTCTGTAAAGTTTCATCGCAAACTATAGTTAGATAAAGTAAAAAAAACTATCGACAAGGTTCTGGTGTATCCGTTTTGTTGCTGTTCTAGTATCTTTCCTAAAAGTGGGAGTAGAGTATGGTGTTATAGTGTGTCTTACAAAGTAGTTAGATATGGTCGTTGTCCATGTCTTGCTTCTTCTTTTTTGTGGTTAAATTTGGGATTTTATTGATGAGAAAATATAATTACAAGGAGAGGACATGTAGCATGGTAAACATAAGCATTCATTTTCTAAACATAAAAATACCCAATTTGTCAAGAATTAAGGCAACTCTAGTACTTCTATATAGGCTATCTATAGTTCAGAACTCCGCTGTGATCTGAGCACTTCCCAGCTTAGCCAAACTATGAGCAGTACCATTTATCTCCCTAAATATATGCCATAGAGCAATGATGAGTTCTTCTCCCAGTTGTAGTATTTCTTCCCATATTCCACTTTATTTTGGTGACCCATTCTTACTGTTATGCTGGTTTGCTATCATCATAGAGTAAGTTTCTATTATTCAGGAAATGAGCATTACTTTTTGTACTTTATGTATGCCATAAGACTCAATCATATCTTCCTATACCAACATCATAGCTGCCGCCACCTCTAGTACTTACCGCCATTTCTACCATCTATATAGTTTCTATCTCCAGCTCCAGCACCTATCTAGTTTCCTTTTTTTGTCCCCTATTTTTCTTATCCTCAAGAAGAACTCGAGGAACGTGAATGTCATATTCACATCCATGGATATGTTCTTAAGTATAAAGAAGTTCACAACCAAGATTTTTATACATGTCTGTACTATTTTAGAGACAAATATTTTGTGTCTAATGGAATGCAATGGTATTTGTTTATGAGGCATCATACTTTTTCGTTATAGGCAACGTACACCATTGGGGGTTATTCTTTCAGTGCTGCTAGCTGCTGCCAATGAGTACTCCTAGTATTAAAGAGGTGAAATTGCTGCTTTCCTATCTTTTTCCACATTATAACATCACAAAAAAAAGTGGCGTAAATGCATATTACTCTCCAAGTTACTGAGGTCAACGTCGCTTGCAAAACTGACGTGGTGTCTCTTTCAAGTCACTTTTTTAGTGATATAAAAACTTGTATTTGTTGTAGTGTGGATCCACTAGCTTGCATTTACAAAAGTCCCAGGATACAAGCCCCTATAGATATGTGTTTATCAAATTTAGCAAGTAATATTCCTAAAGAAATATCCTTCTTAATTTAATGGGTGTTTATTTCACATTACTAATATGATGTTTTTTTAAATCTAATCTCTGTAGAGTTACCCGAGCCTCTGTCAACAATGTTCCTCTTAAGTTACATTTTCCTCCTACCTCTGGTGATCCATCAGCCTGAGAGCTTACTTTTGTTTGGAGCTCATATTTGCATTACAAGGGCATCTATAGTTGTCTTTCATTATACTCCCAAAGTTAGTTCTTCCTTCCCAACTTATTTGCGTCTACTGTAATATACTCCCTTTGGTTATTATCAAATATCTTATTGGGCTGACACATCAGCCCCCTGTCCTTTGGCAATATAGATAACTGTCGGTGATAATTTGAACATATCGCTATAAATGTTGCCGATAAATTGTGATATTCACGATTTTTGCAAAAAATTTGCAAAAAAGGGGTGCAACTTATGTCGGCCAAATAATCATATCTATCAATTTTTTTGTTTACTTGATGTAAATAGAGATGATGTTTATTAGTTTGGGTATTAATTTAGTATATGTGTACATTTGTCTATTTCTTGGTTACTTGATGTAAATAAAGAGTTTGGTAGGTATCCGCAGGTGGAGCCAGTAGAAAAGGGTGTAGGTTGAGTGTCGAAAAAGCTTTAAAGAAAAGGAACCAACTTGCGTACGGAAAGAAGAATAGTTAAGAGCTAGAGTCAGAAGAAGATAGCTTTCTGAACCATGTAGTTTAGAAAGATCCTAGGTAAAGGTGGAAAATAACTATTTTTAACAAAAGAGAGGCATACAACGTAGTATTAACTATTGTGGATTGCAGCTAGTTGTTGGGGCTCGATTGCTTACTCTCAATCACGATGAATACTCCCAATCCATGGCCTAATAACCCTAGAATCCCTAATTAATTATCATACGTGATCATGATGGATCTCCCTATACTTGCTCCCCTTCAGGAAATCATCAATAGAGAAATCAAATCGAGCAATAAGAGTGTGAAGATACAACACAATTCGACGTCCCTACTGCAGCAATTGACCCTCATGCGAAGCCCTAATACAACAACAAACAATAATATGCCTCTAAACATAGTAATAGATAACCGAAGGACTGACAATCAGGTTATTAGCAGGATTCAATCCCCTTATAGT
Source organism: Kingdonia uniflora (assembly GCA_014058105.1). Lineage (NCBI taxonomy): Eukaryota > Viridiplantae > Streptophyta > Magnoliopsida > Ranunculales > Circaeasteraceae > Kingdonia > Kingdonia uniflora. Next base: position 457,655 of record JACGCM010000664.1, on the reverse strand, counting down.
AAAATCCCTGAAGCTCCTACTGATAATTCGAAGACATAAGGGTAGTATGTCCTTGGGGTTTCATTGGCCAGGCAGATGGGAGAGTGAATAATAAGAATACTGCAACCCATCAGCGAATGAAAGGGATCCTAGAACTAGCAGCCACAGATAACCAGGATATGGGGATCCCTGACCCACTTGGTGAAAAATTGTAACCAACTTTTGCAGACAAGTTCGTGGAATATAAATGGAGAAAAAGGAATTGGCTGGGTTTCTTGAAGTGGATAGGAGAGGAGACACACCGATAATCTCAATCCCTCGAGCTGAACTATCTAATGGTATATTTATCTATCAATTCAGTCTTTTAGGATGATTGGACTTACAGAAGATCAAATTTGCAAATGTGCAAGAATTTGCAAGAACACACTGGAAAACAAAGGGAACATGCAAACTAATTCCAATTAGAAAAGGGTTTTTTATCATCAAATTGAAGTTAGAAGAAGATAAGATTTACATTGGAGCAGAGAGCCCTGGATAGTCGAACAAATGCCTATGAGACTCTTGCCATGAAATATACTTTTCTTTCTAGACAAAAACTGTAACTCCAACGCTCTGATTTGGTGCAAGTTTCTTGGACTGCCTATCGAAATGAGGAGCAATCATGTCTCTAGGGATGACCCTGGGTACTCCTATTCAATTATATCAATCAACAAAAAATCAGGACTATGGCTTTCATGCTAATGAGCTTGTCGATATTGATCTCTCTAAGCCAATCCTAGACCACATACTTCTTGGGATTGGGGGGAATATCATTAAACAAGAAGTAATGCTACATCGAGTCCCCAAATATTATAATCAATACAAAAATGTTGGGCAAACAATCGCAGAATGTAAAATTGTGCAAAAGGCCTTTAGAGTCAATGAAATGGAGCACAACAAAACCAAGCAAAAGACTAGAAAAGAAGTAGCGAAAGGCAGCCGGGACAACCAACACTTAATAATCTAGAAGAAACCACCTCAGACGAAAGAATTGGGAAGGCAAATTACTAAACCACTAAGCAAACATACGTACTTTTAAGATACTAGGGAGGAAAGCAGTACAACATCACCACCTATTTATTTCCCAGGCATGCAAAGGCTACCTAACCATCAACAACAACATGAAAAAATTGGTGAGAAAGAAGGGTGGTCAATAACAAGGGGAAGTAGAAAACAAACAACCTCACCCAAGGAAAATAGTATTGATACCAGGGTAAACCGATTTAAAAGCCTAAGAGACGTGAAAGATGATATCGTACATACATAATCGGTACCTTCTGAGAAACAGGTTGGAGAGAACAACAATTCGAATCCACAAATGGTAATAGTCGCAGGAGAAGATATCTCAAAAGAAACAACAAATGAGGAAGATACTCTTGAGGGTAATTCATACACAAGGGCGTTACAGGAGGTTAGACAAAATCTAAACCCTCCAAGTTGGGATGATGAAGTGAAACAATAAGAATAGGATTTAAAAGGGGTAAGGTGTACACCAAAGACCCGAGTGACACAATCTAGTCATAAAGATCAATGAAGGTTATATTTTGGATTGCCCCAAGGCTGGGGAACAGAAATACATTTTGTTATCTCAGGAAAACAACTGCAAGAATATAACCAGATATTTTGGGCATTGCAGAACCAAAGATTTTTTGCAAAGACTTCGTGTTGCCGGGATATGAAAACAAGGTCATTTCCAATGAACAAATAGCAGTTAAGGGCAACCTATGGATATTATGGCTAAAAGGCTCCCCTGAACCTGAGATACACTCTCAATTGAGATAATATATTATGGTACAATACATGGAGAGCTGCTTCTCCTTTGTACATTCAAATTGTAACAAAATTAATAGGTTGGAGCTTTGGGCTAACCTCTCTAATTTTGCTGTAAACAATGTAAAACCCTGGATATGCATCAGAAATTTCAATATGGTACTGAGGATCTCTGAGTAAAGGGGAAGATGACCACTCCCCATTAACGCAATAATGGACTTTAATAACTTTCTTGATATAGCTCATCTAACTGAAAGCCCCTCCTCAAGAATTACCTATACCTAGTGCAATGTGCAAAGTGGGAATAACATAACTCTGGTGGTCCTAGACAGATGTTTACAGAATACAGAATGGTAAAATAATTTTAGATGTTGGGGAATGAAGGTGATGTCTAGAACTCAATCTGACCACTCACTAATCATGGGGGAATGTCGTCAGGTACCTAAACCATCCAACATCCCGTTCAGGTATCTACAATCCTTGGGAGAGAACCTGGATTGGATGAAGTTTTAAAAAGTAGTTGGGAAAAGCTTATTCATGCAGCTCTACTTTTTTCTATTATGCCGAAACTAAGACGTCTAAAGGCAGATATTTAGAGATGGAGACAAAACTTAGAAACCCAGCAGAAAAATAGTGCAAAACTAGAGAAAGAGGTGATGCAACAACAACTACAGTTGGAGGAAGATATAACCAACGATCTGATCAAAAAGAGATACCTAGCCCAAACAAAACTCCTAAATATATGGGAGGACACTAATGAGATGAACTGGCATAAGAAATTGAGAATCAAGTGGCTACAAGCAGTTGACTGGAACATGAGATTTTTTAACTCAACTACAATGGCTAGAAATGCTAAAGCTCTTATCACATAAATTAAAGACAGCACGGGAAGAGACATCACTAGCAACCACTCATATTGGACCATATCATCAATTATTACACAGCCAAATTCTCTGCTATAGATACGCAATAATGCCCAGAACTCTTTGATCAGCTCCCCAAGCAAGTGACAGAAGTAGAAAACATAACTCTCACCACCGTCCTAACCAATGAGGAGATTAGGGAAGCAATATTCTCTATGGAAAGTACCAGTGCCCCCGGACCAAATGGCTGATCTCTGGAGCTTTTTACAAAACATTATGGGAGACCCTGGGGTCAGATTTTTACACTGGGATATCCTCCTTCTTTCTAGATGGTATGATCCCTCTGATCTTTAACTCCAACATCATAGTCTTGCTCCCTAAAATCAAAATCCCATCATTGATTCAATACTACAGGCCGATATGTCTTAGTAACTTTATCTTTAAAGTTATTACAAAAATTTTAAATACTCGATTATCTCCCATTGCTGAAAGATGTATTTTAAAGGACCAAAGTGCATTTATCAAGAATAGAAACATTCATAACAACATTTGCATGGCCTCTGAAATGATGAATAAGATGAAAATCAAGAAAAAGAATGGCAATGTAGCTCTAAAGATCGATATCAGTCAAGCATATGACAATCTGAGCTGGAAATACCTCATCACAACCTTACGAGCTTTTGGCTTTGATCCAAAATTATATTTTTGTATGCAATCTATTATCAGCAGTAGTATAGTTTCTATATTAATCAAGCAGGGCGACCCTCTCTCCCTAATACTCTTTGCAATTACGGAAGACATACTTAACATTAAACTCTACAAAGCCAGATAACAAGGTAGAATACAAACCATAACATCAACAAAGCTTACGCATGGACCCACTGACCTCTTATATGCAGATGATATATTTAGTTTGGTGAACGGAAACAATAGATGCCTGCGACAGCTTAGTATCATCCTCATAGACTACCAGAAGGTCTCTGGGCAAGAGATTAGTATGGCAAAAAGAAAGATTTTCATGAGCAATATTCCTCTTACCCGTAGACGAGTTGTCTCAGAGATATTTGGATTCAAAGAAGGCAGATTTCTAGAAACTTATTTGGGAATCTCACTCATACAAGGGAGGGTAACAAAACAATCTCTTATACCGCTTATTGAAAAAATAATATCACAGGCTAATAGCAGGACTGGAAGCATAATTTCTTTTTCAGGGACGGGTTACTCTCGCAAAGTATATCCTAAACAGTATTCCCATTCATAATATGGCAGTCTACAAATGGCCTAGATCGTTTATTAAAGAGGGCGATAACATCCTTCAAAACTATATATGGACTGGAGATCCGACCAAAAGGAAAGGAGTGACGCTGAAGTGGGAAAACGTATGCAAATCGATCAAAGAAGGGGGACTTGGTGTTAAAAGCCTGGGAGAAGTGAACAACGCAATATTATGCAAGCTTCACTGGGTCTTTAAACAAGGAATAGAAGAATGGGCAAAATTCCTCAAATCCATATTCAGCAGCAAGAGTGGAGATCTCATTAGATACCATAAACCCCCGACTATATTGATTGGTATACAAACTGGAGCGACCCTCTTAAAATCATATGTTGGCTAGCTCATAGGAGATGGAACGCAAATTAATTTTTGGAGAGACACATGGGCTACAGATATCCCTCTCATAGAATACATAAAAATGCTTAGACACTTATGAAAAAACTATAAAGCAAGGCTTAGCAACTTTATCAACCCACAAGGCTAGAACTTCCCTAGTGACATATTACTACACCTTCTGGCATAAGGAATCAATTTACAACAAATCCAGTGCAATCCTAATGCCGAAGACATTATGATATGGAAACCAAACTTATAAGGCCCGTTCTCAACCAAGAATGTATTTGAAATTTTGCAAATAAGATAACCTATGTTGCTTAATCATCTGGGAGGCTTTGTATGGTGTCTGCTTAATCATCTGCTTCCTATTCTTAACCAAGAATGTATTTGAAATTTTTTGCGAATAAGATAACCTATGTTGCTTAATGATCTGGGAGGCTTTGTGTGGTGTCTGCTTAATCAACTGCTTCCTATGGATGATACCATAATGAAAAAAGGTATCTCGATAGTTTTGATTTGTTACCAATGCCACAACGCCACAAAAACGAAGAAGCATACTCTTTTGCATTGTCCCTCAGCTGCCTCTCTCTGGTAGAGAGCTACAAAATGTTTCTCTTACGATCCTATTACACCTACAAAAAGCTGAAGGACCATTTTAGAAAGAGGAAAGGCATCTAGCACCAATACTAATGATCTCTGGGTAACCTTGGTTTCCTCTATCTGCAGCAACATCTAAAAAGTAAGGAACAAATGGTGATTTGACTGAATCAAACTTCTTAATTAGACAATTACGCTAAACATCCTTACATACATAGCAGATGCGGCTCACCTCTCTTAAAATCTAATGCGCAACACCATTCAGAACCTCAAGATCATAAAGGTGCTAAATGTTCATTACAAACCAAGACAAGGCGGCAACATAGAGAACTGCAAATGGGGGCTTCCAACACCAAGCGAAGTAAAAATCTGTTGTGATGGTTCGGCTCTCAGCAATCCAGGAGAAGCAGGTATAGGTATTATCTACAAAAATAGCACCGGTAAAGATTTAAGTACATATAGTAAATCCATCGGTCATACTACAAACTTTATAGCTGCGATCACGATAATTATTCAAGGCGTTCACAGAGCTGTCACAAAATGGTGGAGGAATTTGTGGGTTGTCTCAGACTTAACTGCCACTATTAAAGCCTTCACCAAGGACAGAATCCCATGGGCCCTTAGAACTACTTGGAACCTTATTACTCTCCTTATTCTAAATATCTGGTTTAGCCATATGTGGAGGGAATGTAACTTTTTTAGTATATCATCTTGCAAGGAGAAGCTCAGACCCAACCTAACCGATGGAAGAATGGACAAACGGCAAACCAGATTATCTAGATAAAATTGAAGATCATTGTACAGAGTACTATAGAATCAAGAAAAAACGAGCTTAGAAGTTGTTCGAACGAACTGGAAAGATTTTTTCAAAATGTCGAGTCAGATGACAAATTGAAGAATGAAGACACCTCGACGGCTATTTTCAATATGTCGTTCGAACGAACTTGAATATCGATCGAACGAATCGCACGGTACTTTTTACAATGGATTTTTCAACTCTTTGTTTAAACGACAGTGGAGGTCATTCGAACGAGATATTGCTCCTGAGGTCAAAAGGCGAGTTTCAACTGTCATTCGAACGACTCTAGACTCCTTGTTTATTTTCTTCTATAATTTTTATGATTTTTACGTACTTTTTGTCGAGGCCCTATCTGTATATGCACTAGTGACATGTACTAGTATGTGGCATGGTTGGCTCTCCTTCCTCTTGTACAATTATACTTAGATATATTAAACTAAACTTTTTGCAAAAAAAAAAAAAAAGAGTTTGAGATTTTATTAAGTATTAGTTATTAAAGATTTTCGAGTTATTAGTTATCTTCAACAAGGTTATGTACTTATTTGAGTTGTACTTGTATGTCGATAGATCTATAGCTTAAATCAGTAAGAGCACTTATAGTTTGAGATGATGATGGTTCGAATCCATCTGGATCCTCTTGATTTTTATAGCAAAAATAAAAGTATTACAAATTTTTACATTGATTATTATTTTTGGCATAATATATTGCAAAATACCTGGAAAATGGAAAATATTAATACAGGGGATAAATGATGGTGTTTACAAATGCTATTATAAGTATATGATAGTAGTTAGTAAATGTTATTGAAAGAGTTTCAATAGTACAAAGTAAATGATATCTATTGTCGATTTTTAATAACATTCAGTAAATGTTATGTTAAGCAAGCAATAGCAAGCAATAAAGGTTGTTAAAAATATTTTTAATAACATGCAGAAAAAAGCTATTATAAAAAGGATAGCATTGCATATTACAGCATACGAAAAATGCTATTGTAACCTTTCCATAGCATTTTTTGACTGCTATTATAAGCAAATAACAGCTTTCAACAACAACTGTTAAAAAGTTTATAATAGCATTTGGAGAATGCTATGCTTTCATAGCATGCTTAAAAACGCTTTTGTAAAAAGGATAGAATCGCATAATAGAGCGCTTAAAAAACGTTATAGTAAGTTATAATAGAGCGCTTAAAAAACGTTATAGTAAGTTATAATAGCATTCTTCTAATGCTGTCAAATTCTATTTTTCTTGTAGTGGACAAATGTCAATTCGAAGTACACTTGGGCAAATTCTTGGGACATCTCATCAACAAGAAAGGGATTGAAGCTGATCCAGATCAGATTCGGTCTCTAATTTCCATACCCTCACCAACAGCAAAGAAGAATATATAAAAACTCTCAGAGAAGATTGTAGATATCAACATGTTCATCTCCAAGTCTTCAGACCGATACAAATGGTTGTTCATGCTACTTCATGGATCCACCTGAAGAGGTAAACACTACAACAAATACGGGTATTTACGTCACTAAAAAGTGACGTAAAAGAGAAATAACGTCACTTTTGCAAGCGACGTTGACCAAGGCGACTTGGTTAGTACTATGCATTGACGTTACTTTTTTAATGACTTTTTTATATTGAAAAAGTAACGTTAAAAGTGCCTTCAAAGTAACCAACTATCATTTAAAAGTGACGTAATAGGTATTTTTCACGTCAGCTAATAAATAACATAATTGAAGAATTCATGTCACGTTAAAAGTGACGTAATTGAAGAATTAACGTCATACGAAAAGTGACTTTGATACACAAAACAGATGAGTCTACATCGCCATAAAAGCGATGTTGGTTTGAAAATTTTTAAAAAAAATCTATTTTTGCCTTGCAGCTCCTACATCACATGCTATGTAGATGAGGCACTTCAGCTGTAGCCACCTGCCTGCACCTATAGAAGATCTGCATCTACACTTAAGTAATAGAAGTACCCAAAAAATGTTCAATTTCTACAAGTACTTTTCAAAAAAGAGAAACAAATATTAATGTTGGAATGTCATACATGTTGAATTCAAGTGCAATAACAGTGATACTTAAAAACAAAATCTTTATGTATTAAAAATGATATTAAAGACAAGGATTCGAGAAATACTGAGTGGCACTAGCATAAAGCCATAAACCACCCAGAGAAAAAAGAAGAAGAAATGAAATGAAGATTCACGTGCATGTCTCAGCTACAAACTATCGAAGAAACAAAACATGGCTCGCTAATATTTTGCTAACAAGCATGGTAGAAGCAGTCCCCAAAACCATCTGGCCAAAGCTAAGGTGCTCCATAGAACTGCAGCTTTGATGTCTTTAACTAAAGGATAGTAATTAATAAAGCATTGCACACTGCAGTAGCTTCTGACTTGATAGTAACAGAACCTTCAATGCTAAGTCGTCGAGAGCGTGGGGAGTTTTCTCTGGTGGGGGTTTCACTTCCTTTACTTTATTTGGCTCTGCAGTCTGTACTTCCTTGCTTGTTAATGCATTCTTTAAGCTCTCAACCTGCAAAAGAATTTAATCCATGAGACTTATAGAAACTAAAAATCCGTTTTATCACTCAATAAACATATGCTTGTTTGCTTGCTGAAAATTATCGTATTTTTTTTCATTTTCATTCATATCGGTGAACACGAAGCTTTGAGTAATGACAGTTTTGTCCATGCATAAAAGGTGAATAATTTTCACATACACACTTTAATGAGATTACTAATAGGAGTGTTATTGTATGTTTGTACTCAGACAATGTAAGGATATATGTGGTTGTGATATTCAGTAAATAACGAGTCTAAGTGTGATATAATACTAAGAAAAAGAAATACAACGATTGGGTAAGCTTTCAACATTAACTTTGTAATTAAAAAAGTATACCTGCTTCCTTAGTTCTCTTTGTTCAAACGAGCAGCACCAAGTTCAACCGTCAACGTCCTCTCGGCGAACTTCAGTGCAGTCACTGTTTCAGTATATGAATCTGCTTCTGGACTCACATGAACGAACATCAATGTTTTTGCCTGCCCTCCTAGTACAATATATTTCGAGAGAAAAGCAAGTTATGGCCACCAAAATCAGTCGGTATCATATTTGTACATACATCATTACTGCAAAGAGAGAAAAAAGTGGAAAGTGCACTACCTAGGGAATCTTGTAGCAATTGAATCACCTTACTATTTCCGTAGGGGATATGGGAGTTCTTTTGAGCCAGAGCTGTAATAACATCCCCCAAGCAGGATAATGACCTATTAATATATTGTGCCTTCTTTAGCCTATCTCCAGTAACTTCTGACTTGTCCACCCTATCACTCCCAGTAAGATTCACTAGATGCAGGCAATTACGTTGGATGCTTCCAGAAATATCTTTACCTTGCACGTGATCTGTCAAAATGCTGCAGGAAATTATGATCCAAATTTTAGAGTTAGTTTGCGCAACTGAAGAATGCATCTTTAGGTACTTCCTTAAGTAACACAAGCCTTTTGGGTAGAGATGAGAAAGAACCGATACTTTTAGCGAATGTTGGACTAAATTCCTTCATGTTGCTTACATCCTATACTGAATGGGCTACTTACTACAATAATATGCACTATACCACATGTGGGATAAGAGCCCAAATGCAAGTACACAAAAATACTGTTGCAGCATCGACATAACGCCAGGTACAAAAAGATATATGGTAGCATAATGAAGTGGCTGCTTAGTGAAAAATGTAGCTATACGAGATTTCTTTTTCAGTCCCCACTATATTAAGATTCTAACCAAGTACCTACAAGAGTATCTTGTATGCCTCTTTGGTTTCTACTTGGTATCATAGTATATAAGAAAATCAAAGAATCTATATCAAAGGAAATACAAACCTATGGGAACAACTGCTTCGATTGTTGAGTGCAGCGGAGCTAACAAAATGGTTCATCTCACCAAGTTTCATTAGATTAAGAACATCATTCGTCGACTTCACAAGGTGCATTGACGCATCAGGAAGACTTAGCCCACCATTGCTTACACAGTTTCGTATCTCTAATGTATTAACAATTAAGGAATTCAAAGCAAGTTCAACTCTTATAATTGATAAATACACAATCAGCCATAAAGAAATGGAATAAAGGATATTTTGTCACTGATGAGTCTTGTAGGAGAAGATCTCGAACTTGCTCATTATAAATTTTGACCATCTGAATATGAACCTCATAATTCATAATATTCTTTCTGGCATAAGATATCCAGAAGAGATCATTCAGGGTCAAAAAATTGATTCCCCTGTCCTTTGTAGACTCTCCAGATGGACCACACTGAATCACCAAAAAGACAACCAATTAGATGGGGGAATTATATCAAATAAAACACCATATTGGATATGCAAAGTATAGTAAGACCATACCATGGTATGGGTCTTCCCCGACCCTGTTTGACCTTAAGCAAAAATGCAAACATTGTAACCATCCATGACAGATCTGACTAGTAGTTGGGTGTCCTTAAATACCTCCTCTGGCAAAATGTAATGAACTTAGATGAGAAAGTTAATCAGGTTTTGATTGCAAAAAGGTAAAATTCGGTTCAGAATTCACCTTGGGTAGCAGTTGGACGGAATACCCGATTAAAGTGAAAGACTTTTTGTGCATCTTGATGTGGGTTCAATGGGTCTATTAACACGAGAGATCCATCGTCGCCGATGGAATCAATGGCAAATTTTGCTGCAGTTCTACATGTAGACCTGATTTTGCAGTATACGAGAATATTTCTTGGAAAACTTTTAGTTAGCAACAAAAATCAAATGCTAGAAATGTTGTAATTCATGGTAAAGGAGTAAACCAACCTTTCAAATCCTAAACCGTATTATACAAATGTCTATTTTCTCTCACCACTCTGTGATAACCAAGAGTGTCATATGAAAGCTCTTGAACCTTGTTTCCTGTGCCAGCACTACTTTGCCAGCTCTTGAACCTTGTGTCATAGCTATCAATTTTCTCTCGCCACTACTGTGCCAGCATCCATAACCACACCAAGTTTGTTACTCTTTGTTAAGGGTGCTAGGCTTGGCCATGGCAAGCTACAATTCTACACACACTAAGCCATATAAGCATGGATTGATTTCAGCTTTAGTATTATTTAGACAATGGAAATAAATCTTAATACAAATTCAATGGTGATTAAATTCCAAATCAAAGCAGATGAGTATTTACATACAAGCACACGTGTATTCATAAGTAGAATCTAACTATCCAGCTACATTTATTACTGAAGTAGAAAAAAAATAGTCCATCATGAAGTTTTTCCATTTTGCTTCAATTGTTTTTTATTTTATAGCTGTGACACACTATATATAGGCATATAGACTACCCTTTTATCTAGCATGTCACTCTACTTGATGCCAACATAGATTTGGTAATGTATCTAATGAACTTTCATCGTTCTCTCCTACAGTCGGGATTCGCTTATTATTATATTAATAATGTATCATGAAAGATTTATTATAACATCGTCTTTTGCCCATAAAGGATTGGTAATATTTCTGATGGACTTTCTTCGGTATCTCATACAGTTGGAGCGGCTAGTATCATGTTAGCGGAATTCCGTGAGAGATTTATTATGACATCTCATCTTTTGCCCTGAAAGGTACCTTTACGTCCAGCATGTATCCCATCTAATCTCCCTCTTAGGTTATTGGTTCAGGAGTATCGGACCATATGAGGACCACATTGTTTTTTTCCTGTCTTAGGGTATTTGTTCCATTTAGACAGAGTTTGTCTCAAAAATAGTTCAGTAACCTCCGTTACAAAAGGGAATTTTAGTCAACCACATTTTTCTTTTGTATTGCATGAGCCTAGTTTCTATAACCAGTAGGTCTATATATATCACAAAACGATTCAATATGTGATGAAAAGAGGACCAAATTACTACTTGCAAATCCTAAGTATTCGCTTTGGAGTTAGAGACAAGGGAAAACTGGACACCATACTACTGCAAGTTCCTGCCTAAACAATTTAATCAAAAGAAGAAAAAAAATGTTTATAACAAATAGAACCAAAAAGAAAATCATACACAACCAAGGAGAACACTTCAAAAAAAATAGGGAGAATAAGGAAGGGAAAGATACTCTTGCTGCCAACCATATGATTTAGGAGTATGTCATAGTAAAATGCGCTTTGCAGATCAAATCAAATTGAACAATGGCATTTCATTTTCACAAATATCGCAAATAACATTTAGTTTTTTACCAAGATCAAACCTCAACTTTGTCTCAGATACAAGATATAAATCAAATTAAAAAAGTAACAAAATTGTGGAATTACAAGTAAACCTTAGCTCCTAAAGGCCGAAATCAAACAATTAGGTCTATTAATTAATGAATTTGATGGATTTTTATTATACAAAACACAATAATTGAGTTCGAAAAGGAGTATAATCAATCAAATAATGTAGGAAGTAGCTAAAAATGAAAAAGTAAATAAGAAATTAGAAGAGAGAATGACGTACCCAAATTCGCTTATATTTAATCGTGAGGAATCACTTCATTTATGTGAACCTGCAACCATACTCGATTTTGCTTCCATGGCTTCCAACATGCACAAAGAGAGAAAGACTTCAATATCTTAACATACTCGATTTTGCTTGTGTCTAATCACGAAGAATTACTTCGTTTATGTAAACTGCAACCATACTCAATTTTGCTTCCATGGCTTCCAACACACAGACACTGAGAGAGAGAGAGATTTTAATATCTTAACATTATAGAGGTTTAGAATTGAAGATTAATCACCAATGATTTCTCGAGCAATTTGGTACAGTTAGAGCACAATTATGGAGTTTAAGACCCTATATTTGCAAGTTGGGAGTGAATCCTGAAGAGGAAAACCGAGTTTTAAAAGTGAAAGTCGTGATTGGGAAATACCCAAATTACGTCAATTGGGAAAAAAACGACTTAGAAGCGAGGAGTCCTTCGGTAACGTCATTTATTTTCTTTTAGTGTCACTTTATAAAATGACTTTAATATAGAGTAAATGATAATTAATATCGTTAGTTATAAAAGTAACTTTATAAGCAGAAAAGGTGCGCCAACTCATGCGAGTAAAATGCCAAACAAGATTAACAATGTCATCTTTCAAAAAAATGACGTTATTTTGGTTACGTGAAAACTCATTTTTGTTGTAGTGAAATGACAACATAATGAAGAGATCGATTGGTAGAAGAATGCAAAGCAGCTTTTCAAGAACTTAAAATCTATCTTGGGAAGTCTCACATAATAAGCACCCCGATAGACAATGAGAAATTTATCATCTACCTCGCAGTTACAGATAACTTTCTCAGCTCGGTTCTCATTCAGCTCAAAGGAAAGATTGAGAAGCCAATATATTTTATTAGCAAAACCCTAACTCTAGCAGAAATGAGGTATTCAAAGATCGTGCGACTACTCCTAACACTCGTTTATACTTTACAAAAGCTCAAGTACTACTTTTAAGCTTATTCAGTCATGGTCATGACAAACTACATACTTCGGGAAGATCTATCTAAAAAAGAGAAGTCATGGATAGTGCAACAGTGGTTAGTCAGTTCGGGAGAGGACGACATCAAATTTAAATAGAGAAACTCAGAGAAAGGTCAAGTAGTGGCTATTTTATGGCAGATTTCCTAGTAGAAGACCCAGATTGGGAGGAGCATGATCCTGATCTAACAAAAAAATAGAAGACGAGTCCCCACCTGCCTAACCATTCGACGAACGAGCTGCATGGATTACACAGAAAGGTCAGAGACTCCTTACAGATGGATCAGTAGGACCTGTAGGGTCTGGGATAGGAATTGTACTGATTACTCCCTCAAATGACTGAATCAAGAAATCAATACGCTTAAATTTTGAAGACTTGAATAATGTCACAGAATATGAAACCTTGGTCCATGGTCTCGATATGGCGTTGGAAATCAAAGTTCCCGAGCTATCAGTCTGCGCAGACTTATTACTAATAGTCCATCATTACTCTGAGAAATACAAGAAGAATGATAAAATGGTCGACTATACAACCCTAGTAGCTGATAGAATGAGCAAATTCAATAAAGTATACTTGAGTATTTACCTCGTGGAAAAAATTAACATGCCAATTCCTTGGCTTACTTAAACATGGTATTGGGTACAGAAGCACGATACCTTCATATTAAAGTCATATGAATTCCCAGTATCGATCCCACTTCGATATACGCGATCAACACTGGGGGCAATAAAGAGGAGAAAGACGATTGGAGAAAACCTTTCATCACATATCTGGGACCATAAAACAAGTATGATGGCCCCCAACTAGAGGATCCCAAAGAATGCAGACAATTAATCAAAAAATCCAGGTGTTATATAGTACATAAGGGCAGTCTATATAGAAGATCAGTGATTGGGCCTTACCTCAAATGCCTCTCAAAATAACAAGCAGATGACATGCTTAAAGATTTACATAAAGGTACTTGTGGATCCTATACAGCAAGATGATCCTTTGCGAACGGAGTAATTATACAAGGAGTTTACTGGCTAGGAATACGAAAGATGGTCGAAGAATACTCACGCAAATGTGATGCTTGTTAACGACATAGACATTAAATATGAGCTCGTGCACTCGAACTTCATACTAGTAAGGTATTTTGGCCTTTTAAATGATAGGCACTCGATCTAGTGGGAGAATTCCTAAATACGCCGAGTAGCCAAAAGTTCATAGTCGTCACAACAGATTACTTTACAAAGTGGGTTGAAGCAGTCCCCATTTGTCGAACTCGAGAAGAAGAAGTTATCTCCTTTATCTTGGAACATATCATCACAAGATTTGGCTGCCCCACCTGATTTGGATCAATAATGGGCCAAAGTTTGTTGGAGAGAATGTGATGATCAAATTTTTAGGTAGAGAATGGAACCATCAAAGTGGTTCTCCCTGAAGACTCGTAGCGAACAATCGACAAAGAATGTGGTTCAAGTTCAAATATAATCCTAATGAATCTTAGAACTGTTGGACATGATTGTTAGGATCGGTGCTTTTATACTTGTGTATTTTCAACATATGAAAATTTGTTGGAACTTTCATATCGAAAAGCTCTTTGGCAATCGGGCTCCTTTAAAATTTGTTTAAATTATCCTTGCCGCAGAGAGCTTGGGCTTCTATCAATTCCTTGATTCGCTGATCCATGTGTTCCTATGTGACATATTGTCGTGGTGCTGGAACTGTTTGTCGTGCTGGCCTGGGATTATAATCACCTATTCCCCTACTCAAACATTTTCGGATTGACACCCTGGATTTAGGTCGTGACTCTTCTTCTCATTGTTTGGAGTGTCGGTGTCCTTTACTGATTTCTGTCTGATCTTCTCATCCCAAATGAATTAAGACTTCCCGTATTAGATGATCATTATTGTGGATCCTAAAAACTTTTCTGCTAGTAATGCCTCGAGGTCCCAATTTATTATGCACAAAAATCTTGTAAGTCGCAGGTATGACCTCACATTCTCTGGGAGCTTGACTCTGTTCATTGTCTTGTAGAGCTTTTAAGGAAGCTCGCAAGGTTTTTAATGTTCATCATACTATTTAAACTCTAACTGTCAAGTATGGAGCTCTCCGTCGAGCTCTTTGTCGCGAAACTCTCAGTTATGCACCAATTGACGTTCAAGCTCGTTGCATTCTCTGTTTGGAATCAAGATTTGCCCTTAATTCTGCTAATTTATTAGGCTTTATGGACCTGCCATACTGAACAACCGAGACTGGTCATCTGGAATTTACCATGGTTAAATGTTGATCTTCAAGTAACTATGTGCCTTAAGATTTCGTAGAAATATCTTCTTTCCCACAAACGGCGCTAAATGTAAGGGTTTAATTTTGTAGTAGTTCAAAATTGCTCGAATTAGCTCTTACCAAATATACCTGTGATAAAAATTAGTATAACCAAATATAAAAATGGCACAGGTGATTAGCGTGGAAACCCTCGAATATGTGAAAACCACGACCTCGACTTTTGGATTTAGCAACTGTAACTTTATTGCTTGAGGCTGAAATTCTGATAACAAGTTATGATCTTATGACCTAGAAATCCTTTGTTGTCGTTCTCCCTTCTCCTCTGGAACTCATCCTTTTTATAGATCTCACTCTCAGTTTGCTATTGTGTATAAGTACACTCTCTTGAAAATGTGGGCAAGTGGTAGTTGGACTTGTAACTGCTAGTTCGTAGAAGACAGGTGTCTTCGACTTTTTTTTATTTTATTTAGGGTGCTCGAGCCATGTTCATCTTCAATTCATGGTCTAGGTGTAATTGCTAATGGTGTATGTCACGTGTATATTGCATGAATCTGGTATTGGATCAGTTCGATTTTATCTTACCTCGATGGATAGATCCTTACAAAAAGTTTATATATATTTCTTAAAAAGGGCAATAAGATTGCCCATGAGCTTGATGCTCTAAAAAATTTAAGCCTCGGACTTATGATTGTGAGGTCATGCCTGGGTGGATTAGGCATCTTACAAAATATTGAAAACAATTTATTCTATAGTTTAAAGTTATGCATTTTTCTTGCAAAGAAAGATGCTAGTGTGATGCCATTGTTTAAAAACTGAACTTTCGTGAACTCGAGTAGAAAGAAACAAAATAATCCAGAGGGAACATGGTCAAAATATACGTTTATCGATAATCAATCAATCAACTTTATACTTATTGTGTGTGATTAAAGTGAAACAACGTGAACCCTAATGGGATTAGGGGTTTGAATGCTATTGTAAATCAAATGGTAGGTGTATGGAAAGTCATATAAAAAAAATGGGGATGGACATTATGCGAGAGAACTGTGAGGAAATTGGGGAGGTAAATTATGCGGGATAAGTAAAGTGAGCAAATTGGAATTATGGGGATGAAGGGGGGGGGGGGATTATACGGGAGGCTTATGCTAGAAAAATGTAAAGCAAAAAGGCTTGTGGTAGCTGTAAGAGCCTAAATTCAGAGCTCGAGTGAGTAAAATACTAGTTGTAACAAATAATCACTAATGCACAATTAGATTGGAAACCTTTGAATAGATAAAAGCCGTGACCGCCTGGGAGGATTTTATAATAGTAGTACTATAAATCTTGTGACTACAAATTATAATCAATATTATGGGCAGTGTTGCTCAAAAAATTTAGATAATTTTTTTTTGTCTCCCTTTTGTTCTTCCTTGGTTTTATTTATAAGCCCCTCGTTATGACCGTTTAATGACGACTATCCCTTTAATGGTGGAGGTTACAAAATAGTTTTGATAAGTCTTCATAATGGTTGTGTAACGATACGAACGACTCTTCTTCCTTGTAGGGGCTTCTTTAATGACTCATTACTCGTAGCATGTCGCCTTGGGACTATTAATTAGAGATACTACTTCGAAGATCGATTTAACACACGAGTTCAAGGCCAGGAGTAAGTCCTTACAATCGCCCCCACTCAACTAGAAGAATAGGTAGTTTTGGCTGAGAAGCTCGATTTGGGGATCTTCCACTCTTGATGTAGTCTTGGACTTGATAAATTTTGTTGTGTCTATTTAATGTTGGTTGCTAGAAATGAGCCGTTTGATTTGACACTTGAAGTTCCCAAACATATTAATGACATTCTCTTTGACTGTTGGAATTTGTGGTCTTTTCACTTGCTTATAAAAGCTTCTCCTCTATTTATGGATTTAGTATCTTTTATTTCTACCATCACCATCATTTTGTGAGAAGAAAAAAAATGTTGGTGAAAACATGATCCCAAACCCGTTAGGCAGACCGTACGTCACAAATTGTTGCCAAGCTGGAGGAGTTAAGAACTTGTTATTTTGACCGACAATCACTTGCTGATCCGATGCCGATACTGGTGAAGCCTACCTTTTAGGGTTTAACTACTGTTGAGGCAGAAAAAACTAGTGAAGACTACTTTTGGCTTCACCAATTTCATTACCATGATATGCTTGAGACTAACCAGGTAGATTGCCTTCGTGGCATGGCAAAGAGTACCGTGGAGGACGAAGACATTGTGGAGGCTGAGGGTCAGAAACTTTCCTGCTAGTACAATTTTGTAGGCCATACATAAGTTAAACTTTTTGTTGGTAATCCGTACTTCTTGAAATAAAATTTTTTCTCTTAATTCTCTGTCTTCGGTAGTTTTAACTGTATACTAGACTTCCCTTTTATTCAAATTAATTACTTTGAACTACGAACCAATTCAATATATGAAAACACAAATTGAACCCAGGTGGATTTGAACCACCATCCTCTCAAAAATTGAGCGCTTTTTCCATCTCGAGCTAATGGATTCATTAAAAATTATGAGAAAAAAAATCAAGGGGATATCGATTAATATGGGATAAGTAATCTACAACCAAAGCCACGAATAAAGCACTGAGCACTCTGGCTATGATGATTACATAAAAATTAGCGATTTCGTTACTAAGTTTGGTAAGATGCATCGCATAGTTTCTGATTCATGTTGTAAAGAAGTTTAGAATTTGTTCACAATCATTCAAAGTTAAAGATACAAAATCATAAAGACTTACATAATGATAAACAACAAGAGAGCTTCTAGTAAATAACATGGCAACACACCTCAATTATAGAGACTTTTTGCCTAGATCAACAACAAAATATCCGAGAAAGAAAAATAAAAAATTTCAAATGTAAATAGAATCTTTAAAGTTTACCAATGTTAAAAATACTGTAAGAGTATTATAAATAATAAAGCACAACTACGATGCCAACCAGACCAAACTATCATGAGGGGGGAATGATATGTTTACCTCATTAAACATATAAATTTTATCTCTTCTGTGATGGTGAGTTCACGAATATATGTGCAACAGACAAAAAATCCCAGTTCTAGCTATTACACAGGACAATAAATATGAAAAAGATTTGATCAAAATGATATATTATTAATTAATGATACATGTATTTGTAGGGGCCTGATTTCGTAGAAGGGAAACTTAGCTCTTACACCTTGAAGGTTACCCTCGACTAGGGGCTTTAGCAAATATGTAGGACTATAAACAACTAGATTAATGTACTAGCATACTTGCATGGAGTCCATGAATTGGGTTCTCAATGACCTCTAGCGAGGATTTGAACGGAAGATGGTATATATAACGAATTAGATGACAGTTCAAGCTAAGAGAAAGTTACAGATTATTCGAATATAATCTTAGGGGGTTTTAGGCTGAGGTTTTCTAACCCATCCATCATTTTTTCCCTGTTCTATTTATAGGAGATAGAAAAGGGGTGAGTCAATGTATGAAGTCAGATTATATGTTTACCCCTTGGGGCAGCTGTCAAGTACGATAAGTCAGTTCTGACACTGTAATTATCTAGCGGCTTATTTGCACTATTCTGTCTTGGTGAGCTGGCTGTCAGGTGTGTCTGTCTTCGACCATCTATTACTATGGTCGAAGTCATTCTAGAATTCATGTTGACCGGCTGTTTTTGGCTTCGGCTTCGACTTACTTCAATGACACTTTTGAGTGCTCAAGTGTTCGATTATTCTCGGAAGGTTTCGTTGAATTTATTGTTAGTCTTGCTGGACTTCGAGTATCTAGGTAGGCTTCAATGTAGCCTTCGAGTATTCGACTGGTACTAAAAGGTTACGAGTAGGCTACTACATTCGCCCCCTCTCAACAGGGGCCTTGGAAATTGTTATAGATGGTACATGCTGAAAAAAGTTGTTAGGCATGGGAAGCTAAAAAGTTAACTGGTGCGAATGTGGGTAGTTCTGAGAAGAGTAATTAAGGAAATCTTGATTAAGGAGGAAATTAATGTACTTTAAGGAGGGTATAAATAGGGGCCGTTTGGGAGAATATGTTCAAGTACTGTTCATCTTCCTCCTTGTCTAGTACAATAATGGAGCCCACTCCGAACATGGGCCACCAGAAGAAACTGGAGGAGAAGAATCAATGAATTCATGAAAAGGCTATGATTCCGAGGTAGTAATATTTTGGGGATCAAGACTTGGATCTGCCGATGCCAGACCTGGTAGAGCTGGAGCCAGGGAAAGAGATTTGCGGGTAGCCGTTCGCACACTGGTGTAGAGTAATGCAATGGTATTTCACGAGTGTGACTCAACGATCGTATTTGTTGCGGGACCTGGCAGAGCAACTGGTGGAAGCTGAAGATGCTTCCAAGGATTGCTCGGGGCACTGGAAGAATTGCCCTGCATGCAAATAGGGGGGTTCTTTGATATTGTGGGTGTGTATGAAGAGTGAGGTGTTATTATTTTCTTTGATGATGTATTCCTGCATTGTTTTTTTGAATGAAACAAAGTTGTGGGTATCGATGTGTGGTAGCTTAACAGTATAGGTAATGTAGGCGATGATAATATAAGCGCGGTTAAGGTTTAAACTTCATACTTCGCTAATAAAAATGAATAGGAATGGTAATAAAAATTGTGACTTAGGTAAGAGTGAAAAACATTGATCGATGGTCGAACGCATGTGGCCGAGGGGTACGACAATGGTTAATTGTATAAGATGGCTCGAAAATGAATGTATAGGAGGCTTCCACTACAAAAACTGACAACCAGAATGGCGGGGGTGTCAGGGGGTAATACTATTCATGGGGTAGTATGTCATAGCAGGCCATAATTATGTTTCCTTGGGAATGTGGTGGAGGCCACAAGTGGGTAGTTGAAGGTGATTTGGCAGGCTCGAATAAGGTGTCAAGATCCTGGTGTTGAAGGAAGAATGTTGTCAAAGACAGGAACATGCATAGTCATTGATCTTGAGAGGGTATCGAGGGTTCGAGGGAATAACAGAAATACTTTATTGAGGAAATATGTGACACGCACGCATATATGTGTATAAGTAGGGGTAGTATGGTAAATACTCAAAGTACCTAAAAATGAGGGGAAATGCAAGGAATGGGGGTAGTGGTAACGATAACGGTTGGGGAAACCGAGGCAGTTTTGGGGGCAGTATTTAAAGAGGGGAAAAAAAGAGAGAGAGAGACATTATTTTCAATCAAACAGAGAGAGAGAGACGCAGGGTAGAGAAAAATACAAGCACCATTGTAGTTGTTGGGTTTCTACTGTGATATCTCTAACTTAATCAAACAGGTATGTCCTTCCTTTGAACGCCTGGTAAAGATAGTTGTTCTCTTGTCGTTGTTTCTTCTCCTTCTTTTTCTCTATATATTTTTGGATCAGTGTCGGTAGGGGGGAAGTAGTTGCTGAGATTATGGTAATGGGAAACTGGGGTAGGGCGTAAATAGGTGAGGCTAAGAAATCTAGCAAAGTGGTATGAGTTTGGAGATTCGAGGAAGTAGTAATCGAATATTTGAACGTGGGTCGGCCAATGAGTGAGGGTAGGTACTATTTCAATATGGAACCGAACCTTGATACTTGATTATATCGAGCAAATGTCAATCCTCTTCTTCTGTAGGGTATAATTCGTACCCGTCAAGCATCGAGGATGAGGCTGGTAGATGAGGATGAAGACAAAGTAAATGAGCCAAATATATCTGGTTGAGGGGAGGTGAGCAGTGACATTGAAAAGTTGGAAATTACCACAAACTCACCCTTGGTTGTAGTAGAGCAAGATGTAGGTACATCAAAGAGGAACCAATGTAGGGCGTATATAGTCGAAGAGAATAACGAGGAGGAGGAAGAAGGGGAGGAAAGGGGTGAAGAAGGTCGGGTCGAACCTTCAGGGGACAAGAGGAACGAAGGGGAAGAGGAGGAGAGTGATAGTAGTGAAGATACAAATGAGGGGCAAACATATATGGGGCCGGTCTCACCTCAAAAAAGTATGAGGCAGGATCGATTTATGGAAAAACATGAGTTGGCAAAGAGGGGAATTATTCTGGTACCATTGAGGGCCGAGTATTCGTTTATGGATTCACCTCAAGAGGGAATTATGGCATTCAGGGGGCAGATTCATTTAGGGGTAGATTCGAAAAGGTAAATAAGAAGGTAGGTACGTATCACATCCAGTGTCATTCAGACAAACCTTGGTTGTTCAACTTTTGCTCGAATGGACATGGGAGGGATAAAGACATGGTGCTAATGAAGGGGAAGTATGAGAATGCTGAAAGGGAGCAGGATTTTGGGCGGAAGAATAGGCTATTTAAAATAAGTAAGTTGATAGTCGAAGTAAGTTGTCTTTTTTGTTCGAATAGAAATATGACTTTAAATTTTGATGTTTTGCATATCCTACCAATAATGTATTAAAGTACCCGAGAACTTATATTTATGACCTTATCAACGAGAGCGAAGAGTGGGTGAATAAGGTATTTCAGAAGTTGGACATTATAAGAAAAAGATGCAAGAAGATGGATACGGTTTCTAGGAGTGTACCGATTGCAGGTGGGCCATCGAGGAGAGGGAAGGAGGTAGGTACCTCTACAGAGGTAGGTGAGATGGATTATAATAATTTAACTAAATAGTCCAGTTTCATACCAAGGACTCGTCGAGGAGTGCCCATAACCACTCATTCGATCGTGCTCGAGACTATTCCCAATGCTGCAGTGGAGACAAGAAAAGGCAAAGGCAAAGCCAATAACGAAGGTTTAACCGTCCACCTTTCAAAAATAATTGGTCGAAAGAGAAGTCATGAGTAGATGGCCAAAGGAGATGATCCTGCCAAAGAAGAGGAGGATGCTCAATTAACGGTAGGTTTGATAATGAATCTTTGTGCCGCAAATCTAGAGGAAAAAGGGCGGCGAGCTGAGAAGGTTTATCGCCAGGTAAGTGTGTTTGGAGGGTTGAAGTTGAAGTTATGCTTCAAGAACTGCTGACTAGTCGAGTATTTTATGATTCGTACAGATGAATGTGTGGATGATATCATTTACTAAGGCACAAAAAGGGGATGAGCGAGAGGCTCAAGAAGGTGAGAGACAGGAGTAGGCGCACAAAGGGGACCATTTTGTCACTGGACACTCGAATCAAAGAGTTAGAACGAGAACAGTTGCACATTCATTCTGATCCTACAAGGGAAAACTAGGCGATGGTCACGAGTTATGGTGCGAAGGTAGCAGTGCTGGAGACAAAGGTGGCCAGTCAGGAGGAGTAACTTCGAAACAATCATACCCATTTCCAAGCGAAGTACCACCAAGAGTATGATGTGACCACAGCCCTGAAGACATTTGTGGATGGTTTGGGATATGATCAAGAGACATTCGAACTCTATCCACCAATGGAGGAGCCCTCTATCAAAGATATTACAAACACAGAGGGGATGGAAGTGGATCCCGTGGGCAAAAATGCTAGAGTGGACCCCGTGGGCGAAGGTGTTGGGGGCAATAATACTGAAGAGAACCGTGGTGGGGAAAATGTGGTTGTTCTTGTAGAGAGTAAGGGTAACCCTGAGTGAAATGTTTGATTTTGAGATAGAGAAAAAACTTGTTGGGCTTTTACTGTTTGTAATAAATATTCTGTGTGGTAATGGATATTGAGACTGTGCTTATTATTTTTATTTGAACAATTTAATGTGTACGGGTATATTTGTGTACTCGAATGAACTTGCTGGCATATTTTATATGTAAACTGGAGAAAGCTAGAAACTACAGGTTGGTAATGAGTCAAAGCAAGAAGTTTATTGGACTTCGAAGGTTGCCCCCGGGTATTTCTTTCCGCGGGTTTGATCCTAAACGAAGCATAATGCAGCCGAACCCAATGCATCCTTAAGTGTCCGGTCTGTTAACCATTCATGCCACTAGGGAGTGCTCGAATTGGAATCTTGAAAAACTTTGAGGTCGCCCCAAGTATCAGTCGAGTCAAAAGGTTGATATGATACTTAGGTTTGACCAACTCAAGAAGTTCACTAGACTTTGAAGGTCGCCCCTGAGTATTTCTATCCGCGGGTTTGATCCTAAATGAAGCATAATGTGGTCGGCCCCAATGAATCCCTAAGTGTTCTATCTGTTGACAATTCATGCCACTCGGGAGTACTCGAATTGAAACCTTAAAAAACTTCAAGGTCACCCTCATGTATTAGTCAGGTCAAAGGGTTGACATGATACTTAGGTTTGACCAACTCAAGAAGTTTACTGGAAATATGAGATGAAGCTCAGAGGAGAAAAATATGTTTATTGATTATAAATTGTGGTTACATCAGCTGTGAGGATTGGTGGTCGCGGCCTTTTGTAAGATACTAGTTGCATTGTGTTCCAAGGATTGGGTAGGGGCTCATTAGCTTCTGTCATCAGGTAATACAAACCTTTGTCAGTTTTATCGTACACAACATAAGGTCCTTCCCAGGATTCAGCTAACTTGTCGGCATTGCGAGGCTTTGAAAAGGGTGTGACCCGTTGAAGTACCAAATCTTTAATATCGCAGCTTCTAGGCTGAACCCTCTTGTTGTATGACTTCTGGAGAGAAAGTTGATAACGACTGAGGTTAGCTATGGCTCGGTCTCTGGTTTTATCGATCCATAACATATTACATCCAAGTTTAAACACGTTATCTTCATCGGAGAGGTCAGGGTCACGCGCTTGCACCTCGAACTGAGAAGGCAACACATCTTCAGTACTATAGGCTAGGAAGAATAAAGTACATCTCGTCGCCTTTCTTGGTGTGGTACGGTAGGCCCAGAGTACATGTTGTAATTCTTGTACCCACCGGCCCTTCTTCTCGTCGACGTATTTTTTAAGACCGTCGACTATAGTTTTATTGATTATTTCGACCTGACAATTTCTCTATGGGTAATAAGGTTAGAGGGGGAGAGGATAATATTGTACTTTTTGAGGAAATTATAAGCATTATTCCCTACAAACTGTGGACCATTGTCGTATCAAATCATGTATGGACAGTCGAAACGTGTGATAATATTTTCTGAGAGGAACTTGGTAAACTCTTCTTCCCTAGTACGACATAGAGGCATGGCTTAGACCCATTTTGTAAAATAATTTGTGGCAACTAAAATGTGTTCCCTGCTACCCGAAGCTTTGGAGAAAGGGCCAACGAGATCAATGGCGCATCGCTTGATGGCCAAGTAACATGGCTGTAATGGAGTTCTTGTGAGGGGCTTCGAATATCATGGGCGTAACGTTGTCATCTTTCAGAGTGCTTCACATATTCTTCAACTTGTTTCTTCACATTGGGCTAGAATAAACCCTGGGTTATTGCTCGAAGAGTCATGGATCGACCAGCGGTGAGGGTACTGCAATTGCCTTCGTGGAGTTCAGTAAGTATGGTGGCGGCTTCGCAGTTGGAAATGCAACGGAGGTGTACGCCATTTAGGGATTTATGGTATAGACCGCCTTTGAGAATGGTATACCATCGGCAGTTTTCCAATAACGAACGTTTGGCTTTTCGGTCTTCCGGTAAGGTAGAACTGATGAAGAATGCTAGGAAAGGTGTTCGCCAGTCGTCATGATCGAGACTCTCAACCCCAGTATTGATGGATTTGACTTCGATCTGGATGATACTTAGGAGTTCGAGTACTTTGATGTGGAGGGTTCGAGATTTGGATTGGCCTAACATGGCGGCAATGTAAGCGAGGGCGTCGGCATGTCTATTTTTACTTCGGGGGTAATGTATAATCGATAGATTTTTAGGGAAGTGATCCATACGCTAGCGGACGAGTGCTGCATACTCAGCCATGGCGACCGTTGGCCTGGTTTTCACCGGTGTACTATCACTGAACAAGTTGGAAATCAGTAAATACTGCTAGTTTGGGGGCAATGAGTTCAAGAGCGAGATCGAGACCATGTATCAAAGCTTCGCATTCGGCCTCATTGTTGGTACATTCGAAATTTAGCTTGATGGCCTTTTTTATTCGGTCGTTTGAAGGTATGACCAAGAAGATACCTATCCCAGAACTGTTTGGTCCTACAAATCTATCTGTAAAGAGACACCAGCCCATGTTGGGATTCCACGGGTCAGTCTGCTCAGGCTGATCTTCAGGAACTCATCTTCGTGTTCTTCCCAGTCGATTTCTTCGACCGAGAAGTCAGCAAGAAAATTAGCAACTGTTTGTCCCTTTTGAGAAAATTATTTTTTGAAAGCGATATCATGTTCACCGAGGTAGATGGACTACTGTTGCACTCAACTGGACTTATCTTTCTTACTGCGGATTTCTCGAAAAGGGTAACTGGTAATGACGCATATGTGGTACGCTTGTAAGTATGGTTTGAGCATTCAAGAAGTATATACAAGAGGAAGGAGTAGTCGTTCGAGTTTGGTATATCTCATTACGGCTGGGGTCAGGGTCATGCTGATGAAATTGACAGGTTTCTCGATACTGGCTTTGCTTTGGACAATGACCGAGCTAATAGAAGTTTCGTTGACTGCAAGATATAAGGTAAGCACTTCGCCTTCGAACGGGGTACTTATAACAAGAGGTTGGCCAAGGTAAGTTTTGAGTTTGAGAAAAGCTTGCTCGCATTTGGGTGTCAAGGTAATTTTGGGGTTTCTCTTTTTGGCTTTATGAACGTCTTGGTCGCGCAAGAAGTAGAATTACCACGCGCAACGGTTGGGGGATTTGGAGATAAGGCGGTTTAGGGCAGCTATTTTGTCTGGCAACCTTTTGGGCGTCTTTCCTGGTTCAGGGAGAGGACATATCGATGAGGGCTCGAATTTGGGTTGGGTTAATCTCAATGCCTCGTTTGTCAATGAGGTAACCCAAGAACTTTCTGGAGGACACGCCGAATTGGCACTTGTCAGGGTTTAATTTCATATCGTAGGATCGAAGTATCGAGAAGACTTCAGTCTGGTCTTGTATGTGGGTATGCTTTTGGAGACTCTTACATAACATGTCATCGATATAAACTTTGACCGACTTGCCAAGCAAAGGTCTGAACATAGTGGTAACAAGGCACTGGCAGATGGCACCCACATTTTTAAGGTCGAAGGGCATCACATTGAAACATAAAAGTTCTTGTTCTATGATAAACAAAGTTTTAAGTCGATCTTCAGGGATGAGGGGTACCTAGTTTTAACCCGAAGCCGCGTCTATCATATATAGGCGTTCATGATCGGCTGTCGTGTCCAAAAGTACTAAAATGATCGGGAGAGGAAAACTGCCCTTCAGTGTGTGTTTATTAAAATCCTTGAGGTCGACGCAGATTCGAATCTTGCCATTCTTCTTGGGGATAGCGAAAGTATTCAAGATCTAATCGGCGTACTTGACCTTTCTGATAAACCCAGTGGCTAGGAGTTTCTTGGTTTTGAGGTTTTCTGCATCTCAAATCCTTGATGCCAAAGTACATTTCTTCTATTTTACAGTTATGGATTTAGGGATGAGGTCCAGTCGATGGCAGTCCAGGGTGGGGTCGACGCCCGACACCTTATAGAACGCCCAAGCGAAGACATCTTTATTTGATCGAAGGAACATGGTGAGTTTGTAGCTTTCATCGGCATCCAAAAAGCTTCCAATGACTGTACCTCGACCCAGAACATCGAGTTTGACGTAAGCCGTAGGTTCGACAGGTGTGGTAGAAGGGGCTGAGGTGGTGGGGAGAAAGAGATGCAGTTATTGTTATGGCTTTACTAGTTTCTTGGTAAGGCCGATTTTGGGGTGTTTGCATGAGCGGATTAAGTGTTAGAAGCCTTTCATGTTCCACGTACTTCATAGGTTAGTGAAATGCAGTGTCTGGTGGTAGGTAGAAGGTATGACTTTTATGGCATGGAGCCAACGGCCAAGAATGCCCAGATATTCAGATTTAGAGGGTAACTAGACCGGTGGTGACAAGGAGGCTAAGGCGACCTCAGTAACGCCATTAAAACCTTTGAGTTCTACGTTGGCTGGGGTAATAAGGTCAGTTTTTTGCATGGCCCAGACGGTCTGGAGGAAGAGTACGTCGCCCGCGCTTCCCGTATCGATGAGTATTATGTGTAAGACGAGATGCTCGACCTAGATCATAATGACCAAAGGATTGGAGTGGGGAAAACGGACGTGAGAGGTGTCATAATCGATAAAGGATATACCTTCAGGTCGAGGGCATTAACTAGACTCGGGTAGGAGGGCGGGTAAATTTTGCTGATAAGTAAGCTTACAACACTCTTAGACTCATTTACGCTTGCTTCGAGTGTGACCACTGTCGATGTTATTAACTTCGATGAGGTAGAGTTAAAAAATGTGTACCTCGGCTGGGTTGGCATTTGAAGCGGGCTGGGGCTTGAGATACAAAGCGTCGAGATAGCCGGGGAGATTGGTAACATATTGGTATAGACGACCAGCTTTAAGAATCATTTCCAACGATTGCTGCAGAGAATTGTACTTGTTTATAGGGTGGCAATTACATTTGTAGTTTTTCCTGCAGGGCTTATCCTTTCGGACCTCGATGAAGAAGGGAATGCGCCAGATAGGATCAGCCTGGATGAGTGCAAGAAGGGTGCTGATGGGAGCAGTGAGTTTAGGTTGAGCGGGCATGAGACATTTTTTGTGGGGTTCGGAAGATTATGCATCGAAGTTGGGGCACTTGCGGCTGTCGTTCATTTAAGAAACGGGAGCGACCATGGGTGTATTCAATGGTTGAGGTTTGATGAGGATAGTGGTCGAGGCATATCCCTGGCGATTAGATTCACGGAGATGTTCGTGGTCAATGTATCCGTAAACCTTGGATAGCATCTCCTCGATGGTTTGTAGCTTTTGGAGCACGATATACTCCTTAATGCGGCTGTGGTCTAGCAGGGCATTAGAGTATGCGAGGATGACGTTCACGCAATTGAGGTTTTCGACATTACGCGATTTGTCGAGAAAATGCTTAGTTAAAGTTTTAAGGGTTTCGTTGGGTGATTTGCGGAAGTTGAAGAGGGCATCTACATGGATCTCACTATCTTTATTGAAGGCAAAATGGGAGATGAAAAGGTTAAAAAATGGCTTGAAACTTCGAATGGAGCCGTTAGGGAGGCTATGGTACCATTTGAGTAGACTGTCCGTGGGACTAATAGGAAACATGTGATACAAGATATGATCGACTGTGGAATTCAGGCTGAGAGCATTCTGAAACTCGAAGACATGAGATTGTGGGTCCGTATTGCGGTATTTGCAGATTTTTTGGGTATGGAAATTTGGAGGCACCTCGACAGGGAGGATCTTCAAGAAAATGGGACTATTTAATTGACTTCATGAGTTCGGGGTGGGGCTCGTGTTAATTCGAATGGTGGCATGAATTTTTTGGTTAACTTCCTGTTGTGTGTAATAGCAGGTCAAGGGGGAGAACGTTGTGGTTGTGGGTGGTAAGGCCGCAGGTGAGGGGTATGTTGGGTGTTGCATTCTCCAAGGCGCTCCCGAGTAGGGCGCTGTGTGGGGTGCCGAGAAGTGTGAAGGGTAGATTCGGATGAATCCTCCGTAATGGGGACACCATGATGGATCGAGCCGATGGGTAGTGCGGTGGGGGCTCCCTCGACACCGAGGTGGACCAGAGGGATCTCGATGTGGGGATGGAGTCCAAGTCGGGCACTGGCTGAGATGCGCGAAAGGGCGGGTACTCGAGAATGTGTAGGATCGTCTAGAGCGTGAACATGTTGAAGTTCACGAACTGAATTGCGCAATTCATTCAGTGCTCAATGTTGGTTGTCATTATTGTCTAAACGGCGCTACCATTCAGCCTTAAGTTCTTGCCTGCAGTCTTCGCGTTCAATACACAACTGGTTAGTGTAGCACTCCTCGGCTTGAGAAAATTGATGGCTAATGAGGGAGAGTTGAGCGGCTATGCCGTCGCTGAAGTAACCGATGATGGTAGAGGTGGAACTGAGGGTGGGGGCCATTGAGTGTGGCTATAAGAGAAAATAAAAGGAGATTGGGAAGGGTGGGTATAGCACAAACGGCACCAAATATAAGGGCCTGGTTTCGTAGAGGGGAAACTTAGCTCTTACACCTTGAAGGTTACCCTCGACTAGGGGTTTTAGCAAATATGTAGGACTATAAAAAACTAGATTAATTTACAAACATACTTTCGTGGAGTCCATGAATTGGGTTCTCCACGACCTCTAGCGAGGATTTAAACGGGTGATGGTATATATAACGAATTAGATGACAGTCCAAGCTAAGAGAAGGTTATAGATAATTCGAAGGTAATCTTAGGGGGGGTTTAGGCTGAGGTTTACTAACCCCTCCATCTTGCTTTCCCTCTTCTATTTATAGGAGATAGAAAAGAGGTGAGTCACCATGGGAGGTCAGATTACATGTTTACCCCTTGGGGCCGCTATCCTATACAATAACTCAGTTCTGACATTATAGCGGTTTGGCAGCCTGTTTCTACTATTCTGTCTGGTGAGCTGGCTGTCAGGTGTGTCGACCTTTGAAATGTATTACTATAGTCGAAGTCATTCTGAAATTCATGTCGACCGACCATTTTTGGCTTCGGCTTCGACTTACTTCAATGACGCTTTCGAGTGCCTGAGTATTCGATTATTCTCGGAAGGCTTCGTGGAATTTGTTGTTAGCCTTGTTGGGCTTTGAGTCTCTAGGAAGGCTTCGATGTAGAATTCGAGTATGCGACTGGTACTGGAAGGCTACGAGTAGGCTACTACAATATTTACTTTTAACTAGCGATAACAAATGCCTACCATTTTTCAGTGCCTTGCCAATAATAGGCCTATGTATCACCTCTATTTCAAAATGTTATGCTCCTTTAGAATCAGGTCCCAAGTCCTCTAACGCTTGTGAAGAAAACAAATGGTAGTTAAAAAAGTATACAAGGTAGTTCCTGTAACGGATTAATTTCAGAGTAGCTAAAAATAGCTCGAAATAGCTCTCACACAAAATGTAACAGTGATAAAAATTAGTATAACCAAATATCAAAAATGACATAGGTGATTAGCGTAAAAACCTTTGAATAGGTCAAAACCATGACCTCGGCTTGAGGATTTTAGTAACTGTCACTATATTACTTGAGGCTGATGTTTGATTAAAAGTATAATCTCTTTTGCTAGAGAAATTCCTTTATCCTTTCTCTTCTGGAACTTGTCCTTTTTATAGACCTTACTCTCAGTTCACAATTGTGAATCAGCACGTTATTCTGAAAATGGGGGTAAATGGCAGTCGATCTTGTAATTGTTAGTTCGTGGGAGACAGGTATCTTTGACTTATTCAATTTTATCTGGAGTGCCCGAGTCATATTCTTCTTCAGTTCGTGGACTAGATGTTCTAGCTGATGATGTTTGTCACGTGCATTTTGCATGAGTCTGGCATTGTATCAGTTCGAGTTTGTCTTTGCTCGAGGGATAGGTCCCTATAATTACCCCCTCACAACTGAAGGCACGGGTGGCTTTAGTTGAGAAGTCCCCCTTCGCGCTGGTGATATACTAGAATTGGGAGAGGTTTGTTAGATGACAGAAAATTATTTGGGTATTGTACCTTTTGTCTTGGAGATTGGGTTTGCATTGATTGCAGCTGAGGGATTGATTTGGACTGATGTATTTAGTCGTTGAACTTCCCAGTAATGAATGTTTTGAATGATGACTGCGTTGGAAATCCTTCCCTGCATTGAATGTTGTCCTTCTATAAATATTATTGTTATTGTACCACCGTTTATTCCTTTGAAAGTTCTTTGTCATTGTTCATCTTGTGTGTCTCTCCCTGACTTCATAATGGTGACTTCCAGATAACAAGTACACTAAACGAAGGTTCTTACTATGGTGCTGAAACTCTAGTTTTGGCACTTTGGCAACCAGTCCTTATCTTTGTCCACTCTCATACCTGCTCCTCCTACTTATGAGGGGATAACACCTGAGGAAGTAGCTGAGACAGAGAATGATTATTATGAGATGTGGCGATTCCATCACCTGATCATATTAGGTGAGCAGCGTCGGGTGTGTCTCCATCATCTTGTAGAGGATGTCATTACTGAAGAGGATGAGGAAGTTGGGGTACATTCCAAGAGGTATTGCCGCAATCCTGCGAATGATTGGGCTCTGTAGGTGGAGGTTGTTGTGCAACCACCTTCGTTTCTTCTTCTTTTTATGCCTTTCTGAGGCGGTGGAGGTTACGGAGGAAGAGACGGTGGTGGTAGTTTCAGATTGGAAGTATGCTTCTGTAACAACCATCATCTTTATTTTCTTACAGGAGTATTTCATGTTGGAGAAGCTCTTCTTGCACGGATTAGAAGCATCATTGATAGCTATTTCTCTAATGTAATCTGCAGATCGATATGTAAAGGTTTTTATAATCTTTTATCTATAAAGTACTATGTAATACCCAATTTTAAGCTAATGAAAAAGGTTTATGAGAGATTTTGTTTGATATTTTAATCTATTTAGAATATAGTAAATAAATATATGAATCGAACTGTGTATGATGTGAATGGTATGTAATAAAGTAGATAAAATTGTCGAACTATGTAAACATTCACCTAGTTCAAAGTTTTGAAATTTTGAGTTATCTATTGTGTAAAGTGATGCTTGAAGAAAAGTTCAGACAAAATACAACTCGAACTGCGCAGACTACTGGATGATGTTAAAATTTTGAATGTAACAAGTTAGTTTGAAAAAATATGTTTGAAATTTGCATATAATCAAAGAGTTTTCTTTAAGAAGATGTAATCAAATATGCATTTAGCTTGATTTAAGGAAGTAGAATTGATGGATAAGGGTGATAGATGTGGTGCTTATCATTCAATATGCTAAAAATGTGGAACTGTATGTGATCGTTTTCTAGGTTATAAATAATGTTGCAGGTGGAATTGTCAATGATGAAAGATGATGAGGACTCGTTCTCAGAAAGCTTGACTTGCTGAGGGGCGAATCATCAATTAAAATTGTTGAAGTTTATGAAAAGATATTTGGTCAACTCGGTTATGATACCAATTTTCCTGAATCTTCAATTGAGCTTGATGGAATGAATTCTAGGGTGAGGGAGAACGAGATTGATCGTCACTTTTGGTCGAAAGTATTTAATGAATTGATCATGGAGCCTGAAGCACGAAAGATTGTTGTGAAGGAGATGGTACTAGATGAGGTAGCTGTAGAAGATGCGAGTATTTATGGTAGTTTACTTATCAGATGCGGTAATGTAGGGAACCTTGGTTATTTTTGATATAATTATCTCTGAGAGGGCAAACTTGTTTGTGTAGTTTGAAATAATGTAACTGATAATAAAAAATAAGGATTTTGTTCAGATTTTCTGCCAAATTTGATGCTAATGTTGTTAGAATAGATTTGAATTTATGTTTAGGAGTATTACGAATAAATTTGGATTTGCTATAAGTAAGGTGACAGAATAGAAAATTAATGGTTTGTAGATGATGTTGAAGGCATAGATCAATTTTGTGTAAGTTTTGAATCATCATGATTGTGGGAAGGTGTGAGAGGGATGTGGATAGGAGAGAAAGATACCTTTAAATATAGGTGTTAGGGTATTGATGGAAAAGCATTTTTACCCAAAAGGTACAGAATGTCTGATAGGAAAACTAGAAAGAACACCTCGGTTCAGATACCGAGGGTGACTTGTGTAAGCTCTTATAACTGCCAGCGGTTAAATGAGAGAAGTATAAATACTCTATCTCCATCTTCTCCCAATGGTTTACAAAAAACAGAGAAGCAAAAATCTAGAGAGAGGAAAAAAATTGATCTGAGAATTTCTGGAGTGAGGGAACCGGAGAGTAGTGATCATTGTCAGAGGGGAAAGGAGGGTGTCATTATTGAGATTGAGAAGAAACTCATGTTTCTCAGTTCTTTTGTGAAAGAGGAGGTTATTGATATTCTAGATTTCTTTTCTGACGTTGAAGGTTAGCGGTTTGCTCTTGTATTCTTCCCCCTTTTTTTGTTGAAAATAAAATTTGTTCATGTGTGAGAAGTAACTATGTTTGTGCGTAATTTGATTTTTGAAATACAATCAATATTAGGAAAATGTGTCTGTGTATGTTTGAAAACCTTGCTTTACATGTGGATCCCCTATTCTAGTGCAAGTACTATAGGGAAATGTATATATATATTGTATAATTATTTATATAAAAATAAAAAGAATTGTAAAGGATTTTTATTGGAATACCTGGACCTGTATGTAGGTTAATACATGAGAAAGCTCTTTAGAAATAATTCTCATTCTTCAATCTTATCTGTAAAATAGAGTCTTTGACCCTCTGGTCGGTTGACTGATGATGTATCTGTAGTTGTAAAAAATGTGAATGGCGAACTAGTAATGGATAGCCCGAATGAAGTAGTTTTAGACGTGAAGAGGGAGGATAAATTTGAGTTTCTAGACTTCCCTGGAGAATACATTCGCTAGATCCATTCAAGGAATTCTGTAAAGTTAAAGGTAGTTTAGGTGGTGTTTGGGGTGAAGTAATAGAGCATGGGGGGAGGTCGTTTAGGGAGTGTTCTATTGATAATTGGAATAAATTCTTCTTCTTATTACCTGATTTGGAGCACGAGAAACTGTAGAAAAATGAAGGAGCTTGTTTCCCTTGAGTATTTCCACGGGGATGTGACAGGTGATTTAGATGAGGGATTTCTACTTTATGTGGCCCAGTTCGATTATGGGTTAGTATTACCTTTAAGCAATCTTACTAAAGGTATAATAAATATTATCGAAGCGTGCCCTGCCCAATTGAATGGAAATATGTGGGAGGTGATAAATGTTTGCGAGAATATAAATATAAAGTGGGCTAATAAGGGGGATGAGTGGAGAATAACTCCTACAGATGTTTTAGAGTATTAGGCTGTGAAATACTATGTGGCGACTGGGAGTACTTATTTTACTTCTAGTTCGACTCGACCTCAATTTTTTTGATCTAAATTCTGCTGGACGAGTGTAGAATGATAACATTGTACGGGTGAAAGGCGAATGTCTCCAAAGTGTTGACGAGGAACCCCTGGAACTTATATATAGAACTTTAACGAAAATAAGTAATCTCTACAATATCGAACGGTACTTTTGTTTGACTGTTCTATTTGTTGATGATATTCTGTTTTCATCCAGGTCCTCATTCTCAAGTGAAGAAATGAAAATATCTTATCGATACAATAGCTCGAGAGGGAACAAAGATCGAGGTTGTACTCATAACCTGGAAATAAGTAGGTTCAAGATGGCTAATAGTAGGTTTGAGAAAATTCAGAAGTTTCAAGCCAAGAGGAAAATGACTGGAACAGGATAGACATCGGGAGGGAGAGTAGAGTCATCGTTGGACGTTAGAAAACATCCCAAAATTTCAAAGGCCACACCTTTGCCTGTAATGCCAAGCTCTGTGTGTACTACATTCAGTAAGGTGATTCAGAGGTACTTAAAGAGGAAGGCTGCTAGAGTGGAGCCTTCAAAGTCTGTGACCACAGAGAGTGCTCAGGTCGAGATGAGCTTGAAGAAGAAGAAAATGGAAGTTCCTACAGTAGCGAGTGAGGTACAGGGAGCTGTGGCGAGGCCGAGCATTGAAGATGGGTTGCTCATTGTTGAAAATAAGATGAGGGCGGCTGTTCGAGAAGACACTAAGTCTGTGAGACTAGAGCTGTGCAGGGTAAGTGTTATATTGTAAGTACTGCTTTAATGAATTTCATTTTTTAATGAACTGAGTGTATTTTGTTTGCTATAGTTTTCACGAGTGATGAAGGGTATTCTATTCACAGCTTGGAGGATGGGAAAACTGGGTTTGAGAAGAAAATTGCTCAGTTTGAAGAAAATCTAGAACAAGAGGGGGAGCGTTCGAACTTGGAGAAAGAGGAGTTGAAGAAATAATGCTAAGTAGCCATGGACGAAATCGCAGGTGAGGCTAAAAGGATTATTGAGGAAGTTATTGTTGTCCGTAATATCCTCGCCAAGAATCTTAATGAAGTCGGATACTCGAGGGATGTGCTTGCTATTATGGAGAGGCGATTTGAGGAAGTTGAAGAAGTTGATGCTGAGGATGAGATTGAAGGTGATGTTGCCTCTCCCTAGGGTATTGTTAAAGGTTTGAATGCGGTTTCTGTTAGAATCGAACTAGAGAACCGAGAAGGGGTTGATGAGAAGGTAGAGTAGAGTTGAAATGCCATTTTTGTCGAATGAGACTATTTGGTGTATGAAAAACATTTAGAAATTTTTTGTGGAATAGTCTATAATGATCTAAAAATTAATTTGTAAGAAATTAAAGACTTAGACCTCAAAATTGAGGAATTAGAGAAAGAGCTCGCTAAGGAGAAAAATCCTTCATGCGCGGAGTTGCAGATTATAATATATAACTGAAGTTATAATTAATATTGAATTGACCTATGCACAGCTTGCAAGGATTTGAGCTAGATAATCGATCTTATGGATATTTAGATAATCAATGAGGGAGGGTTTAGAAAATGTGAACCTTGTATTAGTAGAACATCGTCGGATCATTGGATCCTGAGATGTATAGCCAATGACCATCAGAGCGAGGATTTTGCTTAGCCCAAATGCTAAATATCAGCTTGCTGTGGTGGTTCTGTATATATAGTTGACTGTAAAAGCAGTAAGTAATATAAAAAAAATCGTTTTTGATCGAACTGTAATTTATGTGAGAAATACATTGGTTAATTTGCTGAATGAAAAATCAAACTGTTATGCAGGCTAAGCTGGATGTCGTACGAGCAAGTGAACAACATGTTCTTCAGTGTAATAACGAGTTTAGACTTGAGTTTGATAGAATCTCAAAAGTAAATGAAGAATGCATGGATCAGTATGTAAAAGTGGAGTTTAAGCTTGTTAAAGCAAAAAAGAGCGTTATCTAGCTGACCCAGAAGATCGAAAGAAAGGATGTTGAATTTGGAAAAGTTCAGAGCGAACTAGTGAGTGCTTAGAATGAAATGGCGAGGTTACAAAGAATTGTAGAATCCTTGGGTAGGAAAGGTAAGGAGGAGGTGCGATATCGCATTGTAGCATTAGAGGGTGAAGTAAAGGATTTGAAACATAATCTTGCTAGTTTGAGGGGCCAACTAACTAGGAAAGAAGTCCAACTGGCTAAGGCGCATGGGAAATGTCAAGTACCGAAAATGATCTAGAGAGGCTGAGTGAGATAATAGAGGTAAAAGAGGTTGGTCTCCGTAGTTCTCATAATCAATATGATGACCTCAATGAGCGAGTTGGGAAGTTGAAGGTCGATCTGTCACGATCTCGCAGAAGCAAGGCGGTGGCTACTGAGAGACTGAAGAAGAGTTTGAAGGATGTTGCAGATGTTACTATTAAGGGTGAATTATCTTGAGCTCATGCTCAAATCCAAGAATTGGAGGCAGATTTGGCTCGTGTTCGAGCTAATGTAAGGAAAGCGAACTGGCGGGCCAGAGAGAATGGTGATAGGCTGGGCATTCTTCGTATCAAAGTGAAAGAGTTGAAAGAATATCTTAAAAATAAGGATGAAATGTTGAAGAATGTTTGTTCTTGGAGTAATGTAAATGAGGTTCTACAGAAAACGGAGGAAGAGCTGAATGGTATCAATGAGGAAAGTTGGGCTGACGGGTTAGATTGAAGAGGCTGATGGATTTAATGAACAGTGTTATAGATAATTTAGAGGGATATTTGGAAAAAGAAAATGATCGTTACGCAAGGTTATCTAAAAATTGTAAGGATATACGCAGTAGTTTTGCTAGCCTGGCAGTTCATAATCGAGACAGACTCTCAGCGGGAGAAGTGCACTCACAAGAGCTGATAGCAGTAATCGCTTATTTTGTTAAGGAAATGAAGAAGATTGAGTTTGAAAGGGACACTTTTCATGATTGTCTGCAGATGAGAGGTTGCATCTGCAAGACTGAGATGGATCGAGAAAACTGTCTGAACTCCATGGACTCAGGGATAGGTACCTTTATTACAGAGCAAGTATCGCTAGGAAAATAGATTTTTCTCTCTCAAGCTCAAGATTTTAGGGTTGCATGAGCTCCAACTGTTGGGGAAAGTTTGCCTGATGCACCCCCAAAAGGACCTGTATAAAAAAGTATACTATTGTTCATTTCTGTATTGTAGATTACAGACAGATTAAAGCTAGCTTTACCTTTGCTTCATCCCGAATCTTAGATATAGTAGATCTGTATCGATTGAAAGATAGTATTACATTTTGCTTTAACAATTGATTGTATAGATAGTTGATACTGTTAATTGAAATCTAGTATTACCTTTGCTTTAATCATTTGAGATTGAGTAGATAATTGTATTTGTTGATAGTAGAGAGTAATATGGGGAAAAACATGGAAATTTTCATTGAGTAGAAAATAATGTGCATAACTGTTGGAGATGAAATCTTACTTTTGGAATGTAAAAAACTGTAATATATGTATCTATTCTTGGAGGCAGTGACTTAACGATAGTATCGTTTCAATATCCTAGTATTCCAAGGGCTTAGTATTCTAATGCTATCTTCTGTCATAAGATAGTACAATCCAAAACCACTTCAACCAACGATTAGAAAAGGACCTTCCCAGTTCTCTGCGATTTTCCCAACATTCGGCCCTTTCCTGTTCTTGGGGATTTCGCGGAGAACTAAGTCTTCGATTGCGAACCCTCAATTCTGAACTCTTTTATTGTATGTATAGTAGCCTACTCACAGCCTTCTACCTCAAACAAACACTCGAAGGCTACTTCGAAGCCTAATCGAATGTCTCAAAGTTCAGTCAATCCGCAAACAAGCCCCCCAAAGATTATCCGAAGACGAAGCCTCGAGGACGAACTCTACATCGCAGCAGAAAGACTTCGACCATATCCACACATGTTCGAAGTATGACAGGACAGACGGCCAGCTCACTAGACAAGACGGCACAGTTATTGGTCCTTACAGCTACAGTGACAGACCCAACCACTGCTACAGTATTAAAGTACAAAGACAGACACAACAACTGTCACGGGGACAGTTTCGACATTTCCAGCGCCCATACCCATTCCAGGATATCCGGATGGTACCCTTGTAATGTGACCTAACCTTGATGACTCAGCCCCTCCTATGTTCTATAAATAGGAGAGATGGGGAACCAAGGAGGGGATACAAAAAATCTCTCCCCAGCCCCTTTACGGTTTACCTTCAACCATCCTGTAAAAGCCCACTACTTGAACCTTCGACTACACGACAGAAATATAAACACTCTTAAACTCCTCATCAGAGGTCATGGAGAGTCACATTCCAGGCCTCCACGCAAGTATATTTTCTATAGATTATTTGCGTTCTAGATTACGTACTTGTATTCTTTTGATTGGAGATTAAACCCCATGGTGTAAGAGTCGACTTCCCCTCGTTACGAAGTTAGGCCCCTACAATTGGCGTCGTCTGTGCTTCCCACCCTACCAATCTCCCTTTCCTTACTCCCTTCCCTTTGTTTTTACCTTCCACAGACTCTCGTCAATGGCACCCACCCTCCGCTCCAGTTCTACCCATGATGGCAACTCCGTCGACGGAGTGGCCGCCCAAATAGCCTTACTTTCTCAACAATTCGCTCAAGCCGAGGATTGCCAACATGCACAACTTCGCCAAGAACGTGAAAACATAGGCTGGAGTTTGAATCCGAATGGAATTGTCTCCTGGATAATGCTGACAGACAGAACCGAGCAATTAATGAGTTACGAAACACTGTCCGAGAGTTGTAGAGACTACAGCCTCTAGAAGCTGTTCGACAATCCCAAGCACCAGACCCGTCGCGCGTATCTGCCCGCGCCCGTCTGGGACCCCTACCCAATCTTGAAGTACCCCCAGTTTATATCGGTGTCGAGTGCGATCCCCACACTATTCTCCCTACTGGCTCCATCCATATCGGTATTCACCCCACACAAAATTCCTCTGACTCTACCCTCAGATCCTTCTGACACCCCAAACGCCGCCCTGCTCAAGAACATCTCGGGGAGTGCAGCACCGAACACATACCACTCACTCGACCTCACAATCCTCGAATCCCTTGATCTCCCCCTCAACCTGCCTATGCTGTACAGCAGGACCTCGATTATACAATCCAACCTGCTATTTGAGTCAGCGCGAGCCCCACTCCTAACTCTTGGAGTTGACTGAATAACCTCATTTGCCCTGAACTTCTTGCTATCGAGATACCCCCCAATTTCCGTGCTCCCTAACTTAGCAAATACCGTAACACAAACTCTCAAACGTACATTCTTGAATTCAAAAATGCCCTGAGCCTCTATTCTACAGCTGACTACCTGCTATGTCGCCTTTTTCCCACCAGCCTTACTGACAGCCCCCTTCGATGGTATCATAATCTCCTTAATGGCTTGATCAGGAGCTTCGAGTAATTGTCACAGCTTTTTATCGCTTAATTTGCCTTTAATAGAGATAGAGAAGTCTGAGTCAATGCCCTGTTCAATTTCAAAAAATCCAACAATGAATCCCTCGAAGCCTTCACCAAGAGGTTTCTCGATGAATCCCGGAAAGTTGAGAACCTTGACTGCGCGAATGCTGCGCTTGCGTACTCAAATGCCTTGCCAGATCACAACTGTGTGAAAGAGTACCTGGTCGTCCACAAACCTCAAACCCTCAAGGAGATGCTCTCAAAGGTCAACGACTATATTGACCTTGAGCGCCTCTACGAATCCCATAAACAGGGGCAACCATCAACCACCAACTTCCATAAACCTTGATAAAACCCACCTTCTACTCCAACACCCCTGATCACTCCCATCTCACAAGAAACTTAGAGCCGCAAACGCCCTCACAACGACAACAATGCCGAAGCTCGCAGAAGGTGACCGAAGCCGGTCCAACCCACACTTACTGCCCCTCTCAGCACCCTTCTACCATATATATAGGCAGATCCCATCTGGCGTATCCCTTTCCCTATCGAAGTCAAACCAGGCGAGCACTATTATGCTAATCACAAATGTAACTGTCACCATACCAACAAATGTTTCGCCTTGCAGTGCTCCTTCAAAATCATCCTCAAGGCAGGTCGTCTACATCAGTATGTTGCCGACCTTCCCAATTACCTTGACGGGTCATACCTCAAACCTCAACCTACCCATGCTGCCGACCCGACCGAGGTGCATATCTACCGAATACACTTCATCGAAGTCAACAACATAGACAGTGGCCATTCCAAGAAAAAATGCAAGTATGTCGCAGAATGCTCCAAACTCACTTACCAGAAGAAGTTGCCCGCTCTCCTACCAGGATCAAGCCTCTCCCCTAAACCCGAAAGCATCTCTTTCATCGACTGTGACACATCCCATGTCCGTTTTCCCCATTCTGATCCATTAGTCATCATGATAATGATCGAAAACATCGTTCTCCACACAATGCTTATAGACACAAGAAGTACAGCTGATGTCCTTTTCCTCCAAACTGTCTAAACCATGAAGAAAATAGACCTCATAACCGCTGCCAATGTTAAATTAAAAGGATTCAATGGGGCCACAGAGGCTGTTGTTGGTCGAATTAGCCTCCCCGTTATTACCCGCCCAGTTACACTTCAAGCCAGTTTCCTGGTAGTCGCCAAGAAGTCAGAATACCTCAGTATCCTCGGACGCAACTGGCTCCATGCCATACATGCCATACATTTGACATATCACCAAACCCTTCATTTTACCACCCCCTTGGGAACTTGGAATTTAAAAGGCTCTCAACGCCTCACCCATTCATGCGAGCACCCGGAGATCGATCAGACTCGGAGGTACATCAACCGCCCATAAAAATCATTGTCTCTCTTTATCCCCTCACCTTTGACAGATACTACCTCACCCATCGAACCCACTGCTTATGATGAACTCGACGGTCCTGGTCGAGGTACATTCATTGGAACTTTTCTAGACTAGGAAGAACGCCTCAAGCTCTCAGACTTCCTCCAAGTAAAAAAAGATGCCTCTGCATGGACGTTCCAGGAGATGCCTGGTGTTGACCCCAATTTGGCATGCCACCGCCTTGATCTCATTCCCCATTCTACAGCAGTTAAACAGAAGAAGCATACCTTGGCTTCACGCCTTAGAGAAGCAGTAAACCTTGAAGTAGACAAGCTTATAGCCGCGGGTTTCATCAGAGGAGTAAAGTATGCTGATTGGATATCAAATATTGTTGCAGTTCCCAAAAAGAATGACAAGATCAG
This sequence comes from Kingdonia uniflora, assembly GCA_014058105.1. Taxonomy (NCBI): domain Eukaryota; kingdom Viridiplantae; phylum Streptophyta; class Magnoliopsida; order Ranunculales; family Circaeasteraceae; genus Kingdonia; species Kingdonia uniflora. The sequence goes on along the minus strand of JACGCM010000664.1, from coordinate 416,150 downwards.
GATTTGCGTCGACTTCACGGATCTAAACATGCACACACCAAAGGACAGTTTCCCCCTTTTAGTCATCTCAGCATCCTCGATGCTACAGCTGGACATAAGCGTCTGTCTATGATGGATGCAACTTCAGGTTATAATCAGGTACCCCTTCTCCCCGAAGATCAACTTAAAACTTCTTTCATTACTGAACAAAACCTTTACTGTTTTAACGTTATGCCTTTCGGCCTTAAAAATGCGGGTGCCACTTACCAACGCCTTGTCACCACCATGTTCAAACCCTTGCTCGGCAAGTCGGTTGAGGTTTACATCGATGACATGTTATGCAAGAGCCTCCAAATATAGACCCCTATCCAAGACCTAACCGACGTCTTTTCGATGCTTCGAACATACAACATGAAACTTATCCTAGACAAATGCCAATTGGGTTTTTTTTGGTAAATTTCTAGGGCATCTTATCATTAAACAAGGTATCGAGATCGACCCCACACATATTCGAGCCCCCATCGACATTCCTTCGCCCCGAACCATAAAAGATGTCCAAAAGGTGGTTGGTAAGATAGCAGCCCTTAACCGTTTTATTCCCAAATCCTCAGACCGTTGTGCTTGGCTCTTTTCCCTATTACGTGACTAGGGCATCCATAAAATAGAAAAAAAAAACAACAACCATGAGATTAACTGGACACCCGACTGAGATCAGGCCTTCCTCGACCTCAAAACTTATCCCGGTCGACCCCCCATTATCAACATCCCTATCGAAGGTAAGACACTCTCTTTATACCTTGTTGTTACAGACACCTTTATCAGTTCAGTGCTTATTCGACTCGATTCAAATGTCGAGAAGCCAATATATTTTATCAGCAAAACTCTAACACCCGCAAAAACTCATTATTCAAAACTTGAACGTTTGCTCTTCACCCTTGTCTATTCAGCCCGCATACTCAAACCATAATTTCAAGCTCACCCCATCCGTGTTATAACAAGCTACCCCCTTCGAGAAATACTCAGCAAAAAAGAGAAATCCAGACAAGCACAACAGTAGCATGTGTATCTTGGTGAACGCGAGATTACATTCGAGAAACAGATATCCCATAAAGGCCAAGCAGTAGCAGATTTCCTTACCGACTTCCCGGTCAAAGATATCGATTAGGAAGAACATGAAGATGACCTGACAGAAGACCAGTCTGAAGAACCAGATCCATGGAACCCTAACACTGGTTGGCGTTTATTCACAGATGGATCCACTGGACCTAATGGATCAGGGATCGACATAGTCGTGGTCACTCCTACCAATGATCCAATAGAAAAGGCCGTTAAATTAAACTTTGAATGTTCCAATAATGAAGCTGAGTATGAAGCTTTGCTCTATGGCCTCGACCTCGGCATTCCCAAACTTGCAATTTTCATAGATTCCCAACTTATTCAGAGACATTACACTAGTAAAAATCAAGTAACGGTCGCATGGCTGAATATGCTACTTTCGTTCAATAGTACATGGACCGTATTCCTGAAAAATCTACTATCACTCATTACCCTCGAGAAGAAAACTGGCATGCAGATGCCCTCGCCTACATAACATCTATGTTAGGCCAATCAGAATCCCGAACTCTCTATATCGAAGTACTCGAACGCCCAAGTATCGACAAGATGAAAGTCAATTCCATCAATACTGGGGGTGAGAGTCTCGATCCAGATGACTGGCGAACACCATTCCTCCACTACTTCAGCAATGCAGCCCTCCTAGATGATCCTAAAGCCAAACGATCATTATTGGAAAACTGTCGCAGATACACCATTCACAAACACGAGTTATATCGCAAATCCCCAAATGGCGCCCACCTCTGGTGCATTTATCAAACTGAAGCCTCTTAAATCCTTGCCAAACTCCATGAAGGTACCTGCGGTGCTCATACTACTGGTCGATCTATGGCCCTTTGAGCCGTCTCCCAAGGTTTATTCTGGCCGAACATGAAAAAACAAGCCGAAGAGTACGCTAAACACTGTGACAAATGCCAACGTCATGTTCATGATATTCACTGCCCTTCACAAGACCTCCACTTCAGTCAAGTCTCCTGGCCTTTCAAAAGATGGGCTATCGATCTCATCGGTCCCTTCCCTAAAGCCTCGAGTAGCAGAGAGAATTTCCTTGCTGCAATAGATTATTTTACCAAATGGGTCAAAGCCGTACCTTTATGCCAAACCAAAGAAGAAGAAGTTATCAAATTTCTATAGGAAAATATCCTCACACGCTTCGGATGCCCCCATATGATTCGATGCGACAATGGTCCCCAGTTCATTGGTAACAAAGTCAAAAATTTCCTCAAGAAGCAAAAGATCATCCTCTCCCCCTCAACACCTTACTATCCCCAAGGAAACGGTCAAGTTGAAACAAGCAATAAAACCATCGTCGACGGTCTCAAGAAAAGAGTTGATGCAAAGAAAGGTCGATGGGTTTAGGAGTTATAGCATGTCTTTTGGGCCTTTCGAACAATACCACAAAAGTTCACAGGCTGCACCCCTTTCCTTCTAGCATACTGTACCGAAGTTGTGCTCCCTACTTAATTTGAAGTACCCACACAAGATTCTAACCTCCCAAATGAAGACAATAAGTTTGAACTTGGATGTAACATGTTATGGATCGACAAAACCAAAGACCGACCATCACCAACCTTGGTCGTTACCATACATCACTTCAGAAGTTATACAATAAGAGAGTTCATCCACGAAGTTTCAATATTGGAGATCTAGTACTTCGACGGGTCACTCAATCTTCGAAGCCTCGAAATGCCGGCAAGATAGCTGAATCCTGGGAAGGACTTATGTCGTGTACGACAAAACCAACAAGATTTCATACTATCTAATGACATAAGATAAACCTTTACCAAATCCGTGGAACACAATGAAGCTGGTCTCATACAATAGGCCACAGCCACTACCCTGTACACCTGATGTAAATACAAAATAATTAATAAATAGTTTTTCCACCCCTGCTTCGTCTCCTATTTTCAATAAATTTCTTAGTTTAACTTAAGTATCATGTCAACCCTTCGACCCGACTGATACTTGGGGGCGACCATGAGATTTCACAAGCCTCCAATTTCGAGCAAACTCGAGGGGCAAGGATGGTCGACAGACCGGACCCTCGAGAATGCATTAGGGGTGAAGAGTTATGCTTCGTTGTGGCTTAGGCCTTCAAAGTCCAGTCGATTTCTGGGTTCACTCTAAGTATCATGTCAACCCTCGACCCGACTGATACTTGGGGGCAACCTTGAAATTTTCAAACTCCCAATTTCGAGCAAACTTCGGGGGCAGGGATGGTCAATAGACCGGACCCTTGGGAATGTATTGGGGGCAAACAGTTATGCTTCGTTGTGGCTAAGGCCTTCATTGTATAGTCGATTTCTTGGTCCCCTCTAGATATCATTTTCACCCTCTCCCCGATTGATACTTGGGGGCGACCTTAAAATTTTCGAACTTTCAACTTTCAAGTAAACTCGGGGGGCACGAATGGTCGAAATACTGGACCCTTGAGAGTGTGTTGGCGGTAAGCACGTCTTGCTTTGTTGTGGCTTAGGCCTTCGAAGTCTAGTAAATTTCTAGATTTCTCCTAAATATCATGTCAACCTCGTCCCGACTGATACTCGGGGGCGACGTTGAAATTTTTCAAACTCCCAACCTTCAAGCATACTCGAGGGACACGAATGGTCGACCGATCGGACCCTCAGGAATGCGTTGGGGATGACTACGTCTTAGATCATTGTGGCTTAGGCCTTCGATGTCCAACAAACCCCTCGATTTCAAAAGAGGTATCACGACCATCTCAAAGCTCTCAGAGGTTCGATCACTCTACAATCATTCAACAGATTCAGTACATATAGACACTATTATACAGGAATATCTATAACTCTACCACATACAAGAAGTTTCAGAACATCGTATATCAGAAAGAAGTTTCAATACAGCTCAACTCCAATTCATTCAGAATAATACATCAAATTTAGTTCAGAATATACATCAAGTATGAAGCACAAAAAAGTCAATCAAATCAAAGTTCAAACAAATCAGCTTCAACACAAGGGTTCAAATCAGTTCGCACAAAACAAGTTCCAAATTCAACCCCACAGAAAAATAAAGTCCGTCCAAATATTACAACTCAACAGAAATTCAAAAATAACAGGCATGGCACTCTAGTACAAATACCTCAGACCGGCGTGGCTACATCTTCTCCCCCAACAAGCCCTGGAGCATCAACACCTTCAGTACCCACATTCGAAGGCCTCAACCCTGCATCATCTGCAATCATGTCAGTTGTATCCCCAGAAGCAATACCTACGACCACAAGAGTTTCCATGCCCCATCCAACACCTTTAACAGTAACTTCAACCTCTCTCTCCTTTGCCTGTAAAGAGTCCTCAACAACAGGTTCTTTGACAATAGGAACTCCTTTAGTCTGACAATAATGCCGCATTCATGATCAAACTGTGCCTGATAGCGGCCTTTTACTCTACCTTTTCCTCATCCTTCACAGCAACCGCCGACTTCAGCACCTATTCATGATTAAACCGTTGACCCTCCATCCCCTTCTTGACTGCATCATTGATAACCTCCAAATCCTGCTTCAACTTAATATTTTCAGATACTAACGACGCCTCAGTCCCTCGAGCAAGCTCTGGACTGTCAAGTACCTCCCGCAGCCTCTTTTTTCCCACTTTCACTGCCTTGGTGAATGACTGTGGTCAAGCATCCATCTACTAGTGTATTCTAACCGTCAGTATTTCTCGAAGCATGGAGCACTTAAGAAAATTTTAGAATCTCACAAGCAATAATAAACAGTTACCTAAAACATAGTCTTCTTCATCTGCTTCGAAGCCTCATCAGGATCAGCGTCGCAGAGTTCGGCCATCGAAGCAAACTTGGCTAGAGCCTGATCTTGTCACTCAGCTTCCGTCATCTCTTTGTCCTCATCCTCCAGATCATCTTTCCCCAGCACCCTATGCCTTTTACTCTAAATAACCTTCGTCTGTTGAACCATCGGAGCCTCAGGAACGACCCTACCTTTCCCTTTCTCAGCCTGTGTTGGTGCCTGCCTCGGCCTCAGCCTCGAAACATCACTAGCCACTTCGGGTACTGGCACTGCTTGCTTCAAAGACCTTTTCAACTTTGGAACATACTGAACTGTCCTTGCCAAATCATCCTCCCCCACTTTTTTGGGCACTTTCAAACCACCTTCGCCTCTCCTCCTCTTTGACGGCTTCGGTGTAATGGGTACGCTTCGAAGTAGGGAATCTGTCTTTTTCTTCCTCTTTTTCTTGATACCAAGACTCTGGAACACGGAACTAACCCACTCCTTGTCCGAATTGAGCACAACATCAATATAATCCCTCGGGTTATCCCAAGACCGGTTAGTCGGATCTACAGAAAAATAGAAGTATAATCACAGTCTATTCGAACATTATATCAAAATAGCACCTTCGACAAAAAACTTACTCGGGTTATAGACTCTATGATACAACCTATAAGAGCCCTCTCCTTCGACATTCTCAAAATTACCCTGTACCACAATTAAATCCTTATTCCAGCCTTGACCCGTCGAACATAGATCAAACAACCAGGGCTTCTTTGGGTGACACTGGATATGGTACGTCCCTTTATTCTGATTTACTTTCCTCGAATAAAATGATACAACGTCGTACCACTCAATTAAGCCCATCTTCACACTCCTCAATTTTACATTCATGCCCTCCATTACCCTCATCATCTCGTAAAAATTTCCATTCATTTGAACCAGGGATACCTCCCAAAAATTTAATACCATCTTTACCAGCCTTCGGAAAGAAAGCTACATTCCCAATCGAATCTGGCCTCTATATGCCATTATTCTGCCTCGTAAGCTCGAATTGAAAGTCAACCCCGCTCCTGCTACATGTAATGTGACCCCCACATTCGACAGCTCTAACTTGGCAGCAAATCGATCCAATCTCTTTTTATCTCTAGCCAAAACAAAACCTTCGACCCTATGCGACTCAATCGAATCCTTACACTCATCACTCTGATCCCCTTCTGCCTTTTCACCACCAGAAGGCCCAACATTACCCTTGCCTCTCCCCCCCCCCCCCCCCCGCCCCTCATCACTATCCTTATTCACTACCGTCTTATGGCGTCTAGTAATCGGAACCCCACCTACCAGAGCTACCACGACAAAAGGGGCATCAGCTACAATATCTAACACTTAAAATTCACTGCCCTCATCCATTGGAGCACGACCAAAAATACTAGCCTCGATTTCTTCAATTTCCTCGTCTATCAGCCTCTGTCTCGAAGCTCGACGGGTATGCATCTTATCCTACAAAAGAAGAGGCACGCAATTAGATCGATACATTCGATAATCACGTGTCAATAACCCATATCTCCCCTACCCTCTCCAACAGATACAAACACTATAAAAAACTTGATCCTAAACCCAATCCCTACGTCAATACCCTCAAAATCCACAAATGGGCTTGAACCTAGACATATGAATTCCTCCCATCCTCGATTATAACCTCTCAATTCTGAACCCAGAAGATTATACTTACATATACAGAAGGAGAAGCAAAACAAATTTAGATAGAGATCAATTGACTTACCTATGTTAGCAGAAGCACAAATAAAGCCACAAGTCAGTCCGTACCCAGCAACAACTTCAACAACTTCTCTCAAGCTTAAGAGATAATTGCGTATGTCCTCACCCTGTCACTCTCTGGTTTTTCTTTATAAATAGTACAGCGGTAACTTCTTTCACATTTATATACCTTCTCAGAATACCAAAACTGCCTCGATTTCCAAACCACTATCATTACCACGCCCCTACTACCCCAGCATTTTTGCTGTAATGTGTTTTGACTTATTTACCCCTCATTTCCCTCACGTGCCAACCGCACATTCACTCTTAACCAGCTGTAAACTCAGAGCCTCGCAAACTTTTTAACCCTTACTCGAAGCCGCCCAGTCAAATCCTAACATCTAATCACACTTTTTTAGTAAAACGAGCAAAATCAAGATTACCTGCATGGCACACTACCCTAGGCACATGTACCGTTCTGATAGACCAGTTGTCTGACCAGTCAGTCGTCCAGTCAAATCTAACAAAGCCTTTGGTACACCCACGTCTCGTCCACGATTTATCGACTACGCCATATATCGAACACTCGATTTAAGGCACCTTCGACAAATCAGACTTCTACTTCGACAGATTATAATCTTTTATTTTAATAATTCAGAATCTAAGTTCTACACATATCGATTATTACTTCGAAAAGCCATCCTTCAACTTTGACAAGATATAACTTTTTACTTCCACAGTTGTGAATTCCACTTATACATAAATCACAATTTTCTTTCAACAGACCAAACTTTAACTTCGACAGATTACACTCTTTTAACTTCGACAGCTCAGAAATTAACATTTACATAGATCATAATAGTACTTCAAATGCTCAACGATCTTACTTCAACAATTCAAAATTCTACCTCGAGCATTCACAGTCCTACTTATACACAGAACTAAAGTATAATTTGACAGTCATATTACTAAACCTCTGTTGTATTCCAACGCTTTCTTCCATACTCACCTGACTCTTACACCACCTGGTTCTCTTGCTCAGGTCTTGGAACATCATTATTGTTTTGAGAAGAAGAAGAAGTCATTATATTCAAAGATGAAAGAAAAGTTGTATGCAGTCCTCCTAGAAACACCCATTTTATACTGGAAATCATATTCAATTAACCCTTCAATCATCAAAGTCACATTCATTGCAGTATTCAATTTTTTCTCCTTGAAAACCCAACAGTCAAGACTTTTACACTTCCTAGACATAACCGTTTCATTTGTACTCCCACTCAAACCATATTCCCGAGGACTTGTAGTCGAACAAATCCCCAACATCAAACCATTGACCCTTTTCACGCTTTGTCTTAAACCTTTTTAACTGAGTCTCGACTAATAAAGAGTCAATTCTCTTCGTTTACACCATTACACTTCGTAGCCAGTTTTATGCCAACATTCGATGTGATACATTCGTCTACAATACTTACCAGATACAAACACACAAAATTACAACGAAACATTATTCTCATTTCATTCCGCAAAATTCCAGCAACAGAAATAGCAAGTTTACAAACCCAGACATACAAAACTTCAGTAACAACAGATACCTTTAAAATAAATTCTTATAAAAAAAACCCTATCACCACCACCTTAAAAAGAAAGGACCCTATTTCTAGATGAGCCAGTTCCACTCGCCAAGCCTTGTTCCTCCATCTCCTCTTCTGCACAAACATGGCACTCGGCCAAAGCCGACAGAAAGAGGTAGCATTTCTCTTTAGTCGTAAAGTTGTACTTCAACTGTTCCCAAAGATAAGCATAAGACTCACCGTTGATGAGTTCCCCAGCGCCTACCTCCACTAGGTCGGGCATGTCCCAGTCCAGATCATACTGACCGAAGAACTTTAAGTGCAACTCAGCAGTCTTCCTTTCTATGCGATAATCTTGGGCAAATCCCATCCTTTTCTGATAGTACGTATTGGGCGTAAAATCCATAAAGTTTTTCAAAATTTGCAGAAGAAAGAGAAGAGAATGAAACAAAAGAAGAATACACAGTATGCCTACCCCTATAACCCATACTTATAGCCTCATCTCATTTATTAATCCCTAACCACCAGCATTTCTTTATTGCACTCTTTTATTACCTCCCTCGAAAAACCAACAGTCAACTATTTCACTTTTGACTGCAAACAGTTTTCTCAGCAAATGCCTCTACACCTACTTTCGAGACCTTTACTGAGAGGGGGCGAAAGTTATAGCCTGCTCATAGCCTTCTACCTCAGTCAGACACTCAAAGGCTACTTTGAAGCCTACTCGAATGTCTCAAAGTCCAGTCAATCCCCAAACAAGCCTCGAGGACAAACTCCACATCGCAGCAGAAAGATTTTGACCATATCCATACATGGTCGAAGTATAACAGGACAAATAGCTAGCTCACTAGATAAGACGGCGTAGTTATTGGTCCTTACAGCTACAGTGAAAGACCCAACCACTGTTACAGTATCAAAGTACAGAGATAGACACAACAACTGTTACAGTAACAGTTCTGACATTTCCGGTGCCCATACCCACTCCAGGATATCCGGATGGTACCCTTGTAATATGACCTAACCTTGGTAACTCAGCCCCTCCTATGTTCTATAAATAGGAGAGATGGGGAACCAAGAAGGAGATATGAAAAATCTTTCCCCAGCCCCTTTACTGTTTACCTTCGACCATCCTGTAAAACCCCAGTACTCGAACCTTCGACTACACGACAGAAATGTAAACATTCTTAAAAATCCTCATCAGAGGTCATGAAGAGTCACATTTCAGGCCTCCATGCAAGTATATTTTCGATAGATTATTCGCGCTCTAGATTACGTACTTGAAGTCCTTTGATTGGAGATTAAACCCCGTGGTGTAAAAGCCGACTTCCCCTCATTACGAAGTTAGTCCCCTATAGTATGAACTGGCAAACATGTGATGATATCAACCCAAGTTTACCACAGCTTGAGCTCATATCTCATCTATCCAGTTCATGTTGCATGCCAACTCGAACTCATTTTCTTCATTAGTCAGCTCGTGATCCTTGACTGGATAGTGATACTCTGTTGGGATAACTGTCTCAGTCCCATAAGCAAGCAGAAATGGCGAACATCATGCTGACTACCCTGGTGTAGTATGATATGCCCATAAGATGTGAGGTAGCTCTCGTATCCAGTTGCCCTTCTTTTCTGACTAAAGTCTCTTCTTGAGACCATCCACTATAGTTTTATTTGCGATTTCCGCCTGCCCATTACCCTGGGAGTAGTATGGCTTGAAAGGTGAATGAATGATGATGTACTTGTTTAGGAATGATATTACTTTCTCTCCAATAAACTGTGGCCCGTTATCGATCCAAATCAAGTAGGGGCAGCCAAACCTTGTGATGACGTGTTCCCATATGAACAAGATGACTTCCTCTTCTTAAATTCGACAGAGAGGAATTGCTTTAACCACTTTATAAAGTAATTAATAGCGACTAGTAAGAACTTTTTGTTGCCTAAACTGTTTAGGAACTCTTCCACTAGATCGTGCGCCCATCACTTGAAAGACCAAAATACCTCGTATTTGATTTCCATATCGTTGACAAGCGTCGTATTTTCATGAGTATTCTTTGACTTGCTTTCGCATTCCTGACCATAAAGATCCTTGTGTAATCGCTCTGTTTACAAGGGATCGTCCTGCTGTATGAGATCCAAAAGTGTCTTCATGTAGATCTTTGAGCATTTCATCTACTTATTGTTTTGAGAGGCACTCTTTGTATGGCCTAGTCACAGATATTCTATATAGCTTTCCTTTATGTATTGTATAACGCTTAGAGTTCTCAATCTACTGTCTGCGTTCCTTAGGATCCCCTGGAAGGGGATCATCGCATTCATTTTTTGGGCCAAGATATGAAATGATAGGTTTTCTTCAATCGTCGTCCTCCTCTTTATTACCCCCAGTATTGATCGCGTATATCAAAGTGAGATCGATATTGGGGGCTGATACGACTTCGATCTGAAGGTATCGTGCTTCTGTACCCAATACCCCGGCTAAGTAAGCCAAGGAATTGGCGTATCAATTCTCTCTACATGGTAAATACTTAAGTGTAGATTTACTAAATCTGTTCATTCTATCAGCCACTAGGGCTGCATAATCAATCATTTTTCCATTCTTCTTATATTTCTCAGAGTAATGATGGCCTATTAGTAATGAGTCTGCGCAGACAGATATCTCGGGAACTCCGATTTCTAGTGCCATATCGAGCCCATGAATAAAGGAGTCTCCACCCTTTTTGCGTAATCTATGCTGCTCTATTTTTTGTTCACTGTTTCAATCTGTTGAAGGACCTTTTATGGAAAGGATATTTTTAGTAGATTTATGCTTTTCAGAAATCATTCTTTCTAGGTTGATGTACCCATTTACCTTTTTAATCAGGTTTTCTAAAGTTTTGTGCTTGTTTAAGAAAAGATGTTCCTTTACTTTACATTCGAGCTGTAGAGCATTAGTGAAAGCTAAAACGGTTGTCTTCTAATTGAGGTTGTCAACTTTTTGAGTAAGCTCAAGAAATTTCTTTGAAAAGGCTTTGAGCTTCTCTCCTGCTGACTGTTTTAGACTGATAAGAAAATATAAATTCTCATATATATCTTTGTTGTGAGCATAAGTCTTGACGAAAATATTATGTAGTTATTCGAATGTCATAATGGAATCTTTAGGCAGAGAATGGAACCATCGAAGTGGTTCTACCTGAAGACTCGTAGCGAACAATCGACAAAGAATGTGGTTTAAGTTCAAATATTACCCCAAAGAATTTTAGAATTGCAGGACATGTTCGTTAGGATCAGTGCCCTTATACTTACGTATTTTCGGCATATGAAAACCTGTTGGGACTTCCATATTGAACAGTTCTTTAGAAATTGGGCTCCCTTATAATTTGCTAAAAGCATCCTTGCCGCTGTGAACTTGGGCATCTATCACTTCTTTGATACGTTGATCCATATGTTCCTGTGTGACGTACTGTCGTGGTGCTGGAATTACATGTCATGCTGATCTGGGAATATGATCGCCTGTTCCCTCACTCAAACGTTCTCTAACTAGTACCCTGGATTGAGGTCGCAGCTTCTCCCCTCGTTTCTTGTACTGCCTGCATCCCCTACTAATTTCTATCTATTCTTCCCGTCCCAAATGAATTAAGACTTCTGGTATCTGCTGGTCATCATGGTGGACATTGGAAGCTTCTCTGCTAGCAACTCCATGTGGTCCAAATCTAGTGTGTGCTAAAATCCAGGAAGTTGCAGGTACAGTTTCTCGTTCCCGAGGAGCTTGTCCCTGTTGAATGTCTTCCAAAGCTTTCAAAGTAGTCTACAAGGCAACCAGCTATTTTTCCTATCGTTTAGATTATGTCTATCGAACTTGACGCTCACCTTCAAGTTCTTTTTCATGGAGCTCTTGGTCTGCCACTAGCTGACATTCGAGCTCATTGCGCTTCTCTGTTTTGACGTTGAGGCTCGCCCCTAACTTTGCTAACTGATCAGGCTCCATGGAGCTGCCATGCTGAACCACCAAGACTAGTCATTTGGAGTTCACCATGGCTGAAGTTTGTATTATGAGTAACTGTGTGCCTTAAGATTTTGTGGAAATATGTTTGATTCCCACAGATGGCGTCAAATGTAAGGGCCTAATTTTGGAGAAGCACAAAATAGCCCAAAATATATCTTACACCAAATGTACCTGTGATAAAAGTTAGTATAATCGAATATCGAAAATGACATAGTTGATTAGCGTAGAAACCTTTGAATAGGTAAAAACCACGACCTCCGCTTGAGGATCTTAGTAACTGTCACTTTATTACATGAGGCTGATGTTTGATTATAAGTATGATCTCTCTTACTATAAAAATTAATTTTTTCCTTTCTCCTCTAGAACTTATTCTTTTTATAGACCTCACTCTCAATTCGCTATCGTATATCAGCACGTTTTCCTAAAAATGGGGGTAAGTGGCAGTTGATTTTGTAATTGCTAGTTCATGGGAGACAGGTGTCTTTGACTTGTTCAATTTTAGCTGAAGTGCTCGAGCCACGTTCTTCTTCAGTTCATGGTCCATGTATTATAGCTGATGATATATGTCACGTGTATCTTGCTTAAGTCTGGCATTGGATCAGTTCGAGTTTTTCTTAGCTTGAGGGATAGGTCCCTACAATATCAATGTGAAACTTTTCCATGTATAGGTCGTAACTTTGATTTGGGTTGGTTAAGAGCATCTGCAGCAGCTGGGTGAAGGATGACATGGCAAGGTGGATTGGTGAATTCGCCTTGTTTTGGCTCAAATCCACCCACAACAGCTAGGTCGATTGGCTGACGTGTCTACCTAAAATACACTGTGAGGGTGGTGCCCTCAGGGTAGATTTTTTACTTTATTGATGCCCCACAATTTTGAAATGCGCGGCATCAATAGCCAATGATATTATGATATTTGTCAAGATTTAAGTGGCTCTTATGCCCCGTAATTCAAAGCTGCGGGGCATCAAAAACCATTTATTAAATAAAATATGTGGCGTTGTTTGATTCATTTGGATGCCCCACACTTCTGAACTGCGGGGCATCTAAAGGATTGTGATCTTGATACGTGGCTAGATCTTAGGCGCTGTTTTTACCCCGTAGTTCTGAACTGCGATGAGTATATTCACCTTGTTTTGAGATGAACTGTTGTGGGGTGAATTGGGTTTGGGGTGGATTTGGGTAAATTCACCCACCTAGCTGCTACAGAGAACCCTTCGATTTGTGAGCTACTAATTCTTTTATGGTATTCTGCTGTATTCTTCTTTGATCAAATTCTAAACACGTGAGAGGGAACATAAGAAGATGAAATAATGTAAAACTAAGAACTTTAATGGAAATTCATTGGACTTTATTCTCTCTTTTTTATTTAACCAAATAACTTAAAATATCAACCGCGATATTAAAGACCTAGGGGATGTCTTTTATAGCAAGAAGCCCTACTCCTGCTAACTTTGGAAGTTCTTAAGAGTATGGAGAACATCTCCAACAGTGATAAATTAACTATGAAGAATTCGTCCCACAAATTTAAGGGTAAGGTACCCCTCTCAAGGGGTTCACCGAAACTTTCTCCAATTTAACTATTGCCGGAGAACTTTGATCTTCATCTCCTAAATATATTCTACCCGCCGCTGCAACCAAGTGTTCTTGGAGGTGATCAACAAGTAGTGTCACATTCATCTTTGCTACCTGACAATCTTTGCTCATGTAACCCAATTTACCGCACTAAAAAAAATGGTCCACTTCCTCCTGTACCCGTACTATGAGTGTCCATGCCGTTGATGAGTAAAGCATGGATGGTCGTACTGCTGCCTATTTAGTCCCCATTATCTTTTTCAACACTTCCTCCGCTTTCTTGGTGAGGTTAACAATCTCAAATTGTTTACCCGTATTGTGCATCGATACCTTGGCCTGTATAACATTTGAGATACCCAACCTGTACCTGCCTACCCTCATCTGATCGACCTCCTGAAGCCCCACTCTGGACGATATTAAGTTGAACTCATTTGTGTATACTCGTCTACTATCAGCTTTCTCTACTTGTGATTTTGAAGATCAAGTTATCAGCGTCGCAATTAGGCAGAGTAAAATGTTCCCTTAGTTTCATAATCATTCTTCCTAGTTTATAATAATGTCGAAACCTCTCTCTCTCTCTCCAATATTTTTCTTGCATTGTCCCACTAGTTGAGAGCCCCTTTAAGCTTGGTTTCTTCCAGCTGAACTCTTCTTGGATCTTCCTAATTCCAGTATGTGAATATCTTTTCGATCCGGTCGACCCAGTTAAGAAAAGTATTCAGGTCCAATTTCCCGTCAAATCTGGGTATATCCAATTTTACTTTCCATCTATGACTAGGCATAACACAAATAAACGAATCTAATTGACTTGTGTTACTTTCTCGGCGGTACTCTTGGCACCACTCGTGGCCTCTCCATTTGAACCGTACCCACTTGGACCCTGAAACCGCTTGAACCACGTCCTTGACCCTAGCCGAACTTGCTTGAGCATACGTATTTACCAGGAGCATCCCAATGTTTTCATGTCTCCCGACCCCACTCCTCCTCCAGTGGTACATATATATACACACACCCTGTTGGTCTCTACGTGTTTGCAGACCATTCATAGACACTGTCGGGAGGTGGCATGCCCATTGGGAAGTCGTGGTCGACGCTCGGATTCGTCGCGTTCACTTTTACTTTTTTTGGAGACCCCGGTTGTTTTTCGGTGATCATTGTGGTCCCCAAAAACATCCCCTGTCGCCGGTTGATATTCCGGCCCTAAGTTTCCGTCAATGGTTTGGTTCCTCTCAGCTGTGGTCGAGTGTCCCCAATGGGAACTGGCAAATACTCGCGGGTTATCCCCTCAAAGCCCAACCCATTTTTTGATTCTAACCCAAAATAGTCCGTTGAACCGGCTGGATTGGACTCAAAACTGACCCATAGGCTTCCTAATTTGGTAGTATCGCACCCATGGTACATTTTTGTGGCCCAACCCACTGCCTCGAGATGCTTGTTAAGTGTCACTCCCCCCGCCTCCCTAGCTATTTATGTGTACTTGGGAGTACGGTACTCATCATGGTCCCGCCCCATAAACATTCTGCAGGTCCTCGAGATACGTTGTTAAGGCTACTGCGACCTCTATAAACCCGCGAACTCCACACCCAAGTCTATTATGAGGTGCCCATCGGTGTTTATGGGGTAGACATTACTCGTTGCAACGGCCGACATTTCCAGTAATTCCCCTGGACCAACTGCGACCAACCATGTGTAGTAATGAGCTCCCTTTCTCGCATCCACCATCAATCCTTTCGCATTTCCACAACCAAAGGCCTCAAATCCATCAATTTCCATTGGCTGTGTTTTCAGGGATTGCTAATTATTGACTAAGCACCCTCATAAATCATGATTAACTCACTGATTTTCAGTCATCGCCTCTTGTATATTCCTCATTGTCTCCTGCACACTCATGAATGTTGTGGTGAGATCCCCTACTTGAGTTGTTAAGGTGATCTTGGTTGGTTATGCTCCTACTAATTTTTCATCTTCCTCTACTTGTCTTCACGATTTTTTATTCGATTTGGTTTCTTCCGCATGATCGATGGTTATTGAAAACCTAGACTCTGATACCAAACTTAATGTAAAACTAAGAACTTTAATGAAAATTCATTGGGCTATAAACTCTCTTATATATGTACTATTAACTTAATAAATAAAAATAACAACTGAGGAACTAAAGACCTAGGGGTTGGCTTTTATAAAGAGAAACATTTATCTTACTAACATTTAAGAAGTTCCCAAAAGTGGGGAGAACCTCTCCAACAGTTAGATGATAGACATGTAAAATGATCACTTTTTCCCTATGACTTAATGTTTATTATTCTTAATTTTATTTTTAAACATGACTTATAAAACCAACTTTTGTATTTTAGGTCACATGGAACTCATTCACCAAATATATGCAAATACTAGGATGTAGAGCTCAAATGATGAACTACTGGAGAAGGATGTAAAGTTGTAAAGCACATGGGTCCTACATGGGGGAGGTTACATTTTAGAGGATAACTCTTGGAGGTTACATTTTTTATGTACATTCATGGCATAAGTTACAATTTCATATTAAATGTAAGAAACATCTCCTTCATCTATAAAAGGAGAGGTGGTGAGCTCATGTCATGATCCAAAAACTTGAGAGAATTGTAGTAGAGTGAAAGAAGAGAGCATTATTGGAGAAGTTAAAGAAAAGTTTAAGCTTTCTTCTTTGTTTGTAAATCTCATTTTAATCTAATAAAGTATATTTTATTCATTCTCTTATTTCTCCTGTCAAAGTATTTTCAATGTTCATGTTTTAGTTTATTTACTATGCTTAGCTAAATCTCTCCTCTAGGGATGGATGAAGCCACGAATGTATTAAATATGTAGACTCATATATGTATTTACCCTTATAAGCTTATTGTGAATGTTCATCTCTATATTATTATGATTGTATTATTGGTCTATGTCAAAGCGATATAGACCAAGTTTTGCGATTACAAATATAGTTTGATTATTAATCTTAAGATTCATATATTATTCACACTAAATGCCCAATTCTTAAGAGATTAACGGTTTGTAGTCAACGTTTATGTGCTTTTGCATTCCATGTGTTCAAACTTGAAGATTTTGTATTTGGTGTAGTTTAAAAATGAATTACACGATAAAAGATGAACTAGCTTGACTTGAGGTCGTAAAAACACATTTCTAGCTAAGGGTAAATCATGTATAGTTTATATATTTAGTATTATTTGTTGTGAAATATTTTCTCTAGATTTGTTATTCTTGATTAAAACCCGACTTTTGTCTTTGTAAGTTTAGAGTATTTTTTCATTTTTTAAAACACAAACCAAAACCATTTTCTAGTCCCATTCAGAAGTGAACGACACTCAATTTCAACATTGTCTAAGACCAGATTTTGACCGTTATCAAAATGACGTTGTTGCCGGATTTTGAACGATAATTAAAATGGGTTTTTTATTGTGTTTTTCTTAGATCTTGTGATTTTCTTTCTTTTGTTTCTCAAATAAATTAGTATAGCATTATTCATAGTATTTTTGTACCTTTTATTTATCCCTTGCCTTTTGAGGTATTTGGTTTTTGCGAGTGTTGTGCAGGAGACTATGAGGAAGAAACTACAACCCATTTTGACACTTTGCTCGGTATCATCAGAAATTGTTAAGGTGTAACAGTTAAAGAAAAAAGAAGCCTTATACGTTACCAACTACATCTTCTAAGTTATTACTCATCTAGTTAAAGGCAGGGGGTTGGTTTTGAAACTTTGGTGTATTAAAGTTGATAGGACAAGAGCATTTAAGTTGGTATGAAAATCAAAGTTGGTGAGACATTCTTAGCTTAACCATTTTTGCCTGGATCGTGGGTTTAAATACAGGAAGTCCAAGGCATGCAGTAAGGCTTGGATTATGGCTGCTAGTTTCACTTCAAAATCCTCAAGGTGACATCATACTGCATCATCATAAACCAAGCAACAACCATTAAAGCCAAAAGTTTGTGAAGTATTGCTGAGGTGTGGTATACTCGGGTCCGGTCTTCCATAATGTTGTAATTCAATTCATATAAGGAAAAAAAAATAAGAAAATAAAAAATATATAGGGTAGCATTATTTTTCTTCTCTCTCCTCTTTTTGAGTGACTTGTAATGAGGCAAAATATTGTACTCTTGAGTGAAGAGTGAATAATTAAAGCGAAGATAAAATTATATTTTTTCTGCAAGGGCTATATTGGAACCCACATCCGGGAAAGATATTTCTACAATGTCTACTTGAGCCAGAGAGCCCAGGTGTGCCATTTTAACGGTTTCATCAGGGTAAACAGCGAGCTCCTAAAAAGGTCGCCCTGCAGGTACACTCTACCACCGTACCCTCCTACGAAGTGGTAAATGTTTGTTCATGTGATTGATGCTTGCACAATTTAATATTCAACCTTAATAAAAGGGCAAACAAAGAATGGAATTTTATCAGGCATGTGTGGCACCACACACTAGGACCCCGGAAGGTCACGACCCGATTTAACATTTTTGGAATAAGATATTGACTTTAAAAGAAAACAAGATTAAGCCATAAATTACATCGATAGACAAAAAGGCTTAAAGAGCTCGGACCGGGAGCATTAGGAACACGCTCATTAAGACCCCTGATAGTGGTTACGTTTATCTAGAGGAAGTACATTCCCCGACATAACTAGTGTGGAAAGGTGATTCTAAGTGGTTCACCCCACCTTTTAGTACAAGTGCTTCTAGGTGACTAAAACTGCATGCAAGTTGTTATTGCTAAAGCGAGTATACACAACTCAATGTACGAACCGATCTACTATCAAGAATAGGAGCTGCCGATCCCTAAAACTGGGTTCACAACTTGACCTTAATTAAGGCCCATCTAAAAAGGTTATGGTGCCTATTTTTGTACGCATCATTCTTGTGTGATCATTATAGTACGCACATCTATTAGTGTATGAAAGAATGGTTTCGAATGCCTAGGTGGTGTGTCGAGAGACTTTGAGAATTTGATTTGATAGATATTCTAATCCACTTTGAGGTAGGCGAGTCAACCCAACTAGAGATTCCGATCTCGATTGATATGAGAGACTATACAAACCTTACCCATAGGGAACTCTTCTCTCTTGAGGGTGAGTTAGAAACCTTTGATTTTCCTGTCTCTCCATTGAGACTTAATTCGAGTCTTATTTTCTCATTTACTCCATTTAGTGTTCCACCCCAATCATTAGAGATGGGAGATGCCAATCATAATGAGAATGGTCAGGGACCCGTGCAAATTCCTCTAAAGGATTGCATGTTCCTAAAAATGATAAAACGTGCCACATACATTATTTTACCTCCTACAACTAGGCAATTTGAACTTAGGAATGCGCTCATTAATTCACTAACAAAATTCTCAGGAGGAGATGGTGAGAACCTATACGCTTATGTTAGGGATTTTAACGACATAATCTTCCTCCAAAAGTATAGGAATGAGAACGAAATGGAGGTCATGAAGCTCGTGTCGTTTCCATTTTCTTTACTAGGGAAAGCTAAGAGCTAGCTTCAAGCACTACGGTCAAAATCAATCTTGAGTTTTCAGATGCTTACTGAAGCGTTTACAAGAAGTTTTTCTCTCTTGAGAAAACTGAAACCCTTCGTAGGACCATTCTTAGGATTACTGAACTTCATGGTGAAAGCTTAATGGATTATCTTGAGATATATAAAGGACTGATCATACAATGCCCTCGTCACGGTATCAACTAATGGGTCCTAGCTAGAAATCTTTATGATGGATTGGATGCCAAAACCAAGAGAACTGTAAAATTCTTTTTCCTAGGGAAATTCACTAATAAGGATGATGTAGAGGGTTTGGACTTCTTAGAAGAGTTAACTAAAAATTTGCAAAACTTGGGGAACCATAAAAAAAACTGATATGCAAAAAAAGGGGTTTAATGTCTTTAGAGTTAGATCTAACTCTAATTTGGAAGCTACACTAAAGACCATCCTGCGTAAGATAGAGTCCTTAGAAATAGGGAAAAATAAAATATATTCCAAAGTACCCACTTTTCATGTTGATATGCAAGCTCGTGCTAATGTTAGATACTATACTCGGGATTGACCTTTGATTCAGGAAATCAGGGAAACTGGGATGGATCAGGTCAATATGTTTCATCAAATACCTTCCTCTTTTCGTTATAACCAGTCACATCATCAAGGGAATTCTTTAAGGAAGAATAATTTGAATAACTATTTTGGTAGACTGTACTACCAAGGGAGTAATTCAAATCAAAATCAAGATGGTGCATCCTTTAATCCCAATCACCAACCATTTCAGCAAAATACTCCTTATGTTCCTCCTCAGAATAGGAAACCGTCTTCGGATGATGGCATCTAAGCCCTATTGTAATCCAACAACCAGTTGATGCAACAATTCATGCAAACGAATCAACAATCCATAACTCAAATAGAAACATCAATTACTCAACTGGTATCTATGTTAAGTACTAGAGATAAAGGTACGTTTCTAACTTAAACCTAACCCAATCCAAAGGATCAAACCGAGAGTTCACACCCCGATCATGCAAATACGGTGATAACACTTAGAAGTGGAAATACTGTAGACAGCAAAGTTAGGATGCATGAGGACAAACCATGTGAAAGTCCTAATCCTAGTACTGAGAAAGTTGTAGAAGGGGGAGAACCTATGTGTGAAGAAACCCTTTTTGTCGAGGAAGAGACTGAGCAGGTCTTGCCAAGTAAGAAGATTATCGAAAATGATTTGCCTAGAATTCCTATAGTACCTTTTCCCCAATGGTTTTTAGTCAATATGAAAAACATTCCCAATGAAGAGGTCAAAGAGTTGTTTAAGAATCTTAAGATTACTATTCCTTTCCGCGATGCATTACGACAGATTCCTTACTATGCAAAACATCTCAAGGACCTCTGCACGTTCAAAAAACGTATGAATGATTGCAAGAAAGCTTTCAATGTTCATGATAGAAAAAATGTTATTCAATTGGATACTCAGGTTAGCTCTATAATCTTGAACAAAGTACCCATGAAATACAAGGATCTAGGAATGCCGACTATTTCTTATCACATAGGGACAAATCGCATCGGGAAAGCCTTACTTGATTTAGGCGTCAGTGTCAACTTGATCCCTTATTTAGTATATGAACAACTAGGTCTAGAAGGACTATAATGGACATATAAAACCTTGCAACTAGCTGATCGGTCTATTAGAATTCCTAGGGGAGTTGTAATAGATGTACTTGTCCAGGTTGACAATTTTTTCTATCTCGTAGACTTTGTGGTTCTTGACATAAACCTGGCAGAAGAACTAAATAGTGAAATACTTGTGATCCTCTGCCGGCCTTTCTTGGCTACCGCTAATGCGTTGATTAATTGCCGTAGCGGAGCTATGAAGTTGACTTAAGGCCATCGATTTGAATATCTTCAATGCAACTCAAACTCCGTTTGAAGATGAATCGGATGAGCACAACATGCTTGGTACTATTGTAAATAGTACTTTCATAGTTCAAATCCTAGAGACCCATTAGAAGCTTGTTTTGTACATTTTGGAGAGGATTTAGACGTTGATGACCTCATTAATGACTTCAATGCCTTGTTAGATTTTGATCCTGTTTTGGATAGTAATGATAATGTTGAAATGCTGAAGTCAAAGATCATGTTCCAGATGTGGAGGAAGTACTCACTAAGTTTGAACTTAAACCTCTCACTAAAAATTTCTAATATGTCTGCCTAGGTCCTAATGAGACTCTTCCTACTATCATAACATCCGACCTAGAACCTAAGAATGAAGATAAATTAATACGCGTATTAAAGGGAAACACAAAGGCTCTTGGATGGAACATTTCAAATATTAAGGGTATTAGTCCTTCTATGTGCATGAACAAGATAAAACTCGAGGATAATGCCAAGAAGTCCAGAGAAAGAAAATTAAGGCTTAACCCGACTATGGCTGAGGTTGTGAGAAAATAAATCTTGAAACTGCTTGACGCTGGGATCATTTATCCTATTTCGAACAGCCCATGGGTAAGCCCAATTCGTGTAGTTCTTAAAAAATATGGAATCACTATTGTGAAGAATGATCACAATGATCTTGTCCCCACTCACTTAACCATAGGGTGGTGAGTGTGTATAGACTATAGAAAACTCAATTAATTTACTCGAAAAGATTATTTTCCCTTGCCATTCATGGATCAAATATTTAAACGTTTTGCCGGTCATGAATACTATTATTTTCTTGATGGGTATTTTGGGTATATTCAAATACCTATCGCTCCAGAGGACCAAGAAAAAAACACGTTTACTTATCCTTTTGGCACTTTTGCCTATCACCGCATGCCCTTTGCGTTATGCAGTACTCCGGCAACATTTTAGCAATGTATGTTGAGCATCTTCTCCGACATGGCTAAGCGTTTCCTTGAGGTTATCATGGATGACTTCTCCTTCTTCAAAGATTCGTTTGACCAATGTTTCTACCACTTATCTTTTGTTCTTGCTAGGTGTCAACAGAAAAATCTTATTCTAAATTGGGAAAAATGTTACTTTATGGTACAGAAAGGCATAATATTAGGATATGTCATATCAGCAAAGAGTATTGAAGTAGATAAAGCCAAGATTTATGTCATATCTAATCTTCCACCCCCACGAATAGTCAAGGATGTTCGTTCATTCTTGGGGCATACAGGATTTTATCGACGTTTTATTCTTGAGTTGCAAAATCGCTCGACCCCTCTGTAATCTCTTTGCTAGGGACACCAACTTTTTATTCGATGATCCATGTCTTAAAGTTTTTGAGAATCTATGAACATGTCTAACATCTTCACCCATCATCTAACCACCAAATTGGAACGAACCTTTCGAGTTGATGTGTGACACATCTGACTATGACATTGGTGCAGTTTTGGCACAGCACGTTGATAACCTTCTGTGTATCGTCTATTATGGAAGTAAAACTCCTAATGATAGGTAACTCAATTACACAACCACAGAGAAAGAACTTCTAGCGATAGTCTTTTCTTTAGAAAAATTTTGTTCTTATCTTATAAGTTCTGAAGTAATAGTCTATATGGATCATGCTCCTATCAAACACCATATCTCCAAGAAGGACACCAAGCAACACTTAATACGATAGATATTATTACTTTAGAAGTTTGATATCAAGATTTGGGATTAAAAAGGTGTCGAGAATGTGGTAGCTAACCACCTTTATCGAATAGATAATTATTCTCCAGATAGGTCGTTACCTATTCGTGAGTCCTTTCTCGACGAGCAACTCATGTCCATTCACTCTATGTCCTCCATTCCTGATTTGCGGGCATAGAAAATTATCTTGCCACATGGCACTTTCCTAGTTTTTGGACCAAGCCAGATAATAATAAATTTCTTAGTGAGGCCCGACACTTCTTTTGGGATGACCCGTACCTGTTCAAATATTATTTTTATCAAATCATTAGGAGATTTGTCCCAGATTCTGAGCATACCAAACTCATTTAATTTTGTCACTCCCAAGCTTGTGGTGGTCACTTCAGTTCAAAAAAGACCTCTTCAAAAATTTTACAGTATGAATTTTATTAGCCTACGCTATTTCGTGACACTCATGGATTTATTTTGTAAGGCTTGTGATAGATGTCACAAAATGGGAGCCTTGTTCCATAGGAATATGATGCCACTAAACCCAATCTTAATCGCTGAACCATTCGATGTTTGGGGCATAGATTTTATGGATACCTTCACCTCATCTTCTTGATTCACGTACATCATTTTAACCGTTGACTATGTGACTAAGTGGGTTGAAACAATTCCTACCATAACCAATAATAGTTTAGTTGTTATCAAATTTATTAAAGGGAACATTTAATCTCATTTTGGTACACCGAGGGCAATAATTAGTGATTGGGGGTCATATTTTAACAGTCGAATGTTTGCGAACTTAATGAAAAAATTTGGAGTAACACAATATTGCTACACCCTACCATCAGCAGACTAGTAGGCAAGTGGAGGTTTCCAATCATGAAATCAAGAATATTCTTCAAAAAATGGCAAGACCAAACCGCAAAGATTGGTCAACTCGACTAAACGATGCTCTTTGGGCTTATCGTACTTCTTTTTAGACACCTATTTGAATGTTCCCTTAGCGACTAGTCTATGGAAAGGTGTGTCATCTTCCAGTAGAGTTAGAGCACCACGCATATTGGGAAATAAAGGCCTTGAACTTTAACATTGGGAAGATCGGTTTGTATTGCAGGCCTCAACTCAATGAGTTAGAAGAACTACGGAATGATACATACCATTCAACAAAGACTTACAAAGAACACATGAAAGAATTTCAGGACAAACATTTCTCAAAAATCATTTGAACCAAACCAAAAAGTCTTATTGTACTCTTCTAGGTTACATTTATTTTCTCGACAAACTACGATTACGATGGACTGGGCCTCTCATTATTAAAATGATATATCCACATGGGGCTGTTGTGGTTGAAGAACCGAGTACTGGCAAAATACAAAAAGTGAACGGACAAAGGCTTAAGCCTTATTATGAAAATTTTAGCTATACCAATGAATACTTCAAGATTTTATACCCTGTTTATGAGGAATGACATTCTTATCATTCTTACCCAGCTCTCAAGACAGTAAACTTAGTGCTAATTGGGAGGTAACCCAAGTTATATTAGGTACTATGTTCTAATTTTCTTTCCCATCATTTAAGGTATGTTCTCAGGCATTGAGGACAATGCTTCGTACTAGTTTGGGTGTGGGGTAAAATCGTTCACATTTTTCATACTTTTTAAAGGAAATAGAGATTATTCTAGTAATTTACGAGACTCTTTGGCAAATTTCTAAAAACATAGAAATATTTGATCGTGGTCTAATTTATTTGATCGTAAAAACCATAAAATTTAATTTTTTTTACCAAATATATGCTTAAAAAATGTTAGAGCACTATCCTAGGCTAGATATATTATCCTTTAGTTAGAAGAAGCTTCAAGTTGACTGATATTTCTCAAAAAAGTTGCACTTCACGGAAGTATTACATTTATTACTTTCGTTAGAATTTTGACCAATCTAAATGAATCTAATATTTGAGGTAGGAATGACCTAATACAAAGGAAACAACTGCTTAAGAATAAGTTCGGTCTTGAAATAATAGAGTAAGGATTTCTATAAGCCAAATAATTGAGTAAGGATTTAGAATTGAAAGAGGAAGAATTATTACCAATCTCGAGTATATTCATGAACTATGTGAAAGGAGTAAGAAAAATGTCTACTTGTGGGAATCCAAAGTCTAGGTTATGAAGGGGTACCAAATCCCGGTAACCTAAGCCAACTAGCTGGGGTTGTCGACCGAAAATTTATATACGGAGGCTTCACCAAAGAAAGCAAATACCCAAATGAAAAGGCTTATAGTTATGCCCCAAAATTAATAACAGGATTCAAATTAACTAAAGTACTTGTAAAACTGGCCGTTGAATTTGTGCAATAGCCATTTTCACTACAGTCGAGAGTATTAGAAAAATATTTGAAATCTCATCTAATTATTGGATAATATCCCAAGTTTTAAATAGTTTTTCGATATCTTATAGTTAAATATTTGTGAAAGAAATAAATTTAAAGGGGTTTTAATTCTTAAATGTTTTTGCCATTGTCAAATGTTGAAAAGTTAGATAAAATGACCTAAAGAGTTTTAAAACGACTATAATGTCCTTATTGACTTTTGTAGATATAGTCACTACAAACTCTTTCGAGACAAAACTCGTTCTATAGGGGTAACCTATAGGTTTAGCGGTTTGTTGTATATGATAAATGTAATCATTTAACCACGAAGGAGTTATGCTTTTATTTTTTCTTTGCTCGAAGACTAGCAAACTTTAAGTTTGGGGGTATTTAGATGGGAATGAAAATGACCACTTTTCCCCTATGACTTAATGTTTATTATCCTTAATTTTATTATTAAACATGACTTAAGAAACCAATTTTTGCATTTCAGATCATATGGAGCTCATTAATACTGGGATGTAGAGCTCAAAAGATGAACTGTTGGAGAAGGATGTAGAGTTGTCAGGCACATAGGTCCCACATGGGGAGGTAATATTTTAGAGGATAACTCTTGGAGGTTACATTTTTTATACATTCATGGCATAGGTTACAATCTCATATTAAATGTAATAAGCCTCTTCTTCATCTATAAAAGGTGAGGTGGTGAGCTCATAATCATGATCCAAAAACTTGAGAGAATTATAGCAGAGTGAAAGAAGAGAGCATTGTTGGAGAAGTTGAAGCTTTCTTCCTTGTTTGTAAGTCTGATTTTAATCTAATAAAGTGTATTTTTTTCATTCTCTTATTTCTCATGTCAAATTATTCTCAATGTTCATGTTTTAGTTTATTTACTATGTCTAGCTAAATTTCTCATCTAGGGAGGGATGAAGCCACAAATGTATTAAATATGTAGACTCATATATGTATTTACCCATATGAGCTTATTATGAATATGTGTTCATATCTATATAATTATGATTATATTATTGGTCTATGACCAAGTGATATAGACCAAGTTTTGTGATTACAAATATAGTTTGATTATTAATCTTAATTTTAAAAATTATTCACACTAAATGTCCAATATTCAAGAGATTAACGATTTGTAGTCAACGTTGATGCACTTTCACATTTCGTGTTTTCGTACTTCAAGATTTTGTATTTGGTTTAGTTCAAAAAAGAACTACACGATAAAAGATGAACTAGCTTCACTTGAGGTTGTAAAAACACATTTCTAACTACGGGTAAATTATGTGTAGTTTATATATTTAGTATTATTTATGGTGGATTATTTTCCCTAGATTTGTTATTCTTGATTAAAACCCAATTTTTGTCTTCGTAAATTTAGAGTATTTTTACCTTTTTTTAAACACAAACCAAAACCATTTTCTAGTCCCATTTTGAAGTGAACGACACTCGATTTCAACATTGTCTACAAAACCAAATTTTGACCGTTATCATTAGGCCTCATAATTACATAACTTCTAAATAGAAAAAAGTACATAAATACTAATAAACTATACAAGGAGTGGCACTAACTTTGGCAGTGGAAAGAGATGTGCCCTTTCTCTAGGTATATGTACAGGGTGTGCAAAACTGTGATATATCATAAAAGGGTTAAGAGACATGAGAGAGAAAAAACATAAAACACAAATAATGAGGAGAGAGAAAAAAAATTAACGATAAAACCTGCCTGAAAAATGGTGTAGTTGCAACGTTAGTCTTCTACTGTTGATTGAGAATTACCAATGGTTTGGATAAGAGTATAGGACAACGAGTCAAGCTGAGAGTTTAATTAGGGAGTCAGCTGATCCCTTCTCATGGGAAAAATATTTAAAATGACACATAAAATATGATAAGTTCACCTATAATGAGATTTTAATGGAATAAGAGTACGGAAAAAAAAGGGAAAAAGACCAGTCACCTTGAAAGTACCTCACTTTAGAAAATATAGACCATCCAAATCCACCTAAGTATAAGTTCCAAATAGATGAACTATCAAGAAGTGATGTTATTTTGAAGAAATGAGCTTGGATGGATTACTTTATACTAGGCAAGCTCTCACAAAATGAACTACTTTATACTAGACAAGCTCCTAACACATATGGCTAAAAGAGTATCGTGCATTAGGGGGTAAACGACCCATGAGAGACACTATCTATCAACTCTCCCCTCATAAGAAGAATACAACAATGAATTCTGCAGCCAAATATAGTCTTCATAAAAAGTAGGATCGATTCGTGCTGATGAATCCCCTGAAATCCACTAATCATCCAGATCTGTACGATCGACCCATCGTATCAAGAACTCAACATTTCCTGTAACATTTAATCGTCTATCCTGTATCTCATCGATCTCGTCACTTAACTATACTCTAGATGTAGGTGTTAGTGGATCTGATGGAATGTTGCCATAAAACTAGGTTAGAAGTTTGACATTCACCACCTTCGAACGAGCTCCTTGAATATCTAGCTCATAAACATTCTCTTCAATACGCTGAATGATACTGAAAGGCCCTAATTTTCGTAATAGAAGCTTGGAAGCCACATCTATGCGCCTCCCCTTTTCAATAAATAACATAACCAAGTCCCCAGGTAAGAAAATAACCTCCCATCTATGCCAGTCAACCCTCTCCCTAACTCTAGTATACACTACTTCTAAATGTCATTGAACCTCCTCATGTATAGCTTTAATAGACTCAGGGAACTTTGCAACACTATCTGATATTGGTACTAGTTGGGGAAATGGTACTAAATACAACGCCATATCTGGTGTGTAACCTATCATAATCTGAAAAGGGGATAGTCCCGTCAAACTGCTGATAGAACTATTGAAAGCAAACTCAGTTTGTGAAAAAGAAAAATCCCACTCTATAGGTCTGTCTCCTATTATACAACATAATTAATCACCAAGACCATGGTTGACACCTCCATTTACCCACCCGTCTACGAGTGAAAAGCTAAGGAAAACCGAAGCTTACAGCGCAGTAATCTCCATAATTTCTTCCAAAAATGCTCGGTAAAATGTCTATCCCTATTAGATGTAATCAACAGGGGAACCCCATGTAAGCGTACTACCTCCCGAAAGAACAGCGTATCCACGTGTACTGCATCCTCTGTCTTGGTCTAAGATATAAAATGCGCCATCTTAGAGAAGTTATCAACCACCACAAATACATAGTCAAACCCCTGTGTCCTTGGTAACCCCATAACAAATTCCATCGAAATGTCTCTCCAAGGGCTGGCCGGAATTAGTAAAGGCGTGTAAAGACCCGTGTTTTGCTCAATCCCCTTAGCCGTTGCGCATGAATAACACCTCCTAATAAAGGCATTGACGTTTCTGCACATAGTATCCCAGAAGTACTTTTCTTTTATCAATGCCATAGTCTTGATGATCTTGAAATGACCTCCAAGAGCACCTGCATGTATTTCTGTAATCAGCTGCTTGAGCATAGAAGACATCAGGATGTAAAGGATCATGCCCTTGAACATATGCCCATTCTAAACTATATAATCAACTTGAGATCCCTAGTTTTGACTACATGAGTCAAAAATTAGCTCAAAAATCACATCTGAGGGATAAAAGTCATGTAACTTAAAAAGCCCAAACACTGACGAGTGAAGAGTAACTAAGAAGTGAGTCATCCTGCTAATTTTGTCAACAAACTCATTCTCCTTACCCTTAATAAGCTGAATGTGAAAATCAAAGCTCTGAAGATAGTTAAACCACTTTGCCTGCCTATTCGTTGAAGTTCTCTGCAAGTTGTGCATGTGTGGGAGCACGTCCAAATCAGAATGAATGACAAACTCTCGATAAACTAGGTAGTGTCTCCAAAGTCGCAATGCCCGTACTATGGTCAGTAACTCGATGTCATAGGTATTATACTTTAGTGGTGTTCCTGATAACTTCTCCCTGAAATAAGCGATAGGCTTCCAAGACTGAGATAATATTGCCATAATCCCTGTCTTACAATCATCTATAGTAACATCAAAAACCGGTCCGAAGAAATTTGGTAATGTAAGAACATGAGTTATAGTGAACCTTTGTTTAACCAATCGAAATGCGTCATCCTCTTGTATCTACTCAAAAGGCGCATTTCCCATAAGGGACAAAATAGGGGCCATAATACTACTAAACCCATCAATAAATTGTCTATAAAATATAGCCAACCCATGAAAACTTTGTACCTTTATGGTCGTGGTAGGAACTGATCAATTCCTGATAGTAACCACCTTTTCTTCATTAACCCGAATCCCCTCAGATGAAATAACGTGCCCCAGAAACTGTACTGAGTCTACGTGGAACAAACACTTTTTCAATTGGAGAAATAGGCAGTACTGTCATAAAGCCTGCAAAACCCTCTCTACATGAACAAGATGCTCCTCTCTCGTGCAGCTATGAAGGAGAATGTGGAAGGAACGTCAGACAACCCAAAAGGCATAATCAACCACTCATAGAGACAATCCTTAGTCTTCAATGCTATCTTCCATTCATCCCCAGGCCGCATACGAATCTGATGGTACCCACTCTTGAGATCGAGTTTGGAAAAGTACCTCTCCCCATAGAGATCGTCAATAATATCCTCTAATCGCGGATTAGGGAATTTGTACTTCACCGTTATCTTATTTACCTCCCTACAATTAATACACATTCAATAAATCTCATCCTTTTTGGGCACCAATAGGGCTGGAACAGCTACTGAGGACATACTCTTTCTTAGGACCCCTTTAGCACATAACTCTGCGACCTTCCTCTGTAATTTTACATGCTCCGCTGGAGTCATATGGTAATGGGGTAAATTCGGCAACAGAGCCCCTCGGATCAAATCAATGTTGTGCTGAATATCTCGTAACGGTAGAAGCAATGGTGATTTGGGTTCCTGACATACATCAGGAAACCGATCAAGTAGTGGTTGTAAATATTTAGGAACTATTGTAGGAGCTGTCGACATTGCACATACCAAAGCGTAAGCGATTCCTTGTTTTCTTGCTTCTGTTAGAAAACTACCCGGCTTTGCAGTTGTTGTCTCTTCAGGCGGTAGACCTATTCACCTTTGTCAAGCCCCTTTCACATAAAAGTTACACATTAGGATACCCTATGTGGATCGCGTTCCTCTCCCACTACCACGATCTGCCCAGCAGTAAATCACACACATCCATCTTGATAATAGTACACAATATGAATTCTTCATACTCACCCATTTTAATCTTCACACGAGTAGGGGTAGAACCATGAAATCATTTTAGGCGGGGCTAAGAGTTTAGGGGGTTCGGGGGCAACGCCCCAAGGAAAAAAATAGTGGCAGTTTAAATAGTACTTTTTAAGCCTACACATAAGAAAAATACAAGGGAATGTATACAATGTGTAGTCGTTACATATCAAATTATCAAATGGATTTCCCTCCCTGTAGTGAAAGAAAGAAAATGATTGAAACCACGTTTATAATAGGTTAGTCTCTTCTTTAAAAACTTGGTCGATATATTTATTAATGTGGTTAACAAAATTGGGCGATCCCATCCAAAGTCGGCCTAAGATTTATTTTTGGCAAAGCCCTTTAAATAGAAAAAGATACATGGATACAGAGAAGGTTTTATGGCGAGTAATTAGAGTTAGTTTTTTTTAAATGAGATAGTTTAGTTTGATGTAGAAAATAGGCAAATTTGGTCAGAAAATGGACTTTGGTAAATATTTCTCATCATCTGTAGTGTACCTATTTAAAAGATATAAAAAGTAGTTTTCTTTTAGTGGTTCTAGTCTCTAAAGCGAGAAGTACAACGGATTTGTACTGTTGCAATAGGTAGTTATTCTACAATTCAACCGAGATAAGATATAAGAGTATGCAACATTTTTCTTTTGAGAATTTACCCCGGGCTATAGCCCAGGGAAATCTACTAGTGGCTCCGCCCCTGCACACGTGTACGGTATAATACTGTCACCTCTCCCATGGTACCATCCTTCTGCAACCAACTCATCGTAGCGACCTTGGATGGGGTACAAGTATTAGCCACAGTTTATCAGCCACACTATCTGAGATGAGGTTATCCGTCGAACCCCCGTCAATAATCGTATCCAACCCTTTTTCTGCGGCCTCTGTACTCGTGCAAAATAACGCATGTTTCTTCCAATATTCATTACTTTTGGAATTAGTGTCATTAATTTTTGTAAGTAATCCACATAGTGTCAGTGTTCACCATGGAACTCCCCTCTTTACCCATTCATGGAGTAATGGTTCTATCGTAATCGCCTCTTTAGGACGGTTTTAAGATGTTTCTCTCTTTACCAAGCAATTTGTCGCCACGTTAACCTATGTCGGCTCTCTCTCTCTTTCTTTCTCCCCCTCTCTCTCTCTCTCTCTCTCTCTCTGTCAGTGTTTTCTGTAGTTATGGGACCTCCCTGCTCACATCTATCAGCCACACCATACTGCCCCCTTCTTCGGGATGTCACGGCGTATCCCCATACATTGTTGTCGAACCCTCAGTGACGGTTGCCGAATTCACCGAGTCCCCCCCCCCCCCTCGTGGCCTATTTTGACACGACTCCCGTTGGCTTTGCCAGTCCAGTAGGGTCCCTCTCTCCATTCACGGGATTGTTAGTTTATGCAGAGACCCCCTCGTACTCATTCGTCTCCAAATTCTGCTTTATCATTGTAGTTTGTAAGCCCACTACTCTTCAAATTCACAGTATAGGTTTTGGTCTAGTATTGATCTTCTTTGATTGGACTTCATGATGTTTGGAATCGTCAATTGGGTAAACTTCTCGCATCAATGTCGCGACCCCATCGCGGGACATTGATCGATAACCTTTCAGCACATATCCGTCTTCCCCACCTACAACATCAATTGTATGGCGATCTTCTCTCTCCGTCATCTCCTTGTAGTGGTTCATCTCCAAACCTACTGTAGGAGCACGCTCCCGCTAACCACGAGGTGGAAGATCGCTGAAGCGCTCTCCGGTCAGGCCATCTTGCGACCTCCCTACTAATAACAAGCAGATCTTGGGCTGGGACTCGCCTAAACGACCATAGAGCTGTTGTGAGCACTAGCAACGACGAGGCATCCATTAGCTCCTCTACCTACGTGGAAATGCAGAAGCCTACGACCCTGAAGGGATATCTTAGAAATTGTACAAAGTACGTGAGCAGGGGAACTCCTAGGTCAAACCCTTCCTATAAGTAGAGGTTTAGAGGTAACCTAAGGGAATCTTTTCCTTCTTCTTCTAGTTCTACTTCAGCTTCTTCTTCTTTTATAGACAATTAGCTAAGTCAAAGAGAC
Source organism: Kingdonia uniflora (assembly GCA_014058105.1). Lineage (NCBI taxonomy): Eukaryota > Viridiplantae > Streptophyta > Magnoliopsida > Ranunculales > Circaeasteraceae > Kingdonia > Kingdonia uniflora. Next base: position 383,652 of record JACGCM010000664.1, on the reverse strand, counting down.
TGAGAGAAACCCGAAGAGAATCGAGTGGTGCCCTCCACCTGAAAGTATCAAGCCTGAAAATGAATATACAGTCATTGTTACCCCTATGAGGAATCACAGGACTACAATTGGCACCATCTGCCTTCCCACCTTCAACCTCTACCGAACAAAGATGGTGGTCTTTACCCGAAACCAATCCCAAGAGCATGCTATGGCCGAGATGTGAGCTTCCTTACTACAGTTATAAGAGCAGTTGTCCACTAAAGAGGACCAAATCCGCCAACTCCAGCTGGCCAACGATTAACTGCGCGACACTCTTGTCGCTGGACCACAACCGCTGCCAGCCGGCCCAGAGGTCTCTACTTCGGCCAGCGAGTCTACACCATGCAAAGCAGCACCTGGTGACGACATTTTTCCCCCAGTTCATGGCCCAGTACATGAACATCAACCCACGCCAGTTTACCACCCGTACCCGCCGTCACGAGGACCACCAGTACTCTCGCTCCGCTACACCATTGCCTCCCCCTCTCCCCTACGCACCATGTGAAGGTCCTAATTCAGCCACGACTCATTTACCAGCTTAGGCGCAATGACCCGCCGCTACCTAGTCAATGTTCCCCCAATACGGCCGAATGCGGCCCCCAACACCCGTAGCGGACTTCTTCGGAGCCTGGCATGGTGACGGCTACGCAAACCCCCCACAGTGGCGCAAACTATATAACCTTGATGACCCCTCATACCCACCCGGACATGGCTACCAACTCTACGCTGGACAACATCTCGCCTACAACGATAGATTTTACGAATGGTACCTCGGTATGCCTCCATGCGAACCACCCTACGCTCAGCACCATGAAAGCTACTATAACAAGTCATCTACCAGGAGTGGGGTCGCCACCAGATGGGACAATGGCATCAGCGACCAACAACCATTAACGGCAGCATATGTGGAGGCACTAATCAAAAATTTGCAAAGTATTGATCCTACTAGGCGGTAAACCAAGGAGACCCTCCATCGGATCCACAATACACCTTTTATTGCGGCTATCCAGAGCTACGTTCCTGGCCAGAGCTACTCCCGACCAAAGATAGAGGCCTTTACCTGGAGCCAAGAACTAGACCATCACCTCTCTAAATTTTAGTGCAGTGTCGACCTACAACATCAAACGGATGAGCACATTTGCCGCTTGTTCCCCTCGACCTTGTCCAGCGGGGACCTCACTTGGTTTCAGAGTCTTGAACCCAATTCAATCTCCATGTTTGAATAACTCTCATTAGTTTTCATCGAGAAGTACCTATACATCCATCAATCTAAGAAATAGTTAGCCAAGCTATTTTCTTTAAAGCAATAGGTCGGCGAAACCATCGACTCCATCCTCTCAAGGTTCAAGAGGGAGCTTATTCCCCAACCGCCCGTCTCACCTTCATGGGTACCTGCCTTTTTAGTTCTAAGCTTCGTGAGGCCTTGCACATGAAGTGCCCCAAAATACTTGAGAACCATTACGAGAAAGTCCTAAAATACCATAATGTGGAGGCTGACAATCGAGTTCCGCCTTGTAAATAACCACCCTCCTCAATATTGCATCTGCACCCTCGCCTGTCACCCGTCCTAGCACTTCTAAACACCTGAGTGATCTGTAATGCGACCTTGGTGACGGCAGGAATAAAAGATGAATGGGACGCGATCCCGCAATAAAATGGAACCCCCATGGGATGGATGACCAAGAACCCCACGCTGGGAACGGTATTTCCCCAACGACCTTACTCTCACATGGGCGGACCTCTTCCTCATAATCAAGAATGACTCTAACTATAAGAAAGGGCATCCCAAGCCTGACCGCCCTACATGCCTATAATGTGCACACCGCGACATTCATGACCACGCAACTGAGTAGTGTTATGATCTCATCAATATGAGTGAGACTTGGTTCCGTCAAGGGCGTTATACCCAGTATCTCACGTGGCCAATCTTACCTATCGACAAACTTCCTCACAGATCCCTCGACCAGCCTGTAACAGCCATACAGGCACAGGGGCATGTGGCAGCCTACAAAATGATTTTGGGGGATCTCCATAAAGCATCATCACGCCATGAAATTTCCAACTCCATAAGGCAGTGTTATCGCCTCACCAAGAACCAATGCACCCACGATATTGAGGCAAGCACCGAGATGCCACACGAGCATGCAATTTATTTTACCAACAATGACCTTAGTTTAGTATCCCATCCACATGATGACGCCTGAGTCATTTGGATCGTAATAGGTGGTGTTTTCGTAGACTCGGGCAGTGGCGCCACCATCCTCTATTATGACGCCTTCAGAAACATGAACATGCAAGATTACCTGGCACCATCTAAAATAGATATCTCAGGCTTTAATAGGTCCACTGAATGGGCCATGGGGGAGCTCGCCACTCAGGTACAGGCCGGATCAGTCGTGGTACCAGTGACATTTGTCGTTATCAATAGTCGTGCAGTCCATTACAATGGCATCCTAAGATACAACTAGATCCACACAATGAAGGCAGTCTTATCATCCTATCCTCAGGTAATACGCTTCCCCACAAAATTTGGCCCGTACTAGATACTAGGTTACCAAGTCACGGCCCATATTTGCTACGCCAACTCACTAAAAAATTTGATGGACCGTGAGAAATCCATAAAAAAAAGGGGAAGAGTATCGCTACTGAGGACTAGCAATGAACAGGGAACGAGCCCATGGCGGTGGACTCGTTCCCCATTCCTCATTGCCTAAACATGTCAATAACAATAGATGCACAACCCTTTGACCAAAATGGTGCAGTTATACACACGTTCTGCAGAGACTGAATGCCACCTCTGGTGGAGCCGGTCGATAAAATTAACCTCGACGGCCCCATAAGAATTACGTATATTGGTTCCTTGTTAATAGGTGATGAGTGTTCGGACCTTATCACTCTCCTCCAGTAGTACAAAGACATTTTTGCATGGTCGCTTGATGAAGTACAGACCCCGATGTGGCGTGTCATCACTTGCACGTTAACGACAAAGCTACCTCCGTCAAGCAGAAACCGCGCCGAGCAACCCTAAGGTTATGGGGAGCCAAAAGCAATTAGATCCAAAGGTTACTACAGGCAGGGTTTATCCGACCCATGGACTGCCCACAATGGGCAGCTAATGTGGTGGCCGTCTCTAAGAAGAATGGGAAAACGCAGGTCTATATCGATTTTACCGACCTCAATAGACACTGTTCGAAGAATAGCTTTCCTATGCCCCTCATCACCAGACTGGTCGATTCCATGGCTGGACACGAGCGGTTGTCTTTCATGGACGGCTACTCAGGGTATAGCCAAATACCATTGACAGCCCATAACCAAGAATGCACTTCCTTCACCACTGAGCAAAACCTGTACTGTTATATCGTCATGCCTTTGAGCCTGAAGAGCAGAAGATCTACTTACCAGTGCCTCATCACCACCATGTTTGAAGAATAATTGGGGGAAATAGTTGAAGTCTACATTGAAAAAATACACGTAAAAAGTAGGTTGAGCGGCGACCATCTCACCGACCTCGAGACCATCTTCAAAAAGCTGCGCTCCTATAAGATACGACTGAACCCGGAGAAATGTAGCTTTGGAGTCTCCTTGGGGAAGTTCCTCCGCCATCTAGTCACTCAACGGGGAATTGAGGCCAACCCTGATAAGATCCACACCATCGCATGTATGCCATCACCATGAACACTGAAGCAAGTTCAAGCCCTCGTGGGAAAAATTGCCGCGCTTAGCCACTTTATTTACAAATCCTCCTACAAATTTCGTCTACTATTCCAATGCATCCGTGAGAACAAAAAATGTCAATGGAACGACGAATGTGAGGTAGCTTTCCAGTACATGTTACGATACTTGGCCACTCCGGCAACCCTCAGTATACCAAAAGAGCGCGAGCTATTGGGCTTATATCTCAGGAATACAGATGAATCTATCAGTGCATTACTCGTCCGTATGGATAACCGAACTGAGAAACTGGTCTACTTTGTCAGTAAAATTGTCCTGGGAGTGGAACTGCGATACTCCATAGTGGAAAAATAGGCCCTCACCCTGGTATACGTCTCCCAGAAGTTACGACCATACTTCCAAGCCCATAGAATCAAGGTCATCACCACCCAACCATTACGAAAGATATTTGCCAAGAAAGATAAAAATCGCCGCATCGCGAAATGGGCAATCACTATAAGGGAATTTGACATACGATTTGAGCTGAGGGTCTCTATCAAAGGATAGGTAGTCATCGACCTCCTCACCTACCTCTCCATTAATGATGACAACTAGCACAATGAGGAGGCCGACGGCCATGGCTCCTATCCGAATAACAACGAGCCAACCTACACTAAAGGGGGGGGGGCTATACACGGATGGGTCTCTTAACACGGGTGGCTCGGGTTTGGGGATAGTGTTGGTTACTCCTACCGATGAAATAATTGAGAAAGCCATACGGGTTAGCTTCCCCCTCAGTAACAATGAAGCAGAATTCGAGGCATTACTGTGTGAGGTAGATTCAGCGTTGGCCCTGGGCATGGAAGAAATTTTTATCTTTTCCGACTCGCAGCTGGTTATTAACCAGCATAATGAGACATTCCAGGCCAACGAAAAAATGTCCAACTATATGGAAATCCTAAAATAGCGACTGAGCAAATTTAGAAAGGTCAATCTCGAGCACATTTACCGTGGTGAGAATAGGTACTCTGACGCCCTCACGTACTTAGCAGGAATCATTGGCGACAGACTTTAAGTTTTTCAGGTGGAGATCCTTGACAAGCTTAGCGTGCTTGAGCATAGGATAACGGCCATGCAAAACGATTGGCACCAACCATTTCTTGACTTCCTCGGGGTACTCCGAATCCTCCCTACCAACCGGTTGGCCGCCGAGGGCCTTTGTAATAGAGTAAAAAAATATACAGCCATTAACGAAAAACTCTATCGGATGAGCCTATATGTTCCACACCTCACCTGTATCGCTAGGGAAAGGGTAAAAAGGGTCATCGCAGAAATCCATGAAGGTGTCTGCGGGTCACAAAGAGCGGTCGATCCATGGCTGATTAAGCTCGAACAAAAGATTTCTACTAGACCACAATGCGACAAGACTTCATAATGTATGCGCAAAAGTACGACAAATATCAGTTCTATGGGCGCCTTATCCACACCCCTGCCATCGAACTCCACACCATGAGCCCTTGGCCATTCGTAAAATTGGGATTAGACATAGTCCGGGCACTCCCCATGGTGAGTGAGAGGCGCCAATGGTTGTTGATTGCGATGAACTACTTTACCAAATGGGTCGAAGCGATACCCCACGCTCGTATTAGGGAGGATGAGGTAATTGACTTCTTATGGAAGTACATTATCACACGGTTTGGCCTCCCCACAGTTCTGATGATCAATAATGGTACACAATTCATGGCAGCAAGGTCGCAAAATTTGTTCACCCTTATAACATAACAATCTTGCCCTCCAGCCCCAGATACCCCCAGGAAAATGGACAGGCTGAGGCTATAAACAAAACAATAATTAATAGAATCAGTAAATGCCTGGACGCATCCAAAGGTCGATGGGTCGATGAACTACCCCACGTCTTGTGGTCCAACCGTATGACACGGCGTAAAAGTATGGTCTTTACCCTGTTTATACTCACTTATGGCTCTAATGCAGTACTCCCTACCAAGGTCATTACCAATACTACAAGATCCTTAATTATTGGCACTGAGATCAATGACCAACTCCCCGCTAAGAACCTTGACCTGATAGACAAAACTAGAGAAGAAGCATCCTCCTGCATACTCAGGTATCAGGAAACACTAAAGAGAAACTATAACAACCGGGTGATCCCTCGGCAGTTCCGTGAAGGGGACTACATCATGAAAAAAGTCTTCCCTATAGCTTACAATCATAACAAGGGTAAACTCTACTCTAATTGAGATGGCCCATGCCTCATCTTCTGCGTGATCAATGGCAATGTTTACTACTTACTAAATAGTGACGAAGAAGAGCTCAAATCCCCCTAGAACGCAATGAACCTTAGCAAATGGAATCAGTAGTAATACGATATGTGTATATAGCTCACCAAAATATATGTTTTCAATTCCAGCTCCATACTCTTCTCACCATACTGGGGGCGTTCTTGAAGTAGGACGTCCTTGGAAAGACGAGAGTCACTTTTTAAAGTAAAAGTGCACTCACCGTATCAGGGGATTCCTTGAAGTAGGACGTCTTCACAACTACGAGAGTCATTTTTTAAGGTAAAAGCGCACTTACCATACAGGGGGCGTCCTTAAAGTAGAACGTCCTCACAAAGATGAGAGTCACTTTTTAAAGTAAAAGAACCCTCCACATACTGGTGGAATCCTTGAAGTAGGATGTCCTCACAAAGATGAGAGCCTCTTTTTGAAGTAAAAGTGCCCTCCCCATACTGGGGGTGTCCTTGAAGTAGAACGTCCTCGCAAAGATGAGAGTCATTTTTTGAAGTAAAAGCGCACTCACCATACTGGGGATGTCCTTGAAGTAGGACGTCCTCGCAAAGATGAGAGACGCATTTTAAAGTAAAAATGCCCTCCCCATACTAGGGAGGTCCTTGAAGTAGGACGTTCTCGAAAATATGAGAGTCACATTTTGAAGTAAAAGCGCCATCCCCATACTGGGGGAATCCTTGAAGTAGGACGTCCTCGCAAAGATGAAAGTGGCTTTTTAAAGTAAAAGCGCACTTACCATACCGGGGGCGTCCTTGAAGTAGGACGTCTTCGCAACCACGAGAGTCACCTTTTGAAGTAAAAGTGCACTCACCATAATGGGGGTATTCTTGAAGTAGGTCGTCCTCGCAACTACGAGAGTTATTTTTTGAAGTACAAGCGCACTCACCATAGTGGGGGCATCTTTGAAGATGGACGTCCTCGCAATGTTTAAGGTTAATAAGACGCAAAATAATGAATAGTCCTACGAGGATTACTAAAAATTTCGTTAGACACTTCGCGCCTAACTGACTCCCTAAGGTCGTTAAGACGATAATGCATACATAGTCCTCCGATGACAACTTAAAAAAATATTTCTAGGTACTTCGTGCCTAACAATCTTTCTAAGGTTGTTCAGACGACAAAGCGTACATCGTCCAATGAGGACTACTAAAAAATTTGTTGGGCACCTCGTGCCTAAGAACGTTTCTAAGGTCGTTCAGACGACAAAGCGTACATAATCCTATGAGGCCTACTAAGAAAGTTGTTGGGCACCTTGCGCATAACAGACTCTCTGAGGTCGTTAAGATGACAAAGCGTACAAAGTCCTACGATGACTATTAAAAGAAGTTATTGGGCACTTCGCGCCTAACAACCTTTCTAAGGTCGTTCAAACGACACGAGGACTACTAAAAATGTTATTGGACACCTCGCTCCTAACAGACTCTCTGTGGTAGTTAAGATGGCAAACCCTACATAATCCTATAAGGATGACTAAAAAATGTTGTTGGGCATCTCGCGCCTAACAGACTATCTAAGGTCGTTAAGATGACAAAGTCTACATAATCATACGAGGACTGATAAAAAAGTTGTTGGGCACTTCGCGCCTAACTGACTCTCTATGGTTGTTAAGACGACAATGCGTACATAGTCCTACGAGGATAGCTAGAAAAGTTGTTGGGCACTTCGTGCCTAAATGACTCTCTATAGTCCTTAAGATGATAAAGCGTACATAGTCCTACGAGGACTAATATAAAAGTTGTTGGGCATATCGCGCCTAACTGCCCCTTAAAGGTCGTCATGACGACAATGCGTACATAGTTCTAAGAAGACAACTAAAAAGGTTCTTGGGCACCTCACGCCTAACTGTCTCTATAGGATCGCACAAACGATAACACGTCTTATTCCTACAAGAATCACTACATATAATTGCACATAATCAAAAAATTTCTTCCATTTCCGCACTAACAATTTCAAATGCAAAACATACAAAATACAACGCTGCTAGTGATAAATTACATACAACAGGGGCATGACATCTCCCAAATCCCATAGCCTGGTCCTTCACAGCTAGCCTCCTTCACATCCTCAAGCTCCATGACCCTCAGGACCACTTCACGGCTGGACCAGGCCTTCATTTTGTTAAGCAAAATGAGATACCATAACCAATGCTTTCCAGCATTTTCCTCACCCCCCCCCTGGCAGAGAAGAAGGATCAACGTATGCCTGCTCCAGTTTCCCCGCCAGCCCCCGATGACTAAAATAGATCTCGGCATAGAACTCTACCCACGTGGCCACCCGTACTTCGAAACGCATTTGCAATCGGTTCTATATCTTCTTATGTGAAAGCTTGGTACTTAGAGTGAAACTCTAAATAGTGGTTACATTTCAAGCACTTCTAGCCCCTCTTATAGTCCCTAAGTGAAGGTGCATAATTAATTTTTTTGGGAAAACTCATTATTACGCCCCTTAAAAATTGCTGCACTTCTTCCAAGGCGGCCCCACACACTGTCACAATTTTTGGGAACTCCCACTTAGCATTTAAGACTCCCATGGCGCTTTAACTACATCAAAATTGGGCCCCCCATATATCCAGGGACGGGCAGCCTCCACAATCACAATCCCTAGTCCACCGATGACTAGTCCACCCTTTCGGGAGGAGTATATCCGAACTACTAAGTCTGAGATGCCGGTCGTGAAACTAACCACAGTACCCGTGCCAACTACTGTCTACATTGAGAGATGTTCCCACGATCATGGTAGCTCGTCCCACGAGGACTAGCCAAATTTAGGCAAGCACCCAACATTCAGTACCCACGAGCCTATTGGTCACCAACTACGTCCACAACAAGCAAACAAGTATACACAATGTACCCATAATATTTTAGAGGAACTATACGCACAACAAGCAAACAAGTATACACAATGAATTAATAATATTTTATAGGAACCACACGCCTACTTAATTTCGTAAACAACTAAATATATTGTTTTCCACATTACACGACCATGAAGGGCCCCATCCATACCACAAATTTACAACATATGTCTTTGCTCCTTGCCACCACGGGCCTTACCATACGACATTACAAATCCATTTACGAATGAGAAACTGCTCTTGCGGCCGTTGTATCCTCCTCAACCAATTGTGCCTCCTCCTCAGGGGTAATGTCAATTTGGAATCTGGGGGGCACAGGACCTTGTTGGGTAGAATAGCCCAGGTGGTGCAGCTCAGGAATATCCTGAGATTGACGCAGATTAAGCAATGGCGGCGCCAACGTAGCAACCCAACATTCGGTGGAGAGGCGAAATTCCTCCTCCAGGCGCGCCTTGCCCGCCACGAACTCTGCCATATGACTCTACAGCTCATCCGACAGTTGTTTCTCCCCTACGAGCTATTCACGGAGTGATTGCTCGCCCGCCTCCTTCTACAACGTCAACGCCTTTAGACATCCACGGGACACCTCAAAATCTCCCTTGAGCTCCAACTTCTCCTCATTCAACATTTTTACTCGTTCTTCAAGCCCCTCAGTCACGTTTGCCACATGGTCAGCTAGTTCGTAGTGTACGACCTCTTACACGAGCCTCTTTTGTTGAGCCCGCATCTCCTCGAGCCATAGCCCTAACTCGGCATTACAGTTAGCAAGATTCTTGCCACAAAGCAACGTGGCCTCTAAGGTGAGGGCGCACTGCATGTCAAAAAAATAATCTATTAAACAACGTCAAATAAGACCATAAACGTACACATTATATAGTTACTTATCCGAACAGCTGCTTCGACCACTGCGCGACGAGCACGAGGATCCTCAAGTACCTCAGCCAGATAAGCTTTCTTTTTATCCTTAGAAGGGGTACTTTGCACTTCCCCCTCTGATAGGCCACCCACAAATAGCTTCCCACTACCCATCGAGTGGGTCCCTTCCTCCACGAACGATTGAGAAAGCGGTTCCTTTTCCCTGCCATAAAGAGCATCTAGGTCCTCGTCAATAAGACCTTTAGCCACAGTTTTCCGCCGCTTCACAATTGAGGCATCTTTCTCCGTGTGACCACGGATACCCCTAAGACCGAGGCTCAGTTTAGCCACAAGAGGCGCTACTTACATCCAGCCATACGTATCCCTCCCCCTCGAAGCCAGAAACTGAGGCTTCATTCTAATACTCTTTACTGATTTGTAATTGTGAACACTCTGTACATAATAAGTATTACTTGTGGCACGTAAACGCGGCTCGTTATATTTCTATGTTGACCAGTACTTGCCCGATTCGAAGGTACCATCCAGGATATTCGTTAATACCTGACAATCCTTATTCCTGTGACCGAGCAAATACAAACAAGAATTCTTATATATCACCTTGGAGAGTGTCACACCTGCACGACAACAAGCAAATATTTAGATAGCACTAACAATACACATGATAAATACATTGACTATAATAATAATACGAAAAGCAACGTACATTTGGTGTTAAAAACAGTATGACGTAAATGACGATTGGGCCAATCATCAAAGTCAAAGGCACCGGTCACCATAACTGGATGACAACACCAATAGTTACCACTCGTAGGTAACTTAAAAATCTTGGGCTCGCCGGACTTCCGAGCTATATAGTATCAGTGCCTCATCTCAGGAGCACAGGTGCACATGATCTTCTAACACCTCAGTCCGGCCTTGCCCTCTCTGATTGGGGCTACCTTGGCTGCTACTTTTCTTGCATTGGCCGCTGTCTGGAGCTGCCATCACTCACGACTCGCCTGAAAGCGTGAACGGTTAACATGCAGCAACGCAGGCTCGTCCAATGCCGTGACCTACTCCGCCTCGTTCCCCGTACCCTCGGTGACCACATCCCACTGACGAGGATAATGCTTCATCTTATAAGCGACCAGAATGTTAGAACAACCGACGTTCCAACAAGGCGGTACTAATTAATTGATCAATTGGTACCCCATCATCAATCGATACAAGTTACCATTCATCTACCCCGGCGCCCGACCAAACGAATTTAGGCATTTCTTTGTTAGGTCTTCTAAAGGGAACCTCAAGCCCCCATCAAACTTCCTATAGTAGATGATGCATTGATTGGCACCAACGTCTGGCAGTCCAGCCATATCCACTCATTATTGCCACTGGCACTTGCTCGCTCATTGACTTCGTCTATGTACTTCATCCTTATTCCTGCACTCTCGTACTCGGCTAGCGAGCCAGGCAACCTCCACTTGCTGGGGTAAGGCCAGAAGTTTTTGGAGATACCCCTTGCCCGACCACTGATGATTGCCTCGTGAGCCGTATTCCCGGGCACTCTCCCACATACCACAAAATCTCCACACGCCTCAGCCTTTAAGTCTCGAGGGACTGAGGTGCCTACCTCATGGTCGCGACTGCCCCCCCCCCCCCCCAATTTTATAGGTATAGCAGCGCAAGGCGGTATGGTAGCAGACCCCTCCGTCTATGACTCCTCACCCGACAATACCATCCCTCGCCTAGTTCTTCCTAAACTTCGGGGTATAAAAACTCGTGCTCGGTGCCTAGACGTCCCTATACGAGCTAGGTACAAATGTCATATTTAACCTAAAGTACGAAAGGCATAATGGCCACAGGGCCAACTAGGGTACCTTAGGGATCTGCTACCCTTAAACCCTTACCTAGCCTTATGCAGCTGCCACCCACGACGTATAGTAAATGATTCATCCTGACATTATAGCTGTGCCACTCTTACAGTCTCACAATGCTATATAACCAAAACATCACCGGTTCTCCTAGCATTATATCATACCTCTACCTGTCATAGACAGTACTGGGCGAGAAACGCAAAATCTGACAAATAAATATGTATCACTACAAATCACGAAAATTGACTAGGGAACTCACCAATAGTTCCAATGTGCAATGACGGATAGCTCACGGCCCAAACAGATCATCATACCAACCAGAACCTTCCCGCACAGGCAGCGCTCCTAAAATACAGCAAGAAGAGAAGAGTTCCAATTCACTACAATTCCAAACAATAAATAGCCAAAGTTTTTCTCACTTATCAGTAAGTCCTCTTATATATGGATACACGGGGAGGCGATTATCATTAATAACTGGACCTACCTCAATATTGTGATGCATTACTCGCAGTGGCAGCTACCGCATGCCACACATTTTCCCAAATAATAATTAATCTTCTCCCTTCCCAAAGTACTAACAAACATGATGTCACACACCTCCTAGCACAACGACCGACGAATCCATGACCTTACCACCTCAGTTATCCTATACTATGAGCAAGACCTAAGTGGTGGCGATTGTAGGAGTACGCACCTGCTAACCACGAGGTGGAAGGTCGCTGAAGTGTTCTCTGGTCAAGTCATCTTGCGACCTTCCTGCTAACAACAAGCATATATTAGGCTAGGACTCGCCTAAAAGACCATAGAGCCGTTGCGAGCACAAACAACGACGAGCCATCCATTAGCCCCTCTGTCCATTTGGAAATGCAGAAGCCTATGAAGGGACATCTTTGGAATTGCACAAGGCACGTGAGCAGGGGCACTCATAGGTCAAACCCTCCCTATAAGAAGAGGTGTAGATATAACCTAAGGGGATCTTTTTCTTCTTCTTCTAGTTCTGCTTCCGCCTCTTCTTCTTCTAGAGACAACTAGATAAGTCAAAGAGATAGAGAGAAACCAGGAGAGAGTCGAGTAGTGCCCTTCACTAACGGAAAGAGAAGATAATGAAATAGAAGAAGAACATGCAATAACCCTACCCCCATAATTAAAGCATCATTTCATTTATTACCCTGTAACCACCAATACTTTTTAATTACCCTCTTTTATTACCTACCCGAAAACCAACTGTCAAACCGCTTAACTTCCAAGGCCAAACAGTTTTCTCAGCAAACGCCTCTATACCTGACTTTGAGACCTTCGCTGAGAGGGGGCAAATATAGTAGCCTGTTCGCAACCTTCTACCCCAGACAGATACTCGAAGGCTACTTCAAAGCCTACTTGAACATATCGAAGTCAAGACAAATCCACAAGAAAGCCTCCCAAAGATCATCCGAAAATGAAGCTTTGACTTTAAATAAACCTTGAGGAAGGACTCCACACATCGCAGCAGAAACACTTTAACCATATCCACACATGGTCAAAGTATGACGGGATAGGCAGTCAGCTCACTAGACAAGACGGTGCAGTAGTTGGTCCTTGCAGCTACAATGACAGGCCCAGCCACGGCCATAATGTCCAAGTACAGAGGCAGACCCAACAACTGTTACAGTGACAGTACCGATATTTTTGGCATCTATACCCCCGCCAGAATATCCGGATGGTACCCTTGTAATCTGACCTAACCTTGGTGACTCAGCCCTTCCTATGTTCTATAAATAGGAGAGATGGGGAACCAAGGAGGGGTTACAAAAATTCTCCCTAGCTCATTTGCAGTTTACCTTCGACCACCCCGTAAAACCCAATACTCGAACCTTCGATTACTCATCAGTAATATAAACACTCTTAAAAATCATCATCAGAGGTCGTAGAGCGTCACATTCGGGCCACTACGCAAGTATATTATTTATAGATTATTCACGCTCTAGATTATTTTCTTGTATTCCTTTTATTGAAGATTAACCCCGCGGTGTAAAAGTTGACTTCCCCTCCGAAAGAAGTTAGGCCCCTACATTTGGCACCGTCTGTGCTTCCCACAATACCAGTTTCCTTCCCCCCCCCCTTTGTCCTCAACTTCAACCGGTTATCTTCAAATTCACCTACCCTCCGCTCCAATTTAACCCATGTCGGCATCCCCATCGGCAGAGTGGCTGTCCAAGTAGCCCTGCTATCTCAACAAGTTGCTCAAGCCGAGGAGGGCCATCACGCACAACTTCACCAGGAACGCGAGAAATACTGGCTGGAGCTTGAAACCAAACGAAACCACCGCCTGGAAGATTATAGCAGACAGAACTGGGCAATCGACAGGCTGCGCAACACCGTCCGAGAGCTGCTCAGACTATAGCCTCTAGAAGCTGCTCGATCATCCCAATCACCAGACCCACCTCGCGTATCTGCCTGTGCCCGTCTGGGACCCTTACCAAATCTCGAGATGCCGCCAGTACATACCGGTGCCAAAGGTATTCCCCATACTATTCCCCCAACTAGTTCTATCCATCTCGGGATTTATCCCACAGAAGATTCGTCTAACTACACCCTCCGCTCCTCCAGACACCCCAGACGCCGTTCTGCTCAAGAACAGCTCGGGGAACACAGTGCCGAATACATGTCACATGCTCGACCTCTCAATTCTCAAATTCCTCAATCTCTCCCTCATCCTGCCTATGCCGCATAACAAGACTTTAACCACATAATATAGCCCATCATTTGCGTCAGTGCGAGCCCAACCCCCAACTCCTGGAGTCGACTGAACAACCCTCTTTTCCCTAAACTTCTGGCTATCGAAATACCCCCTAATTTTTGTGCTCCCAAACTCAGTAAATACCGCAACACAGACCCAAAATCCCACATTCTCGAATTCTAAAATACACTGAGCTTCTATTCCATGGCCGACTACCTGCTATACCGCCTTTTTTCGACCAGCCTTACTGACGCCCCCTTCGATGGTATCACAACCATCCAAATGGCTCGATCCGGAGCTTCAAGCATCTATTACATCTTTTCATCGCCCAGCTTGCCTTCAATAAAGACAGAGAAGTCTGAGTCGATGCTTTGTTAAATTTTAGAAAATCTAACAGCGAGACACTCAAAGCCTTCACCAAGAGGTTTCTTGACGAATCACGGAAAGTTGAGAAACTTGACTGCGCGAATGTTGAACTCACGTATTCTAATGCCCTACCAGATCATAGCCATGTAAAAGAATAATTGGTCCTCCATAAACCCCGAACACTCAAGAAGATACTCTCGAAGGTCAATGGTTATATCGACCTCGAACACCTTCATGATTCCTGTAAACAGAGCCAGCCTTCGAACACCACTAACTTCAATAAACCTCAACAAAACCTGCTTCCTACTCTAACACCCCTGATCACTCCTGTCTCATAGGAGACTGAGAGCCGCAAATGTCTTAGCATTGATAACAATGTTGAAGCTAGCAAGAAGCGACCGAAGCCTATTATACCCATACTTACTGCCCTTCTCAGTACCCTTCTACTGCACATACAGGAAGACCCCATCTGGCGTATCCCTTTCCCTATCAAAGTCATACCAGGCAAACCTTATTGTGCCAATCACAAATGTAATTGTCACCGTACTAATAAATGCTTCGCCCTCCAGTGCATCCTCGAGATCATCCTCAAAACAGGTCGTCTACATCAATATGTATCCGACCTTCCCAGCTACCTTGACGAGTCATACCTCAAGTCTCAACCCACCTCTGCTGCTGACCCGGCCGAGGTGCATATCTATCAAATTTGTTTCATCAAGGTCAACAACAATGACAGCGGCCATTTAAAGAGTAAGCGTAAGTGTGTCGAAGAATGTTACAAACTCACTTATTAGGAAAAGTTACCCGCCCTCCTGCCATAATCAAGCCTTCGGCCTCCACTCGAACGTATTTCTTTTATCGACTGTAATACTTCACACGTCCATTTCCCCCATTCTAATCCATTAGTCATCATGAATAAGAATGAGCACCCTGTCCTCCACACCATGCTGATTGATATAGGGAGTGCAGCTGATGTCCTTTTCCTCCAAACTGTTGAAACAATGAAAAAGACTAATCTCACTGCTGCTGCTAATGTCAAATTGAAAGGCATCAACGAGGTCATAGAAGTCGTTGTTAGTCGAATCAGCTTACAAGTCACCACAGGTCCTGTTACACATCAAACCAGTTTTCTTGTCATCGGCAAGAAGTCCGAATACCTCGGTATACTTGGGCATGACTGGTTCCACGCTATGCGAGCCATACCTTCGACCTACCATCAAACCCTTCGTTTTACCACTCCCGATGGTACTTGGAACTTGAAAGGCTCTCTGCACCTTTCCCGTTCATGCGAGCACCCAGAGATCGATCAAACCCAGAAACTCGTCAGCCACCCATAGCAATCATTATCTCTCTCTTTCCCCACACCTTCGACAGATGCAACCTCACCTATCAAACCTATTGTTTATATTGAACTCGACGGTCCTGGTCGAGGTACATCCATTGGAACTTCTCAAGACGAGGCAGAGTGCCTCGAGCTTACAGATTTCCTTCGAGCAAACAACGATGTCTTTGCATGGACATTTCAGGAGATGCTCGGTGTTGACCCCTGTTTGGCATACCATCGCCTCGACCACACTCCCTATGCCCTAGCAGTAAAACAGAAGAAGTGTACTCTGGCACCATGACTTCGAGAAGTAGTGAACCTTGAAGTAGACAAGCCCATAGTCGCAGGTTTTATCAGAGAAGTGAAGAATGCTGATTGGATATCAAATATTGTGGCAGTGCCCAAGAAGAACGGTAAGATCTGAATCTGTGTCGACTTCACAGATCTCAATAAGTACACACCGTAGGATAGTTTCCCCCTCCCAATCATCTCAGCATTCCTCGATGGCACTGCTGGACACGAGCGCCTATCAATGATGGACGCGGCCTCAAGTTACAATCAGGTACCCCTCCTCCCCGAAGACCAACTTTAAACTTCCTTTATCACTGAACAAGGCCTTAACTGTTTTAATGTAATGCCCATTGGCCTTAAAAATGTGGGAGCCACTTACCAATGCCTTGTCACAACCATGTTTAAACCCTTGCTTGGCAAGTCGCTCGAAGTTTACATTGACGGCATGTTATGCAAGGGCCTCCAAAAATAGACCCATATTCAGGACCTAACCGAAGTCTTTTCGATACATCGAACATATAACATAAAACTCAACCCAGACAAATGCCAATTTGGTATTTTGTCTGGTAAATTTTTAGGCCACCTTATAAGTAAATAAGGTATCGAGATCGATCTCACCCATATTCGAGCCCTCATCGGCATGCCTTCGCCCCGAACCAAAAAAGATGTCCAAAAAGTGGCTCGTAAAATTGTGGCCCTCAACCATTCCATTTCCAAATCTTTAGACCGTTGTGCTTGGCTCTTTTCTCTCTTATACGACCAAGGTGACCACAAAACAAAAAAGAAAAATGACCCCGAGATCAACTGGACAGCCGAATGTGAACAGGCCTTCCTCGAACTCAAAACTTATCTTGCCAGACCACCCATTATGAGCACCCCTATCGAAGGCGAAACACTCTTTTTATACCTCACTGTTACAGACACCTCTATCAGTTCAGTACTTATTCGACTCGACTCAAACGTCGAGAAATTTGTATATTTCATCAGCAAAACTCTAACACCCGCAGAAACTTGGTATTCGAAACTTAAGCGTTTGTTCCTCACACTTGTTTATTCAGCCCGCAAACTCAAACCATACTTTCGAGCCTACCCCATCCATGTTATAACAAGTTACCCCCTTCGAGAAGTACTCAGTAAAAAAGAAAAATCCAAACGAGTACAACAGTGGTCTGTATACCTTGGCGAACATGACATTACATTCGAGAAGCAGATATCTCAGAAGGGCTAAGCAGTAGTAGACTTCCTTGCTGACTTCCCGGTCGAAGATGTCGATTGGGAAGAACATGATGATGACTTAACAAAAGAATAACCCGAAGCAACAGATCCATGAAACCCCAACACTGGTTAGTGTCTATTCGCAGATGGATCCGCTGGGCCTAACGGTTCAAGGATCGGCATAGTCCTAGTCACACCCACCAATGATCGAATAGAGAAGGCAGTCAAGCTCAACTTCGAATGTTCCAACAACGAAGCTGAGTATGAAGCTTTGATTCGTGGCCTTGACCTTGCCCTCGAACTTGGCATCCCCAAACTTGTAGTTTTCACAGATTCCCAACTGGATCAGAGATATTACACAGGTGAAAATCAAGCTAACGGTCGCATGGCAGAATATGCTACTCCTATTC
The DNA here is from genome assembly GCA_014058105.1 of Kingdonia uniflora. Lineage (NCBI taxonomy): Eukaryota > Viridiplantae > Streptophyta > Magnoliopsida > Ranunculales > Circaeasteraceae > Kingdonia > Kingdonia uniflora. The sequence goes on along the minus strand of JACGCM010000664.1, from coordinate 365,766 downwards.
GACAGCGCATGGACCGTTTCCCCGAGAGATCTTCTATCACTCATTACCCTCGATAAGAAAATCGACATGCAGATGCCCTCACCTACATAGCAGCTATGTTAGGCCAATCAGAATCCCGGACCTTTCATATCGAAGTACTCGAATATCCAAGTATCGACTAGATGAAAGTCAATTCCATTAATACTAGGCGCGAGAGTCTCGATTTGGACGACTGGTGAACACCATTCCTCCATTACCTTAACAATACAACCCTCTCAGATGGCGTCCTCCTAATTGAAGTACTCAAAAGCCAGATCAGAATCCCGGACCCTCCGTATCGAAGTACCCAAAAGCCAGACGATCGTTGTTTGAAAACTGCCGAAGATACACTATCCACAAACATGAGCTACATCGTAAATCCCCAAATAGCGTCCTCCTTCGATCTATATCTCAAGCCGAAGCCTCTACTATTCTAGCCAAACTCCATGAAGGTACCTACGGTGCTCACACTGCTGGTCGTTCTATGGCCCTTCGAGCCGTCTCTTAAAGTTTATTCTGGCTGAACATGAAAAAACAAGCCAAAGAGTACGCCAAACACTGTGAGAAATGTCAACGCCATGCCCATAACATACATTGCCCTTTACAAGACCTCCATTTTAGTCAAGTCTCCTGGCAATTCAAAAGATGGGTCATCGATCTCATCGACCCCTTCCCTAAAGCCTCGGGTAGCAGAAAAAATATCCTTGTTGTCGCAGATTACTTCACCAAATGGATTGAAGTTGCACCTTTGTGCCGAACAAGAGAAGAAGAAGTTATCAAATTTCTATGGGAAAACATTATGACACCCTTCGATTGCCCCCATATGATTCGATACGACAATGGTCCCTAGTTTGTCGGCAGCAAAGTCTAAAAATTTCTCATAAAATACAACATCATCCTCTCCCCTTCAACAACTTACTATACCCAAGGAAATGGTCAAGTTGAAGCCATCAACAAAACCATAGTCGACGGTCTCAAGAAAAGAGTTGATGCAAAGAAAGGTCAATGGGTTCAAGAGTTACAGCATGTCCTCAGGGCTGATCGAATAACACCAAGAAAATCTACAGGCTGTACCCCCATTCTTCTAGCATACGGCACCAAAGATGTGTTCCCTACTCAATTCAAAGTACCTACACGAGATTCTAGCCTCCCAGACAAAGACAAGGAGTTGAGCTCGGGTACAACACGTTATGGATCGACAAAACCAAAGACTGAGCCATCGCCAACCTTGGCTGTTACCATACATCACTTCAGAACTCCAATAACAAGAGAGTTTGACTGCGAAGTTTCAACAACGGAGATCTGGTACTTCGACGTGTTAACCAATCCTCGAAGCCTCGGAATGCCGGCAAGCTAGCAGAATCCTGGGAAGGACCTTATGTTGTGTACGATAAAAATAATAAGGGTTTCTACTATCTGATGACAGAAGATGAAGAGCCTTTACCAAATTTGTGGAATACAATGCAGCTGGTCTCCTATAACAACTCACGACCTCAACCTTGTACAACTGATATAACACAGGATAATCAATAAACAGTTTTTCCACCCATACTTCGTCTCCTCTTTTCAATAAATTTCTTGGTTTAACTTAGGTATCATGTCAACCCTTCGACCCGACTGATACTTAAGAGCGATCTTGAGATTTTTCAAACCTCAAAATTTGAACAAACTCGAGAGGCAAGAATGGCTGAAAGATCGGACCCTCGGGAATGCATTAGGGGCGAACAGTTATGCTTCGTTGTGGCTAAGGCCTTCGAAGTCCAGTCGATTTCTTGGTTTCTTCTAAGTATCATGTTAGCCCTTCGACCTGATTAATACTTGGGGACGACCCTGAAATTTTCAAGCTTCTAATTTCGAGCAAACTCGAGGGGCAAGGATGGTCGAAAGACTAGACCCTCAGGGATGCAATTGGGGAGAACAGATATGCTTCAATCAGGTTCAAAACCGTCGAAGTCTAGTCCATTTCTTAGTTTACCCTGGGTATCATCTTCACCCTCGCCCCGACTGATACTTGGGGGCGACCTTGAAAATTTTGAAGTTTCCAGCATTCGAGCAAACTCGAGGGGCACGAATGGTCAAAAGGCCAGACCCTCGAGAATATATTGGGGGCTAACACGTCTTACTTCGTTGTGGCTTAAGCCTTCAAAGTCTAGTAAATTTTTGGGCTCCTGAATGTATCACATCCCCTCAGCCTGACTGATACTTGGGGGCGACTGCGAAAATTTTCAAGCTTCCAACATTCAAGCAAACTCGAGGGGCACGAATGATCGACCGATCAGACCCTCGGGAATGCATTGGGGATAATCACTTCTTACATCGCTGTGGCTTAGGCCTTCGATGTCCAGCAGATTCCTTAATTTCAAAACAGGTATCACAACATCCTCGAAGCTCTTCAGGGTTCAATCACTCTATAGTCATTCGACAGAAACACTATATGCAGATAATATTGTACAAGAATATCAGCAATTCTACTAAATGCAAGAAGATTCAAAGCATCATACATCAGATAAGCAGTTTCAACACAACTCAAGCTAAGCCATGCATAAAGAGTTTGGTGCAAGCTAAGCCGATAGAATAAGCCTCAATATTTTAACAACCCAGAACAAAGCAAGGCCAAAACAAGATAGCAAATTTAGTTCATAACATCAGGCATAAATTCAAAAGCAGTTCAGACTCAAATTTAGAAGTTTAATAGATAAGCAACATCAGTATAGTACAACAACTCATAGAAATACCAAGTTTAAAGACCAACTCCACAGAAAAATAAACATGGTTTAAAATATTACAACTTAACAACAAATCAGAAAAAGCAGGCAGAGAACTCTAACAAAAATACCTCATATCGGCGCGGCCGCATCCTCTTCCCTAATAAGCCCTTCAGCATCCACAGTCGAGGGCCTCGACCCCAAACCATCTGCAATCACGTTAGGCGAAGCCCCAACAGTAATACCTTCGCCCAGAAGAGTCTTCATGCCCCATCCAGTACCTTCAACATCAACTTCCATCCCTCCTTCATTTGTCTGCAAAGACTCATCAGCAACAGGTTCTTCCTCAATAGGAAGGCATTCAAAAGTATCAGGATCAAAACCCTAATCCTTAATAAACTCTTTCAGCCTGACAGTCACTTTACATTCACCATCAAACTGTGCATGGTACAGCACCTTCTGCTCTAACTTTTCCTTCTTCGTCGCAGTAAGCTTTGCCGTCCACACTCGCTCCTGGTTAGACCGTTGAACCTCGGGCCTCTTATCGAAAGAGTCAGTGATCGCCGCCAGATCTCGCTTCAACACTTTAATCTTAGACAACAGCGATGCTTCAGTCCCTCGAGCAAGATCTAGACTTTCAACCGCCTGCTGCAGCTTCCCATTTACTAAACTCATTGCCTTGTTTAAAGACTACTCCCAAGCATCCGTCTGCAAGAATATTCGAGCAATCAGTACCCCTCGAAGCTTGAAAAACTTAAAAAGAAATCTCAGAATCTCACAGATGAAATTAATAGACAGTTACCTGAAACATACTCCTCTTCATTTCCTTCAAAGCTTCATTTGGGTCACTTTGCAGAGTTCAGCCATCGAACCATATTTGGCTATTACTTGTTTTCGTCGCTCAGCCTCTGTCATCTCTTCATCCTCATCCGCTGCATCATCTTCCCCTAACGCCCTACGCTTTTTGCGCTGACCAACCTTCTACTATTGTACCTTCGGAGCCTCGGGAGTGACCTTGCCTTTCTCAGCTGGTGTCGGCGCCTTCCTCGACCTCTGTCTCAAAGCGTTACTGGCCACTTCGGGCACCGGCACTACTTGCCTCGACTCCCTCTTCGACTTCGGAACATACTAAACATTCTGTCATAACTCATCCCCCTCCCATCTCTCCGAAAACTTTCGAACCACCTTCGCCTATCCTCCTCTTCGATGGCTTTGGCGTATTGGGTACATTTCGAAGAAGGGAGTCCGTCTTCTTCCTTTTTTTCCTCTTAATACCAGGACTTTTGAAAACCGAATTAACCCACACCTCACTAGCTTCGAGCAAGGCATCAATATAGTTCCTCGGGTTGTCCCAAGACAGATTCTTCGGACCTGCAAAACAAACAAAATATGATCACTGATTATTTGAGAAATACATCAAAAACAAACTTTCGACAACAAACTTACTCTGATTATAGATCTTATGGTGGAACTTATCAAGGTCCTCCCCTTCAACATTCCCATAGTTACCCCATACTATAAATAAGTCTTTATTCCACCCCCGACCCGTCGAGCACAGATCAAAAAGCAAAGGCTTCTCAGGGTGATATTGGATGTGGTAGGTACCTGTTTTTTGGTTCACCTTCCTCAAGTAAAAGGATACAACATCGAACCACTTAATTAAACCCCTCCCCTCACCACTCAATATTGCATTCATGCCCTCAATTACCCTCATCATCTCATAAAAATTTCAATTCATCTGAACCGGGGCAACCTCCCAAAAATTCAACACCACTTTCACTAGCCTTCGGAGAGGAAGCTCCATTCTCAACCGAATTTGGCCTCTATATGCCATTATCCCATCTCCAGGGTTCGATTTAAAAGTTAACTCTGCTTCCGCCACACTCAACAACACCTCCACCTTTGACAGCTCCAGTTTGGCAGGAAATCGATCTAATCTTAATTTATCTCTATCCAAAACAGCACCTTCGACCCTATTCGACTCAGTCAAATCCCCACTTCGATCACTCTGTCCCTCTTCTCCCTTTTCACCACAAGAAGGCCGAGCATTGCTCACGCCTCTCTCCCCCCACACTATCTCATCCTCTTCACTATCCTCAGTCACTAGTGTCTTACAACGTCTCATAATCAGAACCTCACCAGCTGGCAACACCATGGCCAAAGGGGCATCGTTAACTACATCTAACACTTTTAAGTCGTTTCCCTCATCCATGGGAGCCCGACCAGAGATACTAGCTCCAAACTCTTCGATTTCCTCATCTATCAGCCTCTGCCTCGAAGATCGACGGGTATGTATCTTATCCTACAGAAGAAGAGACACGCAATCAGATCGATATATTTGATAATTATGTGTCAATAACACATATCCCTTCTACCCCCTCCAACAGATACAAATACATTCGAAACCTTGATCCTAAACCCAGTCCCTCCGCCAAGACCTTCAAAATCCCAGAATGGGTTGGAACCCAGACTCATCAATTTTCTTATCCTCGAAGATAAACTACAAACTTCAAACCCAGAAGATTTTACTTAAATACACAGAAGGCAAAGCAAAATAATAATAGACAGAGATCAAGTGACATACCTGTGTTAGAAGATAGATACTCAAAATAATAAGATCAATGCAACAACTTTAGTAACTTCTCGCAAACACCAACACTAATAGGGTATGTTCTCTTCCTCTCACTCTCTCTAGTTTTTCCCAATGTACAGTAAGGTGGTTACTTCTCTCACATTTATATACCTTCTCAGAAAACCAAAGCCGCCTCGATTTTCAAACCACTATCATTACCAGGCCCCCACTACCCCAGCTTTTTGACTGTAATGTGATTTAACTAATTTACCTCTCATATCCCACACATGTGAACTGCACGCTCACTTCAAGTTATAAAATTAAAGCCTCTCGAACCTTTTTTACCCTCACTCGAAGCTAACCAATCAAATCCCAACATGAAATCACAATTTTTTTGAGAAACGAGAAGAAAAATAATGACTACCTGTGCGGCACACTGCCCCAGGCGCACTTACCATTCTGACAGACCAGCTGTCCGGGCTGTCACTACGACCAGTCAAATCTAACAAAACCATCGACGCACCCACGTCTCATCCACGAATAATCGATTCCCGAATATATCGAACATTCGGTCAACAACACATTCGCCAGTTCAAACCTTTATGTCCGTATTACTTTGGCAGATAATCTGCCTACTTCGACAGGTTACAATTTTTTACTTCGACCGATTAGACTTTTACCTTGACAAAAATATTTTCTACTTCGACAGATCAGCCTCCTACTTTGACAGATTACAATTTTTGACTTCAACAGTTCAGAATTCTACTTATACATCACAATCTTACTCTGACAGATTACATCCTTTCCTACGTCGACAGTTCTAAAATTTATATCTACACAGATCGGACTCTTACTTCGACAGTTCAAAAACCCTACTTTGACAAATTATACTATTACATCGACAGCTCAGGATACTACTTCGAGAATTCAGAATCCTCCTTCGATAAATTTTAACGTTACTTCGACAATTCAGAATTTCTGTTTCGATATTTTAGACTTTTAGCGCAACAGTTCAAAGTGTTATTAATAAAGAGCCAAAATACAACTTCCATAATAATTCAAAATCCCAATTTCATTCAGAAGGGCAAAGATATCCAGTCACAAATTACAGTCCAAACAAAAGAGGGGCAACAACAAAAGAAAACCAAAGACAGACCAACCAAACACCCAGCAGTACAGTCGAAAGAGACCCTAATTATCAGCGGGGTGCTCATCCTTGACCATAGCCGTAGCACCAGCATCTTCCTGGTCCACCATTTCCTCCGTAAATGACTCAAGCAGGGACAACCGGTATCTGGGAAAGGGTCCCATCATCTATAATATTCCCCACCAGTACGCGAAGGGCATACCAGCAATAAGTGCCCCGGGTTCTACTTCAAAAAGATCAAACATCTAAGTATCAATCTCCTATTTAATACCAAACCTCCATTGCAACCCCAACGTCGCCTCTTATATTCGCCTGACCCTTGCTTCTACCTGGTTCTCATATGCGGGTAATAGAGCTTGACTCTTGTTTTGAGAAGAAGAAGAAACCATTTTGATCTAAGCAAGAAAACATAAAGATAAAGAAAGGCGAAGAAAGATGAGAAATCCTCTTTACAACAGCCCCTTTTATACATGATGGAAGATTTCGACTTTCCCTCTTCCCAAACCAAATTAATTGCGATTTTCAAGTCCTCTCCTTAAAAACTCAGCAGCCTGACCTTTTTATCTTCTTAGACGTAACTGATTCGTCTATATCTGCACTCATACCATATTCCCGCGGACCTGCAGCCGAAAAAATCCCCAGTATCGAATCATCGACCATTTTCATACTTTGACTTCAATCTCTTGTACCGAGTCTTCACTAATACAGAGTTGATTACCTTCGACCATATCATTATATTTCGATACCATTTTTTTACCCCCTATTAACAATTCGATGAGATACACTTCTTACCTTGCTTACATGTATATTCTTCTACAATGCCTAATCAAATTTAAACACACAAAATTTTAGAAAAAGCATCGTTTCCATTCCATTCTTCAAAGTACAACAACCAAACCAACAAATTTACATAGCCAACTACATTCAAACTGTAGCAAAAGCAGAAACCTCCAAACAAAATTTTACAAAAAACCCTGTACAGCCACCATCACCTTCACTTCTACCTTAAACAGCAGCCCTACTTCCAGAAGATCCAGTTCCACTCATCGAGTTTTGTTCCTCCATATCCTCTTCTGCACAAACGAGGCACTCGGCTAAAGCCAACAGAAAGAGGTACCATTTCTCCGAAGTTGTAAAGTTGTACTTCAGTTGCTCCTACAGATGACCATATGGCTCCTCGTTGATGAGCTCCCCCACCTCTGCCTCCACCAAATCGGGTATGTCCCAGTCCAGATTATGATGCCCGAAGAACTTCATATGCAATTCAGCAGTCTTCCGACCTACGTGACGATCCTGGACGAACCCCATCCTTTTCTGGCAGTGCGTATTGAGTGTGGTATCCATAGAAGTTTTCAAATTTTACAGAAGAAAGAAAAGATAATGAAATAGAAGAAGAACATGCAATACCCCTACCCCCATACTTGTAGCCTCATTTCATTTATTACCCTATAACTACCAACAGCTCTTAATTACCCTCTTTTATTACCTACCCAAAAACAAACAGTTAAACTGCTAAACTTCCAAGGCCAAACAGTTTTCTCAGCAAATAGCTTTCTCAGCAAACAGTTTTCTCAGCAAACGCCTCAGCACCTGGCTTCGAGACCTTCGCTGAGTGGGGGTGAATGTAGTAGCCTGTTCGCAACCTTCTGCCCCAGATAGATACTCGAAGGCTACTTCGAAGCCTACTCAAACATATCGAAGTCAAGACAAATCCACAAGAAAGCCTCCCAAAGATCATCCGAAGATGAAGCTTCGACTTTAAGCAAACCTCGATGAAGGACTCTACACATCGAAGCAGAAACACTTTGACCATATCAACACATGGCCGAAGTATGATGGGACAGGCAGCCAGCTCACTAGACAAGACGGCGCAGTGGTTGGTCCTTGCAGCTACAGTGATAGGCCCAACCACTACCACAGTGTCCAAGTACAGAGGCAGACCCAATAACTATTACAGTGACAGTACCAACATTTCCAGCGCCCATACCCCCGCCAGAATATCCGGATGGTACCCTTATAATCTGACCTAACCTTGGTGACTCAACCCTTCCTATACTCTATAAATTGGAGAGATAGGAAACCATGGAGGGGTTACGAAAATTCTCCCCGGCTCCTTTGCAGTTTACCTTCAGCTGCCCTGTGAAACCCAGTACTCGAACCTTCGATTACTTATCAATAACTTAAACACTCTTAAAAATCTTCATCAGAGGTCGTATAGTATCACATTCGGGCCTCTACGCAAATATATTGTTTATAGATTATTCACGCTCTAGATTATTTACTTGTATTCCTTTGATTGAAGATTAACCCCGTGCTGTAAAAGCCGACTTCCCCTCTAAAAGAAGTTAGGCCCCTACATGGGTAAATGACCCTTACCTACGATCTAGCACTTTTCCTTTTGTAAAATTGAGCTGCTGCAGTCTATTGCTTTTTCGTTGTTGCATTTCTCTCTTACTTGAAAATCACACTCATACCTATCCAGATACCATAGAATAGTCTGAAGAATTATATCTTAATGCTATAAATAGATACGCCACATTGAAAAATATATGTATATTAGAACCATGTATGAGCTGTATTTAGTTCTGTTGGTTAAACACCTAGAATTTATGGACATTCTAGATCTCATACTTAAAACCAAATGCCATATAAAATTTTGATTTATGAACCCTTGGTCTCTATAAGTTGAAGTTTAGTACAAAATTTTATCATTTGTATTACAAATTAGTATAACATGATGAATTTACATTTCTTGATATAAATTGGAGTATGCATTAGAAACCTATATACCCAACATGTATCATACAATTAAAAGGAAAGGAGGTCTTTTTTTGTAAGGAAAGATGATTTTATTTAGGGATCCGTAACCCGGAGCTTCCCACCCCATGAGGTTTCGAGCCCGGGACCTTTCTAGGTGGAGAGGTACAACCACCACTGGGCCAACAAGAACCCTTGGCATTACTTACTTTTTACGAGTCTATCTCGCTGGACTTCCACCTCAGTAAGAACCCTTCCTATTATTGGAATAACCTTTGCTGAAATTTAACTATCCTACTGTTTTGATTATAAAAGTACTCCAAATAGGAAAACAAAGAGAGCTTTAGGAGAAAAAAACTTGCCTACTGATTTTATACTCCCCCTTTTCCTTCTCCATCTTCCTTGCGTTACTCTCCCTATGCTTTTAATCTCTTCCCCTCTCCAATTTTAATTATCTTCAAGTGCCAAATGTGTAATCACAAGAAAGAACCAACTTAGGTTAATTATGATTTCCGCGTGCTACTTTTTGATTATCAACATTGGAAATTGAACATCGGACAAACCAAAATTACACCTGCAATGGCCTAATTCTGGGATTCAGACTTAGCCTTTACACCAAAAATGTGCATAACGCTTAAGAACAGTAAACAACAGTCAACATAATAATTTAGCGTGGAAAAGCTTTGAATATGTTAAAAAATACGACCTCTCCAAAGGATTTTGAGAAAGATAGGATGATATTATTGAAGTTGCTAACTTATTAGAAAGGGCACTTTGAATATCTAGAAGGTTAGAGTAAGGTTTCTTCTGTGTAAAATTGCCTATGTGTAATCTGTTGTTCTCTGGTTCTACTTATAGGTCTTATAATATAACCGCTTGATGACCTTTAATATTCTTAATGATGGACATTATAAAGTATATGCAGAAAACTCTTTAATTAGATAGTATAACGTTCTGACCTCTATTACTGTACAACGGCTCTATTGATGCCTGTACTCTTGCGTAAGTTAAACTATCGCTGTAGAGGTCGAAAGTGACATTTTGAACAGAAGAAAATTGATCGTGTTGTCATGTGTACTTCCTATCTGCTGATAAGATCGAGGATAAAGCTAGAGTTTGAGATTTGTAATAAGCTTTTATACTTCCTGTATGCTGATAAGGTCGAGGATGAAGCTTGAGTTTGAGATACAAAATAAGCTATTATAAGACGGCTCTCAACTAATAGTATGAGTATCGTTTGGGACGAGTGATGTTGGTTAAGAAACTTGTACTGTATATGTTTCCTGACATTGCAGTCTTATTTTTTATTGTACCACATGCTCTGTAGTTGAGGTTGAAAGCTCGTATGAAGTTTGAAGATGAAGTATATGGTCGAGATGCAGAAAAAGCCACTATAACCGCCCCCTCTCAGCCAACAGTATGAGAAGCATTGTAGGCGAGTGGTATTGGTTGAGAAGTACCATTAAATACTGTAGTTAATATTTGAAATTTATTTTCCATATATATGCATGAATATATGTTGGTGTATGTCGGGTTTCCTAGAACCAATAACTGTAGTCAATTGTCGTTGCATGGGGAATCTTTTTGATATTGGGAATTTGGAAAGTCTGATTTAAGTATAAAAAGGAGTTTTTGTTAAGGTTGGGAGGGCCAAGCCTTCGTTTCTAATTTCTATCTTCTCTATTTTCTGTCTCTCTGTACTTGTAACTGTTTTGCGGGGGATAGGATGGTGACAACAAGGACTCAGGCTCATGAGTCTAGGATTCGGAGTAAGATGGAGGAGCTGCATATCAGGTACTTTCGGTATCATCCGTTGCATTTTCCCACTCCAATTCTGGTATCTCCTACGTATCATCAAATATCGTATGAAGTAGTGGTGGAGGAAGGGGATGACCATTATCAAATGGTACATTTCCATTATCTGCTGATATCTAAGGCAGAACACCACAATGATCTCCAGTTGTTGGCGGAGGATACTGTGGCAACTAAAGATGAAGCGGAAGGGATTCGTCCGAGGTAGTCTCGTCAGTACCTGTCTAACGAGTGGGTTATGTTGAAGAAATAAAGCCTTTCGTCTGTCTCCAGCATACGAGGAGGTGGGGGTTACGGAGGAAGAGGTGGGAGGATGCAAAGGATCATTTTCTTCCATGGACCATAGATTTTGGCCATGAAGAAGATTGTTCATCTGTGACTTCTAGTTATGACCGTTTCCTGGATCTTGTAGTATGGGATCAGAGTTTGGAAGTTGCTTCAGTTTTTTATCATCTTCGCTGCCAATTCCCTTAGAGAAAATCAAACTGTAACTTTGCTACGTAATCTGTTATAATTTGTTTGGATCATTTTTTTATCTGTAAAGTATTTTGTAAAGAAAATCTCAAACTTAATGAAATAACTTCATATTATGTCATGATTATGTGTCACAAACTTGTTTGTGTAGTTTTCTCTTTATTAAAATAGAAGTTAGGCTTTAGGGGATATGATTGAGCTAGAAGGAGCTTGGTATGTGTTTTAATGGGAAGTAGATATTGTCTGTGAGATGACTCATCAGGGATTTTATTATCTGTGATATGTGTACTCGAACTGGGTGTCTTGAATTGAGAGAATGGGTGGTCATGGTATTGTAGGTGCGACTGCTGGATTTGCATGATCTTCCATGTTACCATATACATAATCTGAGGGGGTATGTTGAATTATGATCTGTCACAATATTCTATATAGATATTCTGCTGTCTTAGAAATGCTCGTAAAAATATTTCTCACAGCAAAATCTTCGGGGTGAGTTGATTGTGTGGGGATCTTCCCTTTGGCTATAATTAGTGATTTTTTGCTATTATTATTTTCATCATTCTGGAGTTAGAGCTTTTCAAGCATGGTGAGGACTCGTTCTCAACGTAAGTAGCAGGCGGCAGATGGTCGTTTTCATATCAAAGTTGTTAAACTTCGTGAGCGCTATTTTCTTCACTTGCCTTATAATGTTGTACTTCTAGAATGGCCATTAAATCTGGTCAGGCTAGACGATAAAGGTAGGTATGCAAAACATGATTTCTTTGTTTGGTACAACATTTTTTGTAAGTCTCTGTTGGATCCCCGGGTGTGAGAACTGACTCTTCGACAGCTCGCATGTGATAAGATCGTGAAAGAGGATGCAAGAGCAACGAATGGGGAGTTAATTCTGTGTGAGGAACCGAACTATCAGGGTTGCTTCAGATATAACTTGGGAGCTCGGTAAGCTCGAATTCTTGAAGGTTACTAAAAGTAATCTATTGTGGGAGTAATTTGTGGTTGGGCTTGAATAAATGTAATATAAGAGATTATGAGAGAATAAAGTCTGTTATGTCTCGATCTTATTTAAATAATAAAGTATTCTATTTTACCCTTTGCGTACGGATATTGTGGGATACAACTGTAGGATTGTACCAACTGTATTGATATCTTCAAATTTTGAAAATTGAGTTATTTTAGGAATGTTCTACAATCTTGGTAGAGTATAAAAGTAAGGTGATTGGTCATTTGGTACTATGCTGAGGAAATGGTGTAGAACTTTTAATGGCAGGCGAGAGGGATAGATATGATGACGGTAGGCATTATCACAGAAGTCATGATGATGTTTTAAAATGAGAAGACATACCTGTGGCAACAGTAAGGAAGGATGATGCGTATCAGAAAAAGCCGTCGTTTCATAAACTAAAGGATAGTATAAAAACTTGATTCTTTCTCCCTCATAAATTATCTACAGTTTCAAGGAGGAAAAAAAGTTATGTAAATCCTACTGTCAATGAGAGGAGACGTTCGATTGCTGAATGTAATTTAAAAAAAAATCTGCTTCAAGTGAGAGGAAATCGTCAGAAAAATGAACGGATCGCCCGATTTTTAGAAGACGCTTGAGCAAAGCAGAGGATTGTTGTTCTACAAGTACAGGTTGGTGATGTATAACTCTGTTTGTCTGATTTGTGAGTACTCTGCTTCATGTGGTAATCTGTGTGATTTAGTAATCTGTTTCATATAGTAATTTATATGTATATGGGGTTGTGGAGATTTTAAAATTATAGATGAGATAGCCATGTAGAGAGATAAAATATGTTTTTGAGGAGAGGGGGGAAATTTAAAATCATTCGATATTTGTTTTTTGGTTTTGGGAATAGACGTATTTGACTGGGTAGATGGTAGGGATTGTTGTTACTATTTATAGTATAGGGATAATGATAAAATATGCTTCTATATCTGTAGGTTCAGTATATATTCTAAACCTAGTACTCCCACTAGTAAGTTTGTAGTATCGTCCAGTTCAGAGGAGACGTCATCTTCAGGGAGGGGGATGAGTGTAATGTAATGGAGGAAACTGTGAATAGCGTGGGGACGACCGTAGAGGTTGAGAACCCAGCAGAGTTGAGGTGATGGTAGAAAAGAAAGATAGAAAAGAGAAGGAGAGAACCCTTGTCATATATCCAGAGGTGGTAGATGTAGGGAAAGAATATTTAAAAAAATAAGAAGAAATTGTAGGGAGATTGGGGGCATTATGTGGAGGATCAAGGTCTCTGGTTCAAATCTTACGTCTCTGGGAAAGGGGAGGAGACCGTATATTATCAAGTTCCGTGCTTGGAAAAATGGAAGGAGGAGAGAAGAATTGGTAAGGGGGTTAACCTTTTATATTACAATGGTCTGGGGCTATCAGGCCCGAATGGAGGATTTTTATGTTTCCTGAGTAAGGTCATATATGACCTTAGAATTCCTTTGACCTACTTTCTGAAAAGGGTTATGAATGTTTTACAGTATTATCCTACCCAGTTGAATGGGAATGTTTATGAGATGATGAGGGTATGTGAGGCATTGAATGAAAAATGGAGGAAGGAAAGGACTGCTAAGCAGTTCGATGCAGAAGATGTGTTGAAGCGTTATAAGTGGAAGTATATTGAAAGTTAAAGTAGTGGTTACCTGTATAGTGATTCATCGAAGCCAAAAATCTTTGACTTTGAATATGCAGGTAGACCATGGAACGACCACCTGGTGTGGGTAGAGGGTAACTTTTTACAGGTTGCAGATGAACCAGCGCTTGAACTGGACCATAGATATTATAACCCGAGTAAGTAATATTGATCAATCTTCGCGCAACATATAATCATGTCTTCGTACTGTTATATAATGTTTCATTCTTTTAATTGATAGAACCCAAACCGTTGGCAACGCCTGATAAGACTAGCTTGTTCGATTGTGTTGCTCGAGATCAAGACGAGCTAGAGTAGGTACTCAGTAAATTGGGTATCCGAAGACACAAAAGGGTGGATTCTATAGTACCCAAAGTTTAGCAAGTTCCGGAAAAACAAACTATGGCCGAGGGGAAAGCTGCCGAGACCATCGCAGACATACTGATTCCTCCACCTCCTGCACCTCATACTACCATACAGGTTACGCGGAGGGTCTGAAAGTCAGTGCAGCAGGGTAACTCTATTGCTAGGGTTACGATCATGGGACAAGAGATCGCAAAGGCTGTGTCTAGTGGTATGGAGGAGAAACTGGAAGTGAACGTGTCCACTCCTGAGGAGGTTGATAAGAGCTCTTTGAAGAGAAAATGTCATTGAGAGGAGGCAGTCACCGAACTCTCCCTCAGGCTGCGTCCAAAATGAAGGAGTTAGAAAAGAAATACTATCGTATAGCTGGGATAAACCCGCAGCAGCTCGAAGATGAGTATCTCAAGCATACGCTCGCGGTAGGTGGTTGTAAATTGTTAATTTGATTGAACTAATGAAATTGCTGAACTGACTCTGTCTTTTTCGTTTTTTGTACTGGTAGCTCTCCACGATGCTGAAGGGTGCAAGGCACTGCTTGGACAAGAGGAGCCAGGAATTTGGTGCTCTGACCGCGAAGTTTGAGACGCAGTCAGCTCACATAAAAGAGCTTGAAACTAATCTCTTGTTAAAGAAATAGATGAAAGTTGTAGAGGCTACAACAGCTACAGATAAATTTAGTGTTTTGGCGAATCATGACAAGCTGATGATGGATTCAGTTGCCACTGCTTTAGTAGAAAGAAACCACTTTATCCAATCCTACTATACCTTTGGATTGTGTACAGAAGATGTGGTGTTGGCTCGGAGTGGTAGATATAAAGAGATAGAGTTAACATCAGAGCTTGAAGAGGAAGAAATGGTTGATGATGTAGTTGTTTTATCTAAGAAAGCGTCAGACCTTCCTCCAGGGAATATAGAGCCAGTCCAACCTACTGAGAAAATATTGGACTCTCTAGCGAAACGTATGGAGACAGATCCTCCTCTGGAGCAGATGCTGAAATCTCCCTCTGAGGTAGGCATAAGCAAGAACCTTTAATCGATCTGTGGTTTACAGTCATATGTGTGGTAGAGCGCTTAAGTTGGAAATTGTAGTACTCTGTATAATCGTACATTATTTTTTATTTGAAGTAATGTTTGGAATATATTTTTTGCGAATGATTGTATGATAACGAGATATTTGTAACCTGTGTAGGAGATAGAACGATTAAGAAAAACCAATTCTAAATTGGAGAGACCATTGAGTAGAGTGAGGGACTCCGTGGCTCATATTCAACAGGTACTCAATAAAATTGAATATGAGATAAGGCAATTTAAGTTGAATTTAAAGAAAACTTTTAAAGAGTTATACGACCTACAATGTAAATATGCTAAGATAAAAATAGAAAGGGATGAGGTCATAAGGAAAGAGGAGGAAAGGAAATTATTAGTTCAAAAACCAAAAGAATTGACTTGTTTTAACGACCTGAGTGATAAAGCGAGGTGTCAAAGTATGTTTGTAGCTCTGACATTATATTTCATGGTCAAAGTAGATAGTGAACGAAGGTTAAAAGAAGCTTATATAAAGCTTTTGAAGGAGAAAGTTGTAGTTCCAGACCCAGCCCAAGTTATGTTTTGATCACAAAAAGCACGTAATTGTCATAGTTTAGAGGCGAAAAAGTATTTTGCTCGAGCTGGTGTATTCGTTGTATGGGGTAATGTAAAATATTTATCTTATGCGTTTGGCTTTATATAGGATTGGAGGGCCATGAGAATCATATTTTTCACGATAAGAAAAGAGAAAATAGAGGTCCAAAAGTAATTAGAGGGTGAATTAAAGGGGTTACAAGATGAGTAATTGCAATACGTGGAGCAAAAAAAAAATTGGCAACGCGGTTGTCGAAAGAAGTGATTGCTCGAATGAAGGTAGAAGCAGATGTGAGGGCTTTAGATGTATTAAAGAAAATCACGCGCCAGAGTTTACACAAAGTACAAATGAAATTGAAGGAGCATCTGTATCCCTTGCAAGCAAAAGTCACTGCTCGAATAGAACATGAGCGTTACATAGACAGTATTATTGATTGTTATGAGGTAGAACTGTCGAGAGTAGAGAATGCATTTAGGAAGTTCATGACGGGATGTGAGAAAGATTTAGATGTAGAGAATGCCAAGGCTAAAATTATGTGGTTTACCAAGGGTGATGAGGTAATTGTTGGTGACAAACCTAGGCCGAGGTCGAGGGAACTGTCATCAAAGGAGATTGAGGATGAGGTTGGAAGTTTGAGACCTCGATCTGGCGTAAACAACGTCAGCAGGAGGTGGTGACCTTTACCACTCTGGCAGGTGTGTCAGAAATGAATAAAAATATTCTAAGAGATAGAGGGCAGTCATCTCATGTCTTGAAGAGTCAAAAATAGGGCAGTCTCGTTCATTTTTCTTTACTGACCCTGCATGTGTTAGATCTTTGTATACTATTGTTGATGATAAATAAAATTTGTTTTCTATGATGATGAATGGAACAGTGCATCAATATCACTTAGATAACATGTTCTTGACTTAGATTTATTAACTGTGATACGTAATCTGTTGGTAAGATTGAGCTATTATATATGTAAACAATGTTGACAAGTAGAAATGGTGGCTGTTCAAAGTCGGTATGACATATTACGCGTTCAAAACGAGCGCTGAGCTAAGCTCGACTCAGGTCGCACTAGAAAGTGTTAATGAAGCAGTAGAAATAACAGAGGTGAAATTAGCGAAAGAGCGAGACGTAGGAGCTCGATTATCTAAGGAATTGCAGAGGAAAAAAGTAGATTTAGCGATCGGTCTCAGAAAGATAGTAGAGTTAAGAGAAATTATAAGAAAGAAAGATATTGGATTTACAGGTAGCGCAAGGCAAGCGGATTAACAAGGAACGGAGTTGACACTTGCTCGGGTTAGTGTAACAGAATTATTGGTAGAATTAGAGGAGGAAGGCAAAAATGTGAAAGATTTGCAATAAGAAGCTCGTGCTTGTAAGTATGAAGTATTGTGGTTAGTTGCGGACGTAATGTGGAAGGAGACGGAAGAGTTTTGTGACCAGCAGAACGAACACGTGAACAAGTCATGGAAAAAGATATGTGAGTTAGAGCACACGATTCTAATGCAGGATCTCAATATTATGGAGCATATGGCAGACAAGACGTAGTTACGGACCCTAAAAACCAAATTAAAGGTGGATCTCTTGAAGACTGTATTAGATCAGGATAATAAGAAGACATATATTCATTACTGTGAGGATGAAGTGGAGTGGGCTATGTTTTTGGTTGGCGAAATGGATAGTTTTATGACAGTGTTGGAAGATCGGAATATAGATATGCGGAATAAAATTTTATAAGTGGAGGAACACGATGCTCACTTAAAGGTTACACTGAAGGAGACGCAGAGTAAGCTGAGTGATTTGGTTCTCTGTAAACAGGTAAAAATTGTGTCGGATAGTGTTCACGAGAGGGAGATGACATCGGAAATTTTATTCTTTGCATCAGAGTTTAAGAAATTGGTGGTGGAAAGTAAACTGGTATATGACGTTGCAGTTGCTAACAGTGCATAGTGTGAGATGGAGGAAATACAGTCTGAGTATCTAGTTCCCATGATGGCCAAAATTAGAACTCTTAAACGGAGTATGGCGAGAGAAGGAAATAAAATTGTTCTGGGGAGAATGCCAGATTTTATGCTTGAACGGTTATCATTTTTATGATGATGTAGGACCTTCAAATGTAGGCGATGGGTCTAGCGAAAGTTCGAGTGAGGAATGACGATTGTGAGAATACGCTAGGTATATTAACTTGTAGAATATGTTAATAGAGGACTGTCTAGAATAGTGATATAAACTAGCCTTTAAAGAAATCAATGATACTATATTTATCCAGTATCTGTTATATAGGACGGTCCCAAAGACTGTTGGGTAGTAGATGATTGTTGAGGCCACGAATGTAGAGGAATATCTTTTTTATGAATGACTCGTAATGTAATAGGCGACCGGTTTGGCTGAACTGCAATGTAAAGATGTTTAGTTTGGCCAAAGCAACAAATGAATTGTACTGTGTAGATGCCCAGTTTGGCCAAAGCAACAAACAAACTGCAATGTATAGATGTTCAGTTTGGCCAAAGCAACAAATGAACTATAATGTATAGATGTTCCGTTTGGCCAAAGCAACAAACAAACTGCAATCAGTATATAGAAGTACTTGTTGGATATAATAGAAAAGTACTATAGTGTAGGGAAATCAAACACAAGTATTTTATTGGTATAAGATTGATGTACGAAGAATGTATTAGATAGAGTTATGTATGAAATAATATAAAGTACTCAGATGTATAGAGATTGAACATAATTCTTTCATTAATGAAAGATCGTCGTACAAGATAATGGATTAAGTTGAAGAAAAGTAAACTGTGATAGATCTTTATCGGCAATACAATTTTAATCTTCGCGTGTTCCACAGATTAGGTATTCTATTTTCGTGTTCAGTTGCTAGATCGTAAGAACCGAGGCAACTTTTTCTGATAACGATGGAAAGACCTTCCCAATTTTCAGATAATTTCCCCGTAATGACCTCTTTTCTGTGTTTGGGAATATCTCGTAGGACAAGGTCCTTGATCTCAAATACTCTATGGCGAACTAGCATGTTATAAGATCAGGTTAAAGCCTGGTGGTACCTTCCTAGATTCATTATTGCTCGGTCCCGAGTCTCCTCGATCTAGTTTAGATTGCATGCCAACTGGAATTCATTTTCTTCATCCGTCATGGTATGGTCACGAATGGGATGATGATACTGGGCAAGGATGATGGCTTTTGTACCATAAGCCAGGAGAAATGGTGTACATCCAGTTAATATGCGAGGTGTCATTCAATATGCCCATAAAACATGTGGTAGTTCTTGGACCCAGTTTCCCTTTTTCCCTGTTAAGCGCTTTTTGATTCCATCCACAATAGTACAGTTAGTAATTTCTATCTGACCATTTCCTTATGGGTAGTACGGATTGGAAGGAGAGTGTATGATGTTGTGCTGATTGAGGAATTTGACTACTCTGGATCTAATGAACTGAGGTTCATTGTTGATTCTGATGAAATGGGGATAGCCGAAACGGATGATGAAGTTTTCCCATATGAACTTGATAATTTTGCTTTCTCGTGTGCGACATAGAGGAACTGCTTTTACCCATTTAGTGAAGTAATCCATCGCTACTAACAGATGTTTTTGTTTTCCAGGTGCAGTAGGAAATTCTCATACAAGGTCGAGGGCCCATCCTTTAAATGGTAATACGACATTGCTGGAATAGAGTTCCAAGGCTGGGGCTCGAATTTGATGACCATGACGTTGGCAGGCACCGCACTTACTTACGAGTTCAATGGCTTGAACTCTCATTTTAGGCCGAAGACGCCTTGGGTAATAGCTCGATTGGGCAAGGATCTTTCTGCTGAGTGGGAGCAACAAGTACCTTCGTGTAGGAATTTTTGAGCCTCTTTGTCCGACAAACATTCGATATAGGGTCCTGTGATAAATTTTTTGCAAAGGAGACCGTTGTCCATAGTGTAGAGCTTAGCATTATCAAGCACGCATTTCTTCCCTTTAGAATCTATTGGGAGTTTGTTGTCAAACATATTTTTAGTCCCAATATATTTGAGGTAAAGTCATCTCCAATCGTCCTCATCCTCTTCAACGCCCCCAGTATTAACAGAATTTGAGCTGATGATGTTAATGTTGGGGGTTGATAATACTTCGATCTTGAGATATCGAGCTTCTGTACCAAGGACACCTGCTAGATCAGAATGCTTATTTTCTCTACGCAGTAAATATTTGATAGAAATTCTCTTGAACCTAGTCATTCTGTCATCTTCGACTGCTGCATAGTCGATCAATTTTTTGTTCTTTTTGTGTGATGGTTGGCAATGAGTAATGATTCCATATAAATGGACAACTCGGCGACTCTAATTTCCAGGGACATATTTAGACCGTAAATCATTGCCTCATACATGGGTTCGTTGTTGGTAGGTTCAAAATTAAGTCTGATTGCTTTTTCAATTCTATCATTAAAAGGTGTGATCAGCACAATCTCGATGCCTGATCCTGTAAGTCCACAGGATCCATCAATTAAAAGGCACCATCCCTTCTGGGTTACCCAATCTAACTTTTCTTCGAACTATTCTTCATGAATATCCGGACTGTCTTCTTCCTAATAAGGATCTTCTACGGGGAAGTCTGCGAGAAATTTTGTTACTGCCTAACCTTTTTCCAGGTATTTTGGTTCAAAACAGATGTCGTATTCGCCAAGAGTGACTGACAATTGTTGTACCCGTCTGAATTTTTCTCATTTGGATATGATTTTTCAAAAAGGATAGTTGGTCACTACTCGAACTGAGTGGGCTTGAAAGTATTATCTCAACTTTTATGATATATTGACGAGAGCTAAAAGTATTTTCACGATCTTGGTATATCGAGATTCTACTCGAGTAAGAGTCTTGTCGATGAAGTAAACAGGCTTCTCCGTTTTCCCATCAAGTCGAATGAGGACGGAACTTAAAAATTCTTCAGTAACTGCGAGATAAATTGTGAGTTCTTCCCCTTCGTTAGGTGTACTCATCACTGGTGGTGAACCCAAGTAACATTTGAGTTCTTGAAACGCTCTTTTGCATTCTGCTATCCACTCGATCTCAGGATCTTTCTTAAGCTTCTGTTTTGTTGTCCCTTCGCATAATAGATTGAACAGCCATTGAAAACGATCCAAAGATTTTGAAACGAAACGGTTGATTATGGCAATCTTGATTGCTAATTCTGGATGTTTCTCTTTGTTCTGGGAAATGGCATAGACAATAATGCTAGAATACGATTTGGATCAACTTTAATACCGCGCTTGTTGATTAATTGGCTCAAGAATTTTCCTGACTTGACTCCGAACTGATATTTGTTGGGGCTGAGTCTCATCTTGTTGAAACAGAGGATTTCAAAAGTTGTGCGTAGATCCATGATATGGTTCTCTTTCTTAAGGCTTTTACACATCATATTATCAATGCAGACCTTCATTGTCTTTCTAAGGTATTCTTTGAACATTTGTGTCATCAAGCGCTGGTAAGTAGCTCCAGCATTCTTAAAATCGAATGGCATTACCTTATAGCAGTATAGGCCATGTTCTCTGATAAAAGCAGTTTTATCTTGATCATTAAATAGCATAGGTATTTGATTGTAGCCTGATGCGGCATCCATCAAAGTCAAAAGTTTGTATCCTGCATTGGAATCGAGCATATGCTTTATGATAGGAAGTGGAAAACTGTCCTTTGGAATATGTTTGTTGAGGTCTGTGAAATCCACGCACACTCTGATTTTGCCGTTCTTCTTTGGCATTGCCACAATGTTCGAGATCCATTCTAGGTAGTTGGCCTTTCGAATGAAGCCAACTTCGATGAGTTTGTCGATCTCTTTATTGACCTCGCCTCGAAGTCTTGGTACTAAAGTTTTTTATTTTTGTTTGACAGCTTCAGCTTTATCTTTCAAATTAAGCTTATGGCAGACCAGATTTGGATCGATGCCCGGCATTTCATGGAATGTCCAAGAGAAGACATTACTATTGTCTTTAAGGAATTGACTAAGCGTATCGTGCTCTGCTATGGCCAGAAGAGTGTTGATGAATGTTCTCCGTTTGTCGCCACTGATTTCAACGTACTTTGTAGTTTTTACGCTAGGCAAATGGTGTTTTGTAGAGTTTACTGTATGGTCTTCTATAATATTTACTTTATGGTTTTCTATAATGTTTCCTGTCGTATTCTGTAATAGCTATGCGAGCTATGGTTCTGTTGGTTCTGGTATAATGGTAACAGAATTTTCACATGCTCGAGCTAATTTCTGACTTTCTTTGATTTCGTAGACACCACCGTTCCATTCAAAATGTAACGCCAAATGATAATTTGATGGAATAGCACGCATAATGTGTAGCCAACACCATCCCATTATTTCTAAATAATGAGACTTGGCATTGACAACATAGAAGACAATGTCTAGTGTTACTGAACCTACCGTGATGGGAAATATAATCTTGCCAACCCATTCCTCTTTAGCTTCATTGAATTCACAGATATCAATATCGCTAGGCTGGACCTTGTCAGCTAGTCCCATTTAATCAATCATACTTTGAAACAACAGTTCGCTAGTACTACCAGTGTCTACCATCATTGTGTGAAGCACCATGTTTCGCATTTTTAACATGATCACCAAGGTATCTTGGTAGGGAAAGTTGATATGTCGAACATCGCAGTCATCGAAAGAAATTCCTATACGCTGAGAGTTGGATGCTGGGAGTAAACGAGCTTCTTTATCTTGCATGGACAAGTCATGACATTGGCCGACACATCTTCTTTTGCTCTTGTTTGATTCTTTGATAATCTGGGTCTCCACGAAATTGCATAGTGAGATATGGTATAACTTCTTCTCAGCTATTGGTCCCTCGATCTGCACGGCTTCTGTAGGGTTTATGTAATTCCTGTTCTTGTAACTTTCAATGTCCACGATGTACTCATGCATTCGTCCATCTGCAAAGATGTATTCCAATAATCATTGCAAGGCAAAGCAGTGTTCTATCTCACGATGTCAGACCTTATGGTGAATGCAGTATGGTTTGTTTTCAATGGGTTAAAGGTATTGTATGTTGCAGAAGAATCTATCTTTCTTTAGTATAGCATAAATGTTGGCTATCGTGACGTTCATCTTTAGAAGACAAGGTTTAGACAGGTTACTCCCCTTTCGAGGTCGCTCATCTTTAGACTTTGTTCATTTCCTGTCCCTGCCTTGATCAACAGCACGGTTAAAATCTGGACTGGTTGATTGATCCCGAACTGCCAACGTTGATTTCTAAGGTTTCTGTCTTTCGGATACCATTCGCTCCAGATCGATGTACCCGTTGACCTTTTTGATCATGTCTTCCAATGTTGTTAGTTTGTTAAGGACAAGGTAATCCTTTGCCCTGCCATCGACGAGTAAAGCGTTGGTGAAAGTAGAAATAGTAATCTTCTGGTTGAGCCCGATCTACTTTTCGAGCTAACTCCATGAAATTTTTAGTGAACGTCTCGAGCTTCTCCCCTGGCATCTGTTTGAGGCTGAAAGAGAGTATAGATTTTCTTCCTTGTCTTTGTTATGCGAGTAATTCTTCATGAAGAGTTTGCCCAATTGTTTAAAAATTTTGATGAACTCTTCAGGCAGTATGTGAAACCACCATAGGGGTTCGCCTGATAAGCTGGTAGGAAAGAGTCAGCATAGGATGTGGTTGGATGTGGAAGGCAGGCCTAAAGCGTCCTGGAACTCTTGGACGTGATCCACTGGATCAGTTCCTTTATACATTCAGATTTTTAGGGTATGAAACCCTGTGGGGACTTCGCCATCTAACAGCTTCTGTGCTATTGGATTCTTCCGTAATCTGTTGTGGATCCCTTTAGTCGGAGTCTGAGCTTCAAGCATTTCTTTAATTCGTCTCTCGACATGCTCCTGAGTCATATATTGTCGATCTGCGGTGGTTGGGCAGGTGACGCGTCCTTCTACAGGATTGTAGTTGCCACTCCCTTCACTTAGGCTATCTTTTGCCTGGACTCGAACTCGCCGTGAATTTTTAATCTATCTGATCTCTGCTAGACCGCCATCTACTTCCTGGCGGGCCTCCTGGATCAGGTTGGGTTCCATTTCCTGCTGCTGATGGTTGGATCGAAGCATACCTCCTGCATGATTGCCTTTCGTAGGTGGTCTTATTCTGTCATAAACGGAGATTTGCGAGCCTTCAGGTTGCATAGCTTTGTTCTTCTGGGCGGTGGCTTGCTGACCCTGTAGAACCTTCAACGCATCTTGTACTCTTGCTAGTTGTTGCTCTAAGGCTGCACGTCATTCGGTTTTAGAATTCCAAGTGGCGCGCAGATCTGCCAGTGTGGCATTCTCGTTTCCCTGAATGATCAGCATGCTCTGATTTGGCGGTGTCATTCTTAAAGAAGATGATCAGCGGTATTTCGAGATAATGGGTTTGAGAACTTCAGTTCCCACAAACGACGCCAAATGTAATGGCCTAATTATGGGATTCGGACTTAGCCTTTATACCAAAAATGTGTAAAACGCTTAAGAACAGTAAACAACAGTCAACAAGATAATTTAGAAAACCTTTGAATAGGTTAAAAACCATGACCTCTCCGGAGAATTTTGAGAAAGAGAGGATGATCTTATTGAAGTGTTAACTTATTATAAAGGGTGCTCTATTTAAAAGGTTAGAGTAAGGTTTCTTCTGTGTAGAATTGACTGTGTGTAATCTGTTGTTCTCTGGTTCTACTTATAGGTCTTATAATATGACCGTTTGATGACCTTTAATATTCTTCATGACAGACGTTACAAAGTATATGCAGGATACTCTTTGACCAGATAGCATAACGTTCTAACCTCTGTTGTTGTACAACGGCTCTATTGATGACTGTACTCTTGCGTAAATCGAACTGTCGCTGTGGAGGTCAAAAGTGCCATATCGACCTGAGGAAAGTTGATCGTGTCTTCAATAGTACTTCCTGTCTGCAGATGAGATCGAGGATGAAGCTGGAGTCCGAGATACGTAATAAGCTTTTATACTTCCTGTATGTTGATGAGGTCGAGGACGAAGCTTGAGTTCGAGATGCAAAATATAAGCTATTACAACACCAAGTTGGTTTCTTCCCCAAGATGGTCAAAGCACATTATTGAAAAATTCATAATTAACCCTTGTTGGTTTCTTCCCCATTATGGGCAAATGGCAACATTTTCGCCCTTATGAAGAGGAAAAAGAGGGGATAGTGACATGCTTCAAAAAAAAGAAATACTTAAAGGGAGAGAGAATGGAAGACAAGAATGAGAAAATATTGTAGGCAAAATTGTTCTCCCGAAAAATAAAAATCACATTTTAGAAACTGGATAATAAGTTCCGTTAAAAGAAGAACCAATAGTAAGGTTGTCAAGACCATTTGCTAAGGAATGTTCATTAGTTTGAACTCCAAGCCCTACTAGAATCAAGCATTATAACTGAAACTCTCTACTTCAAGGAAATTTCCCATTTTGACTATTCTCAATCCCTACACTTGAAAACTACACAGCGTTTCACGATCAGACTACAAATGTAGATTATTATTTATACATATGTTCATTTTTTATATTTATGCCTAATTATATCATAGACCTTTCCGTCGCATGAAGTGATAGGTGGTGTCCGATTGCCTCAGCGTTAAGGTCTAATTATGTGTTAAGGTCTCATTCTCTATAAAAGGAGAACCTTAGCTAGCTTTAGAGGTAGGTTGGCTTGAGTAGAAAGATGTTTATAGCAGTATGTAGAGTTTACGGGGAAATCTTAAAACCCTAGATCTTCTAGACCTTTCACTTCAATAAAAAGGTGGGATTTAGTTTGTGTTTGATTGTTCTGTGTGGAAACGACCGGTTCCGCTAATTCCTATTATGAAGTGTAAGAAAAATGCAATTACTTTCACAATAAGATAGTATTTATGACTTCATGGATCCTTTATGTATAGTAGTGTAGCTGCGCATGCAACTCCCTTTTCCATGCACACTTCATACGCAACTCAACCAACCTATTACAATCTGTATTTCATAGAATTTCCCCTTTTTCAAAAGAAAGAACTAAAGCTTAGTAGTTTTTTTATTGCTATTAATAACAATGTAATAAGAAATATATAAGAAAGTTTTATTTTTCTCTGACGTTGAACCCTTCGCTTGGCCAAATACTGCCACCCCTAGCAATGTGCCAACATGAAGATGGTTTAACTTTGCTCTTTCTCAAGTAATAACAATATGATATGGAGGGTATTTTTGGAATAGGAAAAATATACGTCTGAGTCTTCGCTCTAAATGAGCTGCTAATGTTGGCTCAACAGACCACTTTAAAAGAGTAGAGATTGTATCTTTTGAGTCCATCAGAACTTTGACACTAGACTTGAGGAGGGGAGCATAATTCTGGTATTCTACGTGAAATGGGCATGGCTTTGAGTGTGACTAGCCAAGTATGTGATCCATGCCTTAATTTTTGAAAGAAGCAGTAGGTAGCTAGACAGAGATCATTTATGTATTTGAAAATGGTGATTCGCTCCTTTCAGAATCTGAGATAAATGTTTCTTTCAGCAGTTCTGGAAATTTGTTTGGAAATGAAATCATTTTGCAGAAATTAGATTTATATCTGTAATTCATAGGTAGCTAGACAGAGATCAGTTATCTGCAAATTTATATCTGCAGGCTGTAGTTAGACAGGGATCAGTTATGTCTATGGAAGTTTGTGTTTCATTCCTTTCAGAAACACATTTTTCCGCGGTTTATGGCACTTGTGTCAAAATGAGACCGTTCTGCAGAAATACAATTTACATCTGCAATGGACTACAAAGAAGGGCGAGTTTGAGATAGGGAGCGAGAGGAAGACAATATCCGCTTTTCATCCTCCGCAAGAACCTGAATATACAGAGGGAGGGATATTCATGTCAGTTAACGGCTAACACCGCCTTAATATTGTTTTAAGAGGAACATTATTTTCCTTGTTGCTCCTCATGCTTTCACCTCACGTTTCTGGGCTTGCTTTTTGCAGCTAGTTGGAGTTTCATGGTGGAAGAAGAGTTTTGATTTCATAGTTTTTGTTTCCCAGCTTCTACTTTTACTTCTCGGAAGAAAATGGGAGGTTTGCAATCCTCTTTCATTCAAATATAAATTCTTTCAGGTCCTATACCTTCTCTCGATAGGATGTAATTGTCGTATCCCTGATAAACTTCTTATACTTTTGAGTTTCATCAGTTTGGTAATGTAACATTTCCTTACTGTGGAACCAGATGTTGCATTTTACTTGTTTTCATGGGGACAATGGGGGAAAGTGTTGAGTCGCAAGCACGGAAGCCGAAACTCCAACTCGATTTGGTTAGCCACAAACAAGCAACAGTCAAATAAATACACAATACACCAAGTTTAAGGTGGTTCGGCAATTGTCTACGTCCACCGTACAAGAGAGAGAGAGAGAGAGTTTATTCAAGATCCCAAAATTATAATAACTCAAGCAATTAGAGGTTCTCTCAAGGATTTCCTATCAAATTGATCTTACCAAAGGATTGGCTCTAAAAGAACCTAAGTCCCCCTTTATATACTAGGGGAACTATTTACAATCGCTCAAATCTCGAGGCAAGTCAATGGTTCCAAACAAATCTCAAAATAGTGTTTTTTGGAAGTCTATTCCAACAGACCTCATTTCTATTCGAACAAAAAGTGTTCGATGTGGTTTATTCGAACAAAAACATTTTCTGTTCAAACAGACCCAATTTCGTTCGAACGGCAAGAAATCTCGTTCGAACGACTTATTAACAGTTTTTGTTTCAAACAGCCCCACAATTCTCCACCTCGGTGAAGATTTTCCTCAACCAAAAGAACCGAAATCTGAGCCAAACATAGTGACCATCCAAACAAACCCGGAACAAACCCTCTCCACTACCAAATGTCCCCAAGGACCCAAGCACACAAACGGCCCAAGAAAACCAAACAAACAAGTGTCCCAAAGAACCAAATCCAAACCAAGTATCCGAAAGGACCCAAACGAACCAAGCGTTCCAAAGGACCAAATCCAAACGAAACAAACGTCCTAAGGAACCAAAATCGACCAAATGTCCCAAGGAACCCAAATCGACTGCACCAAATCAATGGTTGCCAACGTACTACTGTGGATCAAGTCGCCCGTAGTTCCCAACAATCCCCGTGAGGGGCCAAATCAATCCATAGGAAAGCTCTCTATCTCAATGAATTTCTATATCAAGAGTCCGTTTGTACCGTTGTCTTGGAGACCTCTTCAAACCGTACAGCGAACTCTTCATCAATTGACATACATCTTTATTTTTAGCAACAGTAAACCCACTTGGCAGAGTCTTATTATTCTCTTCCTTCAACTTCCCATGTAAAAACGCCGTCTTAACGTTGAGATGTTGTAATTCCAATTCAAATTTACTACCAAAGCCAATAGGATACAAATGGAGAAGTATTTAACCACTAAACTTGCTTTGAAGCAAAACATCATTTTGAAATCTTTGCAACCTTTTGTAGACCCATTTACCAGCAATCGCCATATTTTCCTTAGGCAAATTTGAAAGTTGCCAAGTTTCATTCTTGTAGAAAGAATACATTTCTTCCATCATTACTCCCTCCCAATGTTTAGCCCAGGAAGGAACATCATATTCAACGACTGGTAGTGCATAGGCTACCATTGCCTTCGCCTTTTGAAGTACCATGTCCTTTGTAAGCCATTCTGGCTTACTCACATTCCTCTTTGGTTTACTAGTTGTAATTGACTCCACAACCGGAGTCTCCTCATCCATACTACAAATACTCCACCATCGTTTGTATTCTCATTATTTGGAGCATGAACTAATGGCTCATCTCCCGTTGTCACACCAGTAGATGACACCACCTGCTGCAAAACCTCGCCGGTCGTGTTCTCTGTGTGCTTAGAGACATGTAACTTCATCACAGAAGTCTCATCAAAAGTGACATCTCTACTCAGAATAATCTTCTGGTCGCTCGTATCTTATAACTTGTAGCCTTTCACACCCTTCTTCTTACCCAAAAAAAAGGCCTTCCTAGCTGGCGGATCCAACTAACCATCATTAACATGATAGTATGCCGGACACACAAATATATGAAGAGTATTATAATCTGTAGCAGGTTCTCCTAGGGCTGCAACTTTTGTCCGAACTTTCAATTTTTTCTAATTTCTGATCCGATGTTTCAGATTTTGGAACCTTATTTTGCAATTCCGATTTCCGAAAATCCAATTTCCGAATATTTCTAAAAATATTTAGATCGGAATCGGATAGCTGTGTGCAATTCTGAAATTCTAAATTTTTTAATCCGATTATTCCGAAAACCATCCGATCCGATTATTCCAAATACCATCCGATCCGATTATTCCAAAAAATATTCTGAATATCCCTCTAATCCAATTTTATTCAGAATAATCCAAATTGAAACATAAAACATTAGACCTTAAGATTCTTAACCTAGGGCATTCTTTACTGCCTCTTCTTCTCTATTCTCTCCTGCCCTCTACTCCCTCTCATCTTAAGTTAAATCTCTACCGCCTTCACTCCTTCTACTCTTAAGTAAAATCTCCACTGCCTCCATTCTTCATTCTCCATTGCCTCGATTTTGATTCGCAGCAAAGAAAAAAAGTTAAATCTCATATCTGGCTTCAGTTCTCCTATGGCTTCGATTTTAAATCTTTGATTCTTAGAGAAGTGAGAACTCTGTTATTATGGTTTGATTTGAAGAAGTGAGAACTCTGTTATTATGGTTTGATTTGAAGAAGTGAGAACTCTGTTATTCTGAAATTTATTCTAATTTTTTTCCAATTTTATTCTGAAATTTATTCCGAATTTATTCCGAAATAGTCAGAATTCCAAAATTTCCTAATTCGGATTCATTTTTACAGTTCAGAAAAAAAATCGGATCGGATCGGATCAGAATATATTTTATATTCCAAATAAAATTGAAAAAATTCTGACCCCCTCTATTTCTGATCCAATCCGATCCGAAAGTAGGCTTAGGCTCTCCCGACCAAGCTTTCATTGGTGTCTTACCCTCAATTGCATCCGAAGGTAACCTATTAACGAGGTAGCATGCATATGTTAAAGCCTCAGCCCAAAATGTCTTGCCCAACCTAGAATTGGACAACATACACCGCACCTTCTCTATCAAAATATAATTCATGTGCTCAGCTGCCACATTTTATTTTGGTGTATCTCTAACCGTGAAGTATCAAATTATCCTCTCATCCCGACATACTTGCAAGAATGGATTACTAGTGTACTCCCCACCATTATCCAAACGGAACACTTTAATCTTTCTGCCAATCTTAGTTTCAATCAACTTCTTCCACGTCATGAAATTTTTTAGGACTTCATCCCTCCTCCGCATGGTATATACCCATACCCGCCTAGTGAAGTCATCCACAAAAGATACAAAGTAATGCTTCCCCCCCCCCCACCCTAGTGATGCATTCTTGAAGGGTTCCCAAATATCAGACTGAACATCATCAAGGGTTACATGAGTACAGTAGATAGCGGTACCGAACTTTACCCTTGTCTGCTTACCCAGAATATAGTGTTCACAAAATTCTAATTTGCACACCTTGGCACCTTTCAATAGCCCCTGGTTTGCGAGAACCCTCAAGGACTTTTCCCCCGCAAGCACCAAACGCATGTGCCATAGCCGAGTGGTATCTTTGGAAGTGGTCCCCTCCCTTCCTATGGTAGCAACCTCACCAAGAACAGTTGTACCATCCAGATAGTACAAGGTGTTACCTCTTCTGTGGCCTATCAATACAACCATGGCTTCCTTAAGAACCCTCTTCACCCCATTCTCATAAACAACCTTGTAGCCTTTCGCTTCAAGTAAACCGTCGAGATAATATTCTTCCTCATCGTCGGAATATACCAAACCTCATCAATCTCTTTAACTAACCCATTATGTAACTTTAGACAAATAATACATATCCCCATGATGCGACAAAGACCAATGTTCCCCATCAACACCGTTCCACCTTCTAGCTTCTTCAAACTATAAAACAAACCACTTCCGGGACAAATGTAATAAGTAATACCCGAATCCAAAATCCATTCTTTAGAATCAATAACACATGCACTATATGATATAGTCAAAGAGAAATCTAAATGATTACCTCCATTTGTCGTGTCTTAAGCAATATTTAACGAAAAACCTAATTTTCCCCCTTTCTTCTTCTTAAGAAGCGCGGGGCATTTATTTTTCCAATGGCTCGTTTCCTTGCAAAACACACATTGGTCATTTTCCAATTTTTCGTTATTTAGACTGCAAGCTTTAGACTTCGAACGAAGATTGTTATAATTCAACTTCTTTTGGTCTAAAGACCTCCCTCTAGTTATCAATACCTCGGATGTCGACTCCTCGAATTTACATTTATCTTTCCTCCGGTACTCATGGTTTACAACTGCCGTAGTCACATCTGAGTACTACAACAAACTCTTCCCGTACATTATCGTCATAACAAAATGCTCGTACTCTTCGGGAAGCAAGTTCCAGAACAAAAGTGTTTTGTCTTCATCGCCAACCATTTTATCTAGATTCGCCAAATCGGCACTTGGTGAAATTATTCAGGTACTCCAACATACTAATCCCTTACCTCATATTAAAGCGGTAAAGCTTCATCTTCAAGTAAAGTCGATTTTAGATACTCTTTACCAAATACTTCTCCTCTAGAATCCCCAAATTTCCTTTGCCGAGGTTTCATTCATTACAAGGTATTTAATGTCTTGAGCCAAACACGAACGAATTTGACCACAAGTTCTCTTGTTCATCTTCCTCTATACACTTTCCTCTACCTCATCCGGTTTATCCTCCAATACCTCATCTAAGTCTAATTGACTTAGCGCGCCAATAACCTCGCATTGCCATATGCCAAAGTTATTGGTGCCACTGAATTTCTCAATTTTAATCTTTACATTGTTGAACATCGCCGTTGTATTCTTTTTCGGGGCCGAAGAAGTAGATTCAACTAGGTCTCCCATGTTTCCCCCAATTTTCATGAACTAACCAAATACCAAACCAAATTAAAATTGAGAAACCTTAAGTTACATTAAATTTGTGCACCACCGAGGAATCAACCTCTCTCTAACACCAATTGTTGAGCCGCAAGCCCGGAAGCTGAAACTAAAACTCGATTTTGTTAGCCACAAATAAGTCACAATCAAAGAAATACACAATACACCAAGTTTAAGATAGTTCGTGTAAGGGGCTTATTCCGCATCTCGGACTCAAGCCCCATCTTTGACCATCATAGGACCACTCGACCTCGTCAACATACACATGGCACATTTATGGAGCAGTTACCAAGAAAATAAGTTACTCAAGCCGTTATACAAATCATTATGAAGACTCATCAAAAGCATATATTGTAACGTTCGTCATTAAAGAAGATAACAGTCATATTATAAGACATATAAATATAACCATAGAACTACAAAGAAAGGACAAACTTTTCATATCAAGAAAGTCTCTACATATCATCTTGTAATAGCTTGGATTCTCAATAACATCTCTCTCTTTCTAAAATCCACAAGAGAGGTCATGGTTTTTAACCTATTCAAAGGTTTTCTACGCTAAAACTATTGTGTTAGTTATTATTGGCATTCTAATTATATCTGGTGTAAAGGCTAAGTTTGAATACCGAAATTAGGCTATTACATTTGGCGCCGTCTGTGGGAACGAAGATCTCAAACCCATTGTCTCAGAAACTGTTGATTATCTCTCTACGTAATGCCGAGCTTAAACATGTGACTTTCAGTTTCTTTGTTTCTTTATCTCTCATCATTCTTATTTTATGTGAAACCAGAGCCATAAATTTATTTCATCTCCTCCCTCTCTGGATTATATTTTCGTGGTTGATTCTTTATCTCTCAGGTTAAAAGAGAGTTTCTCTATCAATCGATAGTTTCTCTCTCTAAATCTTTAATCATATCTCTAAAATCTGCATTTACATTACTTTGGTTCGAGATGGGATTCGATTTTCTCCATCCTTAGATCATCTTTGAGCAACGATTTGGGATTTTTAACCCTAATTGCCCCTCTCCAGCATATTCTTCTCGAGCTCTAGCAATGTCTGGCAAAGGCGAAGGACCAGCGATTGGTATCGATTTAGGAACAATGTACCCTTGCGTTGGTGTTTAACAGTATGTTCTCTGCCAATTTGGTTTTGTTAGACAACAAACCTCGTTACAGGAGGCCGAAACTCGTCGCAAAATCGTTGAGTATTATGGCATATACAATGTTCAGATTTGTCACTTGATTCGCGTATCCTCTCGCACTCGTGCTCTGGGTAATTACTCACTCGAGCTCCAGCATAGAGAGCTCATTCATCTTATTTAAATCGAGCTCGGAATAATTGCTCACTCGAGCTCCAGTGAATAATGGTCGACATAGGCCGAAGAATGACAGGTCTCACTTTCTCTCTGAATCGGGCATGGTCTTCGTTCGGCCTCATCAATGGTAGGTCATTGATCGACCTCCACAATAACACGTTACTATACTCCTGCGACTACAATCCTCAAAATTGAGCTTCACATTTTCATACCCACAATTCGAAAAAGGGTCTTTGAATCGAGTTTAAGTTTTTGCTCGACCTAAACAATGGTAAGTCTTTTATCGCCAATATCAATCCCTTCATGGTGTTCTAGATGCTCAACTATTTTCAAATTACTCTTATTAAGAGATTTACACAAATCATCAAACAATCTTGAACATCTCAGATAATCTTTCTGCAACATATCTAACAATGTCGAATAAATTTCATTCGATTTCGTCGTCGTCGTTGAATTCGTTGCCATCGCCATCGTCGAATTCGGTTATGCCTTGTAGGGTTAATTTGATAGAGCATTATGTATCGAAGATGGATACGCTCGCCGGGATTGTGAGTGCTTAACAGACATACTATCTCGACTCAGTTTAGAATAACGATGGAAAGGTTCCATCTTTGTTTGCAAATCATGGTTGTATACTTGCAAAAACCCTCTGCCTACTCTATTTTTGATCTTGAAACCCGATTCAAATTGCGCTATCTTCTATCATTGACTTTCGATAAAATATCTAGCCCTTACAATCTTATCAGGCTTAACATCGTTTATATTTGTCTGAAATCTGTTACCATTACAGAACTGAGTGATATATAGAGTTTCCCTACTCAGACTGTTGTTCTACACTAGATACCTTCAGGATTTCGAGTATGAAAATCCTAAATTCAAGTTATCAGTTCCTCATGGTATGTGGTGTTGTGGTTCAAGTTATGGATGGTTTTTATTTCAAGTTCACCGGTGTATGTCCAAAAGGTCGGTCCCGTTTCTCAGAGTTTGCTGTTATGGGAATCTACAAAAAATCATAACGAGCTGACTCTCTTCAAATCTGGTGACAAAGAATGGTCTTTTATTAAACCATAAACAAATTTGGATTTTTATTTGTTAAGAGGGCATGTTTCATGTCATGAATAAAAAAAAGGAACAATTGTGGCAATCAAAATTCATGATCCATCTCAACCTAAGGAGATATTCATTACCCAACACCTTCCTCTACTTCATGAAAAATTGAGAAGTTTTTATCTTGTGAAGTTATCCAAGGAACCCCTGCAAGGCCAGATTTTGGGATACTTTTTGATCTCCCTGCTACTGTTGCCGCCTTGAAGAATCCATCCTCAAAAATTGTTTACTACGAGAACAATCATGAGCGTTGAATCCATGCAAATCTTATCAAAATAAGATTGGTATTCAATTTTTAAAAGATAAGTACGAATCAGTTCGTTTCATAAGTCAGAAGAAGTTCGTATCACAACTACGAAGTAGTTCGTTTCACAGTAACGAATGAGTTTGTATCACAAGTTGGAAGAAGTTCGTATCACAACTACAAAGCAATTCATTTCACGCCAACAAAGTAGTTCGTTTCACAGTAATGAGAGAGTCCATTTCACAAGTTCGTATCACAACTGCGAAGCAGTTTGTTTCATAGTAACGAATCAGTTAGTATCACAAGTAAGAAGAAGTTCATATCACAACTATGAAGCAATTCGTTTCACGCCAACGAATTAGTTCATTTCACAGTAACGAGATAGTTCATTTCACAACTCGAAAAATCTTTTTACATCAAGCTTGGGAGGTTTGGATCTCGCAAACGAACTCTAGTTATTTGTTCACTCAAGCACGACAACAAATCTCGTTACAGGAAGCCGAAACTCATCGCAAAATCGTTGGGTATTATGGTGTACACAACATAATGGTGTATACAAGGTTCAGCTCTGTCGAAACAGCCATAAGAAAAGCTCCATCTTCATCGATAAATTCTTACATCTTATGCCATCTTAACTCAGCTTAGTCAAGCCTTGATATACAATAAACCACATCAACAACGAGAAGACATTGCTCCTATTTTCCAATAACAACAATACAAAGTTGTTCATCAGTTTGCGAATCCACGGTTTCAATTACAGGGGTATTATACTCGTATTGATTTTCTTTTATTTTGACTGCAGTGATACGTAAGATTGAGTTTTTTTTCTGGTGGAACAATATCAATCCCTTCATGGGCTTTCTCGCGGTCAACACCGGGCTTTCTTGCGGTTACACTATTGTCTTGGGTACGAATTGGCTCCATTCCTTTGGCATATTTTGCAAAAATTTGACCATAAATTTTCGCTCTTTGGTTTGCATTCAACAAACTTCTCCATCGCTCTGACGATACGAACAATCGCCTCGACGATACTAATGCTGGTAACAGGGGAGAACTTTATTATCTTATTCCTTGGATGGGAGGGAGTCTATTATTGGTTCATTCCAATTCGGCCGCCCATCTAATACATTACAGGTTGCTTATTGGTTCATCCAATTCGACCAAGCAGATTTCATATTACAGGTCATTTATTGGTTCATCCAATTTGATCAAACAGACTACACATTACAGGTCGCTTATTGGTTTGTCCAATTCGACCAAACAAACTATACATTGCAGGTCACTTATTAGTTCATCCCAATTCGATCGCCTAACTAATATATTACAGGCCGCTTATTGGTTCATCCCAATTCGACCGCCCATCTAATACATTATATGACGTTTATTGGTTCATCCCAATTCGACTGCCCATCTAATATATTACAGGTCACTTATTGGTTAATCCCAATTCGACAACCCATCTAATACATTACATATCGTTTATTGGTTCATCCTAATTCGACTGCCCATCTAATACATTACAGATCGCTTATTGGTTCATCCCAATTTGACCGCCCATCTAATACATTATAGGTCATTTATTGGTTCGTCCAATTCGACCAAACTGATTACATATTATAGGTCACTTATTGGTTCGTCTAATTCGACCAAATAGACTATACATTACAGGTCGCTTATTGGTTTGTCCAATTCAACCAAACAGACTATACATTATAGGTCACTTATTGGTTCATCCCAATTCGACCGCCAATATAATATATTACAGGTCATTTATTGGTTTATCCCAATTCGATCGCCCAGCTAATACATTACAGGTCATTTATTGATTCATCCCAATTCAACTGCCTATCTAATGCATTACAGGTTACTTATTAGTTAATCCCAATTCGACTGCTCATCTAATACATTACAGGTCATTTATTGGTTTATCCCAATTTGACTGCCCATCTAATACATTACAGGTCACTTATTGTTTCATCCCAATTCGACCGGCCATCTAATGCATTACAGGTCGCTTATTAGTTCATTCCAAATCGACCGCCCATCTAATATATTACAGGTCGTTTATTAGTTCGCCTAATTCAATCAAACAGGTTACATATTACAGGTCGCTTATTGGTTCGTCCAATTCGACCAAATAGACTACATATTACAAGTCAAAATTGGTTCATCCCAATTCGACCTATCAATCTAATACATTACAGATCGATAACTAGTTCATACAATTTGACCAAACAGATTACATATTTTAGGTCCATAATTAGTTTATCCAATGCGACCAACACATCTACTATAACATATTTCATGCCGAAAATAGGTTCATTCAAATTGGCCAACAAATTACAAGTCAATCGACTTAAATTGTACTCAGGAGGACAACAAAGCCTTAAAATTCCCGAAAGCAAACATCGACGACATCGGTAATAAACTGCATCAGAATCAAGACAGCAACATCAAGTAACGGTTAGAGAATGACCTTCTCAACCAACACTACTCGCCAATGATGCTTATCGTGTTATTGGCTGAGACCCGTCTTAGGTAAGGGGCTTATTCTGCATCTCGGACTCAAGCCCCATCTTTGACCATCATACGACCACTCGACCTCGTCAGCATACACGTGGCACATTTATGGAGCAGTTACAAAGAAAAGGAGTCACTCAAGCCATTACAAAAATCATTATGAAGACTCGTTAAAACCATTTATTGTAACGTTCGTCATTAAAGCAGATAACGGTCATATTATAAGACCTATAAATATGACCATAAAACTACAGAGAAAGGACAAACTTTTTATATCAAGAAAGTCCCTACATAACATCTTGTAATAGCTAGCATTCTCGATAACATCTCTCTTTTTCTAAAATCCTCAAGAGATGTCGTGGTTTTTAACCTATTCAAAGGTTTTCCACGCTAAAACTATTGTGTTAGTTATTATTGGCGTTCTGAATACATTTGGTGTAAAGGCTAAGTCTGAATCCCAAAATTAGGTTATTACAGTTCGGTAATTGCCTACGTTCACCGTACAAGAGAGAGAGGAAGTTTATTCAAGATCTCAAAGTTATAATCACTCAACAATTTAGAGATTCTCTTAAGGATTTCTTCCCAAATTGATCTCACCAAAGAATAGGCTCTAAAAGAACCTAAGTCCCCATTTATATACTAGAGGAACTATTTACAATCGCTCAAATCTCGAGGTAAGTCAAGGGTTCCAAGCAAATTTCAAAATAGAGTTTTTTCGAAGTTTATTCGAACAGACCCCATTTCTATTCGAACAAAAAGTGTTCGGTGTGGTTTATTCGAGCAGAAGTATTTTTTGTTCGAACGGACCCAATTTCGTTCGAACGACTTGTTAATAGTTTTTATTTCAAACAGCTCTACAAAAAGGAAATCAAGAGCTTTCATCAGGCCCGGCCATGGGAGTGTGTGACGGCACAGGGCCCAAAAAAAAAATTTCAAAGTAAAATGGGCCCATTTAAATTCATCTCACAGGGCCTTCAAAAGGCCAGGGCCACCCCTAGCTTTCATATACAAGATAGAAAGCTCTTCAGCTGTTCTCTTCTTAGTAATAGAAGGCTTCTATTGAATTGGTGTAAAAACAATTGAGTGGAATATACTTTTGAATGCCTTTTTGGCAGGTTCTCACCGTAGGCTTGTTTTTGTTTATTTTATACTTATATTGGCTATTTGGCTTTACTGCTTCGTTTTGCAATTTCTCTTTTGTGTCATTTTCTGTTTCTTTTTTCTTTTTCACTTTTACTTGAATAAATATGTATTCCTCAGGGTAAGGAAAGTAAGAAGATGCAGCATACCCTACTTTTACTTTGCTTCTCTTTGTCATGTACCAACCCTTTGAG
This sequence comes from Kingdonia uniflora, assembly GCA_014058105.1. Classification (NCBI taxonomy): domain Eukaryota; kingdom Viridiplantae; phylum Streptophyta; class Magnoliopsida; order Ranunculales; family Circaeasteraceae; genus Kingdonia; species Kingdonia uniflora. Next base: position 327,155 of record JACGCM010000664.1, on the reverse strand, counting down.
GCATTTATCTAAAACACATTGTCAACTTTCAGGTATGAAGCATAGAACAAGCATAGAGTGTGAACCAGATTACTTAAAGCCGAGTTTCATCTCATCTAAGGATTTATAAATGGTTAACCTACAATTTTAGTGGAGAAAACTTTTTGGGCAAAGTGACTCATTTGTAGATTATAGCCACAGTAAAATATTTCACGAAGATATTAAGCTTTCCCCAAACTAGTCGATAGAGGAAAAGGTGACAGTGAAGATTTGGGATCACCTTAAATCTGATAATGACTGTCCTATAGAGTATTTTGAGGTATGTTATTTATTTTGCTTTATCAACCCATTACCTCCTTCCCTTTAAGGCTACCTCTTGGTTAACAGTTTTGTTGTCTGATTTAAAGGACAAACTTGTGTTCTTTACACATCAAAAATGATCTCCCATCCTAACTTGGTGGAGCTGAGTGAATATTGCAATGATGACGGAATGCATGCCTTTGTTTTCAAGCTTGCTTCTTCAAGTACTTTACAAGATAGGCTATATGACCGTATATCTTTTATCATCACCTTATAGTTTTGGAAGGTCTACTGACGTTTCTTGACTTGAACTAATTGATCAAAATACTGTGATGCCCAGTGACCTTTACGTGGGATAACAGAATTAAGGCCGCTCGTGGGATAACTACTCCACCTTCATAATCAAAAAAGACTTCTGATAAACTTTCATTACTCCACCTTGCCTGGAATAATTGAAACCCTCATTATCTAATTTGGAAAGTGAAATTAGATTATGAGTCATACTCATCACATGTCGAACATCATGAAGAACTACGATGCATCCATCGAACATCTTCACATCCGAAATTGGTCTTCAAGAGCCATCGCTCGTTGACATAAACTTACTACCCTCACACCTTGCATATTTGCCGAACCATGCCTTGTGTGCGCATATATGCATTGTAGCCCCACTATCAAATACCCATCCTCTATCATGACGAAAACCATCAGCGGCCACCACAAAGAGTACCTCGTCACCATCGTTACTAGTAACCGTCATCAGTTTGTTAGTATCACTTTCAGAGCCCTTTGTCGAACTTGCTCCTGTACCTTTCCCAGCTTTGCAATCCAATCTATAATGACCTAATTGACCATAGCGCCAACCAGTTCATTTTCTAAACTTATTAAAGCTTCTCCTTTCACTAACCACCATCGCCGAGTTTTCCACAAAAGATTCGTTACCCTTAAGCCTTCTCTCCTCATAAAGAAGTGTATTTGTAACCTCCTCAAAACTCAAAATTTACTTCCCATACATCAACGTAGGTTGAAGATGCTTGAAGGTAGAAGAAAGAGACCGTATGATTTAAAGTGCCTTATCTTCATCCTCAACTTTAACTCCGATCGACTCTAATTCCGAAATGATCCCGTTCAAAGAACCTAGGTGATCACCAACGCTCGTACCCTCATCCATCCGAAGCGTATGAAGTTGTTCCTTGAGGTATAAGCAATTCGAAAGACTCTTCATTTGGTACAAACTTTCAAGTTTTTCCCAAAAACCCTTTACGGTATTCTCTCCAACCACATTTGCTAAAACTTTTTTAGCGAGACAAAGGCGTATCCCGCTCGCAGTCCTTGAATCCAGATTTTCTCAGTCTTCTTCTTCATCGTCGTTCGCTTTCAGTGCCTTGCGTAACCTGTATTGAATCAAGATATCTTGGACTTGTATTTGCCATAATCTAAAATTGATCTTCCCATCGAACTTCTCCACATCAAACTTGATCACATTAGAGTACTTAGATCTTCCCATCTTGCTTCTCTACTTACCCCAAACCTCGCTCTGACACCAATTGTTAGGAAACCGAAGAGGAAAATTGCTATGCGGAAGCACAATACGATTGAGTAAGAACCGAAGATCTAATTTTAACCACAAATAATTTAATTTAAGACAATAAAACACATACATAAGGTTTAAATTAGGTGGAAACCCCAAAGGATTAAAACCACCCCTGACAAGTACGACGAATATATATTATCACTTAGGGTTACAAGAAGTTCCAGAGATTACTCAACCTCACCTCTATCCTTATAGATAATCCCCAACAGGAAACCCTAGAAAGAAAACTTAATAAATCTCACCAGAGTAAAACCCTAAATTTCTCATTTTTCTCTCTCTAACTCTTTTTCCCTCACTGTACTAAGACCTTTAACTCACACTCTATATTTATAGACTTTCTATTAAGTCATCAATGAAGTATGCATCATGAGATAGACCATTACTTTATAATAAATCCCCTTTAGAATGAACTTAAAAAAGAAAATAGAGTACTTTTCGTTCGAACAACTTCGACAGAAACTTTTTCGTTCGAACGACTTTATGACTCGTTCGAATGACTACCCCTATTTTTGAGCTGTAACCTAACAACGAACCCATCCTTTATGGTTTCTACGGATGTCGGGATCCAACTAACTTTGGTATGTCTAACTTCAATTACAATTTAAGATCAATAAAACTCTGAATCTATTAATGGTTGCTCCTGTAAAATTTATAGGATAAAATGATCAGGGAAAGTATTTATGCAAGTAAAGAGACAATCAATTTTCAAGCTTGACTCCGCAGTCCTGTAAGTAGTTAGGGATCGGTAAACCCATTATCTTACTGCTAATTGCATGCAGGGCCGGTCCTAGGGGTTTGGTGGCCTAAAGCCAACCCCTAAAATGAGGCCCTTTATGTATTAGAAAAAAAATCAAAATACTCGACATCAAAAAAATTTGGGAAACTAGTGCAGTAAATTTCATTAATAACTAAGCAAAAATTTAGGGCCCCTTTAGATTTGGAGCTCAAAGCCTTTGCTTTGGTTGCTTTAGGTGGCATTTATTTTTTCACCAAGTCAGACTCAGAGGTCTTAGTTTAAATTTGTTCAGTGATTTGAACAAACTCGTCCCACATAGAGGTGTTCTTTTTTTACAGTAACTCAAGTCAGACTTCCATTTTTTACTTAAAATTACCCCCTCTACTCAAATCCAATATGCCATTTGAGGGTGAGATCTGAGTCTGAGTCTTTTTTTTTACCCCAAACTGCCCTAAAAATCAAAATAACATAAACAAATTTCACATTTGCTCCAAACCCATCTCCTCCCCGAACGAACTGTAAAACCCCAACCTACTTCAGATCACCACCAAATGCAGCTACTCCTCGATCACTGACTCAGTCACAACTACAGATCACCTCCCTACACTGAAGTTACTGAAGTTATTAATTCTGTTCTCACAAATAATCTCCATCTTTCTCTCTCTATCACTCAGAGTTTATTGAAGTTGGTAGAGAACCCTAACCCTAAACCCTAATTTGATTTGAAGCTCTCACAAATAGGAATTTCTATACTTTGGCTTTGAATTTTAAGGTTTTCTTTATCAAAGTCTAGTATTTTTTTCCTCAAAATTTTTATTGAAATTTTGGATACCCAATTAGAAGCAGCTACAATCCCCAATCAAATTTAGGTTCAGGGTTGAAAAAAAATTGAGCTTGAATCAGCTAACATGATTATATCTACATAGTAATTAATCCCATTGGACAAATTGAGCTGAAAGTTGAGCTTCAATCAACTAAAATTGTATCATCTCTAAGTAAAAAATCGATAAAATTAGATTAGCTATAAAAGGTTCTATGGTGTGTTGCCCTTTATTGTGGGGTTTAAAATTGAGAAATGGAATATCTTTAAGATGGTTCTTCTTGGAATCCTGGAAATAGCTCTAAAACTAAAGTGTTTGGGTAGTTTTTGGTGATCCCACAGTCGTTAACCATTGGATTTAGTTAGAGAGCATAGCTTAGATAATAGAGTTACAAAGTTATTTATGTTTATGTAAGAGATTTGGGGTTTTGAAGTAATTTTAGTCATTGGGTTTGGATTTTAAGTTATGAAATGGGGTCAAATTTGTTGATTAATTGGATAATAGTTAGATTGGTTTAGATGTTGCTCTGTTTGCCCATTTTTTGTTGTCACCTCCAATCTGTTTTGACTTTGAATTTGAGGCTTGAATGAATTTGAGGTTTACCCTTTTCATGTATTTAGATGCATTGATTATGGTTGATTACCCCTTTTCATGTGTTGCTCTATTTGCCCTTTTTATGAATTTGAGGTTTGTATGAATTTGAGGTATGCCAACAATACTTGCATGTTCAGAGTTACATTTCCAAAGACTGATATATTTCAATGCCTACTAGCATATCTTACTTTCATTAATTTATGTAGCCAAGAGTGCTAAGAATTTTATACCATAGCATATCTTTCATATTTCCCTCATATCTTCTGATCTGATTCTAGAGCTAGGAACAACTCACTCTTCTTCTAGGATGATATCTTGTACTTTTGCATTATGTGGTATATTAGATAAAATCATGTTTATTCTCCTCCATAGTACTCATTGGTTTATCTACTATAGCTTTGCTTGCAATTTATTTAAGTTCACTATATTTTGCTGATTATTTGATACTATTTTCTTAATTATTTGATATTATTTTTATGATTATGTATTCCTAGGGATAATGAATCAAGTTCAATGGTTATTAGTTATTCTTGTTATTATTCTTTAATTTGTGCATGGACATAGTAAATCAAAATAGGAAGGTCCGTCAAAGACTATATACTTCTGCTCTCACTGGCAAGGCATATGTTCAGGAACTCCTAGAAGGTCCTACAACTATAATGTATAATATGATGAGGATGGACCCAGCCTCTTTCAGATATCTAGTTGCCCACTTCAGAGATACTGGGTTGTTGAGGGATAGTAAACATATAAATGTTGAGGAGAAGCTTGTAATATTCTTACACATGATTATACACAGCATGAGAAATAGAGTTGTAAACACCAGATTTCAACATTCTACTGCTACAGCCAGTAAAGTCTTCCTTGAATGTCTTGGTGCAATGATGAAAATTTTAAAATAGTGCCTCCTAACTTTAATAAACCAGTAAGGTCAATTAGATATCATAAAAGACTTAGGAAAGGGGTTTTCAGAGGAGTTGTAGGAGCACTAGATGGTATACTAATTCCTGCAGGTATTTCAGTGAAGGATCAAACACCTTTCAAAGGAAGAGGTGGGGGGATTTTCTTCCAAAATGTGATGACCATATGTAATTTTGACATGTATTTCAATTATGTTGTTGTTGGTTGGGAAGGAGTTGCCCATGATTCAAGGGGTTTGACATAGACGCTAAATAATCCAACCCACAACTTCCCCATGCCTCCAACTCGTGGTAATGGTCATTCTCCTTTTATTTATGATTATCACTCTGTGTATGTCACCTAATGTTACTTTTCTTGTTTCATAGCAATATTATCTATTCTCCTTTTATTTATGATTATCACTCTGTGTATGTCACCTAATGTTACTTTTCTTGTTTCATAGCAATTTTATCTATGTGATACTGTTGCCTATGCACAAACAAGAGGTTTCATGTCCCCTTATAGAGGTATTAGGTACTGGTTGAGTGATTATAGGCAAGGACAAAGACCTAGGAACCCACAAGAGTTGTTTAACCATGCACATGCTAAACTAAGAAATATAATTGAGAGAATCTTTGGTGTGCTGAAGGTAAGGTTTCATATTCTCTTATCAATGCCTTCTTATGACTTTCCCATACAAAGAAACATTATGGTTGCATGCATATCAATTCACAAGTATCTAAGAAGGGTTTCTCTAAATGATGAACTCCTTAAATAGTTTGAGAGTGATGATGTTGGGGTTGAGGGCAATGAAGAAGAAGTAGATGTTGAGGAGTTGCCCCCTAATGGTATCTTATTTAGGCAAGTTGAGCATACAGCAGCTATAACTCAAAGAGATATACTTAGAGCAGAATTAACACTAAGTAATGCTAATACTTCTATTGTAGAGTGATTTAGTTTTGTTGTAAACAATAACTATTTAACAATGGTTTTGTAATATGTTGTTTATGTTGGGACAAGATCAATTTATTAATGGCACATTTTTTTTCCTGGAATTTGGTGTTATTGGTGAAAATTAATATTCAGTTCAATAGTGATTTATAGCTGCATTTGTGGGAATGGGGTTACATTAATTTCTCAAAGCTCTAGCAATCCAAATAGGGCATATTACAAATGCCTTTATGCGGTATTTTTTACATTTAATTTTATATTTTATTATCTATTAGTAGTTCTTTATTTTATATTTGCATATTTCAGAAGACACCTAGGGATTCTGGGTTCTGATGTTGGATGGGTGAGTATTTGCCTTGTCCTTGTGGATATAGTCCATATAAATTGTGCTCTGCAACTATTAGTAAAAATATATTTTACTATTGCCCACTCTCAAAGATTAAGCATGAGAGAGATTGTGGTTTCCTCAAGTAGTTTGATGAAGTAAATGGTGAATCATCTACTTCCACTCCTTTTATCACTGCTACTCCTACCTTTGCTACCTCCACAACTATTAAAGATTTAGAGATCAAGTACAAAATAGAGTTGGTTGTGGCCCAAGCTAAAATGGAAATGCTTTAATCCATCACATAAGACCTAGCAAAGATAAATCTAAAAAAGTAGTGTGCTTTAAAAGTTGCATGAGTTCTTTTTTGTATAACATAATCTCCTATGTTATTTATAATTTTTTTTAACTTGATTACATATTAGAACATGTTTTAGGCAATGTATGATTTTTTTAAGTTGATTACATATTGAAGCATCTTTTGGACTATGTATGAATTTTTTTAACTTGATTACATATTGGAACATCTTTTGGACTATATAATAAATTTGACATGTAAAAATATTTTATTATTTAAATATTATAATTTTTCCACTTCATATACCTTTTAATAGAGACTATTCTCATTTTGTTTTTGATCACTTCAAGGATTTGTGGTTCATGGAGAAAACTCAATATAACATTGGAACTTATGGCACTGAGAGAGGCAATATTAAACTGAGTTCATTGAGGAAAATTAGGGAGAAATGCATTCAAGAATTCTAATGGGATGTCACCCATAAAGATATAAGAAACCGATGAGAATCTCTGAAGAATAAGTATAAGATTTGGGAGACCCTAAAATAACTGGATGGGGAAGGTTATGATGAAGTAACTGGTACATTCAACCTTACTGAACCAAGGTGGGCTGAAATCTTAGAAGTTTTACCAGAAGCAAGGAGGTATAAGCATGATGTGTTGCCATATAGGGAGGAGATGACTTTGTTATTTGCCCAAATTTGATGTTTTCTAGTTTTCCAGTTTGAACTCCCTCTATTTCTAGTTTGATGTAATAGATTTGACATATAAGGCTATTTTATTTATGAAATGGTGTTTGATTAAATTTGTTGTTGATAAATGTTTATTAGTTATTGGAGCATCTTTTGGCCTATGTATGAATTCTCATTAACTTGATTACATATTGGAGCATCTTTTGGACTATGTATGAATTCTAGGATAGTAATGTAGGCAGGAGCATAATTAGATATCCCAAAAAACATGAAATTAACTTTAGACTTAGAAAAGATTATTTGCCATTCTGAGTTCACTAAAACTCTATCTAACTTAGAGAAGATCCTTGTAGCATCTTTTTTTCTGCTGTTTTAAATGACTGAAAAGAATAAAAATGTAAAGTATGGGTAGTTGGTTGGTTCTTTAGGGAAAATAAACTTGAGTCATTGACTTGTGGTATTAGTGTTGTGCTACTAACTTACTAATGTGTGTGGATCAACACAAACCATTACAATCACCCACCCACCAATTATAGACATTATATAGTCTAATTCAAGATAATTACCCAAGAATGTTGTTACTGTCTGCCTAGATACAATTTAGACTCAGAAAGCAAATGCATATAATGGTAGGAATAACAAAGGTTCAGGCAACCATTGGTGCAGTCATATCTCCCTTTAGCTGCTTGCTAAGTTTTTTTTTTTATCTGTACAGTGGTAGGAATAACAAAGATCCAAACAAATGCATATAATGTTGTTATTGTCTACCTAGAACGTTATTCTGTTATCTATACAATGATAGCAAATGTATAATATTGTTACTGTCTGCCTAGAATGTTGCTTTGTTTATTTGTACAGTGGTAGCAAATGTATATAATGTTGTTACTGTCTGCCTAGAATGTTGTTATGTTTATCTGTACAGTGGCAGAAAATACATATAATGTTGTTATTGTCTACAATCATGCACTCTGAAACTTATATGCTAATCCTCTTATATGCACAGTGGTAGCAAACTTATATGTTGTTCTATTTATCTGTACAGTGGTACCAAATCTGTTGACCATGCTAATCCTCTTCCTATCTAGTTGTGATTACAATCTGCTAAAAATGTTATTTTATTTATCAGTATAGTAGTAGATGTGTCAGATTACTTGTGCATAAGGAAATTATAATAAAACTATCCTACTTGCGTCTTTCTGTCTTTCAAATGATTTGTTGCACATCCAGATTGTTTGTGCATCAGGAAACATTTTTATTTGGCATTCTGTTGAAAACATTTTTCTTTCATTAGAACTTGTATTTGTTTCTTTTTTTTCTCCAAATCTGATAAACTTTCAAACTATTACTACTTTCAGTAGCTATATCCAAGTATAGTGGTACACCAATGGCATTAACTGATTTGTTTATTTGTTCTTATTGTGTAGTTATGTCGATACAATCAAAGAAAAAATGTTTTTTTCTAGTAAAATCTAGAATTTAGACGTCACTTTATCCTGAAATGTCAAGCACAGATAGACTTAAATAGAGTGTCTAGAACTTTTTGTAATGTTCTAGCTTGGAAGACAGTTGAAGTGGAGCTGAACAACATGCAAGATAAGCATGTTTTGAAATATGAGGAACTTAAACACCAGTGGGATTACAAGAAGAAACAATTGCAAGTTTGGAGAGGATTGATAAACCAGACTGGCCATGGATATGATCCTGTATCAGGCATATTTGATTGGCCTAAAAATGTTTGGGAAAATATCATTGCGGTAGGTTAATGTGAAAAGGGGCATTAATATTTGATTATATAACAATTTATACATATTGAAACATCTATTTACATGTTTATTTACAGCTGAATTCTGAGGTTAAGAACTATAAGACAACTCCTCTTTAATATATAGATTTACTAGAGAAATTGTTTGCTGGTCTATCTGCCATGCACTATGGATTTTGCATGGTCTTCAAGTATGGAAAGTGGACCCTCCACCCAGCAGACAGAGTATGTTGCTCTACCTAATGATATGAACATTAATGATACGCAATTTCCCCAGTCTAGATTTTATTATACATGGAAAGGTGATACGATTCCTTCTAATGATGTCCCTATCAGTCCAGTTAGTCAGCCTACTCCTAGTAGTACTCCTCATACCCCTGTGTCTCAAGTTGGATCTGCTAAACCAAAGGGGAAAAGATAAGCTGCAGTAGTTCAATCATTGAAACCAATAGAGTTGGTCCAATCTCTGATATTTGCATTCACTGCCCAATGAGCAAGTTTTACTTCTGCAAGCAATGACAATACAACTTTTGAAGTTCTTATGGTATTGCAGGATATGGTCAATTCATATGAGATAGATGAGCCATTATTTTTTAAGGGTTTAAAGTTGTTAGGAGGAAAGGATGAGCACATCTACAGGGTGATCTTTTTGGGGCTTGAGCCAGAGTGTCGTCCATGATTCCTTCGAGCCCTCTTAAGTTGATAGTGAGGCAAAATACTCTTATGACTATTTGTTTGCGTATTTGTAATAACTCTTAAGACTTATTTGTTTGCTTATTTATATTAACTTTTAACCAATGTTAATCTTTACTTGATTTTAGGAACCAATGTATTTGTGTTTGCTATATATGTAGGTTCTTTTCTATGTATACCAATGTATTGGTATTAACTTCAAGAGAAAGGATTTAGAGACACTAAAAAATAGGACACTCAAGTCTCACTCAAAATGAACCATTCATCTCTATTAGATGAGTGGCTCTTACAATAGAGGAGGTGGCAAATTGAGAAACAAGAATATTAGGTGGAAATGATGTGTCATATACGTCTCTCTCTCTTTCTTCTCACCAAAAATCTCTCTATCTCTATCTTTTTTTCTCTCTTACAGTGAAGAACATTAGCAAAAATTAAGAAATTAAAGAGTCTCTCTCTCTCTCACTATCTCAGTCAAGACGGGGAAAATTTTCTCTCAGACCCGTTAGATCTCACTCAAGAAGCAGTAATTTTCAGTTCAAATAGGTTGGTTTTGTGATTGATTTTACCCTCAATCAAGTCAGATAAGCCCCTCTACTCTTTTTATATCTCTCTCATCAAAGACCGGTTGTTGGTTATGAACTCTTTTGAATTTTAGTGGTGAAATTAGATTTGAAAATGGAGTATTTTAGAACTATCATCTCCTTCGATCAGTCTTTGATTTGCTGTTAGTCACCCTACAATCAATGGCACTAGATTGCTGTTGATCGAATAATCAGGTTGTTGCTGTTGGTCCACTCTTTTTAATGTTTTTTTGGTGCCAAAATAATTATCGATCAATAGTGTTTGGACAATTATATGTGTCGAAATTATCGAATGCATATGTAATGAGAATATGATACAATCAAAGAGGGATGATTATTGTTGATTAACTCGATGATTATTGTTGAGTACCTTGTCTTGTCGACAAGAAGATTATCACCCAAAACATCTATTATTGATAATTATTGTCGACAATTATTGTTGGGTACAGTTCATATCGATAATTTTTGTCGGGTACTGTTCAGATTATGCAAGTTTCACATACATGAAAATTATGTTGTCCTAGTACATTAGAGAATGAAGGAAAGGATAGTAAGCCCAAATTTGTTATTTATGCGGCCTCAATCATAGCCAAAACTAGAAATATCAAACCCCGAGAGAGAGCAAACAAAAGATTTGAGATCTGAAATTGTAATACAATAGAGAAATAGAGTGTAGATCTTAGACGTATGGTTTGCGATCGTCAGATATTAGCATATTTGATTTCAAGTGAGAGAGTATAGAGAGATAAAACATCTAGATAGAGAAAGTAAGAAGAATGAGAGAGAGAGTGCGTATTTTAAAATGGGAGAGAGAGAAAGGGGGGGGGGGGTTGTCTTTCCAACTTATGTTGGACAACTCATTTCCACCTAATATTATTTCAAATATATTTGCGAGCTTCTCTATTTTAAATGAGTGGTTCCTATTGAGTGAGACTTTAGTATCTCATTTTTTAGTGTCTCTAAATCCTTCCCCTAACTTCAAACCAATGTTAATCTTTATTTGATTTTAGGAATCAATGCATTTGTTTTGCTATATATACAGGGTTTTTTCTATGTATGCCAATGTATTTGTATTAACTTCAAACCAATGTTAATCTTTATTTGATTTTAGGAACCAATGTATTTGTGTTTGCTATATATATACAGGTTCTTTTCTATGTATTTGTGTTTGCTATGTATATGTGGTGTTGACGTTGGTAACGAATGGATGGTGGTGGTGGTATTGGTGATGAATAGGTGGGGATATGCGTGTGCTTGCTTGTAAGTAAAGAAGGGTATTTTAGTATTTGCCTATTTTAGTCAGATTTAACTAGCCAAAAAAATTACTCCAAGGCATCCACTTAGATAGTAAACACCTCTAAGTGGACTCAGATCAAGTCAGACTCAGACTCAGATTAAGTTAGACTCAGATCAACTCAGAGGGAAAAAAGCAAATGACTCCTTAGAGTAGGGTTGGGCCTGACTGCAAGGGTACCTAACCCCAGCTTGTCTTGCAAGAAAAAAGGCCCAAATATGGCATTTAGTTGTTGTTTTCATAAATTATGAATTTGAACTTCATTGATGCAGAAAAGGGTATCATAAACGAAAGACCATTAAATCACAACTATGGTATCGCCACCATGTTGGAAACTAAGACAAGACAAAGCTTATGGAGAAGGGCTCCTTAAAGCCTAAACAAGGCCTGTAACAATTAAGAAACTCTGATAACATACTTCCATAACCTTTCTACGACAACTCAAAGAACACACCATTCATATGTTTTGTCGCTTTGCACCACCGAAAACATCAATATTTCTTTGAAATGATGAAATGTTGGTGCAGTATTTCTTTCCCCCAAACTTCAGTTCTCTCCAGTGGCCCCCGTACAAAGAATACTTGAACCTAAAATTCTCAATAGCTTTTTGAAAACACCTCACCATTTTTGGGGAAGGTTTTCAGACCTTGAAGTACTGTAGCTATTGTAGGGACTTATCCCTCAAGCTCACTCATAGTCGAGCTCATCCAGCTCGAATTACCTTCATCTCAGGCTCACACAATTTTAGCACTTAACACTCCAGTCAACATTCCAACCATCCCCACAAACTACTTAGGAACAGGGGTCAAGCTAAACGCAGAAAATGTTATCCAGTCAAAGACACCTATCTCCCACAACTTTGTCAGTTATTCAATCAACCACCATTAACCACATTATTCGGAAAATGTGTTCCAGTACGATGAAGAGTTATGGAGAAGCCTATATAAAGGAAAAGTTTTAGAAGAGACAGGGACCAGAAAATATCACTCAAACTTCTTATTTATGAGATCAAAAACATATCTATGTTCTAGAGATCACTTGTAATAAAGATAATCACTCCAAGCAATAAATATACCTTTACAAAAATCCTTCATACGAGGTCGTGGTTTTGTACCTATTCAGAGGTTTTCCACGCTAAAAACACTAATTTCCATTCTTTACTTTCAATTAGAATATTGTTACAGGCTCATTGGTGTGATAGCTAATTCCAAATCAGATCGAGCTACGGAATTTGGCCATTACATTTGGCGCCGTATATGGGAAAGATTGTATTTCTACTATATCCTAAGACAGTCTTTCACTATAATTTTCAATTATGGTCTATTCCAGACGACAGGCCGCAGGAACTCAGCTCAACATTTTTGTGGATCCAGGACAACTTACCGAGTTACAGGCGAATCTCCATGCGAAGGTAGAGAAACGTGCCAAACTCAAACTTTAGTTAACGGAAGATCGCGAGCTCCGAGAGAAAGAGCTCGATGCAGAGCGACAAGCTCGCTTGACAGCGCTCAAACGACACGAAGATTAGATAACAATGACGCAGACTGCGCTCGAGGCTCTGCAAAATACTCAGGGGTCACGATCAACTTCCAGAAACCTCCCGCATTTTGGCAAGGAAAAGATTGGTACCTTGGAGAGCCACTAGTAAAGCCATTTCCAGAAACCTAGCACACAGACTGTAACCCTCTATCCATTTGGGGGGAAAAGTTCAATCCGAAGTCATTCAAGGTCACCAGATTTCCATCTGTCAAGAGGAAGACCAATGACCCCTATATCAAATTCCAGTACGAGATTGTTTGAGTGAAAGGACCGAAACTCATCATCCCCTGCCTGCACGTCCAGCGACTCAACCAACACGTCATTACGTCGTAAAAGAACATATGGATCAACAAATTAAGGAGCTGATCGAGGCACAAGTTCTGGGTACTACCGGCGATACCACGAAGTTACAAGGAAGTCAGATTGCCAAAGAATTATTTGATATGGAAGTACCAAAAGGTTTCCATAGCCCCCAAATTTACAAGTACAAAAGAACTTACCCGAAGGAGCATATTCAGCAATACCATGATTCCTTGGGGTTGTACTCCAATCTCAACCGCATTCTCTACAACATGTTCGCCATAAGTTTATAGGAGGAGCCACTCCGATGGTTCCATTATCTTCCTGAGCAATTTATCTACACGTTTGATCAGTTTTAGAAATAGTTTATCAAGACATATGCCCACAACAGAGATAAAGAGGAGAACTTGTATTCTCTTATCGATCTTAAGCAGTCACACGGAAAGAAGCTTGAAGACTTCTCGAAGAAATTCCTAGAGCTCGCATGAAAGGTGAATAACCTCGACCAAAAAGCAACTATTACCGCTGTCATCAATGCTCTCCGGCTCGATTGCAAGACCAAAGAGTATCTCTTCATTAACAAGCCTGCGACGTTACATGAGATGATCACCAAAGTCGATGGCTACGTCGACTTAGAGAGGATGGTGACGGAGTGACAAAAGTCTACTAAGTCTATCCTCTCTACCAAATCTCTACCTGCAGAACGAACCAGTACGCCTAAGGAGGAACAGAGAGATCAGAAACGCACCAAGGAAAATACTGGGTACCCTCGAAGAAGAGATCTGCAAAACAAACCCGTCCTCCCAAAGTTGAACATCCGAATATCCACAATTATACAACTGTTGCTGAAAGAGGCACTCTGCCACACCTCTCGGCCACTGGAGCCCATCAAGAATCGACCATTTTGCCTACATCATAAGGTAAATCATCATTTTACTGATAATTGCTATACTTTACAGCGGATGCTCGAGCTCATTTTAAAGGAAGAACGGATGCACAAATACATTATTGACCTGAAGTCATACCAAGATGGCAACTATAAGAAGCAACTCGAAGTCGTTCAGGTCAGCGACAAAGCTGAGGAGAAGCATCTCTACTATATACACCTTAGCAGCATGATCAAAATCAACCAGATTAACAATTCTAACCGATCAAAGCGCCGGAGGCTCGCGGAATGCTGTGACCTTACACCTCAAGACAAAGAAGTCAAACTTCTTCCCGAATCAAGCAATCGCCGACTTGGAATATCTTTTGAAGATTGCGATACTAGCCATGCCAAGTTTCCACATCATGATTCGTTAATCATAATACTCAAGATGAAATAGTTTGTCATACACACAATGATGGTCGATACTGGAAGCGGTATTGAAATTCTTTTTCAGAGTACGATCGACCAGATGGGTTTGGCCGATCAAGTCATTCAGAGCGACACAGACATCAGTGGGTTCAATGGCTCCAAGGAGGAACGAGTAGGCAAGATTATCTTACCTATTACCGTAGGACCAACCATAATTTGACATCATTTTCTATGTCATCAATGTCAAGTCTCATTATCTTGGGATTATGGGCTACAGCTAGATAAACAATATGGAAGCAGTCGCTTTCACCTATCATCAAGTACTCTGATTCAAACACGATAATGGTATTTATGAGATCAGAGGTAGTCAGAAACTCTCTCGAGCTTATGAAAATACTGTCTCCACCATCCTAGATACCTTGACAGATTGGCCACATAGCAATTATAGAGACTTGATCACCTCGATGATCAACCACCTACAGAGGAGCCCATGGAATATGTCGACATTGATGGACCTAGCAGAGGTACGTTCATCGGAACTAAGCTGGTTCAGCATGCGAAAGATGTTCTCATTCAATTCTTGCAACTCAATCGAGACGTTTTTGCATGGTCTTTCGAAGAAATGCCTGGAGTCAACCCGGCCATGGCTTGCCACAAGATAGCCATCAATACCAATGTCATGGTGATCAAACAAAAGCAGCGATGATTTTTGCCTTGTCTTCGAGATGAATTTAACACCGAGATCAAAAAATTGATCAAAGTGGGATTCATTCGAGAAGCCAAATATCTGGACTGGATATCCAACATCGTCGTTGTTCAAAAAAAAAATGGAAAAGTTTGAGTTTGTATATATTTCACAGATCTGAACAAACACACTCCAAAGGATAGTTTTTCTCTTCCTAACATTTATTAGATCCTCAATTTAACAGTAGGCCATGATCTCCTTTCTATAATGGGCGCTGCCTCAGGGTACAATCAAATCCCACTTCAAGAAGAAGATCAAGAGAAGACAACATTTATCACCGAAAGTGGCCTTTATTATTACAAAGTCATGCCCTTCGGGCTCAAGAACGCAGGCGCACATATTAACGATTGATGGCTACTATGTTCAAAGCACACCTGGGAAAAATCGTTGAAATCTACATCGATGATTTCTTGTGTAAAAGTATACAGTCAGAGAATAACATCTCAGATCTCAACACAATATTCAACATTCTTCGATCTTACAAAATGCATCTCAACCCTGATAAATGTCGATTCGGGGTGCATTCTGGCTACTTTCTAGGCCACCTCATCAGTAAGAAAAGGATTGAGGCCGATCCATACCAAATTCGGACCCTCCTCGACATGCCCTTTCCAAAGATAGCAAAAGACGTTCAAAAACTCGCCGACAAGATTACCACGATCAGCCATTTTGTCTACAAATCTTTATACTGCTGCCGTTGGCTGCTCCTATTACTCCGCGGGTATACCAAACAAGGTAAGGTTCAGCCAACTGCAGAAGTCACATGGACGCCAGAATGCGAAGAAGCTTTTTAGGATCTCAAAATCTATTTGGGAAAGTCACCATAATTAGCACCCTAGTAGGTAATGAGGAACTGATAATCTACTTAGAAGTCACAGATACTTCACTCAGCTCGGTTCTCATTCGCCTGGAAGGGAAAATAGAGAAACCAGTCTTCTTCATAAGCAAAATACTCACACCAACAAAAAAAAGGTACTCTAAAATCGAGAAACTTCTTCTCACCCTTGTTTACACTTCGCAGAAACTCAAGCACTACTTCCAAGCACATTTAATCAAAATTATGACAAACTACCCACTTCGAGAAGATTTGTCCAAAAAAAAGAAGTCATGAAGAGTGCAACAATGGTTAGTAAGTTTGGGCGAGCATGATATCAAGTTCGAACAGCGTCATTCAAAACAAGGTCAGGCCATTGCCGATTTTCTTGCAGATTTTCCAGTGGAAGATCCTGAGTGGGAGGAGAACGACCCAGACCTTACCGAAAGCATGCCAGAGAATCTAACTCCTAAGCCATTTGACAAACGAGCTAACTAGATCACTACGTCAGGGTGGAGACTTCTCATAGATGGATCAGCAGGACCCGCAGGGTCAGGAATCGGGATCATTTTGATTACCCCTTTAAATGACAGAATTGAGAAATCGGTCCGCTTGGATTTTGAGACCTCAAATAATGTCACCGAGTATGAAGCTCTAATTCATGGACTCGACCTCGCACTTGAGCTCAATGTCCCCGAACTCTCAGTTTACACAGATTTATTACTCATCGTTAATTATTATTGCGATCAATACAAGAAGAACGGGAAGATGATCGAATACACAGCCCTCGTAGCAGATAGGATGAGCAAGTTTGCGAAATTAACTCTTGAATATCTTCCTCATGGTAAAAACAGACGCGCCGATTCCTTGGCATATCTAGCCGAGGTCTTGGGTACAAAAGCTCGATATTTCCATATCAAAATCATTTCAACCCCCAGCATTAATCGCATCTCTGTATGCAAGATCAGCACTGGGGGCGATAAAGGGGGATACAGCGATTGGCGAAAGTCTTTCTTAGCCTACCCCGGTGCCAACAACAAGTGCAACGGACCGCTCCCAACAGATGCAAAAGAACACCGACAACTAATCAATAACTTTAAGCGTTATATTACTCGGAATGGTATGCTTTACTGCCTTTCCGTTACAAGGCCTTACCTCAAGTGCCTCTCGAAGTCAGGGGCAGACGAACTGTTCCAGGAATTACAGGGAGGAACTTGTGGCTCCTACATTGCAGGTTGATCATTAGCGAACTGAGCTATAACTCAAGGAGTATTCTGGCCCAGTATGCGCAAGCAAGCAGAAAAGTATTCCTGCAGATGCGACACCTGCTAGAGATATGGAAATATGATACGCACCCCTGCGCTCGAGCTCCATGCAAGCAAGGTTTTCTGGCCATTTTAAATAAGGGTACTAGATCTCGTCGGCGAATTCTCTAACTCTTCGGGTAATCGTCGTCACCTACTCGTAGCTACCGATTACTTTACAAAATGGGTAGAAGCAATTCCATTATGTTGAACCAGAGAAGAAAAGGTCATCTTTTCATCTAGAACCACATAATCACTCGATTTGAGTGCCCTCACCAAATTCGTATCGATAACGGGCCCCAATTCATGGAATATAAGGTCGTTACTTTCCTAAATTACCATAATATCATCCACTCACCATCAAATCCATACTACCCTCAAGGCAATGGCCAAGCCAAAATCACCAACAAAACTATCGTGGATGGACCCAAAAAATGGCTTCACTCACATAAAAAAGGGTCATATGAGCGTATCGAGCCACTCCCCGATAATCCACTGTGTATACTCCGTTCCTCCTTGCTTATGGCACGGAGGCTATCATTCCTTCTGAATATCATCATCCAGTTCGTGATCACGAGCTGAGTGACGAGGAAAATGAGTTCGAATTAGCTTACAACCTCAATATGATAGATGAGACCAGGGAATACGCCATCGCTAACCTAGGTCGATATCATCATATGTTTGCCAGATCGTATAATAATTGAGTCAGGAGTTGTACCTTCCAAATCATAGATCTCGTCCTTGGAGAGATTCATCAGCATCGCAAAAAGCCTCAAGCTAGAAAATTAGCCGACAATTAGGAGGGTCCATTCATTATCACAGGTCTCTTAGGCCTGGGATCATACTATCTCATGGCAGAAGAGGGAATCCCCATTTCAAATCCTTGGAATACTAGACGACTGAAACGGTACTATCGTTAGGCGTCTTACTACTCCATTTCTATTGTTCACTTTTTGTTTTTCAATTCCAAAAGTGAGATTCTTATCTCCATCCAATGTAAATTCTAAACTTATCAATGATAGTTGTTTTGAACAATGTCGGTCTCTTCATAAACATTCGTCCACAATCTACAGATAAAGTACTGGTAATACTAGCTTTTACCTCTTTCTAAAGGCCTAGATCGAGTTAACACTTGGTCTAGCTGTCTCTCTACATCTATGTGATCATGACAAGTGTAAAAATTGGCTTCACAGCAGAGACATAACCAGGCATTAGATAAAGCAAAGGCCATGCTAGCTTTCATATCTTTGACTATGTCTGTGATATTTTTATAGGCCTATATCGAGTTAACACTTGGTCTAGTTGTCTCTCTACATCTCTGTGATCATGACAAGTGTAAAAACTGTCTTCACAGTAGAGACTCAACCAGGCATAAGATAAAGCAAAGGTCATACTAGCTTTCATCTCTTTCACTATGTCTCCAACATTTCTATAAGCCTAGATCGAGTTAACACTTGGTCTAGCTATCTCTCTACATCTCTATGATTGTGACAAGTATAAAAACTGGCTTTACGACAGAGATACAATAAGGTATAAGATAAAGCAAAGGTCATACTAGCTTTCATCTCTTTTAATATGTCTGTGACATTTCTATAGTTCAAATCAAGTTTCAACTTGGTTTAACTCAGCCCATTTCTACGATTAAAATGAATGTAAAAATCTATTTTATATCAAAGACCCCACCAGACACAAGATAAAGCAATGGTCATACTAGCTTTCATCTATTTCAATATGTCTGCGACAAATTCTATTTATTTTCAAGTCAAAGTATATTTACAAAGGATTCTTTTTTGCTGATGGAGTATCAGCAATGCTTTCCCCCATATCATCAAGAGGTCTGTCTTTCAGTTCACGGGCCACAGCAGCTCTACCTTATTCTACTGATTCAGCAGTTCGAGGGCCCAGTTGGGTCTCTAGGGCACCCAGACAAGTCACTCGATCTATCTTAGCTCCAAATATGAATCCCTTGTCTGACAGAGTTTTGAACAAGGTATCTCATTCTGACTCAAGTTTTTTAACTTCCTCTATAAAATATATAACGATCATCCATAACAGGTCAGATCGAGGCACACCAAGTATTGTCGTTGTTGCAAATCTCGCCTTCAACCTCACGAGGCGTGACTTCACCCTAGCGCAATTATCCTCCCATTCAATTATTTCCGCATCAACCCTATTATGATAAATGTCATCTTTTTCCAAATTGGCAATGTACTTCGCTGACTCAGATAGGTTAATGGCTTGTAAGTCTACTTCCCGAGCACGAGCATCACGAGCTCCGCGTTCAACTCTTCCCTGGCTGGCAGGTCTTTCAATAATTCTTCCTTCCTCTTCAGCATCGATTTTTTTGCTCAGATCTCCCCTTCAAAAACTTTCTCCCTGATGAGAGCAGTATCTAACTTATGCTGGCAATCCCGCAAATTCGCATTTTCCTTCTAGAGATGTCCCTGAATATGAGATACGTCACTCTCTAGCGCTCTAATTTGACCTGAGAGACTAACTACATCCCCTCGAACTAAAGGAGCCTTAACCTCAGTTTTACTTCCTTCCGAACGCTCTCTAGCCTCGGCTCTTTTAACGCGAGCAATGGCTTGGCCTTTTTTAGCTTTAAGCCGAGCAACTCTCTCGTTTACGTCATTGCACACACGTTGCACTTTTCAGAATTCCATATCCTTAGCAGGAAAGGTAGTTTCCAAATGTTCAGCTGCAGCCTCTGAAGCTGATAGATTTTCTCGAGCTAGTCTCAGCTCGTCGTCCTTTTCAATGAATTTTTGCCTCATTCACTTCAGATCGTTCCTATATTTTTGAAGATCAGATCAAAATCGTTCCTCTGTTTGTTCCAATACCTTAATACGGTATTGAGCCGTATCAGCCTATTTACCAATCGCAGCCAGCGCGTTAACCTGGCGTTGGAGCTTCTCAATACATTTTGTTGCCTCGAATAGCTCCCCTAATCCCTTCTTAATCTCATAATCTTTCACTTCGACCTGAAGAGTCAGGTCGGAAACAGCCAGGTTGAACTTCTCAAGTCCAAAATGCGCCTTTACGAATTGATCCTCACAGTTCTCGTTCGCCTCCTTCATCCTATCAAACTGCTTTGCAAATTCCCGATTGCACATGAGTACGTTGTCCTCACATGCACGAGATGAATCCAATTATACCTAGGAAATATAACACATTTTAGTACAGTTCGATTCAGAAAAACCTTTGAATATATACATACTACATTTCTAATGAGACTATGTGGTTTCTAAATATCTGTTATAAAATATTTCAAAGCTAAAGGTTTGGAATCCATTCTCATATCATTCTCAGATGAACACTTCATGAATCTACTTTCAGCGTACAAGGTACGTAATTTTAACATATTACTCAGTATTTATAATAGTGGTTCTTTACCAGTCACATTTATTAACTAGATAGCTTAACATTGGTATAACCTGCAAGTCAAAAACTTATTCAGTTCTAAGAACAAACACAGCAGGGTGTAAGTTGAGTTGGGTTTGCAAACCCACACTTAAACGTCTCTCAATAGCGACTGTTTGGGTGTGAGTTAGATGATCTGGTATTACAGGAACTCAACCGAGTAGGAGGAACTCACATACAAAAAAATTGAGTTTGGCGGTGTTTAGATCACCGCGCGGTGTTCTTTTTACTGCGCGGTAAAAGGAACACCGCGCGGTGATCTAAACACCTCCAAACTTAATTATTTCGATCAACACTCCCTGACAACTTCTTCTTTCCAAACCCAATTGCAGAGCCGAGGAGAACCTCTACGCTCTCCCCAAATGGCAAACTCCGGCACTAGTAGTAATAACACTGCACCGTCGACCCCATCCTCCCATAACCTACCTTCAACACCATTCGCTCAACACCCATCATCATAATTCACTCCATACCTCTACCAAAGCCCATCGCAATTTCAACCTCAATTCCAATTACAGGCCCCACCTCTGCTTACCATATCGTAAGGGGATCCCAGTTATAGGCAATATCAAAGTCCATTTACACTCTCTTAACTGCAACCTCAGGCGTTTAGCCCGTACTATCAACCCTATCCGCTCACTCAACCTCAAGGTTTTCAACCTTCAAATTACTTTCATAACTATCTATTCTATGGTGAATCTACTTAGCACAGTCAAAGTGACACAAATGCATCAATACCTGTTAAAGCGGCGACTCCTCAGAAAGAATAAGGAAAAGGAAGAAAGAAAAGAGTACCCGCAAAATAAAGACCAAGAGCGCAAGTGCCAGAAGATTCTGAGTTTTTGGATGAGACAGATGATGCAAGAATGCATTGGACGGACGCAGACTTTGCATGTCTCGCAAGGGCGTGGGTAACAACTTCTGTCCAAACAAATAGCCGCACAAAGGGGTTTACTTTTCATTAAAAGGTTAACATTGCCTTTGCCAGGGACCCCTAGTACCCACACGATGATCATGTGGGTCGACCAAATCTCGGTGGTATGCCTTTAATGCACAATGTGTAGCGTACAAGGGGATAGTTGCTCAAGAACGATTTAGGAATAGCAGCAGAAAACAGAAGAAGATCGGGTACCCTATAGTTTCCTTTAACTCAATGTCAATTATTTCTCGTGGATATACACGTTATTTATTTGTATTGGGTAATTTTGCGAATTGTAGGAAAATGATGTACACAATATCTATAAAGACTTGAATGGCGGCAATGACTTTAAACACCGTAAAGCGTATAAGACTTTGGCGCGAGAACCGCGATGGGCCAACCTAAGAGATGATGGGTTAAACCATGCGGTGAATATACCAAGAAATGTAGCCAGGAGAACATCAGACATTCTTCTTCGGGGAACTCGGTCGGATCAAACAATCTATCGGAGAACCCTGACTGCCCACCTACGCCTTAATCCGCGGGCCCAAATTCTGATTTAGATGGTTCGTTGTATGAGGGTGGAAGCAGGCCCATCGGCCAAAAACTTTATAGAAAGAACCTTGCATGAGGGTGTGACTATATCAGGTAGTGGTATCCAAATAATGTTGGATGAACTACGGTTGGAGAAGATACAAGTGAAAGAATAAAAAGGAAAAAAGAAGAACGGAAGCAATGCAATACTGACAAGCTAAAATAGATTTGGAGCAAGCAAAGGAAGATCGTAAAATCATGGAGAAAGACTTGAGTACTTTTTTTGGACATCAATTGCAATACTATCAGTAAAGGCAAGCTGAGATCATAGAATGTCTGGCCAAGAGGGGCAGACCAGGTACTTGAAGTGGTGATGAAATGTAATTTAACTTTGCTGTATATAGAAGTTTTCTATCCAAGAATGTAGTTTAATAACCAATAATGTAAACGTTTGAATAATGTACTGCACAAAATTCTACAGTTTGTTTTTGAAATGTTTATTTCTGATAATATTTCGTTAAAACAAATACAAAATCAATATTGCGAAAAAAAACATGTTTAATAAATTTGTACGACAAAGAGAAGCATTAAATTACACCAAGAACACGTAAATAATAAAAGAAATGGAGTACTAATTTTGAAGATTTCCCTTCACGGCCCACAAATGCTCGATTAGATTATCCTTTAGATCAAAGTAAAGTTCTCGACTTCGAATCCGGTTCATTTTCGATATAAAAGATCAATTATTCCGCGTTCGCATACAATATCGAACCGTTCGCCTTCGATAGTTGAGGGCTCGGCCGGATTGTAGTCTAAGTATGACGGGAATGCACCTCGTTCCTCCTCGACGATCATATTATGCATTATCAAGCATGCATTCATGATATTGCTCAAAACCTGGGGCTCCCACAATTTAACCGGATTTTTTACAATATTGAACCGAGATTGTAAAACCCCAAACGCCCATTTAACGTCTTTTCAACAACTTTCTTGTTGTTGAGCAAATAATTTTTGTTTTGCTGTAATCGGATTGGATATGGTTTGGACAAGTATTCCCTATTTGGGGTATATGCCATCCGCTAGGTAATACCCCATATCATAAGCTTTTTTGGCAATTGTATAATTACAAGACGGGGTGATACCATCGGCCAGGTCGGTGAAAAGATGTGATTGTTGCAGGACATTGATATTGTTGACCGCTTGGAACCACAAATATCCCATCATAAAAAGGATAAAAGCATGAGCAATAGTAATATTATCCTCCCGATCAGCTGCAACGGCCAACTACGTCCTCAAATGTGCAATGCTGACGTTCCCACTCTTTATATGGCTGGAATCAATGTTGGGGAGCAATTGCCTCGTATTGGATAAAATAGACCATGTGTCGTCATATGGCACCTGTGTCGGATATCGGCCGATGGACAATGATGTCAGCATAGTAAAATTGAGAGGAGTGACCCTTATCTCCGCACAAGGGAACAGAAACGTATTTGTAGTCAGCCACCGACGCTCTGTAAGCGCCAAAATTAGCCGATTATCTGAATTGCCCAAGCGTATATCCATAAACAGCCCAAAAATATTCACCACAACGTCCCTTATAGCTGAAATTGTAGCAATATCTTTCCATACTTTGAACACTACAGTGAATGTGTCGTGCACACGCATCGAATCCCGATTCAGTTCATTTAGGCATTTTGTCAAACACTTAATTTATGGAAAAAACAAATTCACAATTACACTAAAACTTACCGTGAGTTTATTTCCCATGTAATAGATGTGACTGACTCTGCCTGGGAGTTGGGTAATATACCTCTGCGGAAAGTTTTATTGGGTAGAGTTTGGTATAGATTGGGGTTAGACATCTTCAAATTCTATTCACTTTTTCTTCCTTCTGAACCTCGAGCGAGTTACGACGTTCTCTGGATCTCTTATTTCTCTAAACCGAGGCATAGTACTAGGGTGTGGTTCTCCCTCTGGCATATGCATTTTGATTTTGCTGAAATCACAAAATTTTTTACTAGGGATTTTGAGAGAGAGCTAGATGTAAAAATGTGAAAATAGTCGAATGGGGAGTGAGTTTTACTTACAGTTGAAGCGGCGGTGTTTGGAACCCCGTGCGGTGTTCCTTTTACCGCGCAGTAAAAGGAACACCGCGCTGTATTTTAATCTCCTCTAAATTTAAAATACTAAAAAAACTCCACGTAGGAAACTCACATTGCGGCAAAAAGAATACCACACTGTGTTTTAATCTCCTCTAAAAAAAAACCACGTAGGAAACTCACACTGGCTGCTGGGAAAGGTTGGGAGTAAGTTGTGGGTTTGGTGGGCCAGGGTGTTAGAACTCACACCAAACCCACACTCGCTGCTAGAGATGCTCTAACCTGTAGCTCCGCTTGTGCAGATAGCAAGGCTTCAGAGGTTTCTTTTTCCCTGGCAAGTCCAAACTCTATGTCGTTTATTATGAGACTCGTCTCTCTAAGAACCTACAAGCAGTTTATACAAAAAATTAATCTACAAAAGTTTCATCCTCACACACAGTTCAAACGACTTATAGAAATGCGTCTTTTTCCCTGGCACATATATATTCAACATATATCTCTGATCAATCATTCACGTATAACATATGTCCTTTACATATAGAAATACGTCAACATATATCGCATATATCTCAACTAACCTTCAGTATTCGAATGAGAATCTGCAGTAAAGTCAAGCAATCCTCTCACAATGCTGTTGTATTACCACCTACGAGATCCAAAATCTTTTGCCCTCTTCAACCGTATATCGCCTTCGGATAACTCTTGATCAAATCCCCTTATTTTTTGCCTTTCTTTCTGATTCCTCACCAAGTTTTTTGTGATAAAACGATTGCCTGGAGACGAAGAAGAACTATTTATCCATTCTCTCTCATTGCTCCTCGCACAAACTGTCTTTGATTCCAGTCGAGGCATCCATTTCACTCTCCATGTCAGACTCCTTGTACCTTTTTGATAAAACCACCTTTCCATCATTATAACCCCCCTCATTTTTTAACATATTTTTTCTCCCCGTTTCCATATCTTTTCTTGACCTTCTCGTACTCATGATGACTCGCACTGTACGATGTCAGAGCCCAATTTCCTATTTCATGCAAAACAAAACTAGAAGCTTTTGCATTTTCACATTTTTGTTTCTCAATCCTTATTTATCATAGTTATAGTGATTGACGTCATTTTCTAAATTGTACAAATCTTTAAATTTATTTAAAATGTTTACTAAAATAGTCTCAAAATAGATTCCCCCCTATAGAGGATCCGATTGACTTATATTATTTCTTTTATATTCACAAAATCTATAAGACATATACTTTACACAATATCCATCACGACCTTGGTAAACTAAAGCAACTAGCATCTAACCACATACTTTGTCGATCCTCGAATCTTTAAATTCGATCTTCACTTCAGTAATCATACCCACCAACCTTTCTCGTTCTGCCGAATCGCTCACGAATACATGAAAGAATGACTAGAAACTCTGCTTCATAACCAAACGAACCGAAGATCATCTCCCGCACTTCAGCAGTTTTTATAGCCAATCGTCTTTCTGCGGCATACCGAATCCTCTGAGATCGAGTTCGCACCATCCTAATTTTCCCCTGGATATTTACAGATCATGCCATCAGTATTTATAAGTTTCCCTATCACTTCCTCCTTTTAACGTGGTTTTTACCTATTATCTCATAACATCAATCCAAAATCATGGAATCACTTATTATAACTTATCCCCTCACTAGTAGACACATTGGTTACTAAACTTGACCTTACGCTACCGCGAGTAGTATCTCTATCGACCTGTAATAGCTCAAGCTTACATATTTCCTATAATTTTTATCCCTCACCTGTTAAACATAAATTATTTTTACCAGCACGACGTTCTCAACGCATATCCACTTCAGTTCGAGTGACATTGCAACATTATTTCATCACTTTTCAGCGGTTATTTAACTAACATCCCATACATTTCAGTTTGATTCAAAGAATTTTTTTTGCACATAGTTTACTAAATATCAACTTTTATTCATGTCAAAGATATTACATCAATTTGCAGATAACAAGTTTTCAACATATCGACCTCAGTAGTATGATAGAATGTTACCCATCCAGCACCAAACTCCAGGTACTTTACAGATAACAAGTTTTTCCCTGCTTGTTAAAAGTCACAGATCGTTCAGGCAAGTAGAGGAGTCGTGTCTTCTAGTTCTTTTTCTGTTATTGATTTTTCACACTGATGCAAAAAAGACATTGGAACCGACAAAGATCATCCCTCACATGGCTCGGTCGAAGCCCAGTCGAACTCCAAAAAAACTATGCTAGCAGTGAACTCAGTGCTGGCCCCCACAAAACAAGATAAAGATCTTCTGAGAGCCAAAATACGGTGGAAATGTTTTAGCAGACTCTAACCTCCAGTTTTCCTCCTCCATTACCATCACTGCCTCCTCTATAACTACTACTATTGAAGAGTTGGTAGAGATGAAGAGGGCCCAACCTTAGAATCCATGGCAAAACAAGAAATTAGCATATCTGCACAACAGATATACCTTTCCCTGCATATGAAGCCCTAACCTTATCTTCTGCAACGGTGCGGAGATAGGCCTGACATTCCTCACCTGCCAAGATAAAGGCATAAAATCTCCACTTATAGTAAAAATCCTCCTTAGCTTCAATCGCTTCCTCTCCCGACAAGCCTTGATATGCCAGAGGAACAAGGCCTGGGAACACCATTTCCAAGGAATGATTACCAAAATATTTCAGCCTCAAGCTCTGCATTTCCAACGCAATCATCTCTTCAAGAACCATACTCTAAGTTTTCACCAACACAGAAAGGGTTACGCATGCAAGAATTGTTCTAAAGATTTGCTATAGATACTCTTTATATAACCCTACATTAATTGTGCAGGTACGTATTCCCAAGCGCCATCATTTATTACGGATACGACTATTTGAAAGCAATTATCACATATATCTACATCAGCATTTAATACCCATCACTTCCCAATGTCACGTAACTACCACCCAGTCAAACACCATCATTACCCCATTTCGAATTTCACACTTTTCACATAATTTTTCTTAACCAAAGCCACTCGTGACTTCGGTTACGAAGGGACGATTTTAGGGACTTATCCCTCGAGCTTACTCATAGTCGAGCTTATCCAGCTCGAATTACCTTCATCTCAAGCTCACGCAATTTTAGCACTTAATACTCCAATCAACATTTCAACCATCCCAACGAACTACTCAGGAAAATGGGTCGAGCTAAACCCAGAAAACGTTATCCAGTCAAAGACACATGTCTTCCACAAACTCGTCAGTTATTCAGTCAACCACCACTAACCACATTATTCGTAAAATGTGTTCCAGTACGATGAAGAGCTGTGAAGAAGCCTATATAAAGAAAAAGTTCCAAAATAGACAGGGACCAGAAAAAATCACTCAAACTTCATATTTACGAGATCAAAAGCATTTTTATGTTCTAGAGATCTCTTATAATAAAGATATCCACTCCAAGCAATAAATATACATTTACAAAAATCCTCCATACGAGGTCGTGGTTTTTTACCTATTCAGAGGTTTTTCACTCTAAAAACACTTGTTTCTATTCTTTACTTTCAATTAAAGTATTGTTACAGGTTCATTGGTGTGATAGCTAATTCCAAATCAGATCGAGCTACAAAATTTAGCCATTACAACTGCACTTATCTAATTGGTTTCTAACCATGGGTGTCTGAGATACATGATGAATACAACCTTCATTGCCCCTTCCGGTAGATATAGACTGCCCATCTGCTAACCCCTGAATACAAATAATACTGGCAAATACTCTTATGGGTACGACCATTATCCAGCGAACCTTTGCTAGAAGGCAAGTCAAGGTAAGTCATCAATTTTCTGTTACAACAATTATTTAATACACAAATTAAAGTAAATTAAAAGTATATCTTATCTTATAAGGTTAAGACCTTTTTATTCTTATGTTTGTATACGTTGTAAAATATAGTACCATTTGCATATGTTTAATTTATTTCTACATGCTTCTTATCAATAACTAGTTTCTATTATTCATAGGCAATAATACATTGGAAACTGTACATGATGTATACGCATTTGGAATCATTCTCTTGTAACTCGTTTCCTTGAGGCTCGTGTATGATGATGATAATGAAAGTATACCATTGGGCAGCTAAGAAAAAAAGAACATTGTGAACAAATATTTTCATGGAAATCCAAGATTCTACAGTGAAGATGCAAGAAAGAATGAGAAGCTGGCACTTCATTGCACAAGCTCATTAACCAAGAAATGACCAAACATGATGGAGGTTATGAAGGTGTTAGATGGGTTGCGTCTAGTTCATACTCGAAGGAATTCTGGTGTAGTGAGTCTTATACGGAGTAGATCTAATGTAACAGCGTTCAAGGATTTTTGTATTTGAAGTGTCACATGAGGAATTGTATTGGAGAGAAATGTCGTAGAGCACACCTGAAGATGTATCGCATTACGTCCAGTATGTTTGAAATTTTATTTTGATCTTAGATGGGCAATACAGCTAAGTCTAATGAAAAATCTTCATCCATCATTTGCCTTATAATCCAGTTGTTTTGAACACTAAATATGTTCAATCTCTTTTAACGTTAGCACTAAAATTCTTGTCGATTCATCGGTTGGAAAGAACATATATAATTTACTGCTTATTCTGTTATCAATCATAAACTGAGGCCAACTTACCACTGAGCTCTTGGTTCAGTGGCTGTGTGACCCTCAACCCCATGAGAGGTCATGAGTTTGAACCCCTATGGGGTAAGAATTGGGGATAATCCTTTGGGTTGTCTTGTGGGCCTTTGGGCGCTTACCATTCGGAGCTTTGGCATTTGAGCTTTGTAGGTCTTCGGAAACTTTTACCCTTTGGGGTTTGTGGCGGCCTTCGGGCTTTGGATACCCTTCGAGGCTTAGTTAATCTGTGGTTACGGATCCCTAAAACTGGCTTACCTTCCAAAAAAAAGCTAACTGAGGCCGACTCATTTAACTGTGTTTTTAGGTGTGCAATAAATGTTCAGTATTGAGTCTGGCTACTAAAAGTCTGCAATATTCAGAGTTGGTTCCTGCCTAAGGTGGGAACCCAACTAGGCTGGGGTGTCTCTACTAGACTCCTAAGAGGCCCATATAATCTAGGGTATGGGGAGAGTTTGAGAAACCTATAGTAGCCTCCTTTATATACAGCCCTTTGTTGTATTCTCTGTAACCTAAAAAGTTTATCATTAATGAAAGGCTATATATCCTCTCTCAATTACTGTGTTTATATTATTATGATTGTATGTTGTTAATTAGTATGTTTATGCTTGTGATTGCTAAAGATAGATTGATATCTAACACATTATCAACATCGAGAAGAAGAGTTAGTGGATCAAGGAAGAAAAAGCTTTCCAAAGGAACGTTTTTATGGATTTTTTGCATTACAGAGAAGTTTTTTTTTCTTCTCAAATTTATTTTTTGATATTAATTTCACGATCTCATGTATATCAGAGTATATGCATTAATACTGGGCTTTTTTATGAATAAAAACTTATTTTTGGTATGTAGGGTTGTTTTCAAACAAAAATAGGGACCGTTTTAAAGATTAGTTTGAGGAGTTCATATATTCGTTATGAAGCCTACTCAATTACGATCATGGTGATATATTACACTCCGTCGGAAGATGTCCATGTCGATGGGAAATTAATGTTGAACATACGCAGTTCACATCCTAAAAATCAAGTTTTGACGGCGGATTAGGTCACGCTTTTATTTTTATATATATGCTAACATCATTTAGGGTTTATAGACCCAATTCAGATCCAATTTTAACAAATTAGACCTAATCAAACTCAAAACATATCAGATCCAGATTTGGTGATGTGACAGGGAGTGGGACCCACAGTGCTGACGTGACAGTATTCATTATCGATACATAGCATGTAGGACTCACCTAGGGTGATGTGGTAGGGCCCACATGAGATTCACGCCTTGACAGTCATGCTGACGTGGAAAGGCCACGTGGCAAATGATGCATCATGTGTAGACCCCATACGTGACGTGGCAGAATCACATGGCATGTAAACCCTACTTATTGACATGGCAGTGACACGTGGCATGTGGACCCCACATGCTGACGTGTCAGTAACATGTAGCACATAGACCCCACAAAAGTTAAAACTGACGTATCAAAAGTCAGTGTTGATGTGGACCAACCATGTACAGATACGTGGCACAGTCTAGTGTTAACATGTGGCAGGGCCAGTATGTGATATGTTGTACCACAGTATCTCAACACGTAGCAGAGCCAGTGCATGACACTTATCATAGAAATGAGCCACCACGTGTCTTCACATGTTAATGACACGTGGCTACACTGCAGCTGGATATGTGGTAGACCAAGTCAGATCAGTCCAACTCGGTTCAGGCCTTGACCCAGACTAAGTCATATCGGTTTAGACACTAAAATTGGCTTTTAAAGCCCAATTATTAGTCTCTTTTAAAATAAAAAAATATTGACTGGACCGACCCCAGGGGGGGACATTTCAATTTGTTTTCACTAAAAATATTTTTTTTAACTTTTTGGAAACGGGTGCCTTATATAGGAAACATGACTAACTTATATGTGATATAAGAATAAAAATTATTACCTAATCAAGTATCTTACTATAACTTAAAAGATATTAATGGTATACCCCTAGAATACTAATTATTCCGATCGGGGGTTAGAGATAATATGAAATTTAGAATACGGTTGGGAGTCATAGCTAAATCACTGTTAAAAGCTAGGGACACTAATTAGAGATCAATTAGGAATTAACTTAAGTCTTATTTTCTAAGAACTTGGTATCTAAAGAACCAATTTTATGTATTTAGGTACAATTAGATATTACTTGATAATATTTAGAGGTATATATGCACGAATAGCAACCTATAGTACCCTAAAATATTAGTTTAAAGACAAGATTAATCTACATATCTTGTGAACTCAGCAGACTTTGAAGTGGGACCACTTATAAGTTAAATATCTAATACCATCTCATACCCCTTATATTCGTAGCAAATAGGGTCATTTGGTTAGAATATACAAACCTTATAGAACTTTAGGGATTATAGCACCCTAGTTGTTAGAATAAAGATCACAATATTGAGTGGCTTTTGAATAGTTGTCTTGGCTAAGACTCTATTAAAACGTACTTTAAAGTTAAGATCACTATTTTAAGGGGTAAAGTTGGGATTTAACGCTTAATAGGATCTTATGAGTATAAAGTCATTAACAGGGTTCACTTGTAAGTAATGATTGAGAATCATGCGCGTTATTGCGCTATATACTATAAACCACAAGTAATGATTAAGAATCATGTACTTAATAGGATTTATGAATAATAGGATTGAACAAGGTTCACCTACAAGTGATTATTGGGAATCATTTACTTGAATACTATGAATTGCTTTTACGCAAGAAATATTTATCAAGTACTACTACAGGTATTGATCTCTATGCATAACAAATGTTGGCGACACTCAGAACATTGAGTACCTCCCATACTGTAACTCTATTTAGTACCAATAAACTTGACCTGTATGGATACTAAAATCCATCTGCTACTGCAGAATCTGGATAAGACTATAATTGTGAACAATGAGTCCCTAGTCAACAAAGCTCATACTTTGTTTGTACTCTCGCCCCCATATTCAGGAAGACTGAATAATGAATAACCCTATACTATTTTAGTATTATAAGATTGTGGCAAAAATTTTATTTGGCAGTACAACTCCACTATGATGTTATGTGGAGAAATAGTTAAGGTAAACAAAGATATTATATATGAATATTCTGTTAGCTTTCTACGCTTCAAATATTGCCATTCTAAGGCAATATTTGATAAGTCACCGTGCACGCAGACCTGATTCAAGTTTTCCTCATTTTTGAGCAAAACAATGAGCTACTAGTTAACAACTACAAGCTTATGCTTACTAGAGTAAGCATATGCCAAGGTTGCACAATGTTGGCTTTAATGATAGGGGAAGCTGCGAACAGGGCACAACCGTGGATAAATGAGAAGTGGTAACAATAACATGATTAAATTTCTAGCCATCAATAACTAGAGGCAAGAGGAATAAGAACTTTACCAATGGACCAATATGGAATATGAAGAATTCAAAATTAGATAGGAGATAGTCGGGCACTAGGCACGGGATTGCAAGGTACCCCAGACGATCCAAAAAGATCAGCTCTAGACTTATCACGTGATTACAGCTAGCGCAGACACTGTATAGCAGAGTCTGCAGCCTTAGATTTCTCCCATATTACTAATGCAGATTTTGATCAAGTTCTAAGAGTGATCAGTATCAAATTCTCAGTAGATTAGTGATGTTACCTAGAGAGCATTGCCAAGTAGTTACTTTACTAGTAGCATAGTAGCCGTTTTGCTTTATTAGTACTATCTTTAATTGAGTTGGGAATTTTTCACTAGTTAGTTTAATAAAATACTCGTGACATGTACTTGTTCAGTATCACATCTATGAGATTGTTCTTTGATTTTTATGTGAATTTATTAATTAAGAAGTAGTTAAATTCAATGCATAATAGTTGATCTACTATATGCAACTTGCCATATATATCTATCTGTTATCTGCTCATAGAGTATTAACCAATAATCGAATGAATAGCGACACATGTCTAAGAGATAAGTAGTATCACGCACTCGAACCTTTTAAAATATGAACATATTTCATGTTTCTGACCTTATGCATTTGGGATGTCATGACTATCATTGGCACGGCCAAAAATGATAGAAGGCATTGAGAGTGTAACGCTATTACTCCCTAATGGTACAATACACAGTATCCAGTCCACTATATATACTAATAAATCTAATCAGATTTTACTAAGTTGTAGGGACATATATAATAATGGCTATTACGTAAAGATGGTAGGAGAAAATGACAGTCAAGTTCTGTACATTACCTCTACGTCGGAAGGTTATAATACACTATTAGAACGATTTCCAATACACTCCTCCGGGCAAGGATAATGAGGAGGTTTATCAGGAATACATATTGACTTTCCTTAAAAGGGGAAAAGATCTAGAGAGCATACGTATAATGATTAGCTTCAGGAAAGTTTATTGTTCATCCTAGTATGACCGAGGTGGAGTGAGATCTCCAGCTTTTTCTCCAAATGTATCCATGAAGACACATATAGATCTATCCATCCACATAGTGGCCCACTTGAGTATTATGGCCATAATAAATGCATCTTGGAGATGGTTTTATGTTTGACTATTATTAACAACTAGGAATGCAACATTAATGTGACTTTTTACTTAGATCATTTGATTGTAGGCTCAATTCTTGAGTTGACCGATCAAGTCGATCCGACTTGACGAAGCTTGCGAGTTTAACTTACAGGCTTTTGATGATTTTTTTTTGCCACAAATGGGATAGATGATTGAGCATCGTGAGTATCCCATTCCATACCCAACTTGGGTTGACAGAGAACCTAATTAAGTGATTAAGGTTAATTGGTTGGCCATTGTTATTACGATCAAAGCTTTCGGCTAGTGTGCGGGTCATGTATTTTTTTGCTCCCAACACTGATTAGGATTCATCTGATAGAAAATCATTAAAGCTTTCACAAAGCAACTAGTAACTGGGTGGGATCCCAGTGTCACTATTATATGCACATGTCTAACTGGCGTGCATGTGTCGAGGACATCTTTGCAACCCATAAAATTAGGTCCTCAATGTCGGCCTGATATTATGTGGGTTATGATTCACATCTATCACTAGATATTTAAAGCCCATTAGCAATGTATATACTGCAGGGCAGATTGTCACTTTGATGAGACAATATTCCTAGCATTGGGAGGGATATGATAGTCAATGTTGAGGATGTGTCCAAGATTAGTTGGAAAGCACCATCGTTGTCCCCTAAACATAAGTTAAGTGATAATGAGGTCCAACAAATTCTATTCTTATAATAGGTTACTAATGAATTGCCTGACACATTCATAGACCATGATGAAGTACTATAGGTATATGTACCTACAAGTAATGTACTTACATAGCTGAACATTTTAGAGGAATTAATATGCATCCTGCAAACAAATCTAAGGCTTGTGCTTAGTATGGAGCACCGTTAGAATAAATTATTTTGAGTGGGGGTATGGCAAAATTAAAGACAAATATGACTAATAGTGTAGTTAGTTCATCGGGATGGAGTCACCCATCGACTAGGCAATAGTAGCTACACGACCAGTTGATGCATTACGAGACAAACTCGGGTAGCATATATGTATGACAATAAGGAGATCTCGATCGATTTAAAGTTTGTAATGGCACAAGGTAGGATCATCCAATAGTGATTTGTCTACAAGATATTCGTATTTGTTATTTTGCTCGCCACCAAGGATGATGATTCAGAACCACTTATTGTAAATGACTATGTTGTTGTACATTGGCCAAAGTAGGTGTTTGGAATCCAAACGGAGCTCAGCTTGCTTGCATAAAGTGAAATGATGTCATAGAGCTTGTCAGCTACAAATGGGAATGGTACGAAAACATAATTAACTTGGATATCAGATTATTAGGTCAAGGCAAGACTAGTTACCTAGAAATTCTCTCAAAAACCTGGCATTATTTACGATAAGACCTATTCTATGGTTATGGACGCAATAACTTTTTAATATTGATCAGTCTGTCAGTTGTCATGGACAAGTTAGACATGCGTCTTATGTGGATACTGCGTATATATATGGGTAACTAGATACATATATCTACATGAAGCTACCCATAAAGGTATAAGTTTCTGGAAGTAATTAAGCCCCGTAAACAATGTACGTACGTAATAAAAATAGATAAGATATTGTTGACTTAAAGTAATTGGGGCTCATGTGAAACAGTAAGCTGACTGGTATTTGAAGGTCGAGGATTTTGCAAATAGTTTTATCTATCCATATATTCTCATTATGAACAGACCAAATATCGGCTTAAGTCATCATGACAATGCATTAAATGATTAATTTAGATATCATCAGAACTCTGGGGGAGATCGCGAGAGCCACTGAATACCTTGGGAAGGAATTCAAAATAAAATACCTTGGGAAAACAAATATTATCTCAATTTATAGATCAAACATATTGGTAGTGGCATACTCGTACATTATGCAACATATACCGGGAGTATTATCTGAATACTTAGGTATGGATACAACATGCGGTACTAATTTGTTTATAATAGTCCACCACTTGGATAAGCAGAAGGATATCTTCCACGATCTTAATGGGGGGAGAAACTTCTAGGGACAGGGTACCATATCTAGGAGGTGCTTTGGTATACTGAGCTGGGTATACTAAACCTGATGACTCATTCTTAGAAAACTATTTGGCTTGCCATAGTTTTGTTCTTACCCAAAGGTACTGGAATGGGGTCGAGCATATTCTGAGGTATCTGATCAGCACGAAAGATGGGGCCTATTCTACCTGAAAAATGGTAAACGTAAAATTATAGTATACACCGATGCAGGATACTTGTCAAACCTACATAGAGGCCTTTGTCAGATGGACTATGTATTTATGTACATGGATACAACAAATTCTTGGAGATCGATGAAGTAGATGATGTTTGCTACATCTTTAAACTATGAGGAAATTCTTGTACTTCATGAACCTGATAAAGAATGATGGTTGCGCGACATGATATATCACATCAACTGAAGTTGTGGCATGTTCTATCTAAGATAAAGTATCGACTCCTTCTGAAGACAACTCGGCTTGCATCATTCAAGTCAATGACAATTTTATTAAAGGCGATAGAATAAGGCACATTTCACCGAAGCCCTTCCATACTTATGAATTTCGAAGGCAAATGAGATTGACGTTGTTCAAGATAATTTAGAAGAACATTACAAACCTATTCGCGAAGACTTTTGCACCACTTACGTACATGGAATTGGTATGCAAAAATTTGTATTCATCATTATCTCAGGGAGATAGATATCGGGGGATATCGACGCTAGGATGAGTAGTCACGCCCTAACATGGACACATGCATGTTGTACTCTTTTTCCTGATGGTACAATTTTTGTCCCAATGGATTTTATTGACTAGAAGTTTTGATGAGGCAACGTATACGCATCCACAACCCATACAGGGAATAGGATTGAACTATTTCCTTGCATAATATAATAAAAAAATAGGTATTATGGACCATATATTATAGACAAAGTAACATTTATCTAATAATGTAATATTTGGGGCAGTTTTAAATTAGTCTCTTATAATTTTTGTTTATGGGACGGAAATAATCACTATGTCCTTAATAGTATAAGGTTAGGGAGGTTTGACTTTATCATGCCTAATTGTATAAGTTTAGGGACGTAGGACACGGTCGTCCCTAATAGTATATGTTTAGGGACTAATAAGTATTATGGACCAGATATTAGAGATAGAGTGGCATTTGTTTCTAATAATATAACATTTAGGACAGCTTTGAATCAGTCTCTTATAATTTCTGTTTATGGGACGGAAAGAATCACTATGTCCTTAATAGTATAAGTTTAGGGACGGTTTGACTTTGTCGTGCCTAATTGTATAAGTTTAGAGACTGCTGGACATGGTCATCCCTAATAGTATATGCTTAGGGACTACTGAACATAAACACCACGAAAGTGAAAATATCCAATTTCAACTCAACTTAACTCAACTCAATCTCTCTTCAGCTCTCAAGCAGTTCAACTCCTTCCCGCAATCCTTCTCCCTCAACTCTCTACGACTGCACAAAACCCCAATAAATGATCATAAACCCTTAAACTGAAACCCAAATTCCTTTATTGTTGATCTTTGTTGCTTTCTGCTACTACTCTTGGATTTGCTGATTTCTGTTGATCTTGGATTTGCCCATTTGTTGATTTTTGATGATCTAGGTTGCTTGTAAGTTTTTCAATTTTAAACTCTAATCCTTTCTAAAATTGTTAGTTTATGATGTGAAGTTTTTAATTACTAGTAACCACATAATAGCTAATTTCTAAAACGACATTGGATTAAATGAATTTGGAAAATCTTAGGTCTTAAAGTTTAATTAGTATTCCCCTTCTTAATTTTAGGAAAAAAGAGGACTTGTATAAAAACCTGTAGAGAATGTTATGTTCTCTGTTCGAATAGACACAATGTTTATTCGAATAGAAGAGACAGAACAACTTCTATTCGAATAGACTTTTGAGTTAATTCGAAAAGAAGAGGCATAGCACCTTTTGTTCGAGCAGACATCGGTAAACCCAGTTTTGAGTATTGAATTAGAGCCATTGGTTTTGCTTCGAGATCTATATTGATGTAATAAGTCTCCCCACTATATAAGGGAAACTTAGTATTGTTTCTTAGCCATCTTTGATGAGATCTTTGTATGAAGAATCTTTTGAGTGTGATTGTAACCTTGGATCATTAAATATAACTCTCTTTCTCTCTCTCTATTTTGTGTGGGCGTAGGCAATTCGTTGAACTATGGTAAATGCATGTTGTCCTTTGATTGTGTGTATTCCTTTAAATTGTTTATAGCTAATCGGATCGACTGGGTGGTCAGCTTCCGCGACGCGGATCAACAATTAGTATCAGAATGAGGCTGTATCCTTGGTGGTTCTCAAAATTTGAGGTAACATCGACTTATCTCAATTTTGCTTATTTTTAGATTTTGACTATTGTATGAAAATTGGGAGAACAATGGTAGAAGGAGATAAACCAAGTTCTTCAATTGCGCCTAAATAGAATAACACGACGGTTATGTAAGTTGAAAATTTTAATGGCATAAATACCCTTAGCATGTGGCGATACAAAATTATTTATGTGCTTAGTCAACAAGATTTGGATAAGGCATTGAAAGACAAACCCAAGGAGGTAGATAAGAGTATTTGGAAGAAGATGAACAAAAGGGCAGGTGGTCAAATTTGGTTATGCCTAGCTCAAGACATAAAGTACCTTGTGATGAATGAAACCTCGGATAAAAGAGATTTGGAAGATTCTTGAGGAGAAGTATTTGGTAAAGAGAATCTAAAATTAACTCCATTTGAAGATGAAGCTTTACCGCTTCACAATAAGGCACCGGATTTCTATGTCAGAGTACTTGAACGATTTTACCAAGTTACTTGCTGATTTGGTGAATCTACAAGAGGTTGTTGGTGATGAGGACAAAGCTCTATTGTTCTTGAACTCACTTCCCAAAGAGTACGAACACTTCATTACGACGATAACTTATGGGAAGAGTTCTTTGTAATACTCAGATATAACTACAGCGGTGGTAAATCATGAGTACCGAAAGAAGGATAAATGTGAGTTCGAGAAGTCAACGTCTAAGGTGTTAATAAAAAGAGGGAGGTCTACAGACAAGAAGATGTTTAGTAGCAACAACTCTCGATCAAAGTCAAATGGTCACGGTGTTAATCCCAATATTTAGAGTAAAGATCAATGCGTATTTTGTAAAGAGACGAGACATTAGAAGAATGAGTGTCATACGCTTCTAAAGAAGAAGAAAGGTAGAAAAGTTGGCTCTTTAGTAGATGTTGCTCAAGAACATGAGGTAAATAGAGGTAATGATTTTGACTTTTTTTTAACTATATCATCAAGTGCATGTATTATTGATTCCAAAGAATTGATTATGGATTCGGGTGCTACTTATCATATTTATCCCAAAAGGGGTTGTTTTTCTAATTTTAATAGGTCGGAAGGTAGAGCTGTGTTGATAGGAAATGATGATTCCTATCGTAAAATAGGGATAGGTACCATTCGTCAAAAGTTGCATAATAGGTTGGTTAAAGAAATTGAGGATGTTCGGTATATTCTGACCATGAAGAAGAACATTATCTCAACTGGTTTACTTGAAGTGAAAGGTTACAAGGTTGTGTCTGAAAATGGCGTGAAGAAGGTTCTTAGGGGAGCATTGGTAGTTATGAAGGGTCAAAGAAAAAGCAACAACTTATACTATTTAGATTGTATACAGCTATTCTTGGGGAGGTTGATACTACAAGGAGCGTAGAGATTACTTCCAAAGATACCACTTGACTATGACATAAGCATTTGGCGTATAGGGGGGAGAAGTCCTTGAGAGTTTTTGCGAATCAAGGGCTATTGAAAGGTGTTAAGCGTACAAGTTAGATTTCTATGAATATTGTGTTCTAGGCAAGCAGACAAGGGTAAAGTTTGGCATGGCTATCCATCGTACTCGTAGAATCCTTGACTATGTTCATTCAGATGTATGGGGACCCTCCAGGAATACATCACTTGGAAGTAAACATTATTTTGTATTGCTTGTTGATGATTTTTCTAGGCCTATGTGGGTATATACCATGAAAAGGAAGGATAAAGTCCTTAAAATATTCATGTAGTGAATGAAGTTGATAGAAACTCAAACTGGTAGAAAGACCAAGTTGTTCTGTTCAGATAGTGGTGGGGAGTATACAAGTGATCCGTTCTTACAAGTATGTGAGGATGAGGGAATTGCTCAATATTTTATCATTAGGGAGATACCGTAACAAAATGGGGTAGCAGAGTGTATGAATCGTACTTTGCTAGAGAAGGTACGGTATATGTTGTCTAATTCTGGGTTGGGCAAAGTGTTTTGGGCTGAGGCTTTGACATATGCATGCTACCTCATTAATAGGCTTCCTTCGGCTGTAATTGAAGGTAAAACACCAATGGAAGCTTAGTCGGGAAAACTTGCTACAGATTATGATACTCTTCATATTTTTGGGCGTCTGGCATACTATCATGTCAAAGATGGTAAGTTGGATCCTCGGGCAAGGAAAGCCATTTTTCTGTGTAAGAATAAATGGTTTAAAAGCTATAAGTTATGGGATACGAAAGACCGAAAGATTATTTTGAACAGGGATGTCACTTTTGATGAGATTTCAATGATAAAGTCACATGTCTCTGAGCATGAAGAGAAAATGACAAACAAGATTTTAAAGTGGGTGGAGATTAATGTATCTACACATGGTCCAGAAAGTTCTATATAAAAGGGGGTATCATCTACTGGTGTGACAACGGGTGATGAGCATTAGTTCATGTTCCAGATAATGAAGACATAAACAAAGTGGAGCATTTGGTAGTACAGATGATGAGACTACGATGGTGGAGTCAATTATAACTAGTAAGCCAAAGAGGAATGCAAGCAAGCCAGGATAACTTATAAAAGACATGGTACTTCCAAAGGTAGAGGCCATGGTAGCTTACGCACTACCAGTCATTGAAGAAGATGTTCCTTCCACTTTTAAGGGAGCTAGTTATAGTTAGGAGGCTAACCATTGGGAGGGAGCGATGAAGGAAGAGATATATTCTCTTTTTAAGAATAGAACTTGGGAACTTTTGAAGTTGCCTAAGGGAAATAAGGCGATTAGTTGTAAGTGGGCTTACACAAAGAAATAAGGATCTCAAGCTGGTGATATACACTTCAAGGCAAGACTCGTAGCCAAAGGCTATGCTCAACAAGAGGGGATTAATTATAATAAAAAATTTCTAGTGGTAAAACACCCCTCCATTCGTATCATTTTGGCCTTGGTAGCGTAATTTGATTTGGAGTTGCAACAACTTGATGTTAAAATGGCATTCTTACATGGGAATTTAAAAGAAGAGATCTACATGACTCAGCCGAGTGGTTTTAAAGTTGTTGGAAAAGAAGATTACGTGTGTAAGCTAAAGAAATCATTGCATAGTTTGAAGCAGTCTCTAAGATAATGGTACAAATAGTTTGATCAGTTTATGATTGGTCAGAGTGTCTACTTATGCAAGCTACATGACGGGTCATTTATTTACTTGCTTTTATATATGGATGATATGCTTATTATGAATAAGCATAAAAGCGAGATTGACAAGTTGAAGAAACAAATGGGTCAAGAATTTGAAATGAAGGATCCTGGTGATACGAAGAAGACTCTTGGTATGGAAATTAATAGAGATAGAGATAAGGAAACGGTGCATCTCCTTCCTATGGATTGATTTGGCCCCTAACGGGGATTTTAGAAACTACAGGCGACTTGATCCACGGTACATAGGCAACCATTGATTTGGTGTAGTTGAATTGGGTTCTTTGGGACGTATGTCCAATTTGGCCTTTTGGGACGTTTATTTGATTGGGTCCTTTGGGACATTTTTTTGGTTGGGTCCTTCAGGACATTTGTTCGATTTGGTCCTTCGGGACGTTTGTTTATTTAGGTTTCTTAGGACGTTTGTTTGTTTGGGTCCTTGAGGACATTTGGCAAAAGAGGGTTTGATTTGGGTCTGATTTGGTGGGTTGGCAAAGTTTGGCTCAGATTTGAGGAAATCTTCACCGAGGTGAAGAATTGTAGAGGATGTTATGTTCTATATTTGAATATACATAATGTTTATTCGAACAGAAGAGGCAGAACACCTTCTGTTTGAATAGACCAGGAGTCTATTCAAACAGACATCGGCAAACTCAGTTTTGAATGTTAAATTGGAGCCATTGGTTTTGCCTCGAGTATGTATTGATGCAATAAGTCTCCCCACTATATAAGAGAAACTTAGAGTTGTTTATTAGCTACCCTTGGTGAGATCTTTGTATGAGGAATCTTTTGAGAGAAAACCTTAAGAGACCTCAAATTGATTTGTAATTGTAACATTAGATCATTGAATAAAACTTTCTCTCTATTTTGTGTGGACGTAGGTAATTCGCCGAACCATGATAAATGTGTGTTATCCTTTGATTGTGTGTTTTCCTTTAAATTGTTCATAGCTAATCGGTTCAAATCGGTGGTCAGCTTCTGTGGCACGGCTTAACAAAACCAACACAGTTTCTCAACTCCACAGAGATGAGATGAAGTTCGAAGGAGAATTAATGAGAATGGGATGAAATTATGTTTGTTTAAACCTCTTTGGTTTAGTGAAGGCGATGTGTTTGATGAAATGCCTTTGGTGAGTAGTATAGTGGAGAAAGATGGGAATTCAAAGTTTGAGGTGCTGGTGAGCGTATTGGGTTGATAGTGGTTGATTGTTTATGGGGTTTTCGTGGCTGAGTTTAGAGAGCTTTGGCAATGGATTTTAAGACAATCATATTTTTAGATTTTGGAAGAGAACTTCAAGAAGTATTGTTACCCAGCATTAATGTCAATGGTTATGGTGATTATACATTGTAAGTGTTTAAAGGGTGTATTAGCATTTTATTTCAGTAGTGGCTAGTTTAGTACTGACTTATGGGTGATGAGGGAGTATGGCATGAAGAAGTAGTGAACTAAACTATTCGTTATTGGTCCGCTTGATGGTTATTTTTGCATAAGACCATGGGCATCTCAAAAGAATGGTGGGATTCTAGTTACAACTAATGAGAACACGATGGGGAACAAGATGCTTTCATATGATTGATTAGATAGTACTTTTAAAGTTCTTAATATCTGCGATATGCCTTTTTTCTTTGATAGATGGTGTACTTATATGGATACTTCTACTTCAATTGCTTCACTTATGACGCTTTAGGAAGTGAACACAATGGCAATGGTCGCAAGCCAAAAAAAACAAGACAATAGTCAACGACGAGAATAAAGTATCTTGCATATTTAACAAAAAAATTCTATTAAGCTATTATTCTCCTATCTTGCTACGTGGATCTATCATGTATTCTGCTTTCCCCAGCACAACTACTTCGTATGCCTAATTGTTTTGCAGTATGTTCTTACTTCGTATGCCTAATGTTTTTGAAGAGATGTTGGGGTGTCATTGATGAGTATACAAATTAGAAACAAATTCACCGAGAGATATCATCCTAAGATAACCTTATGGCCATGATCTTGATCAAGATACACCCATGCATGTAAATATGAATGGAGCTTTTTATTGGCAGAATTTAGAGTAGGTAGAATTTGTCACATCTTTTGACATTAATTGCAACGACATGCTTTTATATGACTGAGTAGTAATAGTCTTAATGTTTCTGATGTTCAAGAATTCTCTGTAAATAGTTTACCCAAGTAAAGGGGAGACAAAGGACATAAACCTTACTATAGACAATTGACTCTATTAGGTATATTCCATTTGTAATTGTCAATGATCTGAAAGGTTGGGGCATAAAGAGACAAATAGAAGTTAAATTTGAGTCTAAGATTGAGGTAATTCAGCCAGAGGTCTTCCTAGAATGAAGTCGTTTTCCCATATCGGATTATATGC
The DNA here is from genome assembly GCA_014058105.1 of Kingdonia uniflora. Classification (NCBI taxonomy): domain Eukaryota; kingdom Viridiplantae; phylum Streptophyta; class Magnoliopsida; order Ranunculales; family Circaeasteraceae; genus Kingdonia; species Kingdonia uniflora. The sequence goes on along the minus strand of JACGCM010000664.1, from coordinate 283,545 downwards.
AGTAGGACTATTCCTTTAGTTGGCTTCATTTTATGAGCTCAAAGGTGTTGCTTTAGATTATAGGAATAAAAATTTTAGTTGGATATACTTTTAAACAATGATGTGAAATAAGAGCACATAAATTTTTAATCCTATTCCATAACTAGGGGATTCGTATATATTCTGAAACGTTTTGATGGTCATTGTCATCAAAAAGAGCCAATTGTTTGACTCAAAGATCTTATCATTTAGGTTAGTCTTCCCCAAAATATGTGACTGAAAAAAACTAAAAGATGGTAGTAATTCTCTACTGCTTAGACTTTGAGGCCATACATCTCAATTTTCTTTCTGTATCCCAATTGTTAAGGAATGCCTAAAGACTAAGGTCCTTAGGTACTATGGAAGATCCTGCGGAAAAGTATAATGGTCTAACTTCAACTATCTTGTAATACATATATAGTTCTTGCATTGACAGACACAAAGTTATCAGACTTCATACATTATTGGAAAGGAGCCAAAACTCATGGTGCGTATTTACAAATTAAATAACGAAAGATGAGCGAAAGTAAGTTCATAGGATTGAACAAATCTTATGACATGACAGTAACTTTTTGACATTTTTCAAATAGAGACTTAGTTATAGAGGAACATTGTTGTTGCTGTAAGGGCCACAATAAGGGTTATTTTCGCTCTTTTTTGCAGTTTATGTTCTCCACTTTTTACATTATAGTATTTTACTGAATAAATTTCTTGTAATGTTACTTCTTTTTTTTATTGGATAAAATTTATCAGTATGTGGGTTACTAATAAGTATTTAAGGGTTCCTGTCTTGGAGCAACGTATTGATAACATAAGAAACCAGGGGTAACTTTTGAACTAATTTTATTGAAAAGTCCAGGGAAGGTATTATGACGACAAGTCAGATTTATCTTCTTTGTAGAGTTGATTGTTTATGAAACTTATACTAGCTAAGTAACTTACCTAACTCATTTTCTTATGCTTGTTTATAAAATCTTATATGAATAAAGAATGGAGGACAATGAACCTATCAACAATGGATCAGCTAAAAGAGAGGTAATAAAAAAATCATGGTACATGCTTTTATAATGTAGTTTCATATGTTATGAACGACATATTTATTTATTGATTTATAGGAAGCAATGAGTTACCAGAGAAAGAGCAAAATACTAAAATAAGCAAGGGATGTGATTTTCAAGGATGTGATTGGAAAAGATGGTCATGAACGAGCTCTGTGCAAAGAAGTTACTGCTCATCCCAAAAATAGAAGGTCACGGTCCTCCTCATCAGCATTTTAAAACTGCAGAAGATGAGCTTGCCAAGTTACGACGAGAAGCTGACGAGATAGAAGCTCGACACCAATATGAGATTGAGAATGTAAAGGCCATTGTGAATAATGCAATCCAAGTCAAAGTTAAGCGATTAATGAAAATTGTAGGCATCCGTTTTCCAGATAATAATTCTAGTATCTTCGGGTCTCAAAGTTAATCACTCTCACAAGGTACCTATGTTTATTTTTGATTTTTTTTGCTAGATAAAAAATCTTGACAGAGTTAACTTCTATTAAAGATACTTTAATAAACTAGATTAAGATCAAAGCCAATATCTTTTAAGTTGCTGAATTTCACACTTTTGCCTTCAGATTTTCCTGCATAACCAATGATAAAATGACCTAATAAGCCAGTAAAGAACCCCCCATATCCACTCTGAACGCAATCCGTTCCAAAAGTGCTTAGTAAAAAGAAACCACAAGTGTATATAGCTATATAGTTATATATACTGACTTAGTAAAAATTGAACATTCTGGAAGTGACTTTTGGGCATTAACTGTAGACGTTTTTGGCTAATCATATGGCGACGAGTCGGGATTCAAATGTCCTTGCAACCAAGTATCACTTTTAGTAAGGATTGATTGTCAAATGACAAAAGAATGAAGTTTTTAGGTTACAAAGTGATGTAAATGTTAGATGTGCGTTGATACAACCAAGTATTGGACATACTTTTGTACCAATCCAGTATTATATACCATGATTTTTCTTAATCTCTTATCCGTTGTACATAAGTCCTTGTAATATCTTATAAATTTTCATTTATGATTTAATTTATATTAAGCTATGCAGATTAAAATTGTGTAGAACTTCTTTTAACAGGACTTTCTTTTGTTTCGTAGATTTCAATTAAGCACCATATAAATATGTTTGATGCATGATAGATTGACGTTGATATTCTTTTTGGACAAAATGTTTGTTGCAAGAGTTCCCTGGTCCTTTTAGGTATGGTTTATTCTTGGTGTATACGAATATTTTAATTTTACTATTCTATATGCTGAATAACATTGTGTGGGTATGTTATCCAGTTTCTAGATATTTATACTCATGCTATGAAATAATACTTTATTCGGGTGTTAATTTGCATAGTTTTTAAGATTTACATATACTATTATACCTCGTGGTTGATATGACTTTAATGCGATATCCAATTATCGTGCGATTTATGTGGATTTCATAATCTCAGGAATTGAGAGTGTGTTGTGTGTATACTGGCCCTAACTGCTCACAAATTAAACGATTACATTATCTACTCGAGTGTATAAATTCTATATATTTTATAACAGGTACAAAATGGAAATGTCCAATATATAGAGGAAATACTGCCAATTTTTTTATAAAATTTCTCCTATTTGATTTGATTCCGTGCACGACTTTGATATAGATGTGACGTGTCATTTGATTTCTCATATATTCACTTTCATAATGTGTACTTGATTGTTTTATTATCTTTTGGTATATAATAATTTTTTATTGTTGTGGTTGGCGTTGTAACAATTTGATTTTTGTTGTTGTTTTAGGTAGTTTCTTAACAACTATGGGAACGATATCATCAAGTGTTAATCCGACGTAGACATGTTCGAGTGTCGATGGTTCTATGTTGAGCGGGTAAGAGGTTAGATCATTAATTTATGTACTCTAATTGCATTTAGTGATTGAACAATGATTTTTAATGTTCTACATGGGTTGAGACTTTATTTATCTAGGTGGAATTTGTGTTTGTGGAAACTTGTAAATAAATATTTGAAATCAATAATTTTGATCTCTATGAACATGAAATGCTATGACATTACCATGTTATGATGCAATATATTATTATTTTCTCTCTTTGAAATTAACTTTTGGTTGATGAATGTTTTGTATAGTCTAACAGGGGACGTAATTCAAATTGTAAAAAATGTTGAATTTAGTTTTACCATCTTTAGGGATAGTTTCTTCTATCTCTATCAATATTGGCGTTGGCGGGTAAATTTGGCGCCATACTTTTAGAGATAAACAAATTTATCTTAAATGTTATGTTTATTCTGTCTCTAATAATAGTGGTACTGGTCGGAAAATTTGGCACCATACTTTTAAAAACAGCCATAACTGTCTCAGGTATTATGTATTAGGGACGGTTACTATCCGTCCCCAAAGGATTTGAAAAAACCAATACTTTTAGAGACAAAATTTTGTTGTCTCTAAAGCCGTCCCTGGTAGTATTAGAAATGACTGTGTCCGTCCCTAAGGTATTTGGGACTCCCCCCTAAAAGAGCGAAGCTTTCCAGTCCCTAAAACTGTCCCTAATGGTTGTAGGGACTGAATAATAGCTTTTTGGGACAATTTTTAGCTCTCCCCAAAGGTAGTTTGTTTTGTAGTGCAACTTTTTGCCCAAGGCGGCTTTGCCAGGCAGAGGTTTTAACGAGGCAAGTCATTCTGGTATGGAACACCCCAAGGGGGAGTGCTAGGAGTTGGTTCTGGCCTAAGGTGGGAACCTAACTGGGATAAAGTGTCTCCACTCGACTCCTAACATGCCTATATAATCTAGGGTTTATGGGGAGAGTTTGAGAGACCTTTAATAGCCTCCTTTATATATAGCCCTTGGTTGTATTCTTTGTAACCTGGAAAGTTCATCATTAATGAAAGGTTATATCTTTCTTCTCTCAATTTTTGTGTTTATACTATTGTGATTGTAAATTGTTAATTAGCATGCCCGACCCTAGCTATAGATGCAAGAGGCGACCGCCTAGGGCCCCCAAATTTTAACCCAAAATAGAGGCCCCAAAATTTATAAGTAGTGTATTCAAAAAGTCCCCTACTTGGATACTAAAATAAGATAACTTATTGGTTAGAGTACTTATACTTAATCTGAAGGTTAGAGGTTCAATTCCTACCTTTGCTATGTAATCTTTTTTTCCAGAAATTTGGCTTTGAAAATACTTTTGTTATGTACATTTTTTTTCTAGAAATTTTGTTTTGAAAATGCCTTTAAGACAAAAATAAAAAATAAAAAAAATCCCCTGGGAGGGCCAATTTTTGGACCTCGTCTTGGGCCCTCCAAATTTCATGACCAACCCTGTTAATTAATATGATAATGCTTGTGATTAAAAGGGATAGATATTATAATATGATAATGCAAAGCCTGTTAAATTTGGAATTTGAACTCAAAAAGAAACTCAAATCTTTATTAAAATTCTAACCTTAAAATATGGAAAAAAATCTTATATCATTTAAGATCTCCTTTAGAGTATCAGGCTTTGCACGCTGCAAGAATTTTGGTGCAAGAGAAACAACAACATCCAAAGCAGTGTTGAAGTGGCGACGAACAGTTTCTCCGGAATGTTGATATCGTTCTTGAACTATTTTGCTGCGTTCGTCATGACCAATAGTATATAAAAACATTCATACTTGCTTATCAACACTAACTCCCCTCGTATCACGCAAGGAGCCTTCCGTTGTTAAAATATCACACAACTTTTTAAAACAAGTTTGTCCATACAAAGGTTTTCATACATCCGAACAGGATTACCGTCTACTAATTCAACAATGTATTTTTTACCAGTTAATTTTGAGTTACGACATGGTTCTTTTGATATATTATTCTCGCAGTAATGAGAAGCTGCAATTGCAGCTGCAGCCAGTGCAATCATATCTTCTTCATTAGAATCATAGTCGCCCATCATACTTTACTTCCTGCACTTCGTATAAATTAATATTCAAAAATGTAAATAACCATAAAATTAGAAAATATTACCAATTTATTATGCAATACTACATTAAAGTTTAAATGAACTTACAAATCAATGATGAAAGATCTTATTTAAATAATAACTAAATAAATAAAAAATAATTTTAGAGGTTCCAATTCTAATTGTCGTTCTTAGGATTTATTTTCCACATCAATCACGTCTTTCATTTATTTTCGGTTAGGTTCAGAAACATTTTCGTTTTTCCTTCATCCTCGAGAAGATCGCAAGCTTTTAGGTAATCACCCTCTAGTAAACCAGAAATAGCGTCAAGCGCTTCAATGGCATTTGGTTTCTTTTCAGTCTCCGATCTTCTATTTTCATTCCATCGACTGCGGATGCAATTGATTTCAAAGTATCAATCATGCCTTCACCAGTACTCATTTTCCCTTTTTTGCTATCTTCAGCAGTTGAAGTTGTTTCCGGTAATTTGCATTTTTTCTTTTTCTTGGTTTTTTTTATTTCATTATTTACAAGAGGCGAGTCATCTTCCACGGTTGTATCATCTGAAGAATCTTGAACTTGAGTTATGTTAACATCGCTCAACTTTTCAGACTTCAGATCTTTAGCCTAGCGAGCGTATTGTCCTGTTGTTGTTGATTTTCCATAAATCTCATCAAGATCGTGGTAGTTCAGCACTGTTTTAGTTCGCATAGGTTTAGCTTCAGGATGCTACTCCATGTGGTCGTGTATAAATTAGTAGCTTATTTTAAATAATAAATTATAAAAATTATAAAGTTACACACCTTTAGATACTCATCCCAAACGTAACTATCAACTGTCACCATATCCTTCTCATCGTCCCATCCAAATCCACTTTGGTTTAGGAGAGCCTTCAAAATCGTGTAGATATTTCTTAACTTCTTATGTTAATTTTTTAGAACCTCCTTATCATCATTCATATTTTCATATTTTTCGTTCATTTTTTTTTTCATGTCATCCCACGCAATTTTCGTAAATGATTTTTTATTTCTTTGTCCCGCTCGTACTTGTTCTAATATGAGATTCAAAAAGTAACGATCCATCGACGGAGTCCACTCAATTCTACCGCGATTATTGTTGGAAGTGCCCGCATTATCTATAGGTGGGTCTACAATTATTAATCAAAGTTAGATTTTAGATTACATAAAAAAAATATATCATGTTGTTGGTGGTTTAGTTCATCTTCACAAGATGGATGAAAAAAATTCATAGCGAAATCCATAAATCTCCACTGTTATATGAAATAAACTTAATCACTATAAATTATTCTCAAATCAAGATAATTTTTGTTTTGGTATCTATCTAATATGCCCAAAATATTCTTATCTAACTTGTGAAATAAACACTTTAATTCTATATATCTAGTTACATCCCTTTATATTTACTGTGACACAAAGAAGAGATAGTTTTATACTATTTCTTTAAGGAGAATTACTGTTGATCGATACACTATTTTTAGGTTTATCTCCTGAGTAAACAATAGCAGAGTTTTCCTCCTGTGTCTTGCTGATATATATTTTTGGATGGCTGATTTGTAATGGGATGTGTACTTTGCTGCCACTTGCAACAAGTTGGGGGATGGTAAACAACAGTGTTGAAAATGGCAGGGGTGTCAATTATTTCCTGACAACTCATGTATATTTTTGTACCGTATTTTTGTACCAGAATGTCAAAGAAACGTTGTCCCTCAAAAACTCGAAACTGCCTTTACCTTAAAGAACTTTATTGTGGTTATTGATGCAACTTGGGATTTGACTGACAGAGTTACAGGATGGTGTTAATTTGCTAGTTAATGAGAAAAACATTGAGTTACTATGTGGAGGCACTGACAAATGTAGAAGGAACACTATAAAAGAAGGGGAGGATTGGGAAACCATTGGATAGTCTAAATATTCCCCTGTTGCGTATCTACCCTCTTACACACATCTATCTGCATTTGAAATGACATTTAAAGATGCAAATTTCCTCCAAGAAATCTACTGTGATGCTCTGGTGGTTGCTTTTTAACAGGGTTGATAACCCGAACTGTATTTCTGGTACTCAACTTGATAACATCAGAAGCTGCTGCTACCAAAATAGCCGTTGTTGCCTTATGTCTTTATTACTATGTATGGTAGAAGAGAATCAACGACTCTGAACAAGTCCGGACCCTTAACTGTTCTGCTGCTTATTCATAGTGTACCAACAAAGGGATGGTATGTATACATGGAAGACACCTGACACCTAAATCAACATAGACAGTTATCAGAACTAGTAATTCTCCCTCTTTTTGTCAGACTTAAAATACAGTGGTGTAAATGACCCCTTCAACTGGGGAATTTTAGATGCTCAAGTCAACACAGATGGAGCCAAGACAGATGATAGGGGTAGATATAGCGGTCTTCTCAGGAACTCAACAGGGTATTGTAAAGCCAGTTTTATAAGCAATTGCAATTATGAAATTATAACTTATTATGAAATGTATGCCATCTATAAAGCGCTTCAAATGGTCTTAAGCATGAGAATTAGATATATACATGTTGGAACTGACTCGACAACAATGATTTGATTCATCAAACATAACAAGACTCCACCATGGATCTGCTACTTAATATACCTAGATATCATGTAAATGGCGAATAGATTTGACTTCTTTGAAAAAAATTCATGTCTTTGGAGAAGGCAACAAATGAGCAAACCTCTAGCTTCTTTTCTTGCAAGGAGAAATTGTATTGGCCTAGCTTCTTTCCGTTAGACTTTTATATTATCTTAAATGAGGATGTTAGGTTTTAAAAAAAAATCAACTTGTATTTTCATATTCTTCTTCAACTCAACTAGTTTTAGAGTCCTTGCGTAACCACTGCTTGCTAAAAGCAAAAAAAAAAAAAAACGAAAGAAGAAGAAGAAAGCTGAGCACTTCTGGTAGTAGGAATAAGTAGGCCTGTTTTCGGATCGAATCGGATCGGAAATAGAGGTGTTCGGAATTTTTCTGATTTTTTTCGGAACTAGAAAACCTCTTCCGATCCGATCCGATTTTTTTTGGAACTGCCAAAATAAATCCGAATCCGAAATTTTTCGAAATTTCGGAATTTCCGGAATTCTGAACAAAATTCGGAATTTTCGGAATAAATTTTGGATATTCCGAAAAATCCGAATAAATTTCGAATTTTCGGAGTAATTTTCGGAATAAATTATTTTGATATTTTGAATTCGGATATATTCGGAATATGTTATTCTGACTAAATCGGAATAATAGTATTCAGAAAAATCGGATCGGTTATTTTCGGAAAAATCGGAATTTCGGAATTACAGAAGCCTATCCGATTCCGATCCGAATTTTTTCGAAAAAAATCGGAAATCGAATTTTCGGAAATCAAAACTGTAAAATTGGGTTCCAAAATCGAAAAAATCGGATCGAATTTCAGAAAAAATCGGATCGAATTTCGGAAAAAATCGGAAGTTCGGACAAAAGTTGCAGCCCTAGGAATAAGTGACATTTAGGATGATTTATGTTATTTGATCTAGTAATTATATGATTTATGTTGCTTTCATTATTTTACTTGATAATACAGTATTAGAATGCTTGACCTTTTCATTATATAAGGAAACATGAGAAAAATGAAAATTCGTATGATTCCTTAGATCTAATGCTTTTACGACTTAACTTTTGTTGTTTGAAGTAGTTGCTTACTTGCTTGGTTGTGTTTCGATTGTCACCAATTTATTTGTTAGCTATTTATTGTCAAAAGATGGTTCAAAAGCAAGATTGGCACAAACCCGATCTACCTGTACAATGACTTTATTATCGCTTTGAAAAAATGTAAAAAGCTGGATGAAGCGATAAAAGTGTGGGAGAGTATGAAGAAAGAGGACTTATTCCCTAATTTTTAAACCTACAACAAAGTTATTCGTGGTTTCTTAAAGAATAGATCACTTGCAGATGCCCTTAAATTCTAAGGTGGATATGAAGAACTGTCCCAATCCGTCGGAGACTATAAACTAGAAACTATCAACACAACGGTAGCTAGAGACTAGAGACTATCAACACAACAGTGGCTAGAGACTATCACAACGGTGGCGACTATAAACGCAATAAAGATAATACGGAGAAGGATTTCCATTTACGCTCCTAACTACTTGTGTTCCCGGTGATGCTTTCTACTTTTAAGGATCCTTGCTACGGTAAAAGAAAGCCGTCACTTTACCCATAAGAAAAACACGACACACCACGAAAAATCCGTCACTTTACCCATATGAAAAACATGCACACCACGAAAAGTCGTCACTGCCGGAGCTACTTGCCAGCCATCCCCTAGATGCGCCACAAGCTTATTCAAGAAATCAAAACTCTAGTGCATCAGTATGAGATATTAAAGAATATTAGTTATCAATTTACCAACTTTAGGACTACATCTCATCTAAAAACGATAAACAATGGTGATAGGTTCTGAGGTTATATAGACCTAGCTTCGAATGTGAGAGAAGATTTAGCGTATTGCTTTCCTATATCGATATGTTATATTACCTAAAGATGGCATCCTCTTTACAAAACATAAACTGTGTTGTGTAAACATCATAATCTACAAGATGGCATCTGCAATGTCATAAATTATTCTAATTGTGTAAACAAAAATTATCACATCATTAGGAAACAATGAGATCGAGTAGGAAACAAAAATTACCACAACATTATGAAACAAAATTACCATATCATAATCACTATATCATTAAACAAAAATCTAATTTGAAGCAACAAAAATTTAGAATTAGAAAACATAGTTTAAGCAAAAATTATCGAGTAAAGACGCTCACCTACAACAATTTAAGATAGCTTGAATCCATCTTTAATGGTGAAATACTGAGATGAGCTTCAATCGGTTAATGGTAAAACAATGAGATGAGAGAGAAGATTAGAGAGAGAGTAGAGGAGGCTTATCTGTGTGTTTCTTTGGAGATGAGAAAGAGAGCTTGAGTCGGTTAATGGTGAAACAATGATATGAGAGAGAAAGATTAGAAGAGAGATAAAGTAGAGGAGGCTTATTTGTGTTTTATTTGGAGAACGGCTCTATTTTCTGTACTTTACTTTCGCGTTTTTAAAAAGTTAACAACTAGTTCTGTTTCAAAACTAGAAAAAGTCATTCCGGAGAAAAAAAAAACTGGTTATCTGTTATAATTGGGATAAGACTAGTTCAAAACAAAACTAAAAAAATTGGTCTCACATGTTGCCAAACATTGATTTTTGAACCAACCGAGTTTTAGAGGGTATCCAAAGAGGCCCTTAGAAACCTCCTCCACCGGTTCATACTTCAGAGTTTCTAAACCTAATTTTTCCCTTTAAAATCAAACCAAATCGAGAGAAGAAGAAGACACCTTATTATTTGAACAATAAATTCAGGTATGTTTGATGGTTTACCTCTTTGTGTTTTATTGTTTATTAGTCTTGGAATTAGCAGAGATATGATTATATGCTTGTTAGGTGTTTTCGTTTTTCAGTTTTTTTTTTTTTTTTCATTGCCTTAATCATGATGCATTGCAGTTTTGAACTTTAGTTTTACTCCTTACTTTTAATTCAGGAAGCTGTACTCTTTGTTTGTAGGAACAGTAATGGAGAACGGCCCACTTGTAACACATGGTTGGCTGAACCCATATTATCAAGAATGGACAGTGGTTCCTAGCAAAGAAAACTTGCGTGGGGAGTGTTCTTCTATATTTATTATTATTACTTCTTTGTTGGATACATACATTGTTAATGGTACCAAGAGGCGTCTTATAATATATCAAGGGAGATGAAAACAACATCAAGGACTCCGTAGATGATAGAGCAAGTGAACTTACTAAGAGCAAGTTGATATGTTTTTGATTTACGGGGAGTGATATTTGTTTTTTCGATATTTAATTTAATTTAATGGTGATTGAAAGCAACTACTGACTGGAGTGGAGTTTTCTCTGAGGATATTATTGCTAGGTGGAAGGTGTATTTGGGTGTTTTGCTTCTTCTTTGGTTGTAACTTGGGTGTTGCGATTGTATTGACATGGTTTTCATTTGAGAAAACATGTATGAGTCTTATTTTGCTCATGTTTCTCTTTATTTTTTATAACCAACCATCCATCCTAGGTGGGTGGCTTGGATGAAGTGTCTAGGGGAGTGTCTAAGAGGGGAGTGTTTACGGACCCGCTCATATATATATATATATATATATATAACCCATCTATGATCTCTCTTCACTACTACTGTGGCTTGAGTGCGATTCTTAGATAAGATGCATTCTTCTTAAGATCAAAATTATGTAGCGCAAAGGTCGAGGGGTCTCAATTCTTCAACAAAGTTTGGTACTACACCCTGTTCTTGTTCAATGCTAGGCCGGAAAAAGTTTTCAGACTTAAGCTTAAAGCGTCGAAGGGAAAACATAGAAAAAGTAGATTGGAAATGTTCTTGGGAGGGTGGATGTTAGAGAAGAGATATCCACGGCATATCATGAAAAACAATGTCGGGCTAGATAAGGAGGTGAGAGGATAGAGAGGACTTAAAAGTGGAGTAGCAAAGGTGCGCCAATTTGGAGATCTCCTGGAGGCAGAAGTCTCGGTTAGGTGTTTGAAGTTGGGGATCATAACGTATATCCATTTTCTCCTTGAGGTTGCTAATGTTTGGAAAATAAACATTTTAATTGTTGTTGTGGATGATATGAGGGCCAAGGAGGAGGAGTTTGGGAGAAAGGAAGTGGCCCAGTACTACACAAATCTGTGCACCGAGAGGAACCCCACTTTTAACGGCTTTCTTTTGGATAGCACTTCTATTGAGGCCATAGATGGCTTAGAGAGTCCATTCACCAAAGTGGAGATTTTGGGATGATATTAAGACCCTTGACATAGTTATGTCTCCGGGACAGCGGTTTTGGCTTAGCTTTCTATAGGGCTAGCTGGGAATGCATCAAGGAGCACTTATGATGATGGTTCACAATTTTCCAGCCTATCAGTCTTGATCTCAGAGTCAATGCGACTTACGTGAAGCTTATCCCTAAGAAACAGGATCAGAAAACGTTTTGGCCTATTGACCCCATTTGTCTGGTTGGAAGTGCATATACAATTCTCTACAGTTATGGCGGTTAGACTCAGGGTTTTCCCTTACATTAGTTTCAGTGAGCAGGTGCATTTCTTAGATGGAGGCAAATCATGGAAGGAGTTCTGGTTGCAACTAAGTGCATCTAGGGGGGAACGGAACTCAAGGTTGTGTGTGAATCCTCAAGGTAAAAGTCATTCTCACCACATGGGTATTACAAATAACTTGAAGGATAAAAACCTAAGTGTGACGATTAAAGTCTCTCTGTTAAAGAAAGCCTTCAATCATGTTATTGATTAGATTTTGAGTTTGCTTGGGTTTGGACCAATCTGGACCTTCCAGAAGTGCATATTTTCAGTTACTTTTTTTTCTTTTTGTAAACCAATCGCCTGCAGGTTCTTGTAGGAGCTCTAGAGGATTATGGCAAGAAGAGATATCAGTCAGAGATTTGGAACCTTTAGTAGGGCCTTAACAGAAGGGGTCCAGTTAGAGGGTAGGAGAGACTTCCGAGCAGGTAGAGGGACTTGGACATTCCCACCTATAGTTTGCTGACAATACAGTAGTTTTGGAGCAAGGGGAGATGTCAGCTGGCCCATCTTTCGGGTATCTCTTGTACTTGAATTTGCTCAGGTCTCAATGTGAATATTGCCAAGAGCAATCTGGAACCTTATTTCTGGCAAAAATACATTATGGGCTATTTGGATTAGGCAAAACTATTTGAAAGAAGACACATACTGGACTGCTTTCACTCCCACAGACTGCTCATGGGGCTGGAGATCTATGATAAAAAAGAGAGACATTGCTCTACATTTTTGCATTCACATTGTTGGAAATGGGATTATAACCTCTTTCTTGAATGATCCATGGTTAGACAGTGGAATTCTTGCAAACAGATATGGGAGTCTGAGTACGATCTTATCAGGTATTCTTAAAAACACTAAAGTTAGTGATATTATTCATAATGGTGAATGGAATATCCCAAATACAAGACATAGAGCTGGAATGGGAGAAGTTTGGCAAAAAATATCTACTCACCATAGCCCTTAAATAGATGAAGATGACAAGATTGGCTGAAACTTAACTGCTAATGCTTCCTTTAACACAAAATCTGCATGGAAGGCAATTAGGAAAATAAAACTTAAGATTCTATGGCATAAAGTTGTTTGGGATAGAGATAATATCCCTAAACATGCTTTTATAATTTGGCTGGCTATAAGAGATAGGCTCAAGACAAGAGATTTCTTGGTGAAAATTGAGAAGCTTGAAAGAGCATACTGCTCATTTTGTGATGCAAATGAAGAGAACAGGGATCATCTGTTTTTCAGATGCCCCTTCTCTAGCCAAATCTGGAATAAAGTCATAAATAGCCTGGGTTTCAATAAGAATATAAAGGATGGAGTGATGAGTTCACATGGGTTACAAGCAAGGCAGAAAAAGATGGAACAAGAGGAAAAATTCTCAAAATAGCATTTTCAGCTTCTGTTTATCGTATATGGATTGAAAGAAATGCAAGACAGTTTACCCAAGTTTTACAAATGCAAATACAATTTATAGAAGAATTTATTTTGAAGTTTCCTTTAAATGTAGCAATTCTAACTTTAAATTCTGGTATGATTCTAACTCACATACTTTTGTCACCAACTGGGGTCTTAATCCTATCATTAAACAACTTAGACAAATGAACTGGATCCAGTGGAGGCAGAATATTGACCAGAAGGATATTTTAAATGTTGATGGATGTTTATCTCCAGAAAGAAGCTCATTTGGGGGAATCTTCAGATTACCAAATGGTATTCCTTTTGTGGTTTTCAACAGAAATGTATCTAGAGATCTGGATATTGGAGGTTTAAAGATTAAAGCAGCTTGTGAAGGGAATTGCTAAGATTTTGGGATTTAACAATCTGTGCACTATTTCATATTTAGTGCAAGTGATTAAAGGACTGTGTAAACCTCCATGGTCATGTCAGACTGATCTTTGGGATGCAAAGAAGATCATTGATAATATGGAAAGCTTCCAAAACATATTCAAATTCAGAGAGGGAAATAAAGCTTCAGACTTTGTTGCATCAAAGATGGAAATACTGGATAGTTTTATCGTTTTTCCTTGTAGTTTTCCTTTAGAACTTTGGAACATATGTATAGCTGATGCTAATTGCATTAAATTTCCTAGATTGTAATCTTTGTATATATTAATAAATCTCTAGTGGGGGTCTGCCTAACCCCAGCATCTTCTTCAAAAAAAAAAAGAATTTTAACATTCGGACCTAGCGTGGGGCTACGTGGTCTGAGTGGAGGATTCCCCATCCACATGTTTGGGGCTTCCTCTTAGAGCCCCTTACAGAGCTAAGGCTAATTGGGACCCTTTGGTCTAGAAGGTTTCCAAAAGACTAGCTTTGTGTAAGAGTGGAAGTCTCTTACTTGGGGGTATGGCCCGGTCCAATTGGGCTGAAGAAAGGACTCGGTCCCACTGAAAAATTGCATCTGGATGGCTTCATTTTAAATGCTCCCCAAAAGGTGTATGTTTGTGCTGATTAAGAGCACCTTCACTAGAATTCGGTTTATTTTATGTCTTTATTCTCTATGCACTGGGACATGGAGTAAACACTTCAAGGACTTGCTATAATTTTACTATGGTACAATAAATATGATATATATACTGTTAAAAACTACGTTTGCGGAAGCTAAATTAAACTCAATTAAAAACTAAGATCTCCCAATTGCATAAAATAAATGTCAAAAGACCTAGGGTTTATGAGATTTACCCTAAACTCTACATCTAAGCCTTTCTCTCTCTAAAACCAACCTCTCCCAATAACTAAGCTTAGGATCTCTTTTATAGGAGAAGAGACCTAGCACAAAAGAAACCTTAATACCAATCTAATTAGGAAACTAGTCCTATTATTCCATCAATTTAAAGTAAATAGCAATAACTAAATAAAAGACGCACACACGACGTATGAAATGTGTTGCGCGTGGTTGTGGATACGACCACGATTCCTATCAACTCTCATCGCCTAAGAAGCGTTTAACCACGAATTATGACGTGAAAATCAGCAAACCATCAAAAAAATGCACGGCGAAAGAAGTAGGAAGACGGCCACGAAATTTGCCATAATTCGCTAATATACCCAATGGATTGGGTAACGCATCCTCTGGAAGCCCGTGTCGCTTCATTAGATGCATAACTACGAACTGTACTAATCTACTAGAACGAATTTTGAATATAGAAGAAACAACCCCGAGTATAAGACAATTGCACATTCTTCCACGGTACTTGTACCCATTTGGTTTGCTTGAAAATAGAGAAGCAATTGTTGTGCCAAAAATTTCGTGCGTGACTTCATCGTTTGGCCCCAAAAACTGATCAAAATTTTGACTTGACCGGTCTCTAAACTCATCCCAAAACGGATCAACAAACTTCAAATAAACTACCCCTTTAGGGGATTCATCAAAGATTGGGGGTTTATCCTAATCAATTAATAGAGAGGGTTTGTTAAAATTCATCCGTATTGGATTACCCCTACGCGACCTGAAAAATGCGTGACGCAAGCTGGTGTCATCGACTTCCTCAATCGCGACTGCTTCTCTTCCAAAACCTATAATAATCCGCGATTCCCCCGGGGTAATCGTGCCCGCTCCTCGATTCGGAATCGACTCGGTGCCCAAGACGTCTTGTGGCGTACCCGAGTCGCTGTGGTGGGTCCACAATCCTTCTCTCTCGCTGTTCCCATGACTCTTTTCATTCGGTGTTGTAATTTGTTGTAGGGCCATGCCTGTGCCACTCAAAGGCATGCCCTAGCCCGTGCCCGTTGCACACTGCTCGGTGCCCACTGCACCTTGCCCGTGCCTTAACTGTGTTGTGGCTTGCCCGTGCCCTGCCCTTGCGGCATGCCCGCGTTATCACTTCCAAATCCCTAGTTTCTCTCATGTTCTAGATCGCGGGTTTCAACGATCTCTGTCATGACAGGGACCTCTCTTTCCTGAAAATTTGATACTCTAGTCATTGGTGACCCCTCCGTCGTCAATGGCGATGCAATTAACCCTTCTCCGATTGTTCGTTGAATTCTAGGCAAGGGTTTTGGATTGAGGCCTTTGGTTGGGCTTCCTGATAATTGGAATCGTTGATCGTGTAAACCTTTTGCATCAATGTCGCAACCTCCTCGTCAGACTTTTACTGAAAACTCTCCGACAAGTCTATGTCTTTCCCACCTACATGATCAATCGCACAGTGAACCTCTCTTTCCGTCGTCTCTTCGTGGTGTTTCATCTCCAAGCCATCTCCATCGAATTTCTTCGAATCCTCCGTCACAACTCTCGTCTCAATCTCATTAGAGTTCTCAAACATCTGAAACGCCTCCTTTGCCAGATCTTTTTTTAAACATAAAAACATTTGCGTTCCATGACGATTTGGAGGCTTCTCTCCATAGAAGTATGAATTCGTCATTGTCTAATTTTTGTTCTACCTAATTTTTCATGTAGTCTTTTACTTCGCAATCTTTCCACCCGAACTTGTCCCATAATCTTTCTAAATCTTCTTGGCTTAACATCGCGGTAACAAGATCACTGTAGCAACACTGAAATCACTGTAGCAGATACCAAATATCATTGTATCAAATATCACTGTAGCAGTCGGTGTAAAAAAAAAATTCCCGCAAAATCTTGCTAGCTCTGGTACCAAGTTGTTAAAAATTACGTTTGCAGAAGCTAAATTAAACTCAATTAAAAATTAAGATCTCCCAATTGCATGAAATAAAGGTCAAAAGACCTAGGGTTTATGAGATTTACCCCAAACTTTACATATCTCTCTAAGGCTAAGTCCTTTTCTCTCTAAAACCAACATCTCCTAATAACTAAGCTTAGGCTCTCTTTTATAGGAGAATAGACCTAGCACAAAAGAAACCCTAATGTCAATCTAATTAGGAAACTAATCCTACTATTCCATCAATTTAAAGTAAATAACAATAACTAAATAAATTACGTACACACGACGTATGAAACGTGCAGCACGTGGTCGTGGATACTCCCACGATTCCTATCATATCATATATAAAGTTAGCACTTTCTAACTGGAAAATGGTGTGTAATCCTAAGGACCAAGGGGGGACTTATGCGAAGGGATTAGTAAACTTTGAAGGGGTAGTTGTATTCCCAACCTGTTGAAAGGAAAAAAAATAAAATAAAAAAATCAACTTACCACCTTGTCTCGACGACATCATAAACTATGAACTATGCTAGTTGTGCATAGAAGGTAATAGGTGTGATGTTGTTGCGGCAATATAGTAGGTTTAATTTTAATTTTTGTATTTTCAACTGCGAGTTCCGGAGTTCTAGATGGGATTACAACTACCCTGGAGAAGAGAGAGGTGGGTGTGGCAGTTAAGGAGCAGGATTGGCCCTAGTTTTCATGGGCGAGTGTGCGAAACAAAAATTAGGTCTTCCGTCCTATTTTATATTAAAACAAACTTTTTTTTTGATTGGACAAACAGTTGTAGATGCTCTTTCAAGGTAATTTGAACTCCTGACCCGCTTACAAGAAATGTGATCTAACCAACTGCAATAAGAAAGATAAATTGCATTATGTACATACTAAGATAAAAATACTTACGATACAACTTGCTGTAGTTTTTCCTGGCTCTAAAAATGGGGGCCCAGTCACCTAAAAATGGGGGCCGGACCAGCCAATGGAGAGGCTAAGATTTCATTTTTAGTGTAATATTTTGAAAGGTATTTTAAGGGTCGGAGAGGAGTTTAAATTATGGGCTGGTCTTGTTGCTGGGAGAGGTGATAAAGTTCTATTTTGGGGATGTGGTGTGGGAATCGCCCTCATGGATGACTTTTCAAAGTTGTATATGGATTGGTTGATTTAAATTTAGACTGATTTTATTATTTGGTAAATAATAGGATATAGGAAGATAGGGTCTAACTCGGCCGAATGCTAATAGAGATTTGTAGGCATATCGTAAATAATGGGTTTCCACTCCAGAGTGGAATCATTTTATCTTGCTCTTTCCATTTGTCATTTTATTGTCCCCTTAGGGCCTTTTAGGTTCTCATATCACCTTCTTTATCTTGACTGACGTTCTAGGTAAAATGGGTTTGCGGATAATCCTTTTATCAGGGGTTGAACCTTTGTAAGTACGAGGTTACCTTTGTTAAAAAGTATTTTTGGTGATTTAAAAATCTATTGAGATCACAACCTTTCAGTTTTTATTTTTTGGTGAAACTAAAATTTATTGCAATCTAACTCGACGAGGAGTTGACACTTAACAAAGATCAAAAAACAAAAGAAAAAGGAAACTAGATAGACTTCTTACCGAAGTACAGTTATTAAGAAACATAAAAACTGATGACCAAAAAACTTCAGATCCCGCTATAAACTCCATTCCTCTGGTTTCAAAAATTTCCAAGGCATCAAATTTGGCCAGATCATAAGCAATTACGTTTGCTTCCCGGAAGTTAATGTATCACTTTCATTTGAAGGAACAAAGGAAGAAGATGACGAATGTCCGGACTTCCATAAACACATCCCAGCTATTAATCAGATTCATCAAAAGTTGACAATCTAATTCAATTAAAAGGGGAGAAACAGTCCATTGAAGAGCCCGATCTAGCCCAAGAATAAGGGCTGAAGCTTCCGCTCTATGAATAGAGACCCACTGTATTTTAACACATTTTGCAGCCAAAAAAAGGCCTCCAGCATCTCTAAGAACACAACCAGCACCAGCAAGACCTGGGTTGCCCTGTGAAGTACTATTGCAATTGAGTCCGATGCCGGCCCGGTGGAATCCAACTTATATATTCCAAGTCCAGTGAGATGAACATGACTTCTTTTCTGTAGAAAAAGCTTGTGAATAGTCTTGAGCAAGAATCTTAGATGAGGCCACCACAGCCAAATAATTAGGCGGAATATTAGAAACTCGCAGCATTTCGAACGAATCGAATCTTCCAAAAAATTGTACATACCAACGAAATACAGTAAACTCGATCATTAGGTTGAGAGAAAGATTGGTTTGTAAAAGAGAAATAGACTGGAGAGGCCAGGGATAGAAGAAAACCAAATTGCTCGCGCACATGGGCAGTGAATAAATAGATGAACCAGAGTTCCAGGATCAGTTTCACATAAAGTGCAGAGCAAATCTCTATTGTTGGGTCGATATTTAATATTGAGCGGGTTTGTAGAGCTTCCATACAAATAATCTAACTCGCTGGGGTGCAGAGATGAACCAGATATGTTTCCAAAGTGGGTGTCTCGGCGCCAGGAAGTGTATCGGGTTTGAACTAAGTTTTTTGAAGCCATTTTTTGCAGTGTACAATCCAGTGGGATCAGCCTTCCACACAAGTTGACCTTCCATAGGGAAAGTAGGCATTAGGGCATCCAGAATGGGATCAACAATATTTGAGGCCAGATAGACTCAATTAAAGGACGATTCCACGCTCGATAATCTGCCTCAAAAAGATCCGACACCCAGAAAATGGAAGGTTGATATCCACAATCAACCTTTCAGCTTTGATTGTGGATATCAATGCATTGTTTCTCTTTTGACCATGGCGTTTGAGATAATAGAGGCATCTTCTTTGTGGACCTTGTTACTATTCGAAAAGTATGTACTAGTGAGCTAGAAGTCTGTTGGTTAAGTCCCCGCCATGCGCTTTTCTGGATTCTCGATGATGCGATTTCGTTGTTTTCTCGCCCCGAGAAAATGCCTGTAATGTGAATCTATGGCCATTACAGTTTACTACACTTTTTTTTTGCCGCTACAACATATGAGGAGAACAACCAACTTGTCGTACCACTTGATCTCTGTTGAATACATGTGTCAAGCACCATACATATGGTCTAGTTTCCTATTCCTACTAGAAGTAAGAGTATCCTATTGGTTATAGATCCAGGTGAAGTAGACAGTAGCTTCCCTATATTACAACTCTTTGGTAATAGTTGCAGTTTACATTACAAAATGATTCTCTTCCCGAAATTTCAAGTATTTAACTTGGTATTAGAGCAACTGCGATTCTTGGTGAAACCCTAGTAGATTCTCACTTCGGACGACTCCTTTTTTTCACCAAAATTTGTGTTTGTCAGTGGTTTGTTTTCTTGTTTTGTTTGATTTATTTGTTTTCGTTCTTAATTTGTTTGTTTTCATGATAAACAATAAAAATAAAAATAACAGTTTTCAGAGGTACATTTTTAAAATTGATGTATTATTCTTTGCATACATGTTTGCTTGGTTTCTCGTGGGTTTTGTTTGTGGCCTTCAAATCTTTGGTGGTTTTGATTTATAATTTGAAAGTACCATATATGCAATCATATGTTTTACCTGTGATAATCAATGGTGTTTTGGTGATGGTGAATCGATCTCCTCACCCCTAGACTTTCTGAATCAATCATGTTCCAATATTCTAAAAGATTTTTGAATCTTGTTTGACTTTATGTGATTTCTAAAAAATATGCCAACTCCAAAACTTTTGAATATCGATTATGATTCTTTCAATCAATTTTTAATGTGGGTTTTCGTAAGCACAAAGATCTAGTAGTTAGTTTTTGTTTTATGTGCAAAAAGACAGGGAATCTATTGATCATCTTTCTTTTTTCCCCTTCGCTGAGATAATTTGGATTGAATTTTTTACTGGATCGGCAATATGCATTTTAGGAATGTTAAGGAGCACTTCACAACTTGGAAGAAGAAGAACCTCGTTGGACGTGGTAAGGCGTTATGTCGCTTTCTACCATTATCGGTGATGTGGGCAATATGGCTCAATTCTATTAAAGCTTTCATCTTTTGGCCCCGCAAGGATATGACATGAACCTCCTTTTGAGTTTCTTACGGTTAGGTTGAAGGATACTATCACATGCTCTACTTGACGGGTCTTGGTGTACAGAGTGGTAGTTGGCGGCTTTTATCTTTGTTTTTTGTTTTGACCTCTTGCAGCGATGTGTATCTTTTCATTTGTTCTTGTACTTTGATCGGGCGATGTGTTAGTTTTTTATCAATAAAGTTCACATTCATCAATTTTTTTTCATATCTTACATGGAGCGCGATTTTTATCCCAATTTGGATAATTTATGACTTCTATTGTTGAATCCATTTTACAACTTTTGTTTGATTTAGCTGGATTTTTTGGTTTAGGAGATACTATAGAGAAACAGAGGGAAAGAGATAACTGGGATAGATGAATAGTTTCACGACACACCTGTAGGCAAACCTAACGCTAGGAAACCTTAGTGACAATTTTGACATCTAGTTACGTATGATAATGTTCCATGACGCATGTGACTACAACATTAAATTAAACCTTCACGTCCCCAATCTCTTACGTTATCTATAAGCCTGTTAAATTTCATTTTCCCTCAAATCTATACTGGAAAAAAGAAGAGGAAACTCTAGAAGGGGAAAGGAAAAAATTACCTATAGAAGGCTATTACTCATCCCTCCCTAATTTTTAAGCCACCAATGTTTTCATGTTTATTAATGATTGTATCTTATTATTGCTTCCTTTCCCTAAGTTTAATTAATTTGATCAAACTATAGTTTTGAACTAGGTAACAACGACACTTCACTTTTAAAAAATAAAATGTGTCCGACACCCTGACACTCGGACACACGTGTCCAACACTATTTATAAGGCATTTCTCTATTTCCTGCCGTTTCCGACACCCCATAACCGTATCGGACACCGACACCCGTATCCGTGTTGTTGTTACCTAGGTTTTGAACTATGTGGCAGTGACTTAGCTCTACGTGCGAGTGTCTCACTGCAATGTTTTTGTACAAAACACATTGAGTCTTCGAATTGAGGCACGCCTCACATCATCTGGCTTTTCTGAACTAAGGCGTAAGCTTCAGATCTCTTAATGACGCTTAATAAGGCGGCATCCTCACATAATTGAAGGTATGCGTATGGAGGCGGATATGGGAGGTGGGCAACAAAGAAACAAACATGGATTTTGGGTTCTAAAATTAGATACATACTTAGATGTAATAATGCTTAGGGTCTGTTTGGTACACAAATTTATTTACAGGGAAGTCAAACCAAAGAAACTTTCAGCTGGCTAAAACCAGCCTTATCTAAAAACTGAAAATGCCTAAGCAGAGGATGAAGTTTACTCGAGCAATCCAATTTTTTTGAAATTCCATCCGCCCCTTGGTTAGCACAAAAATCAGCAGCACTATTCCCTTCTGTCAGAGTGTATTCTATCCCAAATTTCATCTCTCTTTGTAATTCAAGGAACTCATTCCAGAGATTGGCTCCATAGTACTATAACTTTTGCATCTATTTCCACCTTTACTGGGTAAATCATCATCTGTTTGCATAACCTCAATCCAATAACCAAAGCCATGACTTCAGCATAACTATTAGTCCCTAGTCCCAACCCAGCAGAAAAACCAAGTGCAAAAGAGCCGTGATGATCTCTAAACACACCTCCTCCACCACAAATGCCAGGGTTTGCTCTACATGCTCCACCCTGTTCAGTTTATACAACCCCTTAGAGGGAGGCCTCCATAGAACAAATCTTGGTCTTTTTGTTGTAGCCATTCTGAAAACTTGCATCAATTGTAGCTTGAATTTTTGGGAGCACTCCTTTAACCATTGGATAACCTTCTTAATAATGATCCTTTGTGAATTCATAACAACCTCTTCATATATTTTATTATTTGTGGACAGCCATATCTCCCAACAAATTAAATCAGGAACCATACCAATCATCACTCCAAACTGAGATCCTGTAGAAGCTTTTGTATACCATAAGGACGCCCTGGAGTAAATGTTTTGAAAAGAAAGATAAGGAATTCCCATAACGGCTGAAAAATAAGACCACACCGCTGCAACTACATCACTCTGCACAAGAATGACATCTAGAGGCCAGCGCGACATCACATCGTTGTACATTACTATCCACTGCCACTGCATTGAACCAAATCCTCCACATAAAGACCTGTATTTTAGTAGGCAATAAAT
The DNA here is from genome assembly GCA_014058105.1 of Kingdonia uniflora. Lineage (NCBI taxonomy): Eukaryota > Viridiplantae > Streptophyta > Magnoliopsida > Ranunculales > Circaeasteraceae > Kingdonia > Kingdonia uniflora. Next base: position 260,521 of record JACGCM010000664.1, on the reverse strand, counting down.
TGTACCAAACCCACTCATATGTTGCCAATACAGTTCCTTTTTTTCTAATGAGCTCCCAAGTCCAAGTGAAGTTCCCTTTGGTTTCTGGAGACCATTCAGCCTTATCTTTCTTATCTGGGATAAATAACCACTGTACTAGCATTTCTCTCCAATCTAAAGGGATGTCCCATTCTAATTTCTGCCAGTGCCACACTCGTATAACTTCATTAACTCTAATCTCATCTAAACTGTCAACATCAAAAATATTTTTTTATAGCACCCTGGCCTTTCTAGTTGTCCCTGCCGAAATCTAGCTCTCCTTCTCCTAAAATCCAGGCTGTGTTATCTTGCACGTTATCAAAACACTCCTCCAAATATCTCCAGAATCTAGATACAAAAACAACCCTTCTCATAGGGTGAGAGCCAATAAAGTATTTTTCTCTAAAATAAACAGTCCAAGCTGACTGTTCATACTTCAAATGCCATGCCTTTTGCCACAAGAGTGCTTTACTAATATCTCTTAAAGATCTTACATCAAGACCCCCTTCCTTCTTAGGCTTAGTGATTTTCTTGCATGCTACCCAACATTTCTTTGAGTTATCTTCAAATTCTTCCCAGAATAAGTGCATGAAGAGCCTTTTTCAATTTTCTCCAATACTTAAAGATGGACTACCAATTCTTGCATTGATATGAATTGGTATATATTGCAAGACATGGTTTAACAAGATCGACTTACTTCCATGAGATAGTAGTTTAGTTTGCCAACCTTCAATTCTCTTTTGTATTTTCTCTATGTAAATTTTGTTCTGCTATAGTATATAGGAGTCCCAAGGTAAGTGATGGGACAATCTTTAAGCTGAAAACCTGTGGGGAACCTTCTCATGTATCATAATTCCAGTCTTGGCTTAATTAACTTTCTGACTAGACACCCCCTCATAGCAATTCAAGAACAACATATGACCATGGAGAGAACTTTGACACGATTTAAATTTTTTATGAAATCATCTGCATAAAATAAATGTGTAACTGGAGTGACACCTCTTCCAACAACATTAAAACCAATATTGCCAACCTCAAACTCTATTAGTGAACCCCTTGATTGTACCTCCTCTGCCAAAATTAACAATAAAGAAGACATATCCTTGTCTCAACCCTCTTGAGGACTTGAAAAAGCCTTTATGGACACCTTGCAGAACTATAGAAAACCATAGACCCTCTACACACTGTGCTACCGGCTCTAGCACTTTTTTCAAGTAACCCTAGTCAAGTCTATCATACGCCTTAGCCATATCAATTTTCACCACCACATTATGCCCTTTAACTTTACTATTCACATCACACATAAGTTCATGGGTAAGTTCATTACTATGAGAGATGTCCACCCCCTTCACAAAAGTACCTTGATTAAGAGAGATAAGCTTAGGAAAATTCACACTCAATCTTGTAGCCATAATCTTTGCAATAATCTTATATGCCACTTGCACATAAACTTATAGGCCTATAATCCCCAAAGCCAACATGTTTATTAACTTTGGGGATATAGCTATAAAAAGACTAGCAAAACTGAGTGGGTATATAAAACCCCCTGAAGAAATCTTTTACAGCAAGGGGCGGTTTCATAATCATTACCTAGTAGGGGCGGTTTCATAATCATTACCACTACTTCATGTCCATTCACCCTTGTAGGGGGCCCTATCTCCGCTTCATTCTTCTTGCTGCTGGGCATTGAGCTTGAGCTTTTGGGTTAAGGAACACAAAACCCCCTGAAGATAATTTTCATAGCAAGCCGAACATCATCACTCACTATCTCCCAGGCCATATAAAATCTAGAAGACAAACCATAAGGTCCCGAAGAACTGTCCACAGGAATACTCCACAAACTTTGTCTCACCTCTTCTAAATGCGGAATATCTAATAGAAATTCATTCTCTGACCCGTACAACCTCTACCTTCAGAGGATCCTTGTAGAAATCTACAGTGGTACCCACATATGAGAGGTAATAGACCCATCTTGTTGCCAGAAATTTTGCAATTTTATTTTTTGTAAGGCAAACCGGTTTTTATATAAGGATTTGTAACCCTGAGTTTCCAATCCCATGAGGTTTCGAACCCACGACCTCTCTTTAGGTGGAGAGGTACAACCACCACTAGGCCAAAAGCCCAATGGTACAACTTATTTCTTTGTCTATTTACGGTCACCGTTTTGTGAAAAAATAGTGTTAGCATCTTCTTTTGCTAAACGTTTACACTTTGACTTTTGTCTCCAATAAAATTCTTCTGGAGCCAACATCTAGGCATGATTCTGCTTAGCTGTATTCAACTTTTGCTACAACTGCTTCATCTCAACCTTGATCTCAACCTTGTTGTAATTGCAGATCCAATCTAGTGATATCATCTAGGACAACTTGAATATTTTGGAAGACATCACCAAAAACCTGTGTATCCCATTGTATCAACTCAGCGTTAATTATCTTAACCTTGTGGGCTAATGATTGCATACCATTACCATAAATCCCCCAATGGCCAGACATTCTTCACAAACTCCAGAAAACCTTCACGCTTAACCCACATCTGAAGAAACTTGAAAGCTCTCGGCCCTTGATACTCTTCATCACCAAAATGAAAAAGAAACAATGGTGAGTGGTCCGAACACACCCAATTAATGTGCTAAAGTTTAAGATTAGGGAAGTCCTGCATCAACTCTACGTTACAAGACACCCTATCCAAAATGGCTGAGGCTCCAGAATCTTTATTACACCAAATGCATGCGGAACCACTGTAAGGTACCTCTAGCAACTCAGAATTATGGATCATCTGCTCAAACTCCTGCATGGGGAGCCTTAACTGACTTCTATTCTCAACCTTTCATTAGATTGTCTGAGACAATTAAAATGGCCAGCTAGAAGCCAACATCACCTTTAACGAAATAGCCACACATCTTTTCACACCCATGAACTGTATCTTAACATACAACATTTGGGCAGAGTAATTTCAACGAAATAATATTAAATCTTGTTTCCATTGAATCCAGATTTTATCACCTACTTTTTCATTATGCATCTGACCCACAAAACCAAATCTAGAAGCAATGACATGATAATTTGAACATGGAATCAAAAGTTCTAACAACACTAATAAGCTGATTTTATTCTCTCTAATAAGTTTCTTAACGTGACTCAAAGTCTTATTGTTCCCAATACCTTTAACATTCCATATATCAGCTTGCAAGACATAAACTATTCAAAAAAAAAAAACTTGAAGACCTAGAAGCAGGAAATTCAGCGTAGCTCTTCTTAGTCCAATTCCTCTTGTAAACCATCGGTTCTTAGTTGTATCGACATCATTTGTAGCACCTTGTGCCAAGGCCATCATGGTGTCCTCTCTGGCTTGTTTGATCATCATAAAAGCCTCAAGCATATTGGGATCAGTGTTTTAAAAAACACATTGAGGCGACATCTCACATCTTACATCTTACATCTCACATCTCACATCGCTCCTCACATCGTTTACAAAATTACCTGAACTGAGGCTATGGCGTCATATCGAGTTCTGAGGCTTAATGAGGCTATAACCTTATATCATGGAGGCGGATTGGAGGCGGTTCTAGAGGTGGATAAAGGATAATTTTCTTGCTATATTTTTTCCTTTTCATTTTTTCTCTTCCTCAAAAAAAACTTATGGGTCTTTAATAATACAGAAAAGACCATAAGGGTCATGTTCAAAGGTGTATCTCTCTTATTTCCTCATGGATATTAGTTTTTGTTTTTCATATTTTTTTTCTTCTTTTCTCTAAACAGACTTTATGGGTCTTTGATAACACCAAAAACAACCCTAGGGGTCTTGTTATCTGTCATTATAACTTGTATGTTGTATACTAGTATGTTGTTTAAGCCTTGAAGACTTGAACAATTACGATGCGTGCTACGATAATTCTTAGCATACAACATCCATATTCCTTTATTTGCATGATTTGTTTAAGTATGTAAGATCTACCAATTTATTATTATTAATTCAGCTTTTCTTCAATAGGGAGGCTTATGCCTCACAGGGAACTGAGGCTTGCATCTCATACTAAACCCTCTCTGGCGCCGCCTCCGCTTCTGCCTTTTTAAACACTTATTAGGATCATAGTTCTTACTATCTATGGCTTGAGCTGACTTGTAAACTTTGGAATAATTCAGCTTCTTCTCCACCACTAGTCGATCAGCACACACATGAAGCGTGTGTAACCTACCTCTAAATACCCTCTCTACATGACGTAAGCATCATCTATATTACCATCCTATCCTTTTCTGATTGCCTTTTAAAGGGATACTTCAGTAAATTGCACATATTTAATATTGCGGCACCCGCATGTTTTAGGTTGAAGTATGTGAATAGTATTTTTCTCTACGTGGGCTTCCCTACACCATTGGATGAGATTTTAATACAGCTGTTAACTCTCAAATAACTGGCAAAACAAAGCTGGCTCGAAGCCACACTGTAGCAAAAGTGTTAACGGCTCACCCAGCCACATTAAGGGGGTAGAGATGGGAGTCCTCACCATCTTGTCTGCTGTCACATAGCCTTTATTGGGATCCATTGCTTCCAAAAGCTACAATTTCTCTACACCCATAGCAGAAAATTGATTAGCATTTATCATCACCTCGGGGTGTTCGTAAACTTCCTACATTTCGTCATGCATATCTTGAATCTTCACCTCCTCCCCTGTCCAATGCACCGTCCTGCCACTTGGAACCCATTTTCTTTGCCCTCAATTAACTTGGACAAGCTCTTCTTCGTATTGACTTGATCAAGTCCTTTCCTCTTAATCTTTCAGCAAGTCGAGTAATCATGTCCCTGCTGGAAGCACACATGACAATACAGCACTTCCTGCCAAAACCCCGAGATTTTTGAATAAGCACACTTGGTTCGATTAACATGAGAGTTGCCTGATCAATCCTTAAGCATCTCCCCATAGATCCAGCAATAGCTTTCAGGAGACTCGGGCTGAAAAAATTCAATTAGAGATAAAATAAATTGCACCCATACCGCTGCAAACATTGAATCCTTCTTTGGATCAAAAGCTAAAGATCATCTGGAGAGCTTAAGATCATGTCCTTTCACATAAAGAGACTTCTTGGTAAGGCCACGGACAGCATCAATTTTATGGGCCATTTTGGGCATCACGTGCTTGCCGTTGAGCCTCCCAACAATTGCCTCTTCCAATAGATCCAAATACTTTTGAATCACATCATGGATCTCATCTAGGGAAGGCCTTCCCGCAAAGAATTTTATAACCTACGTCATCTTGAAGGCCGTCTCAGATCTAGCGATATCTTGGGGAGAAAACATCATGGCAGGAGCCCTCTCTCCTGAATAGAGTACTTAACCTAAGCAGGAAATAGATCTAGGGCTGGTTTCCCACCGCAACATAGAAACAAAAGAAGGCTTAACAGCAGCAGAAATCATGGGATTTCCAGAGGGACCAGGAGTGTTGGTAGCCTTGTCGTTCAAGAGATGAGCCGCCATAGCTACCGAGATCGAAAGAAGAGGAGAAAAACACTTGATTAGAATTTAAAAGCTTTTCGGAGAACAATCAGAGAGAAGAATGGTTAATCAATTATAGGAGAGCTTATTAAATAGAAGAGAATTGAGACAAAAATGGTGCAAAACCCTAGGTGGTATGTGCGGTACTATTGCGTCGTTTTTTCAGCCTAACCATCGATCCTCACCAATAGAAGTTTTATTGGTGTGGGTCGATGGGTCACCTCTTCCATTCTAACCTGTAAGCTACTCAATTTCCACAGTACCTCAATTGGGATAAGTAATTCTTGCCTAAATAGGCTCATCTCCCAAAAATGAGAATTGTTAAATGTAAAGTGCCAAGGCAATCCTTACTTATTATACAATAAAACCTTAATCCAGATAATAATGGGTTCATAATATAATATTGTTGAAGAAAACTAGACCATATCTTCCTTTTCTATTTAATTATTGAGCTTGATTACACACATGAGGTTGTCCCACGGCTGTACATATATACAGGTTTCACTGTTTTCTTCTATTTGCACAATCTTTTTCCTTATGAACTAAGTGGACGACAAAGAAACCTAGCAAGAACGTGAAAAAAGCTACCTACATAAGATATTTTTCATATTCTTCTCGTTAAGTGTTTATTATACCTGATTAATGTTTCCTTTCCTCTGATTATAGATAATTGTACTAAAAATAGCATCAAGTTTTTATTTCCAAATATGGTTGTTGAGTGGATTTACCCCTCTTAACGTAGAGGACAAATAAATTACCTGTTTAATACTGTGAATTAAAATTAATGTAGTAGTTGATTCAAGTTAAATAGTAAACTAAAAGTCGGACAATAAGCATTCTATGATGGAATCTTGGAACTTTGTTTAACTTTATTTTGCTATCTATAACTTGTAAATTAGTTTTTTCTCAGTTCTTATCATTTTATAATTATGAATAACTAAGCAGGGGTGAAGAACCCTACAGAAGTAATGCATGACGTATGCAACTTATCATGTAAAGATATGATACTGATCACCAACAGTTTTAACAAAGAAAATTTGCTCGGGACTGGTCACCATTGGAGTATATATCGAGGAAGGATATTAGAGGGTATGGACTACGGAAAAGTAAGGGAGGTAACCGTGAAGACTTGGAACAGTCAACTGGATGAAGATGTTTCTTATTTTGAGGTTGTTTTATCTGCTATTTTTTCCCTACTTTATTTTTTCCTTATTTATTTAAATTATCATGGGAATAATCTAACTTCTTTCATGTAGAACGAGTTAAGATTATTTAGATATCCAAAAGTCTGCTGTCATCCTAACATAATAAAGCTGTTTGGTCATTGCAATGAAGGGGGGATATTGGGTTTTGTGTACGAGCTTGCCCCAATGAGTATTTTGCATGATAAACTAGAAGATGGTATCAATTTTCATATCATTTTAACTCTTATATGATCTCTATTTATAACTTTATGTACAAATTGATGTAAATTTGATGCAGTTTTTGTGTTTGATAGAGGATTTCACCTGGCCATTGATAGTGAAGGTAGCTCTTGTAATTGCACGTACAGTTGCGTTTCTCCATAACCAAGATCCCCCATTTATTCTTCGTAATTGCACGTACAGTTGCGTTTCTCCGTAATCTAGAGCCTGCTCATGTAATGCTTGATAAGGTATGTGTTTCGTAGTTTTTTTTGCACCTTTTTTCCAGGCTAAAACATTACATTGATCAAGATATTTTCCTCTGTTTTGTTGCATATTAGAAATTCAACCCAGTATTATTTGATTTTGGATTGGGGAATGGGGGAGTTTTTGGTGATCGAACGAGTGCTTATCGACATGTTTTTGACTCTGAGGCTTACAAGAATATTCATTTGAACGATCAAGGTATGTCAACCTAATTTTACATTATTGCTATAACTTAAAGTACCATGCACTTAACTTCTCACATGTCATTGATATTATGGTTAGTAGTCATTAGTATCCAAACTCTTGACACTCGTTCTGACACATCTACTTGGGAATCATGTCAGTAACATGAAGATGTTTGAAATTGTTGATTATTGGTGGAGGACCATATTAACAAAATTTAATCTCTTTGTATGTCCTTCAAGTTTTGTTCTTCTAAACACCTGTTTTCCTTCTCTGTTGGGGAGTACGGGTTGCAAGATCCATTTACTTGGAAGAGATGCATTTCTGGGTTTGGTCAAGTATCTTTAAAGATATGAACGCAGATCTTTTATTTTATATCTAAATAAATGAAGATATATTATATCATTCAAAGTTGCTTCACAGGGGAATATTCTGAGGGAAGTTTTGGTGTCAGCGGGCCCCAATGGGGAATTCAAGTTGTTGGTGGACATTGACGTCTTTCGGCTTTTAGGGTTTTGCCAGAGGGGTACTAAGGGTGGTATAGAACAGTCTGGGGTACTTCAAACAAAATCAAGCAAACATATAGATGAGGCTGGTCTTGTGAAGATGGTTAATGGTAATATTCTCAGGAGGTCCAAGTTAGTTGGTAGCTAATAGAGTGGATGAGGTTCAAGGTAAGAACGAAGAAAGCAAATGATTCTACTTGCTGGAAAGAGCCTGATGAAAGTATGGGGGAAAGGTCGTTGGTTACTAACAGTATCCGTTATTCGGAAGACTCCCGGGCCTCCTAAGCCTCAGTACGCTATCACAAACAGCGATTCAGAGATTTCATACGGAATCTCATTGCAGCCAAATCTAGTATTTGTATTTGGTAAGAGCTCCCCTCTTCTTTCCAAGTTGGGGCCACAGGTTCATGTTGAATTCAGTAAGTTATTAAATCCATTTACTCCTAATCTCATCCGAGAGATGATCCCACCTACCGTTTTCCTTCTCCTGCACCTCGTATTTATTTGGACTCCCCTGTTACTCCGTTTTCTTATTTGTGTTCGCAGGGGATTGCTTTTGGCACTCTCAATCAAAGGAAGGCCTGTGACGTTCCTCGGATAATGAATGGGTAGCTATAAATGTAGGCCTTGATTGCGATTCAAGTAGAGTGGTTGAGGAGGTCATGACCTCAACCACATGTCAAGCTATTGATTCTTTTGTACTCGGCGTATCTGATAAAGGGGACACATGGTTGTCTTACAACGACGATATTGGAGCTTTGACGATTATCGAAAGGAAGGATGGCGAGTAGAGGCGTACAGGAAAACCGAAAAACCGAACCGGAACCGACAATTTTTACCCGTTCTTGTGAGATTCGGTTCGGTTCTCGGTTTTAAATTGACTGAAACCGATCTTGTCGGTTCGATTTCTTCAATCAAGAATCAGTTAAAAACCGAGCCGAACCGGCATATGTTAATATATGAATTGGTTGCCCAACAACCAAAACTCTAAAAACCAACTACAGATCTGAGATTACCCAACAACCAAAGCCCTCAAAATCAAGTTTCTTTCTCTAGGTTTGATGCTTGGACAAGAGCAAGAAATATTAAATCCTTTCTTTGGAGTTCTATCTCACAAAAGCTAGCCCAAATATTTTACCAAATTGAAGAAGTTGGGGATTTACAAGTTGTAGGGAAGGGTTGCTCTACCATGACAACAAGAGCCATGAATGACGATGAAAAAAAAAACACCCTCCATTATCTTTTTTATTTTAGTTTCTGGGCTTAGACAAGATGACGAAATTGATAGATATGCCGTGTATGTCAGGGACATCTTTTGAGTCACTTATGATTAAGTGAACCTTGGTTGGTGGTCTTTTTTTTTTGTTCTTTTTATCCTCACAGAGAGACGGGGGGTTTTCTCCTTGTTCTTGTTTTTTTAGGGGTGTATAGTGCGTTCTTTCATCACTAAAATTTACATTCACAAAAAAAAAAAAGTTGCTTTAAATCCATAAAGAGTGAGATACCTGAAATACTCGGGGTATGCAAAGGATAGAGAAATGGGCGACGATCTTCTGAAAATATGCCAAAATTATGACAAAATAGCAAGATTTGGGTCATACTCCTAAATATTAGCCAGAGGAATTGGTGAAAAATACCATATACTCCCTTGCAACAAAAAAACGTGGTTGACATTGTGAGACAGTCCAAAATCGCTATCCAGTAGAGCAAGCAGAATGGTAAAAAGTAAGTGGTTACTAGTCTTATTCACACAAGGTTTGCTGGTGCTAGCTCCATTTTGAGTTCAAGACTTAGGAAAGCCATTGGTTTCTGTGCATATAGGGTCAGGGTCATACCATTGTTGATGCTGGTCCTGAGTATCAGTCCTTGCACATCTTTAAATGCCCTGAGGCATGACTCCTTTAAGCCGTATATGTTCTCTATCCTTTCCCAGCATTTCTATTGCAAATCACACAACTGAATAGAAGGAGAGATCCCCTCTTGACAAGTTCTTTGGGAATCACCACCATTATCACGATCTAAGATGTGAAGCAATGTCCTAGATATCACGCATTTCATCTTTTGTTTGTGTGAACTAATTCCTTACCTTCCAAGCCATAAAACAATGAACCATGAGATTTTTATTATGTTTGCCACTCACATAAGACATTATTTGGCAATAACTAATCAACCTCGTCAAATGGTCAGTATGAAGCGACCCAACCAAGCAAGGGTACATGCAATAGTGAGCTTGTTAAATTTGGGTTCTTTGCTTGTAGAAAAGAGCGAGGATAGTAGTAGTGAGAACTGAGTAAATTACAACTGACCAACTTAGGAAGATTCTTATAAGAATCATCAATACCACAAGTTATCATGGAAATAAAGCATATGTTTGGCGAAAAGCCCCTGGATATTTAGAACTTCATTTAAAGACTCGTTCCAGGTGTAAAATGAGTCTTGCTACATCAATGAAGGACTAAGTCTAAGTACTATATGCTTGTAACTGAAAAATACTAAGCAAGAACTACTGCTACTAGCCAACACCACGCATTCACTTTCTCTATATAAGGAAAACTAATGTTTTCATAGTTGAATGAAAAAGTCTGATTTATTGGTATTGATTGATTTTTTGATCCCCGTCGCATAGCATAAAACTGCCGACGACATATTATTCAATGAAACTGAATACAAGTTTTGGATCAAATCTTTTAATTTACTAGATCCACATTGGACATGCTCCTATGTTCTAGTTTTATTCTCTTTCTAATTTGCCGTGCCAGTAGTTATCCGGGCCATATTTAGTGATATTACTCCTTGTACTTCGCAATATTTGATGAAAATAAAGATGTATCTCTCTTGTACTAAGCCAAATTTCATGCAAATAAAGAACATGCCTACAATATGTTATTTTACAGGCATTATAAACACACAATTTAACAGCACTTTCAAGTTTTTCAGGTCTTGAACTAGGGAGGTGAATATACGTGGTGGATTTGAAAAAAAAAAATTTGTTCAATAATTTGAGATTATACATCTGTTCTTTACTGCAGAAACACTCCAATAATTATATATCAAAAAGGAAGAACAACCATCTTCTTGAGTTGGTAGTTGGCACAAGCAATTTTTTTCCGAGATGGATGTTCCACTGACTTTAGGATAGAGCCGTTTTCTGTCAGCTACATCATCAACACTACTACTCTTCTTGGGTGGAAAACACCCTACTGTTTTTTGCTAGGTATTTTAGAACACCTTACATAGATTATTCCGCAAATTCCTCTCAAAAATTTTCAGGTACTATCATATACAAAAAATCGTCTTTGGTGTGTGCTATTCGATGTTTTGCTCTTTGAGCATGAATCGTACTAATGGTCACATTGATTGTGTTAAAACTAATTTGGCGGAAGCTTCAATTTAAGAGATTCAATCTAGGGTTGTAGTTTTGCCCCCAAACTTAAAAAAACAAACAAACTCTGATTTCTCACAAAACCAGTCTAAAAAAAATAATAAACCTAAGCTACTGTTTATAAAACATAAGGGCTTTCAAGTAGAAACCCTAATTCTGCTATAAATAGGAAACTAGTTCATTTACCCATGCTTCAATAGAAATAAATAAAATGGAATAAACTTCTCATTAGGGTAAGTTCCGGTTTCTAAAAAGAGATACGCGGCACGGGTTGGAGACGACTCGTGACATGTCAGATTGTGTCATAATTGTGCTTTGAATGACTTTTTGTTATATTATCCCAACTTCCTTTCCTGCTTCTCACAACTGGTTCTTGTGACTACTTCAAGTCTTCAACTCATCTAGACTGTCACATCTCGTTGGAGCTAGAAAAGCCAGAAACACCTTCACTCTCTCTTCGGACTATTTTTTTTATTGCCCTCCACAAAGCTAAGCGTGTATGTACTTGTTGCGAATGTGATTTCGAGGGTGATGTCCTCCCAGATATTGGCTAGGACCAATAGCTTGATGGAAGTTGATATAATTGTATCTATTATGCAAGATATTGTCTATGCTGTTAGTGATCTGACATAACAAGAAACAAACAATTGTTTCTCACTTCAGTTCAAAGGCTTAATATACCCGGTTAATGTTCATGGTGTTTGTGACCTCGTATGGTCGAACTCAATAAATATTACTTGTATGGGTCCCTAATTGGTGAGTGTTAAATTCTTGTAAGACTTCACGCTTGAAAACCTTTCCCCATGAATTCTCTCTTATTTGAAACGATCGTCTATCCACTTGTATGGGTCCCTAATTGGTGTCTCTCTAGTAGACTATAAATAAGAGGGCTCTGCTCCTTCTTTGATTTTTTGTTGGAGTTAATTTGTTCCAGGGTTTTGTTTTAGACAATTAATATAGAATGAGTAGTTAATTTTCCGTTGAAATCCTTTTCTGATAATGCTATTGTTCTTTTATAGGGTTTTTCTTCTCTTGTTGGTTAGTCACGGACTTCTACGATTTTGGCAACCGCGTTCTCAATCATATTTATGCTATATAGAGTTCCATCATATTTGCAGTTCTGATTTTGAAATGGATCAAGTATTTTCTCGTTGCTTCTTCAAAATCAGATCGTGAGTGTTCCCTGCAATTTCTTCAATCACCATCTGCATCGTGATCTTTATCGTGATTGTTAAATTCCAATTTTAATCAAAATCTCCCCAAATCCCTCATGTACTTAGTTCATTTTTTACCCTAAAGACAGTAAACCCACTACAAACATAGATTTAGAAACCTCTTCTTCATTCAATTCGACATCGTCGGTTCAATATTATATAATTCACAACAATAAATTACTGTTTTTTTAATCTTCTCTTCATGCTGAACTCGTGTATGAGGAAATCAAATGATCTGCTGGAAGACGTATGGTGTTATACTAAGATTATCGCGGGGATTTGATTTGAGTCTCTCCCGCATTTGAGATGTTCTTTACAAGCTTCTTTTGGTATGTGGAGTTTTTCTTTTGTTTTAAATCTCTCTCTCTCTCTATCTTTCTTCATGAAATCTCTATTCTCTTCTTACCTGCAATCTTGATGAGGTTTTGATTAGGTACTTTGCAGTATTTGATACTGCACTACTCCAACACTTCTCAAATTTTACAGTAGTTTGATTTGATCTGGTAGTTTGCTCCCCTTCTCCAGCAGTTTGCTGCAACATAGTGAGACCTTAAAATAAAAATTAATTGCTAACTTTCTTTAAGCTAGTAGGAAATTGGTGGGGAGACCACCCAGTATCGAAACTCGATACACTTGTTGAGCTCATCGAGGAGTTGGTTGAAAAAAAGGGTGCTATACAACATGGAGCGACTCATGGTCGCTATGATATCTCTTCGATATTTAATGATGTTTGTGGAATCCAACAATTGTGTACTTTGACGTTGGAGGTCTACCCCAATGTATGATGAGTACTTGAATGAATGCCAATTGTCAGGGCCTTTAGTTGATGGGAGCGATAAACCAATGCTCCACGATCTTTTGAAAGATGAATTTAAGCATACCAATTTCTCAGGGTTCGTTGATCATTTTCAGATTTTTTTATTCAATTTGAAGACTGTTTGATTCCAAGAACGAGGCGATTGGCCTCATCCAACAGTTTCGTTCACGCATGTTGTAGTCTGACGTATCTCAATATTTGATCCTTACGAGGGAGATGATGGCCCTAGGTGAAGAATTATTTTCGAATGTGAAGAATTATTTTTGTATGTTAACCCGCTTTGGGAAAGCTTCGTAGCAGGTTTCGAAGAGCGGTCCACAGTATTTTTTAAGTTTTTAATTTTAGACGTAGGGATGTTGGTGACAACATTGTACCCCCGCACTTGGGTACAACCTCGGTTTACGGTAAATTTTGCGGTAGAGTTCGAAGTTTGAAGACGGGTATGCTATATCAAAAGGTTTCGAGTTCCGCGATCTTTGAAAACTTGCCGATTTCGTGGTCGAAATCTTTCGAAGAGGGAGGGATTTGATGTGAATTGTCCTCTAATGGTCGTTCTCACTGTCAACGCTCTATTTATATCTATGCTCTTTTGATTCAAGCCTCTACATTGCTGGAGATGCTAAGTTGATTTAGGGACTTGCTTGCCTTGTGTTCTATAAAAGGGGAGGTCTAAGTTATTTGTTCTTCAGTTCAGTAGTTGTTAATGAAAGTTTAAGTTCTTCTAGTAGAAACCCTAGTTTCTCTAAGACTTTATTAACACGTGATTGTCCTTACGAATTAAGCTTCCGTGTTCGTAGTATTCACGTCAGTATTACATGGGATAATTATTATATTTGTCCATAAATAAAATATTTATTGTAATTGATCTAATAGTCTGTGCGCATATAGTGATTGAATAATGTTTTTGTATGTCTACTATGTTGAATAGGTATCTCGTCTACATTTGTTTCTGCCTTGCTTTTGATTTCCGCCTAAGATTTACTTATGAACTCCTTTTCTTTTTAATAGATCCAGGGTCAAAGAATCGTGATATGTTTGACTTTGGGATTATACTATTGGCTTTACTGGTTATGAGGACTGTGCTAGATGATGAGGGTTGCCATCTATTAAAGCAAATTAAATACACTCGTGGAGCACACAAAAATCTTGTTAGCCCGGAATGTGTGGGCGGTCTTGTTAGCCCGGAATGTGTGGGCGGACATTGTAATGGGGATATAGGTAACGTTGCCAATCTAACATTGTGTTTTGTTTCTCCTAAGGAATCCGGACCTCCAACAATGGTTGACGCTATCGCACTTTTGGAAGAGATTTTACCTAGATCTATGGAATCTGCTCTGCATGTCAAAGGTACGCTAGATTAACTATATTTTTAAAGTATAAACAGTAGTACTTATAACGTTATGCAAATCATATGCTTGAATGACATCTGATATTCAGTATTTTGACCCCAGATCTTGATTTTATAGGTTTAGTTGTACTAATAAGTATAAAGTGAAAAACATAATCATAGACCACATGTTTTTTCTACAGTTCGTAATTGATAAGTCACGTACCCACAACCACGCATAGCACGTTTCGTACATCATGTGCGCACCTTATTTAGTTTATTCTATTTACTTTAATTGCATTATAATTAGGAGAAGTCTCTTAATTATAGTATAACTAGGGTTTCTATTTGAGCTAGGTCTCTTCTCCTATAAAAAGAGCTTAAGCTTAGTTTATTCGGTATGTTGGTTTTAGTGAGAGAAAATGCTTAGCCTTAGAGAGAGAGAGAGAGGGAGATTGTAGAGTTTGGGGTAAATCTCATAAACCCTAGGTCTTTGACTTTTCTTTTATTCAATTGAGAGATCTTAGTATTAATCATGGTTAATTTAGCTTTCGCGTTATTAGTTTTCTAACAATTGGGTACTAGAGCTTGTAAGATTCTCCAGGGAATTTTTTTTAGCTGCTACAGTGATTTTGGCGCCATTACAATGATTTTTGCATCTGCTACAGTATTTTTGCTTGCTTTAGTGATTTCCCGGTGTTGCTACAGTAATTTTGTCGCTACTACAGTAATTTTTGCGGTAATTTTCTATTACGACGAATGATGAGCGATCCTAGGCTTGCTTTCTATGATCGTGCGATTCTTGAGGTAGCAAGGTTGGAGGTGGGAGTTGTGACGGAGGATTCGAAGAAATTCGTTGGAGATGGCTTGGAGATGAAACACCTCGAAGAGACAACGGAGAGAGAGGTTTACCGTGCGATTGATCTAGTAGGTGGGAAAGACGGAGTCGTGTCGAAGAGTTCTCGATCAAAGGACAATGTAGAGGTTATGATTTTGACGCGAGGGGTTCACATGATTAATGATTTCAATCGTCAGGAAGCTCAACCGAAGAACACTAGCCCCAACCCCAATCCAAAACCAATACCCCGAGTCGAACAAATTGAAGAGTGGGGTTTCGCTGAGTTTTTCGGCAGCGACGAACAAAATTATGAGATCGATGAAGAAGTTATTAGTGATTGCGAAGATATGCCAGTTTTTGAACAATTTCAAACCATCAGAGTGGTTAAA
Organism: Kingdonia uniflora; assembly: GCA_014058105.1. NCBI lineage: Eukaryota > Viridiplantae > Streptophyta > Magnoliopsida > Ranunculales > Circaeasteraceae > Kingdonia > Kingdonia uniflora. Next base: position 244,687 of record JACGCM010000664.1, on the reverse strand, counting down.
ACAATGTGAGTGTCACCAGGGTGTGCGTCGGGTTCGGAGTCGAGCCAGAAAACGACAACCCAAACTCGACATCAGATCAGTGGAGTCATTGATTCCAGTGTGGGAAGCTCTAGGAGTGATAATTGTGGAGGAGTGGCCGTACAAAGTCACGAGGAAGGCGAAATCGTTGACAATTGCAGGTACTGAATCGGAGGTGATTGGATAAACTCTAAGCAACGGAGTTATCCAACCGAGGACTAGAGTAGTCGGGGTAGATTTTCAAGGCTTGGGGGCGCCGGGAAATGATTATTCGCCGATGGGGTGGCCGCAGGACGAGCTTGAATTCATCGGGAAGGAGTTACAATGCACGTGCAGGGCACGCGGTAGTTTGGTGACACATGTTTCGGTATACCAATTGGCATGCCAATTGGAACAGGGGTCACATGTTTTGGCAGACCAATTGACATGCCATCAAAGACATATGACAGAGGCAGAGACTATCGTGGCATGCCTTTAAGTAAACCACGTGACCCACATGCGTTTACTATTTTTGACCCAGGCTCAAAGTGGAAGAACCACACCCAGGCTCAAGCAAGCCCAATTGGGGCTGCAAACCCAGGCCTAGTTCAACTCAAAACAGGCCCGAGTATTCTTCACACGATTTGGGCCTGAACTCAAGCAAACCAAAGTGGAGTCGTGAGCCGAGACTCGAACTCGGGTTTCACGAGAATAAATACAATACCAAAAGCAACAAGTACTGTCTCTATTCCGATTACAAATCTGGTGACCTTGACGACAAGTATGTTACTACAAATCCAGGTTGCTGAAAAGAGCGCGAGTATTGATCCGTTTTGGCAAGAGAGGGAGGCTTGTGCAAGTATGAAGGTAAATAAATTTTTGGGGAATCTGCATAATGTTACCAACAGGGTTTTTGGCAAAGTATTTTGTTCCGTATGCAGAGTTATTGGGTACGGCAAGTACCGTGGACGAATTAGCAATCGTCCTCTTCTCCGATTTATCTCTTTCGAGTTTAAAATCTTGTTTTGTTATGTAACCAGAGTTAATGGGTACGGAAAATACCGTGGAAGAATTTACAGATGTCTTTTCGCTTCTTTCGGCGTGCATTTTTTTTAATGACTTGCTAATTTTTTCACCAGAGTTCGTGGTCGAACTCTTCTTAGACGGGGAGAGTTGATAAGTCACGTAGTCGTACCCATGACCACGCATGGCACGTTTCGTACGTCGTGCTGATTTTCTCACCAGAGTTCGTGCTCGAACTCTTCTTAGAGAGGGAGAGTTGATAAGTCACGTGGTCGTACCCACGACCACGCATAACACGTTTCGTACATCATGTGCGTACTCTCTTATTTAGTTTATGTTATTTACTTTAATTGAATTATAATTAGGCGAAGTCTCCTAATTAGAGTCTCGCTGGGGTTTCTATTTGTGCTAGGTCTCTTCTCCTATAAAAGAGAGCCTAAGCTTAGTTTATTTGGTATGTTGGTTTTAGTGAGAGAAAAGGTTTAACCTTAGAGAGAAAGATTGTAGAGTTTGGGGTAAATCTCATAAACCCTAGGTCTTTGACATTTCTTTTATTCAATTGAGAGATCTTAGTATTAATCAAGGTTAATTTAGCTTCCGCGTTATTAGTTTCTATCAGTAACGTAAAATATTTATTCATTAATACGGAGATAGTGAATGAAAGGCATTTTGTAAAGCCAAAATGTCCATGAACTTGTACTTGCCAAGGCTAGTAGTTTAGCATACAGGCTGCACGGGCAGACCCAAATTCTAGTGAATAGAGAATTGGTGTTGAAAAATAGTGGACAGCTAGAGTAAAAACTATCATCTGATTAAGGATGAAGAATATGCGAGGAAACTTTCACCCAACTGGACTTTTGCAAGTAGATCACCTTCAGGTGACTATTGATATAGGGTAGGGATCAAGATCAAGATTACTCTTTCCAGTTTATGGAGTCAACGAAAATTGTCCAGTTTTTTAAGGCGACCATGTAATAAAAAAACCGAGGCGACCATGCAATGAGGAAAGCCGAGATTGACAAATAAGGGCTGGGATCAAAGTTGGCATAATTTTTTACAAAATATTAATTTATATTACAACGGCAGAGGCATGCCCTTTTCTTAAAGGTAGCATTCAAAGGCACACACGTTTCCTTGTGTCTTGTTTCTTACTTGGATACTAAGTCAGGAACCCGAATTGCAATCTCACTAAAGCCAAGGATTAAAATAAGACCCATAGAACCTTGTAGAACAATCTCATAGAGAACTAATGTGAATAACTTACCGAAGCAACAAGTTAAATTCACGCAAATATAATTTCGAAAGTTAAAGAATGTCTCTCTTTCTCTTTTCCTCACCAAGAACAATCCTCTCCCTCATCCAAGACGAAAGTGACTTTTCTTGTACTTCCCAAACGGTGCGATTTTTAATCTATATCTAAAACCACACTAAAAAAACACTACTTTATAGCTTTTTTTTATTATTATTATAGAAAAGTCTCCTACTAGAGCTTCTCAAACAAACTAAAAAACTGTCTAACTGTATCAACACTAAGCAAACACTTTGAAGACTCCGACCACATCGCCGATATGGGTGCGAACCACAGTAACACCGACAACTCTAATTGCGATACAGGGTAGGCCGATTAAGACCGATTTGTTCCCGACCGCCATCATTCCCTTACTTGACCTTATGGCACATGAATGGGACACGGTTGAACCTACGATAACACGGAACGACGCGGTTGTTGATCCGTTTTGGCACGAGTCTGATGATCGTTGAAGTACAACAATATAAAGGTTTTATGGGAACTCGGATAATGTTACGCACGGTTTTTTTTGGCAACAAGATAGTATTTCGTTCCGCAGGCAGAGTAATGGGGCACGACAAGTACTGTGGGCGAATTCACAATTGTCATATGCTCAAGGCAACCTCTTTTATCGTCAAAATTCGTGGTCAAATTTTTTCAAAGCAGGGGAGAGTTGATAGGTCACGTGGTCCTTTCCACGTCCCGCACGTCGACGACCGTTCTCTATATTATAAGGCCTCTCTCTGATTAGGGTTATTAGAGTTTTGTTTATTTAATTAATAAAGAGGCTTAGGATAATTGTCAATGCTTCGATTTTAGGAGATAATAAAGGATTCTCATCCTTTATATGAGGATAGGATACGTGGTTCACTCATAGTAGTGGTGGGCCAATAGGGATCTTTGATCTTCGAACGAGTACCCGCGAAAAAGAGGAGGAACATTAAGAGTTGCAGGCTTTCTTCACAGAATTAGGACAATCCCTTGGGGAGCTTCATACTGTGCAGTCAGATGGGGTGTTATTAGTTCGTCGAAAAGAGAATGACGGAGTTGCAACTAACCCCCAGCGCCATAGGCACCAAGTGTTCGCAACATAGACCCATGAGGTGGCCCAATAGGCGGACTATAGCGGCCACACCGTGGCTCGCTAGTTGCAACTAACAGCCATGGCCATGCGCATGCCGAAGGGCAGTTCACCACCTGGACCAGGTCATCATAATACATAGACCAAGAGGTTAGGCCCTGATCGGATACCTGCTACGGTTGCTTCAGATCTTTCACCTCACTAAACATTCCTTTCTCCGAAGCCTACTCTTACGGCCTTTCTAGCTAATCTAGCTCATTGGTGTGTGGACGGCGCTATGCCTGTGATATCAGCAACGCCTTGAAGAGGCTTGTTCATAGTCCTCCAATCCAGCTGCCTTAGAGAGAGATGTAGAGTTTGGACTTAAACTTATAAACCCGAGGTTTTGGACCTTTAATTTTATGTGATTAAAGAGAGAGTTTGAATATAAGTAAGAGTAATTTAGTTAATTGTGATTGGTTACGCTTCCGCATTATTGTTGGTGAAAATTAATGCTGATGGTGCTGCAAAACGGAAATAGCCTGGATATAATCAGATTCTGCAGTGGCTGCTATAGCCTTTCTGGTGATGTCCCTTGGTGATTTGAAGGTGAGTGGCAAGAAGCTAAGAGAACCATGAAGCAAATCCGATTTTCTGCTAACCAGAGAAAAACAAATTTCAGTTCAGGCCAATAAAAAAAGGAGCTAATTTAAATGAGGGTGTGACTGAGTTTAATGAAAGGAGACCTCAATTCCTGTCTAGAATTTAGTTCCACATGAAGAAATACTTTAGATTATGTTGTCTAGTGGGTGAGGGTGGCTACAACGCCTTACTTTCCCATTGTTTCTGCTTCTAATTGTGTTTGTTGGTAATAAAATTTAGCCTTATTTAGCAAAACCTAAAAAAAAATCTCGGTTGGATGTTTAAGTGAATTTTGATGCTTCTAGTATCTCTTTCATGGTATCTTGTTTCTTTTTCTGTTGTAGTTTCTACTAGTTACTTTTTCTCATCATTAGTAAATTATTTTTTACTTGTCAAAAAAACTTCTAATGTAACTAAGAGATCAAACACAATTATAACACAAAAGCTTTGACTCTGAACTCTCTCTCATATTGAATTACTTGGAATAACAACATAACCCTAAAACCCCATAGCCCTATAACTGAAATAACCCAAATAACAACTAAGAAACTAAAGACCTAGGGGATGGCTTTTATAAAGAGAAGCCCTAATCCCACTAACATTAGGGTTCCTAAAATTAGGAGACCCTATCCAGCAGTTAACTCACTAACCTATTACATCAATAACCGAACTAAATAAAATAAATAAAACGTGGAGAGAGTGGCATCGACTAAGCGCCCTAGAGAGAGACGCCCTCTTTCTAAGTAAACGTACGCTCGATGAGAACCCGTGATACATCAACTTCATAGAATTCATATGCGTAGCTTTTGTTTTGTTTTTGTTTTCAAGTTTTATTCCTGGAAGAACCATAATTGAAGGTCTGCCTTTTGACATTCTTGGTCCTTTTTTTTTTGCTTGTTTAATAAGTTGGTGTGAAGAAGATGGAGGGAGATGGAATTGTTACTCATCCAAATTTACCCTTTTCACGTTGTTTACATATCTTCCCTTATCACCTAAACCGCAATGTAAATTTTCAGGAATGAAGGATTTATTCGACAAACTCTGTGGATCAACTATGATGCGGCTGCCAAGTTTCGTATCCTTTAAGGATTTAGAAGTGCTAACTCAAAGTTTTGTTCTAGAAAACTTTCTGGGCGAGGTCTATTCATTTCCCCATAGTAAAGTCTATCGTGGAATGATTAAGGAAGACCCAGATGACTTGGAAGAGAAAGAGGTGACAGTGAAGATCTGGAATCACCCAAATTTGGACTTTAAGAATTTATTTGAGGTATGCTAATGCTTTTATGTTTTCCTCAAATTTAGTCCATTTCTATTATATGTCCATTGGTTAACAGTTTAATTTTTTGAATGAAAGGTTGAAAAGATGCTCTTAACCAATTCAAGCATGAGTTCGCATCCTAATCTGGTGAAGCTGATTGGATATTTAGATGAAGATGGAACATTTGCTTTTGTTTATGACCTTGCTTCTTCAAGTACCTTACAAAATAGACTATATAACTGTATGTATTCTAACTTTTACTAGTTTTAGTCTATGACTCATAATGAAACTTCTTAATATGAACTGATATGCGTATTCTGATGAAAGCTTTTTGTGATGCTCAGCTGCCTTCACTTGGGCTGACAGGGTTAATGCTGCTTGTGGAATTGCACATGCACTTGGACATCTGCACTCCCAGAATCCCCCATTTGTAATTAGGACGCTTTGTCCGGATAACATAATGCTTGACATGGTACATTTCACTCTCGACTTCATTTGTATTTTTCTTATTATCACTCAGCTAAGTGCCATTACTCTCTTATTTAGGATTTAAACACAAGATTGTTTGAGTTCGGATTGGGGACTGGTGGTATAGCTGCTGATAATTCTAGTAACCTAGTTCACAGTTCCTACGGACTTGCGGACCCAAGACGCTTTGGTATGTCACCTTCACACCATACCTCATATTGACTTAATAACTATATGAAAGGTTGTCCAGAACTTTTTCTGTTGAAGTCTAACACATGTGAAAAACTGTTTCTTATTAGATAAAGCTAAGAGATGTCATTTTCAATTAAGTAATCCTTTTTTAATTCAGAGGTTTCCTTGGGTAAAGAATGTTATAATTGCATGATCTGGAAGCTTTAAATGCAAATTGTACAACAGCATAGCTGACAGTAATACAGCAAAGGAAAAAAGCGTGGGTATTCGAATTGTGGGCTGCGTTGCAAGCCATAGGATCTTGGGGATAGTCTTTGTTTTATGGGTCATGATGTTTGTCACCCTTTTAAAGGATCTAGCAGAACCTTTTACGTTCATTAAATGCAAGTAAGTTAGAGAATGAGAGGCTATGAATGTTTGGGATTTCCCTGAACCGTGTACAATTGTGAATTGAAAAAGCTAGAGTTTCTTAACACTTGCTATATCGCATAATGGCTAACTTTGCTGTGGTAGCTATGGCACCACCTTGAATGGGTAGGGGAAAAGGTTTCTGACCATATTTCATACTATGCCTTTTCTTATGGCTGCTGGTTTAGTGTAGGGGACCAATGCTGAGACCCACGAGGCGAAATCTTCTTATGTCGGATTTCTTCTGGTTTTAGCATACCAAATGGCAGAAGCACAGTTTGGAACCTCCAAACTATCTTCGATAGAAGGCTTCAAAACATTGAAGCATCAAAAGACCAAAAACCTTCTGCTCCTCCACTAAATTGACCTAGTTAGTCAATCAGGGAAACATTTCAGTATTTCCACAATATTGAATACCTGGGAATCATTTTTTATGCTCATGCATAAATCCCTTGAATAATCAAAATGGTTTACTTTTTTCCATAACCCTTTTCTAGAACACGAGTTTTAGTGGAAGTAGAATTTAGGACTGTCAATTAAAATAAAATAGTATTAGAAAAGGTTTTTAAAAGGGTTTAGTCATAGAATAGATGGAAGCTTGTTGTATCTGTCATATGCTCCTGCATCAGCAAGTATGAACAATTAGTATTTGGGAATAGGTCACATTTCTATGTTTTGGGGAAAATGTTCTTGAATTTCAACAATCTTCTTTTCTCTCTTCTTCTATTCAGAATATTGTAACTTTAGACTTTAGATTAATGGAGTCCACAGAGTAGATGAAGGGAAGATTGTCGGTTTAGAAAATTCTGGCTCACCAGAGCCTATTGCCCGATTCAACAGTTCTCCTGATACTGGTTTTTGGCACTGGTACAATTTACTGATTGCCAATTTCCGACCTTTATCAAAATTTTGATAATATTGAAGTTAAGTGGCCAACTAACTGAAGCCCGCAGAATTGCATAACCCCTATATCCTTTTAAACACTTCAACAAGGAGAAGAAGTCACCCATGGAATCCTGAGGTCAGTCTAAGACTCATATCACCTTCTCAGTGGACAACACTGTATACTCCATAGTTCTTTTAGGTTCTTCAAATATCTCAATCTTGAAGAAGCTCTTCGTGGTTGGCAACATCATTGTTTATGGGCCCATAAGACTTTCTTTACCTGGTATATCAAGTGGAACTGGGTGGATCTACATCTCAGTCTTAATATTAGCACACTCTTTCATGACATTCCTCTTTGCCATCTTCTAAGGCAATGCCACAAACCTAGTTTAGATCAAAGCTACATATTTACTAAGCAGATGGAATCATAGAACCCACAAAATACAAAGTCTCACTTCTCCGTTCAGTATTCAACAATTTGCAAATTATAATGTTCTATTTGTACCCACTCTTATTCTGCCAACTTGTTAAGTTGAATACCTCAAACCTAGTTTAAATTCAATGCGACATAATTCACTAAGCAGATGGAACTACAAAACACCAAGTATCTTTATCTTCAGATAATATTACAAATTGCAACTTATAATCATTACTTGCACAGTTTAAATTTTCCAACTTGTTAAAGTATATTGTCATGTTCTCTTCTCTTTGCGCTTTGTCCAGACTTGTGACCTTTCTTCATTTCTTTCTGATTGAACATCAACATCGTCATGTTCCACAACATTAACATTGAAGAAATCTTTCTTGATGCTTTATCTCGTAGTGAAGATCTTTAATCGATTGTTCTAGATTCTCATTAGACGCATTTTCTTACAGTTTAGTTTCAACAGATGTCATGAAATTACTAGGTGAAAAACCACCAAGTCAGTCAGTACCCGAACTGAAAAAACCAATCCGAAGCGACCTAAACCGAACCGGTCGGTTTTCCAAAGTAGTTCGGTTCTTAAACAAGAAAATCGATTTAGGTTGGTTCGTTTTTCGGTTTCTTACATATGTAAACTGTATAAAACTGAACCGGACCGAATTCTTAAACAAGAAAGGATTTAAACTGATTTAGAAACCCAATACCCAATTGAAAACAAAATCAAATTCTCAAATTCATCTCAACCCCAGAGAAATAGATGAAACCAAACCACAGAACATCCAATCCAGCACAAAAATTTTAATTAGAACATCTCCAACAAGCAGATTGAACACAAAATTATACCCACATAATGCTCAAATTCATCTAACCATCAATGCCCCACAACTCCAATTTCCCAAAAGCCCTAAAGTTAAACTTGGTGATAGACTTCATACCCTCCAAATTGCCAACTCCCCGGAAGCATCAACCACTGAAGTCTGGATCTCCCTCGAAGAGATGATTTGTTTCTTGTTGTATCTCGCAAGGTTTGACGCTCCGGCAACAAGCTTCCCGAAGGTGAAGCTGTATTTATCCCATGGCTTTGAAGGAGATACCGATGTTGAGGACCTTGAAGATGGGGATAAACACATTAGGTTTCGGTTGGGAGATCGAGATGGGAATCTTAAAAAAGAGATGATTTGGTTTAGGTTTTTGGTGAAGAGCTTGTACTCTACATCTTCAATAAATCACACCTCAGGACCTTGAAGATCTTGAAGGTATCTCCACGTTCTTTGATCTCTTCTTCAATTCTTCTCGTCACGGGTGCTGAGACTTCTTTGGTTGGAAACTAGTGATTTTAACTTTATGAAACCGATTAGGTTTCGGTTCAGTTTGGGTGTAAGCTTATCGGGTCGATTCGACTCTGAAACCGATTAAGTTTTGTATTGGTTTCGGTTTGTAACTTTTGGAACCGATTATCGTTGGTTCAGGTTCACTTTAGGTCGCAAACCAACCCGAACTGACCCGTCCTCACCCCTAGTACACACTTCTGGACTAGCATTATAACTTTGCTTTCTAGTGCAAACCTCTTTTCTGATCATATTGAAGTTTCATAAATATGATTAATCTCTCCACTTCAAAGTGATTGCCTGGGGTTTTCATGTCCTCATCGGGGCCTTGCATTCATTGCTGGTACTAGAACTTGGGGCTATGCAGTTTTTTTCACAATAGTCGGGAGTAGGTTTACCCCAAACTTCATAGACCTCTTTGTGATTTTTTGAAACTAGACTGAATTTGAATCGAACCACAGCCTTGAGTAACTCCAAATAGCTGCAAATACCTCGATAGATGTTGTCTTGACTTAAGATTTTTTATTTCATGTGCCATAAAAGCCAACGACAAGAGCAATACACTCTGATACCAACCAATAAGGTTTAATTACGTAAAGAGTTGAAGAAGTGAAGAACTGTGTAGAGTATTCTCTCCATTTTTGATTGAAAGCAAGTCCTTGCAGAGTAATTAAAAATTGCTCTGAAATTTACAAATTCTATTCATGTTAGTATCTAGCATTTATTAAACATATTGATGATTCTACCACATTTTTTTTCCAACTTTGTTTTTTTCTACAAATGTTATCAACAATGGCAGATTTATAATAATTTTGTGCATTAAGGACATTATATACTCTGTTCAAAATACAGTTGGCAATGGAGAAGCCCGCGATTTGATAACGATGATGCATCCAAGATTTCAAAGCTTGCATGTCAATGCGTGAGCCCATATACCAAGAAACACCCAAACATTACCCAAATTGTCAATGTTTTAGATGAATTGCGCATAGTAAAACCTTCATGACGCTGAAATGTGGAAGAAGTTATTCTTGACAAGAGCCAAAGGATGCATCAGCAGTTGAAAATAAGGCACGATGATAGCACAGGCATGCTTCAAAAGCTTTTGACTGGTCCAATATTTCCAACATATCCAATATGCAACTTATTGTTTGACTTCACTGCATGGATAAGTTGGACATAAGTTGCATATTCTGACTGTTCCTGATCTGACCTAATATGTTATTCGTTGCAACAGGAAATACAGTTACTGAATATTGTAAAATACTTTTTTACTCAGATGAATTATTTGGTTAATCGCATGTTTATTACTGGCTGAAAGAGTTTAAGAGCAAATGGGATTTTGCCTTGCTTATTTGAGCCTGAAGCTTTCCATTTATAATAGAGATTACATACACTAGGCTTTTAAATCTTGAAAGCGAAGTGTTGAGACTCTTGTTAAAAACATAAGAATTTGATTTGTGCTTATTGCAAAATAAATTTGGAGCTGGCCATCAAAAACATGCTCACAAACAAAATGATAATCCACCTACCAGCTAAATATGATGTGCTAGAAAGTAATCCCAAATCCTTCATTGCTATTGGAGCTTTCAAGAAGCTACAAAATCAACCTCATCTATAAAAAGAAAAATTAGACCAAACCTTTTTGTTGGGTCTTAACCGTTGATTTCATCGACGAGGCGGAGTTTGGATAGTCCTAATGCAGTTTGGGGTGGTTTTGACACAGAGAAGATCATGGCCGTTGAAATCCTTTAGTTTACTTTCTCCTATAATATACCTCCCTATTTTAGTCATGTGTTTTCTCTCTTCAAACAATGAATAAAAGCAATAACAACAAGAGAGGTTTTAAATACACCCGAAACTATATATGTTCACCCCACCCAATTTGTTTCATGTTACATATCAATTCTTCATATATAGACAAATATGCCTCCAAAATGATCACACAAACTCGCATAAAAGCTAGTTTTTTAACCTCAAAATTGATGTAATGCATCCCGTAGTACGCAACTCATGATTATAATCGCTAATAACAAAAATATCAATACACTCGTCAAAGCGCATACACTAGAAAAGAAAACGCGATTTTTATCCATAAATATCCTGAATTTGGACCGAGTAAAAATGATAAAGAGAGATATACTTGATGATTCAAAACCTTAGTACTCTTCGAAGAGGGAGACGCTAAAATACGTGGGAGTCGGTGAGCTCATTAATCCAAACAAAATGAAAGTGGGGTGAGCTTACTAGAGCGGGTGTATTTAAAAAAATTCTAACAACAAATACTAGGGATGGCAATGGGGCGGATTTGGGGCGAGGGAGCCAATACCATCCCCATCACCGCTTAGGTTCCCACCTCCCATCCCCGCCCCGATCCCCATTTAAAATAAGCGGGGATCCCCGAATCCGCCCCACTTAAATATGTCCAATACCATCCCCGCCCCGATCCCCATTTAAAATAAGCGGAGATCCCCAAATCCGCCCCTCCCCGCCCCATTTAAATGTAGATTTATCACCAATGTCGTATTAAACATATATCCAATCCTTAAAGTCTAAAGTGATCAGAATCATTATTAATTATTTATGGTGCACTGTGATGTGGAATAATGTAACAGTCGTGTATCATATTTAGGAAGAAAGACAATAAAAACTTCCGCTGAGGATGAGATAGAGACATGAAGCAATCACTGCTTAATAATACCACTAATTTAAAACACAAAAATAGCATGGGTACATTTTAGGGTCCAAAAAGATTGCCATGATAATAACATGAATGGGACATAAATGATCAAAAAGTAAAGTGAGAGATACACATAACAAATACAACATTGTGAAGGTAAGAAATAATTTTCACAGAAGAATGTAGTCATCACTAAAAGGAACTCTGGAAGCATTCATAGAGATATTATATCAAGAAAAATAATTGGCCCATGTTTGTTCCTTACTGTTATGGTCGTAAGACGCTATCACCACTAAGAGTTCAAACACCATTTAGCCCCCTTATTATATTCATTACAGAAAATGATGCCTTCAATGGAAAACAAAAATCAGAGTAAAACCATGATACCCTGTCTGTGTGCTTTAAGAATCTGCCCTGTCTCATATGCACTATCTGTAGCTTCCCATTCTGTATTAGGAGATGAAAGCATTGTCAAATAGACGTTAGACATAAATTTCTAACAAATAGAGATAATCTTACTCATTTATTAGCTAAAATGAGCAAGTGAAAGAGGTTCACCAACAAATACAAGTGAAAGAGGTCATTAATAATGATGGGGACTGGTATTGGGATAAACTACATGAGCAAGTACCTGAGACTTGGAAGAGCATTCTAAAACACAAATATAAATTGAGGATTGCAAATGATCAAGCTACATGGGCTCTCTCTGATGATGGGAAATTTTGTATAAAAACAGCATGGAGTTTCTAGAGGATCTCCGATGCTAAGATTGACAGAATGAAGTGGTTATGGTTCAAGGCATTACCAAAGAAAATACTAGTATTTAATTGGAAGGTATGGAAAGGAGTGGTCACAGTGGATAGTTTGATTCAGACCTTTATCAGTTTTGTTTCAAAGTGAGAGGATGCATTGAGGATTTAGATCACTTGTTAATTCATAGTGATACAGCCACACTTGTTGATTCATAGTGATACAGCCACACAGGCTTATATAAAAACCTCTACTTTTAATATCCCATCTTCTTTAGTATGCATCCCTGATTTAACCAATAAAACCAAAACCAACATCTAATATGACTTTGTAGGACCCTGAGCTAGGAAGACATCATCTTCAAGTAAGATCTGTAAAGAAAGGACTATTATTCCTGATTGGTAGTCATTAACAAACCAGTCAGTTAAAAGCCGTATGACACAGCACTGACTATACATCCAGTTTCAAGAATGTCTAAACAGAAGAATGAATGTATGTATCAAAGAAGGTCACTGATAATGAATCACCTTGTAAATGCTTTATGAACTATAAACCTTGGCCCAACAATTGATTTAGCCATTAAATGATTTAAAGAAAATATATTTTTTACCAGATTCAATACTCACACAACCAACAGGGCTTGGAGATTGGTCCATATTTACCCAACACAAGAACAACTACAAAGAAACAAAGACAAACTGGCTTTACAGGCCGAAACGATCTGAATTTTCCTGTGCAATCGACATTAATTCCAAGGTATCATTCAGTTAACAGTCACATAGCAGACACCCAAGGTTTTTCTTGAAAATCTTAGCAAGTTAGTAAAAAGACTGAATATGCATAAGAGAATAACTGACACCGTAAAGAAACATACATATATTGTTAAAAGCTATTAGGTTTCTGACTGCAAAAACATAAAAATCTATGTTACTGCTGCAACAGGAGTTCAAATGCAGAGATAAACTAAAACAAGAGTAATATCCAAGATACAAAAATATTCCCACATAAATCCAATAAAGCAAAGCAAATACCTGATATCTTCTCAAAGCATCTTTGACATCATCTTAAGCGCTCGCATTTGTGAGACATGGTTCCTATTAAACAATTAAACACATGCTTAGTTATAAATCTTCATAAATAAAAATGTTAACCATATTTAAATAATTGATAGTAAAAAATGATCAATAACAATCATTTACCTGATCTGCATCTACATCTTCACTTATTGAGCTTCTTGTAAATTGTGTTACCAAAGAAGGATCTAATCGTACAATAAAAACTAATTAGTAAACCTTAAAATATAAAAACAAAATCATTAATATTTAGACAATATTACAAAAATAAATAAAAACATCCAACTATTACCTTTGATTTCAGCCCATAACCAGTCTTGCGCACACATTAAGGCTTTCAATGTCTTTGGATGTAGTCTGCTACGATGAGGGCTCACAAATCTACCACTAGTACTAAAAGCAGACTCTGAAGCAACAGTGGACACGGGAATAGCCAACACATCTCTAGCAATACAATACAAAATCGGATATTTACTTTCATTTGCTTTCCACCAACTTAATATCTCAAAGTTATCAGTCCTAGGTAAAACACCCTCCTCAAAATAAGAATCCAATTCTGACTTAACAGTCTCAGTAGTGGTCGTATTAGAGACAAACAAATCAAACCTCTTCAGAAAATCATTCTTCACAATTTGACTCTCTTGCGGTTGGGAAGATGTGGCATTTGAGGATTGACCTCCAAGACTACTTGAACGCATTTTATACTCCTCCAATATATCAAAACATAATTTGCGAATTTTTTGAATTTCAATCACAGATTCGTCTTCGTAAATAATTGGATAATAGAACTCGATCAGCTTCATCTTGTACCTTGGATCCATAATAGTTGCCACAGCCATAATCGTATGAATTGCACTCCAATACTTCTCAAATTTAGTAATCATTCTTTCTTCCATCGATCTAACATCTCCATAACTAGACTTAAGCCAATCATATATTGATATCTTGACTTCACAAATTTTAGGAAAGTATAAGTTAGCTGTAGGATATTTAGACCCAGAAAATAATTCCGTTACTTCAAAGAACAACTTTAGTCTCTCACAAATCTCGGCTGCCAAGTACCAATCAGCTGAAAGTGGTAAACATCTGTATTGGGATTCACGCTGCTTTAGACAAGGAAAAACTTCTTTGTAAATCAAGGCAGTCTGAAGCATCAAAAACGTAGAATTCCATCTAGTTTTGCAATCCAATGCTAACTTCTTTGTACTTGAAATGTTCAACTGATTTACTGCTTCAACAAATTTTTCATCTTTCTTTGGCGTTGCACTCCAATAAGCAACACTATCACGAACTCTCTCGATACCATCTCTTATAACATCTAACCCGTCTTTTACAATCAAATTTAGAATATGGGCAGAACATCGCATGTGAAAAACATCCCCTCGTCGCGGCATTGTGTCTAAAGGAAGTCTTTCTAAAAGGATCTCAATCATAGTATCGTTAGTAGAACAATTATCTACTGTCAAAGTAGACAACTTACGGTCAATGTTCCACTCCAACAAACATTCCATAAGAGCATTATCAATAGTCTCCGATGTATGAGGACACGGCACATATATAAATCTAACATAAAAAGAAAATGTAATATATATTACTATAAATAAATACTATAATCTCAAATCAGTTACAACTAAAAGAAATTTTTTATTTAAAATGTACCTCATAATTCGACTTTGTAAACTCCAAGTTTCATCAATAAAATGAGCTGTGACGGCCATGAATCCCCTCTTTTGGTAGTTAGTAGTCCACATATCGGTAGTAATTGCAATTCTACTCCGATTCCTCTTCAAAAGTGCCATTGTCTTAGTCCTCTCGTAATCATATATTTTTAAGATGTCATTTTTAATAGTGTTCCGAGAAACAACCTTAAATATTGGTTGGAGAGCCTTGCTATACTCTCTAAACCCGTGGTGCTCAACCATTGAAACTGGGTACTCATGCAAAATTATCATTTTTCGAGAGCCGCCCGTGCATTTTCTTGGTCGAATATGTAAGTATTGACCTGAACTCTTCCATCACTCATTTGAGTTGTATTCAACGTTGTTTGCAAAGTATTTCCTCGACGAATAACAAGACATGAAGAATCAATATGATCAAGCAGATGTGTTGTACCACCCCGAGTTTCCCCTCCAAGTAATTTCTTACAATGACGACATTCAGCTTTTACTTGCCCCTTAATAGTCTTTTTTGTAAAATGTTCCCAAGCTCTTGATGTCAACTTCCTTTTTTCGTTGGTTGTTGTTGTTCCTCATCAGCAATAACAATTGTAGTGTTGCTCGACTGCGTTTGAACTTCATATACGGAATCTAGAGGGTTACTTGCACTTGGAGGAATTAAGTTTGACATATTCACCTAGAAAAAATACAAGCAAGAACAATAGTTTCAATCAACATTCAATGGTATAAATCCAATCAACAATATAAATCCAACAGATGCAACAGATCAGAGATTATACAACAGATGCAACAAATTATACAATAGATGCAACATACCTTGATTCTAATAGATGTAATAGATGTAAATACACATAGGGATATCAGCATATAGATGCAACAGATTATACAACAAATACAACAGACCTTGATTCCTTGATTATACAACAGATGCAACAGATTATACAACGGATGCAACAGACCTTGAAACAGATTATACAACAGATGCAACAGATTATACACCAGATGCAACAGACCTTGATTCCTAAACTTTAGACCAATCTGTCAACCAATAATCAACATATAGATGTTTGTTAAACGGTATTACCGCTATGTTATGAACAACCAATAATCAGCATATAGATATCCATTTAAAAAACAACCAATAATCAGCATACTAGATGACAAAGGAGCGATGAATAACGAAGCATTGAAACCTAATTGCTTGCTTAATTTGCTTGAAATAATGAAACAACAGACCTTGAAACCCAATTACGATGAATAATGAACAACATACCTTGAAACCCAATTGCTTAATTTGCTTGAAATCTCGATTAAGATGAGTTGTTGTTTGCTGTTGAAATCACTGAGTTGCTGTTGTTGTTGTTGCTCCTTGAAATCTTAATTAAGAGTTGATTAAAGAGGTCTCCTGATTAAAGAGAGCTTGAAATAAGATGTTTGTTGCTGCTTGAAAACCCAATTGAAGAGCTTGAAAACCCAATTAAAGAGAAGAGAGCTTGAAATCAGAGGTCTCCTAATTTGCTTGAAAACCCAATTGAAGAGCTTCACCCAATCTTGATTAAGATTTGTTGAAAGAATGAAAGAGGAGAGGTGTTCACGTCCCAACTTGGCTGCTGTGTGCTGACTGCTGAAGAGAAGAATTATCAGATAGGGTAAGGGTTTCTGAATCTCACATTGGGGGTATAATAGTAAAATTATAGCTATTTAATGAGGCGGATAACGGATTTTAGATGAGCGGGCCCAAATCCGCCCCGATCCCCGGCGGATTTTGGGTAGCTTATACCATCCCCACCCCCATACCCGATTAGCCCATACCAAATCTGCCCCGTTCGGGGCGGGGCGGGGCAAATGCCATCCCTAACAAATACTAAACCTCTCATCTTTCTCCTGTTGACGATAAACACTTTTTACTTTGATTTAACCGTGGTGGTTCACTAGCAACGGCTCCTCCCTCAACAGATCATTCAACAAAACTCAAAACAGAGACTAAGTTCCCAGACATGGAAATCGGAAGCTAAGGCCTTACAAAGCGAACCTTCCAATAGGTAACCTCCTGAAAAACTCCATTTCAAGGGATCATCTCTCTCTATCAGGTTTGAAATTGTGTTCAATCCCACTGATGTTTTTACAGTGAGGTGTTCTTCCCCATTGTTCTAATTAGATGTACCAATTGCTGTAGTTTCGATAGCAACAAGGGGTATTCAAATCCATATCGCTTCAGTTGGAAATCCAGGTAACACTGTAAACTCAATCGAATCCGGGCTTCTTGTAAACATGGTTTTGAGAACAATTGGAGGCAAATCCTTACCAAAAGATCCAACTTTACTGAAGAAATCATCTTTTCTTCATGGCCTGAAGGTCTTATAGGTAAAAAAATCACTTATTTGCTGTTTATCCTTATTGGGTTTGGTTGAATATTAGGGTTTGAGTAGTTTAGATGTTTGAATTACAAGTAGTTTCTGTGAGAAATATAAGTCAGGGCAAGATTGAAGAGATTTCTGTGAGTTCGAGTAAGCAGCGACTTCTTTTGCTTAAATTTACTGACAAGCACTCAAAATAATTGGAATTAGTACTCTCATATGCCGGGTATATATGACGAAATTGGTCCGATGACGAAGGTAACTTTTGTAGAATTTATTTTGTAGTTTTTGTGAAAACTCGTTTAATTACACTCTGTATAGGTGGATGTTATTTTGTAATTAAAAGGCCACCAAAGGAGTTGAGGAATCGGCCCTTATATTCTACTTTACCAAAATGGGACAGCGAAATTCCCCTAGAGGGACTGATAGATAATCAAAATCTCCCTAAAAATGTAGAATCAACCCTGTCCATATTTCCAACCTAACACCAACCTAGAAACATATACCCCCATCTAACATACATAGTATATACTATTTTTGTCTAACTGAGATTTAAATTATATATATCTACTACATATATATCAGAGTTATATGAGACACTTTGTGGATATACAAATTTAACATACAGATTGTGGAAATATCAAACATATACCATCACCTTCCTGTATTCTTTATCAAACATATACCCTCACGCTCCTGTATTCTTTCTTTCTTTGCTTATAAGACACCTTCCTCATTTTATCTCTATTATAGTAGAAGTGTAACTGTTAACTGTTATATATATATGCTTTACATATCATCAGATGTTACTGTCTTACATATTGAACTAGTCATGTCTTCCTAATCCCAGTGCTCGCGGTTTAACCACTAATATTTATGTTGGTTTCGTTCTAAATGTTATGAAGTTATGATGTAGATTGCCTCTTCCCCCATTTATGGTGTGAACAACTCTCTTTCATGACTTCAGTTTTAGACTATGGAATGGAATTGTATGTTGTGTGCATCTCTATTTTTAGTCCAAAATCTCTATAATCATGTGCATTTTGTTGTTGTTTTTTTCAATATGCAAGCTGGGGTTAGGTATCCCGTGCACCATGTAAATACAATGCACAAAAATATATTTACTTACCAAGAAAAGTCATATCCCTAGCATCCTCGTAAATCATATGGGAGAAATTTTGAGGCAAGGAGCTAGCGCTTACGACTATTTTAGCAATTACTACTACCTAGTGAGGCTAATTAATTTCGTTGATTTGTTATACACATGCCTAATACTGAAAACTTTGAGGTAAGGGGTGTAAGTTTTAATGGCTTAAAGCACAATATGCAAGACCAAGGGGTTCAACTCCATACTTAGAATTATGTATCCAGCCATGTTATAGAACATAAACAATCAAGATTTTCTTGATAAGGGAAACTTAAAAAACCTAATGCAGATATAAGATATAGTTCTATAAGACATGAAATTATAACAGAGCGTATTAACTACTTAGGAATGCCTAAGAATGGAAGGACCAATATTGTTTGGCAGAGTACTATCAAAGAAGACGGCAAGAGAGGGGAAAGAGAGTGGATACTGTATGCCAAAGAATCAAGAGGGGAAAGTAGTAAAATATCCAGAGAATAAATGTTCTTATTAGGCTTTGGTTTTTCATTTATTTAGCAGTTCTAAGGGTTTTGGAGGACCGGGTTTAGGTTAGGCTGTTTGTATACAGATCCATGGGGTGATATCTTAAGGCAACATTTGTTTATCAGCAAGGAGTCTAAACAGGTATCTGGAGATATTAAGAACATGGGTTTTCAACTGATACTTAACTCCCCAGACGAGTTAAAGCGAGTTTTTTCAATATAAAATATGGAGTCTTTTGTAACAAAGTTTCCACACCGTCAATGGCCAGAGCCATTTAGATGTTTTCTTTAGGGTTATGTTAGTTACACAGAAGTACTAAATATAAACCATAAATGATAACCTCTTATTGTTATTGTGAAACATGAAACTGAAGACAAAGCACGTGAAGAGCAGAGAAGAAGGTGAACCGGGGCAAACTATCAAGGTTAGCTATTTCTATAATAATATTTCCTACATCATTTGTTCACTATCTGCTACATAGAAGTTCACTGTATATACCACCTTCGGGATATAAAGACTATCTCAAAAAGAACAAAATAAAAAAGAAATACATTTAGGGGAAGTATCCCTTTTCTCTCAATTGGCATGGAGAATATAGGGATATTTCTTACTATTGCGGAAGAAGGAATATTGCCAAACTTTCCAAAACACTAGAGGTATCTCCAAATAACTGTTTTTATTTATTTATCTTAACAATCTGTACTCCTTACCCACTTTCTCGTCATAATCAGCGTGAACGTGAAGCAAAAATGCATCTTTTTATAATATTGATTGACACCAGGTTGAGGCTTATATTCACAACTCGAATATGATGTTTTACTTAAAAAAACAAAAAATTGCAAGTCGAGTGGGTCATAAAATTCTTGAGGATGAATCTCGGGTTCGTTACCTCTTGAAAACCGGAGAAATCGTAAACAACAAAGATGACTGGAACATAGTGCTCAAAGAGAATAAGGAAAAGGTGGTCGAAGTTGTTGCCTAAGGCCTATTTGTGCCTTGTTGATAGAAGTTGATTTTTCTACTTGTTTTGCTATGTACTTGGAAAGCTGTGTTTTGGGGTTGTAGGTATTGTTCTAATCGAGTACGTTGTGACCTAGTGACACTTTTCTCTTTTAACGTTTGTAAGATTCAAGGGGATTCTGTATGCCTCCAATTGGGAAGTTATGGAAAATTTCAATAGACGTTCTTTATGATGAAAGAGATTGATTTGACTTGTATATTTTTCACTTATTAGTTAAACACATTTTTGTATATAAGCCAATCGTTGGGGTTCTTCATGTAAATCCTTAGGGCATCCACACTAGTCAAGAGGGTGGATTGGATGAATTTGAAAGTGAATCTAATCTACTTCAATCCACCCCACAACAGTTTGATAAATTAAACAAGGTGAATTCATTGCGCGTAGTTCTGAACTGTGCGGCATAATAATAAAAAAATTGATCTTGCCACGTGGCTCAATCTGGATCGTCCATTACCCAACACGCGGTTCAGAACCGCGCGCTATGGCTACGCGCACTTCAGAAACGTGCGGCTCTCAATCCACCCTCAGGGTGGATTTTCCACCCAAATCCACCCTTGGATGGATTTTTGAGTTGCCACGTTAGGAATTCACCTAGCTGTTGGGAAGGATTTAGGGTGGAAAAGAGGGTGGATTGGGAATTCACCTTGCCACGTCAGGGTGTACCTAGTTGCTGTGGGTGCTCTTATCGTTTGGTTTAGGACTGTTGCATTTGTTTACTTTACAAATAGTGACGTTATTTTTATTGTTCATTTCTATTATCCCCCATTTTCAAGAATATGTTACATTGACCCTTGCAAACTATAAACTATGTCATACCTCTGTAGACAAATATAGCATTAAAAAGCCAATATCATTTCTAAGTGCGGATAAAAGTTCTTTATTTCAATATCTACAAATAAATTTTTATTGTTCCAAGTATTATCCATTAATATCTAATTTCTATTAAGAGATAATTGTGCTTTGGTTCATCTTGTTGGTTGCTGCTATTATTGACATATTGAAGTGTCCATGCTTGCTTATAACTTTTCTTGCTCTGAAATAACATAATACTAGTACTACTCGTGGCTCGCCACAGTATAAAAAAAAAAAAAAAAAAAAAAATATAAAGTAGAACTTTTCAATATTTTTTATTCTGAGTCATAATCAAAAACAAAAACTGAAGTGATCTCCCCACCATGCTGCGATGGACTAATTTGGTTGTGTGGAGCAATGTACTCAACCACTTGCAGATTATGAGCATTGTGAACCCTTTCTTCATTCTCTTGAACTACCCCTTCATTTGCATTTACACACCCCTTCACTGTAACAGTACCTACACCCCTATTAGTGACCACATTCTGCAACTCTATAACAAATCTTTTATTCAGTTCTTGAAACTTTGGTCCCACTTGGCTGCTATGTGCTCCAATCCTCAAATAATTATTGGTTAATACTCTTCTTCAAGAGTTGTAAACTGAAACTCATGTTCCTTACTCTTATGGTTATCGTTACTGTGTGGGATTATAGTTTGTTGTTGTTGAATCTCCTTAGTCTTGTTAGACTTTGGAACTGGCTTTTGGATTTCTTTTGCCAGGAGGGCACCCCCAGTTGTTGTTACCTCCAATACAGGATCCCTTTTCTTAGAGTTTTGCAGTATGCTTCTCTCTTTCTCCCCCATTTGGTGACCCACAATCTTACAGTGTCCACATAATTTAGGAAACTGCTTATCTCAACATCTAGAATTCTTCATCTCTGCCTTCACCCAAATCTGAAAAGGTATGGGATTTAATAAGTTATTATCAAATAGCACACTTGCATAGAAGCCATATTCCAACTTCCTGGTTGCTTCATCAATTTGAAATGGATTGTCAAGAGCTTTACCAATTGACATTGGAGTTTGTAAGTCCCAATATTCAGTACTTAACCCTGGAAACTTCACCCAGATCAAAGCATTTGAGGTTCTTTGAATGTCAGGATTAAAGTTTTTGCTTTATGGAATAAGTCTGATTAGACACCCATCTATTACCCAAGGTCCACTGCTCTAAACATATCTTTTACACCCATCAGAATAGATCCATCCAATTTCCATAATTTTGGTGCTTTAACTTTTATCTCAGTGTAAGTAAGCTTAGTCATATCTATTCTACCAATTAGACTATGTCTGTAAGCATTCATATCATGATTTTTCTTCATATGTCAAAGTCTTCTTAATCATGAAAAATATTTGCTAAATGAAATACCTCAAATGTATAAGCATGATAGTATTAACATTGGAGAGGTTATATTAGTTTCTAGACATAGATACAATTTCACTATGTATATATCAATCATTATTAATACTATTGGAGAGGTTATATTTATTTCACTTGTAACTTCGCAAAAAAAAGAGAAAATAATTTATGTTATTGTAGGAGCACGCTCCCGCTAGTGACGAAGTCGTGGTAGTCATGCGAGCAAGCCCTCCAACGACCCTAACCTCGCATAACTAGAGCAGGGAAATAACAGGTCAGTCGACGAACGAACTCTTTGGTCGACCAGCATGAGTAAGGATGCCCTGACGAAACTACTTTTAAGTATCTCTATACACCGAGCAATTATTAACAAATGCAGAACAAATACGAGGATCACCCAACCTCACGACTCTGAAGGGATAGTCTAGGAATTTCCCTAAACACGTGAGAAAGGATGCTCCTAGGTCAAACCCTCCTTATAAATAGAGAGGAGGAGGGTAAACAAGAGGGGATCTGCTTCTTCTCTTCCTTCTTCAAGCAAACTACTATTCCTTAGCGATCTCGGAAACACAATCAGAGAGAGAGAGAGACACACAGAGGAACCCAGAGACAGTTGAGCGGTGCCCTCCTCCGGTTCAGTATCAAGCCCAACCCATCGAACGATTATTGTTGTCCCCTAATAAAATAAGGAGACTACAATTGGCGCTATCTGCGTTCCTCCCCAAAGCCTCCTCCGAGCAACGATGGTGGTCTCCACCCGCAATCAGTCCCGGAAACAAGTCATGACCAAAATGAGAGCGGCGCTGGCGCAACTGCAGGACCAGATGTCTACAAAAGACGGCTAAATACGACAGCTCCAACTGGCCAATGACACTCTTCGTGATACTTTCGTCGCCAACACTCACCCGCCACTAGTCGATCCGGTACCCTCCGCGCCTGTAAGCGAATCAACCCCGCACGAACCACCTTAAGGGGATGAAGCAAATCCTATACATGCAGTTGGAGCCTCGGTAACACCAATCCACCAACCCCTCGTACCACCCCGAGGACCCACTATGCCTCCGCACCCCACGGTTCACCAAGGTACAGGCCCACCGCATCATCGACCAGTTTACCAATTCAGCCATAACGACCCGCTCCCTCCCGGTCGATATGCTTCCCAACTTCACAACCACCGCGTACCAAATCCCTTCATGGACTACGGTGAGCGATATGCCGACGACCGCGTAAAACAGTCACCATGGCACCTCCCTTATAGCCCAGATGACTCCTCCTACCCCCACGACCCCGATTGCCAGCCCCAATACAATCAGAACCACGCGTTCAACGAGAGGTTTTACGATCGATACCCAGGAATGCCCTCTTCGGGACCGACTTATTCCCACAATTACGACAGCCACGCTGACGAGTCTTCAACCTGAGGCGAAGCCATTCACAAAAGGATCGCGGAAACTCATGACCAGCAACCGTGGAAGCACTTATCCGAACAATGCACGACGCGAACCCAACTAAGCGGTTAACCGCGGAGACGCTCTGTCGGATCCATAATGCACCCTTCACAGCGGCCATACAGAGCTACGTGCCAGCACAAAGTTACTCTCGACCTAAAATAGAGCCGTTCACCGGTTGCCAGGATCCTGGGCAACACCTCTCCAATTTTTAGTTAGCATAGACCTACAGCATCAAACAGATGAGCACATGTGTCGTCTATTCCCCTCGATATTATCTGAAGGGGCCCTCGTCTGGTTTCAGAGTCTCGTACCCAAGTCTATATCCACGTTCGAATAACTATCATTGGCATTTATCGAGAAGTACCTCCACAACCAGCAATCCAAAAAACAGTTAGCGGAACTATTCTCCCTGAAACAACAAATCGGTGAAACCACCGACTCTCTCCTCTCACGGTTTAAAAGCGAGCTCACCCTCATCGAATGGTTCGACGCACCAACAGCCTGCCTCACTTTCATGGGCGCCTGTCTCCCCGGTTCTAAGCTGGGCGAGGCCCTGCATAGAAACGGCTCAAAACCCTCGAACACCTGTATGTGAAAATCCATAAATATTAAAACATAGAAGCGGACAACCGTGCCTCTGCCTCACAAACTGCCGCCCTTCTGAGCACCACATCCAGACCAACGTCGGTACTACGTAATCAGGCACCCAAACACTTACGGGATACCCACGAAGATCCACACGAGAACAAGATTAGACAACGAACAGAACGCGACCAACGAGATAATACCGAAACTTCCAGGGACGGACGACAAAGAACCACCCGGTGGGAACGTTATCCTCCCAGTGACCTGACCATTTCACGGGCAAAGTTGCTCACCGCGGTAAAGAATGACCCTGACTACAGAAAACCTCGTAACAGACCTGACCGACCTGGTCGCCCATACTGCGCGCATCATGAGATACATGACCATCCAACCGAGGAATGTTACGATTTCATCAACATGACCGAGACTTGGTTCTGCCTCGGCCGCTATACACGTTACCTCAAAAAACCAATCTCACCCGCAGAGAGAACGCCTCACCCTACCTATGATGAACGCGCAACAAACATACGGGCACCAAAACATTTACCAGTATGTGAGATGATATTGGGCAACCTCAACCAAGCTTCTTTAAGGCACTCCATTTCCAATTCAACAAGGCAATGTTACCGCCTAACCGAGAACCAGCGAGCTTCCCATGATATTGATGCAGCCACTCGCCCTCCGCCAGAACAAGCAATCTACTTCACCAATCACGATCTTGGCACTGTTTCACACCCTCATGACGACGCCCTCGTTATTTGGATTGTCATAGGCGGCGTCCTTGTTAAGAGAATGTTGGTCGACTCTGGTAGTGGTGCTAACATCCTCTACTACGATGCACTTCGCAACATGAATATGCAGGTCTGTCTGGCACCCTCAAAGACCGAGATTTATGGTTTTAACGAGTTTACTGAATGAGCAATGGGAGAGCTCGTCACTCAGGTACAGACAGGCTTGGTTATCGTACCTACAACTTTCATCGTCATCAACAGCCCCACAATACACTACAATGGAATTCTGGGACGCGACTGGATTCATGCCATGAAGGCCGTCCCCTCCTCCTACTACCAGGTAATACACTTCCAACAAAGTTCAGCCCCTACCAGATACGTGGCTGTCAGGTCGCAGCTTGGGTCTGTTACGCCAACTCACTACAAAACTTAATCAATCAAGAGAACACAAAAAAGAAAGGGAAACATATCGAGCGAGAAGATTAGCAACGAACGGGGTACGAGCCCATGACGGTGGACTCGTCCCCCGTTCCTCGCACCAAAAACAACTTAATGCTCACAGACACGCACATGACCAAAACGATGCCATTATAAGTACATTCAGTAAATCATGGACCCCGCCCCTCGTGGAGTCAGTCGTTCCAATTGATATCGACGGCTCCACGAGAACAACATATATTGGTTCCTTCTTGACAGGTGACGAGCGCGCAGACCTCATTATACTACTCCGACACTTCAAAGATATCTTTGCATGGTCTTTTGACGAAATGCCAGGCATAGACCTCGTGATGTCCTGTCACCATTTACATGTTCATGAAAAAGCCAACCCCGTCAAGCAGAAACCATGATGAACAACACCACGACTACGCGAAGCTATCAACGACGAGATACAAAAGTTACTGCATGTAAGATTTATACAACCTGTTGACTGCCTACGCTGGGTAGCAAACGTGGTCGCGGTACCAAAGAAGAATGGGAAAACCCGAGTGTGCATCAATTTTACTGACCTCAGCCGCCACTGCCCAAAAGATAGTTTTCCTATGCCCCTCATTACCAGACTAGTCGATTCCACGGCCGGCCACGAGCGGTTGTCATTCATGGACGGCTACTCAGGATACAATTAAATACCATTAGCAGTGGAAGATCAAGAGTGCACGTCTTTCACAATCGAGCAGAACCTGTACTGTTATACGGTCATGCCCTTCGGCTTAAAGAATGCGGGATCCACGTACCAACGCCTCGTGACCACAATGTTTGAAGAACAACTTAGCAAAACAGTAGAGGTCTATATTGACGACATGCTCCTCAAAAGCCGCCTGTGCAACGACCACCTGAGCGACCTCGAGACAGTTTTCAAGAAGATACGGTGGTACAAAATGCGTCTTAACCCAGAAAAGTGCAGCTTTGGGGTTTCCTCAGGAAAGTTCCTCGGACACCTAGTCGCCCAACGTGCAATCGAAGATGACTCTGATCAAATCTGTGCTCTTGTATGTATGCCATCACCACGGACATTAAAGAAAGTACAAGCTTTCGTTGGAAAAAAGCAGCTCTTGGACACTTTATTTATAAAGCTTCCTACAAATGTCGCCCATTATTTCACTGTATTCGGGAAAACAAAAAATGCCAATGGAACGATGAATGCGAAATAGCTTTTCAAAACATGCTACATTACTTAGCCACTCCACCCATTCTCAGCGCCCAATCAAGCACGAGTTACTAGGTTTGTACCTTGGCAATACAGATGAATCTATCAGCGCAGTCCTCGTGCGCACAAAACACAGAGCGAAAAAGCCAGTATATTTTGTTAGCAAAACCCTGATGGGAGCAGAACTGCGGTACTCCACGGTGGAGAAACATGCCCTCACTCTGGTATATGCCTCGCAGAAGCTACGACCATATTTCTAGGAAGATAAAATCAAGGTCATCACCACACAACCACTACGAGAAATTTTTGCGAAGAAAGATAAGACACGCCGGATCGCAAAATGGGCAATTACACTAGATGAATTTGACATCCGGTACGAGCCACGAGTCTCAATTAAAGGACAGATAGTAGCGGACCTCCTCGCAAACCTCCCCATACATGACGACAATTGGCATAACGACAAGGAGGATGACCTCGACACCCACCTTGATGCCGATGAGCCAGCGTAAACTAAGAGATGACGGCTATATACCGACGGGTATTGTTGAGTGGACTAGAAAATCGAGAAAGCCATACGGTTCAATTTCCCCCTCAGTAACAACGAGGCAGAATACGAGGCATTGTTGAGTGGACTAGAAACAACGTTGGCCCTGGGCGTGGAAGAACTCTCCATGTTCATCGACTCGTAGCTAGTTGTTAACTAGCCTAGCGGGACGTTCCAGGCGAACGACAGAATGGCCGGCTACATGAAAATACTAAAGCAGCGACTAAGCAAGTTCCGAAAGATCAACCTCGAACACATCCACCGTAATGAGAATAAACACTCGGACGCCCTTGCGTACCTAGCAGGCATCATCGGTGACAAACTCCGTGTCATCCAGATTGATATCCTTGATAAGCCGAGCATTACCGTAAACACAATACCAGCCATGCAAACTGACCTACTCGTTCCCCCTGACTGGCGCAAACCTCTCCTTGATTTCCTTGGGGAGCACCACATTCTTCCTAATGACCAGTCAGCAGCCGAAAGCATCCGCAATAGAGCCTGAAAGTATACGATGATTAATGGCGAACTCTTACGGATAAGCCTATATGATCCGCACCTCACTTGCATCGCTGGAGCGAGAATCAATACAGTCATCGCAAAAATTCAGGATGGTGTCTGCGGCGCCTACACAGCCGGTCGTTCCCCATGGCTGACCGTGCACGTACCCAAGGATTATACTGGCCAACTATGCAATAAGATTTCATAACATACGCCAAAAAATGTGACAAATGTCAAATCCACAGACACATAATCCACGCACTAGCAGTCGACCTCAATACAATTTCCAGCCCATGGCCATTTGCAAAATGGGGACTTAATATCGTCGGGGCCCTCCCAATGGCGCGCGGGAGATGCCAATGGCTACTGGTTGCAACAAACTATTTTACCAAGTGGGTTGAGGCAATACCCCTCACTTGGATTAGGGAGGAAGAGGTTATCTCGTTCCTATGGAAACATATTATCACTCGGTTTGGTGTCCCCGCAGTACTGATGACCGACAACGGTACACAATTCGTGGGAAGCAAAGTCACAGATTTCGTACGACCTTATCATATAATAATCCTCCCTTCGAGTCCCAGATACCCCCAAGGAAATGGACAAGCCGAGGCCGTAAACAAAACCATCATCGATGGAATCAGTAAACGACTGGGCACGGCAAAAGGTCGCTGGGTTGACGAGCTACCCTACGTTCTGTGGTCATATCGAATAACCCCTCAGAAAAGTGCAGGCTTCACACCGTTTATGCTCACTTACGGCTCCGAAGTGGTACTCCCCACCGAAGTCATAATACGATGAGATCCCTAGTTGTTGACAGTACAATCAATGACCGGCTACTCGCTAAGAACCTCGACTTTATAAATGAAGCCAGGGAGGAAGCTTCTTCCCGACTACTGCGGTATCAAGAAACATTGAAAAGAAACTATCATAAGCGAGTAATCCCTCGACAGTTCTGCGAAGGCGACTACGTCATGAAAAAAGTCTTCTCAACAGCTTACAATCACAACAAGGGCAAACTACAACCCAAATGGGAAGGCCCTTACCTCATATCCCGCGTCGCCAATGGTAACACATACTACCTACTCAACCGCGATGACGAGGAACTCAAATCCCCCCGGAATGCCATAAACCTCCGCAAATGGGTTCATTAGAAATACATCACATGTACATGATCACTCGTGCTCAATAAAAGTCCAGTTTCAACATCACAATCCCAAACGTAGATCCCAATTATTTGATCACTCGTCTAAACGAGATGAAAATTATTTTATAAAAGCAATTACAGAACTGGGGGCGACCTTGAAGTTGGCCGCCCTCGCAAAACACGAAAGTCATTTTTTGACGTAAAAATGAAATCTCTTAACTAGGGGGGTCCTTGACGTAGGCCGCCCCCGTAAAGCACAAAAACCGAGGACGTCCTTGACGTAGGCTGTCCGCACAAAGTATGAAATTCGAGATGTCCTAGACGTAGGCCATCCTCGTAAAGAACGAAAGTCGAGGCGTCCTTGAGGTAGGCCACCCTCGCACAACACAAAAATCATTTTTTGGCGTAAAAACGAACTCTCTTAACTGGGGACGTCCTTGACGTAGGCGCCCCCGCAAAACACGAAAATCTAGGACATCCTTGATGTAGGCCGTCTGTGCAAAGTATGAAATTCGTGGTGTTCTTGACGTAGGCCATCCTCACAAAGAACGAAAGTCGAGGCATTCTTGAGGTAGGCCACCCTCGCACAACACGAAAGTCATTTTTTGACGTAAAAATGAACTCTCTTAACTGGGGGCGTCCTTGACGTAGGCCGCTCCCGCAAAGCACAAAAATTGAGGACGTCCTTGACGTAGGCCGTCTGCACAAAGTACAAAATTTGAGGTGTCCTTAACGTAGGCCATCCTCTAAAAGAACGAAAGCCGAGGACGTCCTTGACGTAGGCCGTTCGCGCAAAGTACGAAATTCGAGGTGCCCATGACGTAGGCCATCCTCACAAAGAACGAATGTCAAGGCGTCCTTGATGTAGTTCATCCTCGCAAGGTACGAAATTCAAGGTATTCTTGACGAAGGCCATCCTCGCAAAGAACGAAAGCCGAGGACGTCCTTGACGTAGGCTATCCGCGTAAAGTACAAAATTTGAGGTGTCCTTGACGTAGGCCATCCTCGCAAAGAACGAAAGTTGAGGCCTCCTTGAAGTAGGTCGTTTTCGCAAAGTACGAAAGTCGAGGTGTCCTTGAAGTAGGTCACCCTCGCAAAATATGAAAGCCATTTTTCTTGACGTGAAAACAAAATTACGTAACTTGGGGCGTCCTTGATGTAGGCCGCCCTCGCAAAGCATGAAAGTCGAGGTATCCTTGAAGTAGGCTGTTCTCGTAAAGTATGAAAGTTGAGGTGTTCTTGACGTAGGCCATCCTCGCAAAGCATGAAAGTCGAGGTGTCTTTAAAGTAGGCCGCCCTCGCAAAATATGAAAGTCATTTTTTGACGTAAAAAACAAAATCACTTCACTGGGGGTGTCCATGACGTAGGCCGTCTTCCCAAGGTACGAGAGTCAAGATGTCCTTGACGTAGGCCATCCTCGCAAAGCACGTAAGTCGAGGGGTCCATGATATAGGCCACCCTCGCACAATACAAAAGTTGTTTTTTGATGTAAAAAATGAAATCATTTAACTCGGGGCGTCCTTGGGATATGCCGCCCTCACGTCAAACTGTCTCTTGACTAGGCCGCCCTCGCAGCGCATGAAAATTTTGATAAGTATTTCGCGCCTAAACTCGGTGCCTCATCGCTTATGCGACCAAAGTAACCCAGTCCATCGAGGACTGCCTAAAAATGTTATCGAACCCTTCGCGCCTAATCTCTACGGCATGGTTGCCTAAGTGACCAGCGCAACCCAATTCAATAAGGATTGCGTAAATAGTTGTTGATCATTTCGTTGTGTACGACAAAGGCTCCATAAGTTTCATAAGTTTACATACCAAAATATAACAAAAATTTGTTCAAAGTCAAACATATAAAGCCTTTCTCGCCTCAGTACAAGAAGACCTTCCTGTTGAAACGATCATCTAGCCAAGGGTCACCCCCCTCCTCCTCTGTAAGTTGTGCCTCCTCTTCAGGGGAAATATCCATCTTGTTCCCGATAGGCAGATGGCCTTGACGTCCAGAATACCCCAGATGACGCAACTCTGGCATGTCTTGAGTCTGACAGAGCACTAGCAACGGTGGAGCCGACGTATCCACCCACCACTTCGTCGATGAAAGAAACTCCTCCTCTAAATGAGCATTTCCAAATACCAGTTCGGTCACGCGACCCTGAAAACTGTCTGTTATTTGCTTCCTTCTCTAGCGACAGAGTCCTTAACCGTCCGTGGGTTATTTCTAAGTCCCTATCAACGGCAAGCTTCTCGTCAGTCAGGACTTTCAATTTTTCTTCGAGCCCAGTGGTCCTGCTCCCTGCGTGCTCTGCAAGCTCGCGATGTAGAGCCTCTGTTACAAGCTCCTTATGCGAGGCCCTCATTTCTTCTAGTCACAATTCCAACTCCGCATTACGGTTAGCAAGGGTATGGGCCCTGAGAAACGAGGCCTCGAGTGTAAAGGTACCCTGCATGAAGTAGGCAACGATTTATTATTTATAACCCTGAAGGAAACAGACGTCTAACCACTAAAACAATAGCTTACTCGGACAGCGGCCACGACCAAAGTACGACGAGCCCGAGGGTCATCCAGAGCCTGAGCAAGATGCTTCTTTTCCTTTTCCATGTAAGGAGTAATCTGCACTTCCTCTTCGGGCAGATTGCCACCAAAGAGTTTGCCGCTTCCTGCCGAGCATGTCCCTTCCTCGACGTAAGAGTGAGACAATGACTCTTTCTTCTTGCCTCGCAGCTGACCACGCTCTTCGTCCAAAAGACTGATAGTAACTGACCTCTGCCGCTTTACAACTGGGACATCCTCCGTGGGCCACTGACCCCTCGCAGTCTAGGATTCTTTCCAGCGACAAGAGACACGACAGCATTTACGCCGGAAAAATCCTTTCCCCTCCCACTTAAGAACCTCAACTTCATTCCAACGCTTTCCACAGACTTGTAACTGTGCACACTTTCCACATAATAAGTATTGCTCATGAGACGAATATGAGGCTCGCTATACTTGACTGCTGACCAATATTTGTCAGAGTCAAACTTCCCGTCGAGAATATTGGTCAACACTTGATTCTTTTTATTTTTATGATCGAGCTCACGTAAATGCGACGACTTATAAGTTACCCTCGCTAGCGTCACACCTGTGAAATAAAAGAGCAATCATTTAGTCACCAAATAACAGAGACTCACACACAACTTCTACGACTTATACAAAGGAACGTACACTTAGTATTAAACACGATATGATGTAAACGATGGTTAGGCCCGTTGCCATAATCAAATGCCCCCGTTACCAGAATTGGATGCCGATACCAGTAATTCCCACTCGTCGGAACTTAAAAATCTTTGGCTTGCCGGATTTATGAGCTATATAATACCAGTGCCTCCACTCAGGCGTACAATGGCGCATAACTCTTTGACACCTCGGGCCTGCATCACCCTCTTTACCCATGGTTGCCTTGCCACGACCTTTTTTGCCTTGGCGGCAGTCCAAGTTTGCCACCCCTCTTGCCCCGCCCGCGCTCGTGAACGCGTAATGCGAGGAGGCGCTGGATCTTCTAACGCCTCGTCCCCATCACGTTCTACCCCCGATCCCTCTAGAACATTGTCCCATTGACGTGGGCAACGTCCCGTCTTGTAGGCGACCATTATGTCCCCACAACCCACGTTCCATCGAGGAGGCACCGATTTATTAATCAGTCGACATCCCATCACCACCGGGTAAAAATTACCATTCATTTTTCCCGGGGCACGCCCAAACGAATTCAAACATTTTTTTGTTTAATCATCCAAGGGAAACCTCAGCCCTGCATCAAATTACTCGAAGTACATGATATATTGGTTGAACGCCACTGTTTGGCAATTCGGCCATATCCACTTACGACCGCCTCGAGCTTTCTCTCGCTCGTTAACGACGTTCAGAAACTCCATTGTGATCCCTGGACTTTCGTAATCAGCCAGTGTAGCAGGCAACCTCCACTCGCTTGGATAAGGCTAAAACAACTCTGACACTCCCTCCTCACGGCCACTAATAATGTCTTCATGGGCTAGATCTCCAGGTACTCTCCCTAGTACCAAGAAATCCACCTGCGATTCTACCCTCAAGTTACGAGGCACGGAAGTTCCTGCCTCGTGGTCATAACCGTCCACCAACCCCACGAGCACGACATCTGATGGACTGGCCGTTGAGCCCTCCATCATTGACTCACCCTCAGAGACGACAATATTTCTGCTCACCTTTTCTCTATTCCTTACCTCGTATCTATCTACCGATCTGTGCCCGGCAGTCGTATGTCCCTGCACGAGCCAGACGTAAATGTCAGCCTCAACCCTAAAGTAGCGAAGGGTATAATGGCCACCTAATTACTAGGGCACCCTATGGCCAGGCCACCCCATGGCGCGGCCCATTAACCAGGCTACCTCCTGATGCGGCCACCAAAAGTTGACGCGACTCTGTGACGTATGACACGATTCATCCCGGAGCTACAATCACCACAACTCTTTCGGTTACCACCGATAGGCCGTACACTCCCATTTTGCTTGGGCATTTCACGTGATTCCAAAACATATCAAAGAGATTACACTACGGCAAATTATACAAGTTAAAAGGGTAAACTCACCTGAGAATTCCAACGAAAAATTACACAACACTAAATACTTCTAGCTCAAACCCAAGTGTATCAGTTCCATCCTTCCAAAGCTCAAATTTTTTTTCAAAACGGAGGAGAAGCTTCAAGCTCCTAGATGTCTGTCCTTTTATAGTGGAAGAAACGGTTATGGGAAAAGACAACTTCCTTTAACTCTGTACTGGGCCCATGCACATCATTTGACACGTTCCCCACTGTATCAACAATCACACCACACATTTTCCCATGAATTTTATATTCTGCCCCCCTCCCGAGACAATGTCAGACAGACTATCACACCCCCCGCAGAATGACTAACTCCACATGCGGCCAGACCTACCTCAGATCTCCCTCCATGCGAGCCAGACCTGAGGGTGGGGGAGCCGATTGTAGGAGCACGCTCCCGCTAGTGACGAAGTCGTGGTAGTCATACGAGCTAGCCCTCCAACGACCCCAGCCTCACATAACTAGAGCAGGGAAACGACAGGTCAGTCGACGAGCGAACTCTTTGGTCGACCAGTACGAGTAAGGATGCCCTGACGAAACTACTCTTAAGTATCTCTGTACAACGAGAAATTATTAACAAATGCAGAATAAATACGAGGAGCACCCAACCTCACGACTCTGAAGGGATAGTCTAGGAATTTCCCTAAACACGTGAGAGAGGATGCTCCTAGGTCAAACCCTCCTTATAAATAGAGAGGAGGAGGGTAAATAAGAGGGGATCTGATTCTTCTTCTTCTTCCTTCTTCAAGCAAACTACTATTCCTCAGCGATCTCGGAAACACAATCAGAGAGAGAGAGAGAGAGACAGAGAAACCCAGAGACTGTTGAGCGGTGCCCTCCGCCGGTTCAGTATCAAGCCCAACCCATCGAACGATTATTGTTGTCCCCTAATAAAATAAGGAGACTACAGTTATTCAGTCAAGCAACATTGTTAATATTGTAATATCTATTTATCCTTCAAATAATCAAGCTGACAACAATTTATTTGATATAAGCAACTAATAGGCGATAAACCTCTGCAGATATTAAGATTCTAAAATTGTTGCCCCATACCATACAATGGTTTTTCAGGAAGAAAATCCTGCACGTGAACACACCATAGTGAGGACAGCAGGAAAGTTTATTCTATTTCATTTCAATAAGCTACCAGAAACCAAAGATTCTAATGTTGGTTGTCCATCCCGATGGCGTCGTAAGTAACACAATCTCAAGGCTAATGAATCCAATCCCACGGAGGTTCTATGCCCCATATGCCGTGGTCCGCTCAATAAATTGGACCTACAAAGTTCTAAAAACGATATCGGAAATTGCAAATCAGGTGCTGAAATGTTTGGGGCAAGTTGTTGTTCTAGTTCTCGGTTTTAGATACTCCCAAAAGACATGTCATCTATAGAATATTTCTACTCTCTTTTACCCCAGCCAATATTCACTCGATCAAAGATTGCGTTGGTGGTGATAGATCTTGGCTAAGGTAATTCTTTTTCATGTTACTTTCGGGGAAATTTTCACATTGACCTTGTTATATGAGCAAAATTAGACTTAATTCTCCGAAATTTAACTCCAAGTCTTAGTGTTGACGATGAAGTTGAGAGCTGACAACATAAGGGGAGTAAGTCTATTTTCCATCTTATAATGGCAGTCAAATAATGTATTTCTTTGGTTTAATTTTTCAAAAATGTGAATCTAATCTATGTTTTTTATTTTTTTTAAAGGGAACAAATAAAGGACTGCTTGCTTTCCGACACCGAGGATGATACTTGAACTCTTCCTATTGCATTACGCATGCTGCCCCTTGTACTTTCAATCCTAACATACCAAAATAGCTGCAACTCACCTCGACAACTCTGAATTGGATTATGTACATTAGGTGTAGCTTTAATTTTCCATTCAAATTCTTGTACAACTATTTATTCTCAGTTGTAAATTGATTTATTCTTAATCTAATAAGAAAATCAAAGGTGCATGTTTTTTTTTCTTCTTCTTCTTCTTCTTCTTCTTCTTCTTCTTCTTCTTCTTCTTCTTCTTCTTCAGAATTCTAATGTTATTGACTCTAACCGGACGGATTTGGTAGGTACCTTTAAGTAAAACTGGCTAATTTTTAGCTTGCACAACTTTGCTTTCCTTTCCTCCCAACCTCCCGTTGCCTAATGTATAATAGATTAGTCTTTAGTTCTTTCATTAATGTATTTCCATACCTCTAGGTGAAGTAAAAATGCAGTACATGGAGAAATCTAAGGAAGAAGTAAACTACTCAGGGAGCAGACGATTAATAATTTTTAGAACAATGGTTCTGATAATCATTGTAAAGTGATCAATGATTTATGCAATTATCTATTTACAAAAAATGTGAAGTTAACATTATTTCTAAGAGGCCTTTGATAAGATAAAAACCATAATTTGAAATAAGAATAACATTTCTAGAACAGTAGCCTGAATGTACTAACCTTTATCAATCCGAACCACGAACATAACCAACAGGTAAGTAGATTTCTCCTCCAACTTCACCATGTTGTTCCCCATTCACAGTTTTCTTAGCAGGCAAAAACTTTTTACTCATTGCATCCATTCCCTGTTGAACAGCTTCCTTGACAGTTTCATAACTGTGTTCTTTTGCATACTTTCATGCATCTTTAGTAATCTTCATAGAACAGAACTTGGGTCCTCACATAGAGCAGAAATACGATACTTTCACACCATCGCTCGCCACGACGATTACGTCACTGTTATAAATATATAAAGGGCTAAAAAATAATTATTAGTGATATTCAAACACAAACCTTAAATTTGATGAAGGCATTTTATGCAACTATGAAAATAATTGGAAGAAAGTCTTAAGAGTAAATCGTGCGTAGATTTAAATTAAACATAGTAAAAATACTGTAAAAGGAAATCCTATATAAAGGGAAATAATAATGACTTATCAATGAGTCTTGGTCTAAACACTTAAATGAAAAGATGCATTTTGCTTTAATGCATTGGGAATTATAAAACATAAAAATAAATCTAAGTCTATTCCGTTATTCGATTAGTCATCAAATCTTGAAGACCACTTTGATCCATTCTGGTTGAAAATTGAGTAAACAATAAGTCCTAATGTCCAATCTGAAGTAGCTGCTAGGCTTAGAATTCTTGTGGTAAAGCTCGACCCATTTCTGTTTAAATTAAAAAAAAATTATTAAGAAATTATGAGGTGAAATGTAAAATTGTTATGTAATAAATTATGTAAAAGTTTCTTACCGGTTCCATATTAAGTTTTTTTTTCAATTGTGCTAATTTGTGCTCTACTTGAAACAAATCTTGTAAATCTAGCAAATCTTATAGTAAGTAGTTGATATATAAATTAATAGTATAAAAGATATTGGAAAATTAAGATTTACAAAAGCAAGTAAGGGATACATACTTCAATTACAATAAGACTTCAGGGTAAACAATGTTAGTTGTGCAACGCAAAACATTTGGAGGCAATAGTGTGGTGATTATGTTTGCTGAAGTACATCTTGATAATGCCACATATAATTGTCCATGAGAGAAAACTTCTATCCGCAGATCTATTCCCATATATTTGACTGATTGTCCTTATGATTGATTAATTGTCATTGCATATGCTACCCGTATAGGAAACTGTCGCCGCGCCATTTCTAAAGGCATTTTTCTCGTTGGTGGTATCAAAGAAATCCTTGGAATAAAGACCAAATTTCTATAATGATCACCGGTCAAGATCTTTACCTCAATTATGCGTGTCGCACATCGAACTACCATTAGTCGAGTTCCATTTCATAGTCCATCTTTTAAAGCAAGATTTCTATGTAACATTATCGGACATCCAACTTTCAGTTTTAGCTTGAACGGTGGCAAACCTGGAGGGTCGAGACTATTCAGGTACTCACTTGGGTAACGATTATTATACGTACGATCTACAGACTCATCTTCCTCAATTTTATCTACTGCCAAATAAATTATTGATTTTCCTAGAAAAAGGCTTAAAGCCTCATCATTAATCGAGCTAACATCATCGTTTCTTACAGATAAGATTGTTCTATCTGTTAGAAAACCTTGCTCTCTTTCGCAAGAAATATTCAAGTTCGAGTAAACAGAGAGTATTAGGTCTTGAACACTTGCACAATTTTGAATTGTTGAAGGCAATTGAATTGCTTTTTCGGGGTTGCTTCCGATCTAATAATTGTTAAAATAATAAAGTAGAATTAAGATATTAACATTCTGATTAAATACATTATAAATAACTGTGAAAATAATTTAGCAAAATAGTTACCTCCATTAGATAATCTGCGAACCGTGCATTATCAGGGTTTCCATGATCCAAACGCATGTTATCCACCAATGACAGAACACGTACATGTCTCTATAGGGATGATCATCTTAACGATACTGTAACAATTTGTTCACTTGCAATTTTGGGTACAGCTGACAGTATTTGACGTAAAGTTGGCAACCATAATAATGATATCCCCCTCCCTTCGGCAAGTAGCAGCAATAGTATTGTAAACAAATGTTTTACCAGTATTGGCTGCTTCATTCATGAAGAAAAGTTGCCCCCTATTATTAGCCACTGAATCTATAATGGTATTATAAGTTTGCGCCTGAGCACTGTTCAACCGACTCACATTAGCCACAACATGTATAAATTGTGTGTCATATTAGAATCGTAATTGTTCCATTATAAGTCTATTCCCATTTACGGAACGCTAATTTCCTACTGGTAATGGCATTGGAGGAAAATCAAGTAGAGTTTTACCCGATTCGAGTAACAATTCATCCAATAGATATAAACCATAATCTTTGACATGATCCTCGGTCGGATTTTGAATGTTTAACCGGGTACGAAGTTTGTAAGCGAGGTCATCACAAATATTTACCTAGAACTTGTTCCATAACTCTTTTGGGTGTATTGGATTACATTCTGATAGAATAATACTGAATAATCTTCTCAGCTAATATCGGGTTTTCATCACAGCTGCTTCTTCTAAATAATTAACCCATTCTTTATCATCTTCCAGAAGTTCCATGGCAGCACATGCTGCTTTGAATGTGTCTTACAAAATGTCATTGTGCGTAATCAAATATTAAAAAGATGTTGGACCTTTTACTACAGTTAGAATCAAACGTAAGTAGTATCTCTCTCCAGAGTTTGGGCTTACATAATTTATTTGGCTAATAGAAAATTTGTGTTACTGTACTCTCTTTGTCCAAATGTTTCTACCATTAGTATCATGCCAAACAT
Source organism: Kingdonia uniflora (assembly GCA_014058105.1). Classification (NCBI taxonomy): domain Eukaryota; kingdom Viridiplantae; phylum Streptophyta; class Magnoliopsida; order Ranunculales; family Circaeasteraceae; genus Kingdonia; species Kingdonia uniflora. The sequence goes on along the minus strand of JACGCM010000664.1, from coordinate 205,869 downwards.
AATACTAGGGGAATTGTTGGTATGTAAACGCTTGTGCTTCTACATTTTTAGCACAATATTCAATAAAGGCAGTTAACGATGTTTTTTTATTAGCTACTCGAGCACGAATAGATGCCATGGTCTCGCTTGTGTTGAAAACAACGTGATACATTCCAGGTAAGTTTAAAGCAAGTCGTACGACACTTGGGTTTTTGTGGTAAAGATTAAAACTGAAAAGGCACCAAGCTCCTTCTGGTGGTCCAATATATCGAGAATCGAGATATTGTTCTATTTCATTCCAAGAGATGACCATAGTTGCTCGATCATGACCCTTGTAAATATACTTGTGAATGTATTTAACACATTGAAGACCCGCACAAATTTCAACATTGATGTGACAGTCAAATAATTTAGATAGGTAAGGGTTATATGGCACAACATCCCTGTTATCAACTATTTTCCCTTTTACGATGTAAGTTTTATCAAGTGTTGGTCGTCGTCTGTAAACAGGATAACCATCTGGACCCATGATTATTTCTTCAGCATATTGTATAGGATATCTCTTTGTATAGTTGCCACTATCCATACACGGGGCGTTCATATTTGCTGGCCCGCACGGTCCATGAATCATACATTTCATTACGGTTCTAAAGAGAACGGGATGTTCTTTTTCATCAGGAATTTTGGCACTTACGATTTTATTAGCCTATAATATTGTTCGTATTTTATCCTCATGACATAGGAAGAACAATGCATGCATATGCGGTAAACCACACTTTTGAAATCCCATTGTCCCCATATGTGCAACACATGTTCTAAAAGCACGATTATTCTTAACTTCCTTTAACTAAACTTTCTTCTTTAACTCAAACATGCGGGCTACTAAATTTGGTCAATCATAGACTGACTGATTAGGTAGGACTACATTGTTAATCTCAGGCCATTTTAGATTAGCTGTCATTGTAAGAATGATATCTGGATGATTATTGAAATGTGTGATCGCCAACGAATCTGGATAAATTTTATACATACTCCTTGCACTTCCAGTATGTGAAGAGGGTAAAACAACACGCTGTCCAATTTGATTAGGATCCAAATCAACTGTCACAATATCTGTCAAACCACCATATAATTCAGACCGAAGATTGCTTTGGTTTAACCTGACATATCTTAATCAATTTTTGATCAGTTGAGGCCCATGCCTGTACTATAAATTATTGAAATAATTTTGATCCTTGCAAGATTGGTGAATATTCTGCTGTACGTTAAAATAGGTGATAACAATAGTATTCCCATTGAGAAAATTTTTTAGTTGAATACCATGCATTAGCTACGACGTTCCAATGCTTTAAGTATACTGACCAGCCAAGTTGCCCAGTGGGGAAAAGAAGAACATAATGCATGGGAAGGTATGCAGGATGACATTCACTAATTTGCATCAACCCCTAATTTGCCTTACGATACACAATGATGTCGCCACTGATTTCTAATCCATCTCTAGGTAGTATAAATGCAATCTCATTGGTTGATGGTAAATTGTATCTACGATGATCAATCGAAACACTGTAATGAAGGCACGCTGGCACATTAAAATTTTTATTATTGCCTGTAGCATCTTCTAATACCTCATATGCATAACGATAAAATTTACTGAATGGGTTACATCGGGCCAATGTGTATTGGATAACATTTTGCATATCTCTATTTAGGTGTGGGTTCCTTTTATGACGAGTATTAAGAGATGTACCTGGGTTGTAGATGTATAATTGTGTATAAGAAGCTTTTTGTTCCTCATTTGGAACCAATGCACCTATTCGATGGTGTGGCTCACCGTGGATAACAAATAAAGTTAGACCTCACCCATGAGCTACTCCATTATCCATATAAACTCCAAGACTCGTAAATGCATTACCGTCATTATATTTTCGCATATACCTTTGAAATGACCTTGAATATGGACCGCTACCATCATATAATCCCTGAAATTCATTAGGCAATGCATCGAGATTTGGGACCTTAATTTTACCTTGTAGGCAACATTGACCAAATAGTGGTTTGATGATTGAAGATTTTGATAGTTGCTCGTCCTTCCAATGAAGTACAGAGCAATGTGTACATTAAACGTCCATTTGTCTCAGGAAATAACATCATAATTGCACTTCCTCATCATTACCGTTAATGTTATCTTCATCCACTTCATTAACGTTATCATTACCTTTGTCATCAATGTTACGTTCATCATCAGTTTCTATTGGATTATAATAAACGGTTTCTACGTCATGATGAACACTACATTTGAAAATTTGAGATTAATTAGTGGTGTTGTTTATATTGAAATTGTTTATATTAAAATCTTGGAAATAAGTAATTTAGTATGCACTTACACATTTTCCCGAGCCGACGAAGACTCTCCAATTTCAAATGTACTTAAAGGAAAATTAGGCGTGCTGCGCATGATTGGATATGGTAAGTTGGGCGAATGCATTATACGAGGTTGTTCTTCTAAAATAGTGACGCTGTCAGGTAGTAAAGTGGATGTCTCTTCTCAAATGGTATGAGTAGGTTGTGAAGATACCCTATTAAATTCTGGATCTAAGTTTAGGAAAATAGAATCTGATGAATGATTCCTAACCGTGGGATTTAGCAACTGGTGATTTGTCATTGCTTCTCTTTGTTGCCGTTTACTTTCTCTTATGACATATTATGCAATAGACCAATTATAAAGTTGCCTTTGAGTTGGGGGAAGACTTAGAGTCCCTTCAATAGGAGTAGTTTCAGAATGCAAACCTGCTATATTAAATTCTTCAGCTAAGTTTTGAGATGTTAAAGCTAATCTCCGATTTGTAACTCCTTGGTTGAATAACTGAGGAACTGTTATAACTTTCCTTAGCTACCTCTCGCATTCTCTTCTAGCACGTTGTACAACCAATTATTTAGATAGTTGTTGTTGCGCTAGTTGTTGACAATTTACAGGTTCACTTAGTTGCCTACCGCATACTTTTTTTCTTCTACCACATTGAGCTAACGGTCTTCTTGAGAGGGTATTATCAGTTGAAGGAGTAAGGAGACTTGGCGACATAATATCATTGGTTGTATACACCTTATTTGACGATGTATTATCATTTGAAGGTGTTGACCGTATTACCATTCTGCCGGCATGAGGAATATGTGGTGATTCCTATTTAGTAATTCCAAGGAGTATTGGGTTATATTGTTAAATGTTAAAATTTAAAGTTTTTTTTATAGATTTAAAATTATAATTAGTCAAATATGGAAAAGCATAGACTGTAATTTTAAGTAACTAAAATTATAAGCTAACGACGAAAACAGAGACGAAATAAATAGCCAATTGCGGAAGATGGAAATATAGGTTAAGCATAATTTAGAGTGATGAAGCTAAGTACATTGACTAATAATGTAATGTGACTAACCTCAGGAGCATCCATTATGAAGAGTAGCTGCTTCAACCCTTTAACGGTATAGTGAAAGGAACTTTCTGTAAATTCAACGAAACTTCTATTATTAAGAGTATAAAGAATCATTATTTGTAAACGCTTTCTTCATATTGTTTCTCTCTTTCTCCAAAAACCATTAACAAAGAAAACAAAATGTTATTCATAACCAACGCTCTAAAACTTTTTTATAGTCTATTTAACCTAACCCATGAATGAGCTAATGACGGATGTGCTAACTATACAATTAATTGTTCAGGATCATTTGTATACTATAAAAAAGATCCTACAAACCCACAATGTTGTGCAGCTCATACAAAAATTGAGGTTTATCCTCGGCTAAGGTAGGTCTGTAAGATCAGAAGAGAAGTATATAAATGTGGGGACATGATATTCCTCGGGAGCAAGAAAAGTAGATCTTTATATGGATTTGTTTTAAGTACCCTTCACATGAAATAACACATAATTATCCTCTACCATGCAGTTCCAAATTCCAAGTAGATCTTAAATAGTTAATGGGTACCAATCTTGTTAGTTGTAAAATAAAAAATGAAGTCCCTCAATAGTGATAAAGAGGGTTAGACCCATAGTATAAATGTAAAGGTTTCATTAAGATAATAAGCCTGGAAAATCTTGAAATGAAAAAAAGTAGCTATTAGAAGAATAATTGTGTTATCCAAATTCTGAGGATAATAGGATAAATACGTTATCCAAACTCTGAGGTAATATGGTAATAAGGATAATTACTTTGTAGTTGTGCAATAATGTACAATGCATAGGGGATGATTTTTGTACTTTATGCCAAGCATTTTATTGATCATACTTAGTATTTTTCTAAGTTAAGATTATGAAATTGTACAAATATCTTGCTGAACATGACCTGTTAAAAATAGAGGCAACATGTTCAAAATATAGCGAGCTGAATAATTTCATAAGTGCACTTAAAGGTTACTCTTCTTACATATATTGAAGGTACGTTTTGTAATTCATTCTAGATATTTTTCCACTAAAGTAATTACTATCGGAAATTATATAAAAAGTTGAACCATTATGCTTTGACAAATTATGAAAGTAAACTATGTTAAATATCTACAATCCCCTTAGCAGATACTAACTATAGGTTCCTTATTCAAATGAAAGGAAAACGCTTAACAAACAACTCAATCAAGATAGTAAAATCTATTCTAGCTGTGGAGATGCACCTGTCTCACACATGAGCTCTTTGCTCAACGGTGGTGTATCCCACTTTCTCAGGAGAGGTCACATGCTTAAACCCATATGGTTCAGAATTCCCTATTCTTTAAGTTTTTGGGCCTGGTTGTATTTTGATTTTGGTCATGGGTATGCCTTAGCCCAACTTATGCAGAGATGAGAAAGACAAAGACAATAACACATAGTAGAGCAGGATAAAATTCCAACCCCAAAATGCTTTGAAAAGGAAAAAAAATAGTTACTTCCCCTTGTCTATGAGACTAATTTTGTTAGAGAAATATGCTTCTAGATTATTCTTGCAATGTTGCATTAACCTTAGAGTTATCTCCTTCAGTTTCCAGAGCATTAGCTCTGGCTATGTATTGTCTCCGGGATCCTTCCTTTTTATTATAAATATCTTTGAAGTTGAAGCTGTAGGTAGAGAGATGTACTAATGCTGCACATATAAATCAAAGGTGCTAAACACCAAAGTTAACCACTTGGTACCACGCATTAACAAAGCTAATTTTGTAGCTCGAACAGTGGGAGCTGGAAACCCTGGCAAGGTTAAGTATGGAGTAGTCTTTAGAGATCACCTAGCATGCATTAAAGGGGTGCTTGTTTACAGTTTTGGCATCACAACTTATTATATGACAAAATGTGAAGCAATTTTTAAGGTAGCTAAAATAGCACATAAGAAGGGATGACATAGGCTTCTTATCAATTTTGACTCACAGGCTACTGTTGTTGCTTTTAATTGTAGCAATTCTTCAAATTTTACTGATATTAACTCCAAAATCTTTATCCAAATCAAGCGCACATGGAGGGAAGCCGATTTGGTATTGATGGATGTGCTAATAGAGCTAATCATCTAGCGAAAGAAGCTCCCCCTGAAGAATCTTTTATCATTAGGCCTGGTTTCCTCGAAAGAATTGAAATGCAAATCATTTACACATCAGTTTAACCTACTATTTTATGTATCCCAAGGCATTATAGAAAGGCCTTTTGAGGATCAACTAACGACACGTGATGGAGGAGAGGTCTGATCTAAAGGAAAGTTGGAGGCACTTAAAGCTGATAAGAAAGATATCGTATATATCTTGGAGGTGTGGCCATGCAAGGTTAAGGGTAGTCATGGGGTCTTCATCGTCAGGAAAGCCTGCTGACATAGAGGCGTTCAAAGGTGGTGGAAGCTGTCGAAAGAGATTAACTGATAACATGGATATGAGGGAAGAAAATATACGATCATCAAACGGCTTCTTTGAGGATTATTATGACTGAGAGATGTTGAGTAAGCTTAAGGCGTTTCAATTCCTATTTAGATGGTGACTCTAATGCATCCATGAAGTAAAGATAGAGTTACAAATGGATATGATGGAGTTAGAGTCAAAGCTTTTACACTTTATTGAGAAGCCAGGTGGTAGGTGGGATTTCTATCAGACCTGGAAAATAATGTTTTTCAACCAAGTCATCATACATTAACATCTCATCAATTTATCTTTATTGGAGTCATTTTCTTACCGATACATTTGTGACAGTAAACTACGTATGTCCTCTATTCCCTACCAGTCTCTGTAGGTAATGAAACCATGTTAGGATAAGAAAAAATAAATGGAAAGCTTCATCGACATTTCCCATAAAACTTTGAGGAGCTAACTTTTATAAAAATTTCTATAATGTTTGGTAAACAGTTATCTTGATCATTAAATATTACAATCAGAGAGACTTATTTTCACTGATTTCCGCAAATTTTATGAGATGTTTAGATGTAAAGTTGTATCATCTAGTTCTCGATTCAACCTCTCTCTGTCCCTCAGTCCCTCCCTCCGCGTCTCTCTAACATTTCATCAACCTTCTGTACATTTGAAAACCTTTGTACTTTTTGTCGATATCAGTAGTGAAGTAAAGGATGCTGTCAGTCATTAGCAAAAAGTAAAATTAGAGAACCACGAAACATAGCTAAACTGAGGGGTGGTATGCACAAGCAATCCTTGCAAAAATCTCTTCCCCATATCTCTCATGCTTCAAAAAAGTCATGTTATGTATTGTTTAAACTATAGGCACACATACTCCAATGTTTACCATGTCTTAGTCTATTTTTTGATGGTGGCTCCACAGAATTGGGCTAATTGTATATTTTTCCCTTGTTTTCCCTCGTTCTGTCTAAATTTTCAATCTTATATTCATCAAAAAATAAAAAATAAGGAAAGAGAGAAAAGTTTATTGTGAGAGTTCTTAAATTTTAGTTTGTTTACTTCATGGCAGGAGGATCCGATCCCGAGTCGGTGAGGGTACACATTGCATCCATGTGGTACAAGCGAGTGAATGAAGCTGTTGCTTGATGCTGGTTCTTCATAGGCAAATCACAAAGGTCTAAGAATTGAGCAATAATATTTGATCTCCTGCCTATTAGTTGTTGGCCAGGTTTTTCAGGGTAAATCTTCAAGTTCGAATCAACGTTGGATATGGCTACGCTCTTTAAAGGGATGCTTGTTTACAGTCTTGGCATCACAACTTCTTATATGATAGAATGTGAAGCAATTTTTAAGGCAGCTGAAATAGCACATAAGAAGGGATGACATAGGCTTCTTATCAACTCTGACTCACAGGCTGCAGTTGTTGCCTTTAATGGTAACAGTCCTTCAAATTTTACTGATATTAACTCTAAAATGTCAATAAAAATCAAGCACACATGGAGGGAAGCACACAGGAGTGGAGGAAAGGCAATTTTGGTAATGATGGATGTGCTAATAGAGCTAATCATCTAGCGAAAGGAGCTCCTCCTAAAGAATCTTTTATCATTAGGCATGGTTTTCTCAAAAGAATTGAAATGTAAATCATTTACACAGCATTTCAACTTGCTGTTTTATGTATCCCAAGGCATTATGAAAAGGCCTTTTGAGGATCAAGTAACGACACATGATGGAGGAGAGGTCTGATCTGAAGGAAAAGATGGAGGCACTTGAGGCTGATAAGAAAGATATCGTATATAACTTGGAGGTGTGGCCATGCAGGGTTTAGGGTAGTCATGGGGCCTTCATCGTTAGGAAAGTCTGCTGACATAGAGGCGTTTGAAGGTGGTGGAAGTGGTAGAAAGAGATTAACTAATAACATGGATATGAGAGAAGAAAATATACGATCATCAAACGGCTTCTTTGAGGATTATTATGACTGAGAGAAGTTGAGTGAGCTTAAGGCGTTTCAAGTCCTGTTTAGATGGTGACTCCGATGTATCCATGAACGTGAAGATAGAGTTACAAATGGATATGATGGAGAATAACTCTTCAGTTTCTGAATCGAAAGAAGTTTGGCTCGAAGGGGTGCTGTTAGGCCTGCATAAAGATTGGATATGAAATCTTATTGTAGAACATTTTAGACATCCACCAACACCCCTATTTCTTAGAGTTGATTAGACTATTACCACGAAAGAAAGTACTTGTCCAAGTTAGTTCAATGGGTACCTATAAACTGCCTGTGTCTAGGACATTGCCTATGAGATTTCCCCTTCAAAGTCTAAACATTTTGTTCAGTATCTTGACTCGACATGCCTCTTAAGCTAAAGATGTGTTTGGTTCTTCGAAAATGCATGCGAAGGAAAAAATGAATTGTTGGAATACCAATTCTTTCTAGATGGAGTTAGGATCGATTCCTTTTTGTTTTACGTATTTCATAATCTTTCCTCCTTTTCCTGAGGTGTGCCTTCTATTGTGAAGATGGCTAGAGGTGACAAAGACAGAGGCCGTGCAGTTGGCCGTGGCTGCAAAGGTTTGCGCAGTGGTGCACTTGCTGAGGAGCCAGTGCTTAGTCAGGAGAGTTTAGGGTCTGTACCGATTGACTGGGGTGTTCCTCAAGCTCCAGTAGTTCCAGAATAGCCTGGTACTCCACCTGCTCCAGTTGTTCCTGGTGTTTTGACGGAGATGAGACAGTTCATGGAAAGTTTCGTAGCTCATTTTCAGTAGGCCAGGAGCCCAGTGGCCAGAGAGTATAGTTACATCGAGCAGCTTCAAAAATACCAGCATTTGACATTTTTTGGCACGTTAGTTACTTTTAAGGCAGGGACATGGTTCAAGTCTATAGAGAAAACTCTGAATACGATAAAGTATTCGAATGATCAGAGGGTGACACTTGCGACTTATCTTCTTCAGGGCGAGGCAGATCATTGGTGGGATGCCGCCAAAAGGACGATTGTAGAGACTCCTATGCTTTGGGCTTCCTTTCAAGACCGGTTCTTGGAGCAGTATTTACCTCAGAGTTATAGGGACTCTTGCATTTCTTAGTTCTACATGCTTGAGCAGGGTGATATGAGTGTCTCTCAGTTTGATCAACGATTCAATAAACTCTCTCGGTACGTTCCATTTATTGTCCAGGATGAAGAACATCGTAAAATGAAATTTCTGAAGGGTCTTCGTTTGTACTTTAGGAAGTTCTTGATTGCTTCGGGGGTTAGTTCATATAGAGAGATTTTGTCTAAAGCTTTGGGGACAAAGCTGAACGATAATGAGAAGTACAAGTCCAATGACTTGAGGAGCTAGCAGAGATAGGATCAGTGACCCGATAAGGGCAAGGCAGTTTAGGGTCAGTATGAGAGTTTGGGTCCAAAGAGGCAGAAGTTAGGAGTTACTGATGGTGTACCAGCTAGATTTTTGGGAGGACAACATTTTGCTGGACCTCAGCTTACTTCCTGTTATTGTTAGAACTACGCGGAGAAGGGGCACGTTAAGAAAAGTTGTCCTAAACCAGACCGGGGTCCACAACCATTGCGACAGTTTTAGGGTCCTATTAGCCACCAGCCGAGACCGTAGCAGACTCAGTAGTTTCAGCAAATTCAGCTGAGGCAGTTTCAGGGTCCGTAGAGTAGACAAATTAACCCAGGTCCTAAGGGTGGGCAGAGACAACAACATCTGGGTCAGCAGCAGGCCTAGGGTCAGGGCCACGGGCAGGGGAAGATGTACGCAGTTCGGAGGCGTGGCGCTCGTAACGCTCTACCCATAGTGGAAGGTACGATTCATATTTCTTATTCGCCTGCTCGTGTTCTTTTTGATTCCGGTGCATCACATTCATTCATAGCATATGCATTCCTCTGCACTATTGGTTTTGAGTCTTCCTTATTGCATGATAAGATTTCTGTGGGTACTCCTTTCGATACTTCGGTATCTATTTCTCGCATTTGTAGAGATTGCCCGATAGTTGTTTGTGGTCGTGTTCTTCTAGCAGACTTGTTAGTACTACCGATGCAGGAGTTTGACATCATCCTGGGTATGGATTGGTTGTCGACGCATCGGGCTACTTTAGATTGCTTTGAGAAGAGAGCTACTTTCAGTATTCCTGGTGAGAAGTGATTCGTGTTTGTTAGTTCAGAACCTGCACGATCAGGAGATGGTTTGTTGGTATTCGTGGAGCTTGAATCCTTTGGTGTTAATGTTAGTTCCATTCTGGTGATGTGTGACTTCTTCGACGTTTTCTAAAAAATTTCCAGTTTTCTGCCGATAAGAAAGATTGATTTTGGCATAGATCTTTTACCTCGTACAGCTCCGATTTCGAAGGCTTCATATCGTATGGCACCAATTGAGCTGAAGGTGTTATATGATCAAATTTCTGAGTTGATGGAGCAAAAGTTCATTCGGCCGAGTACCTCACCGTGGGGAGCGCCGATTTTGTTTGCGAAGAAGAAGAACGGATCGATGCGTCTATGTATTGATTACCGCGATTTAAATAATGTCACGATCAAGAATAAATATCCTTTGCCTAGGATTAAGGACTTGCTTGACCAGCATCGGGGGGCACAGTTCTCTTCGAAGATTGATCTCAGATCAAGTTACCATCAGCTAAGGATCAAGAAGGAGGATGTTTCGAAGACAACATTTCAGGCTCGTTACGGGCATTATGAATTTTAGGTTATGCCGTTTGGTTTGAGGAATGCTCCGACCGCATTTATGGATTTGAGGAACCGAGTTTTTCGTCCTTATATCGATCGGTTCATTATTGTGTTCGTGGATGACATATTGATTTATTCGAAGACCGAGGCTGAACACGAGGAACATTTGAGAATCGCTTTACAAACTTTTCGGAAGAATGAGTTATATGCAAAGTTCGAGACGTATGATTTTTGGCAAATGGAAGTGAAGTTTCTAGGGCACGTGGTGTCCAAGGATGGTGTTGCGGTTGATCCTTTATAGGTTGAGGTAGTTACAGATTAGGTGCAGCAGACAAATATTACAGAGATTTGCATCTTTTTGGGATTAGCTGGTTATTGCCGCAGATTCATCGAGGGCTTTTCGCGGATTGCAGCTCCTTTGATTTACTTGACGCAGAAGGAAGTTAGATTCGTTTGGGATAACAGATGTGATTCATCTTTCGTAGAATTGAAGAAGAGATTGACTATAACACCTGTTCTTATTGTTCCTTCCAGTGGGCAAAAGTATATTGTTTTCAGCGACGCTTCGCTCAATGGGATGGGTTGTGTACTAATGCAGGAGGGAAAGGTGGTAGCTTATGCTTCGAGACAACTTAAGGTGCACGAGAGGAATTTTCCTACCCATGACCTTGAGTTGGCAGCGGTGGTGTTTGTGTTGAAGATTTGGCGACATTATCTTTGCGGAGAGAGGTTCGAGCCCTTTTTTGATCACAAGAGTTTGCGGTGCCTTTTCTCGCTGAAAGAGTTGAATATGAGCCAGCACAGATGGATGGAGTTCCTGAAGGACTATGACGTCGACTTGCAGTATCACCCAGGGAAGGCGAATGTGGTAGCTGACGCTTTGAGCCATTTTCCCAGGGGATTCCTTGTACGTCTGATGATTCGTAAGTGGTTGATGCTTCGCGATGTGGTAGATTTCGGGCTGAGTTTGTGTTCACGGGATACGGGTAGTTTTATTGCAAATCTGAGGGTTCAACCTTCATTGATTTCATGGATGATAGAGGCTCAGCAGCAGGATACTAGATTATAGTCTTGGGTTTCAGACATTAGCAGATCAGATTGGACAGTTAGTTCAGATGGCAGTATTAGGTACAGGGGCAGATTATGTATGCCAGATTAAGAGGTATTGAAGCACGAGATTTTGAGTGAGGCTCACGGTTTGAGGTAAACTATTCATCCAGGCAGTACGAAGATGTACCAAGATCTGAAAAGGCATTATTGGTAGGATAATATGAAGTGTGAGATAGCTGAATTTCTTTCCAAATGCCTTACTTGTCAGCAGGTGAAGGCCGAGCACCAGAAACCGGCGGGGCAGCTTAAGCCTTTGCAAATTTTAGAGTGGAAGTGGGAACATGTGACGATGGACTTCATTTCGGGTTTACCACAGACGGAGAAGAACCACGATTCTATTTGGGTGATTGTAGACTGCTTGACCAAATTGGCACATTTTATTCCGGTTCGCAAGACTTTGACGCATGATGAGCTGAGCAGATTATATGTGAGAGAGATAGTGCGTTTATACGGGGTTCTGGTGTCTATAGTATCAGATTGAGATGCCAGATTTACCGGTAACTTTTGGAAGAGTTTCCAGCGAGCTATGGATACCAGATTAGATTTCAACACAACATTTCACCCCCAGACCGATGGTCAGATAGAGGGAATGAACCAGATTCTTGAGGATATGCTTAGGGCTTGTGTTTTGGACTTCAAGGGTAGTTGGGATGAGTACTTACCTTGGGCAGAGTTTGCGTACAACAACAGTTTTCAGTCGAGCATCGGGATGGCACCTTATGAGGCTTTATATGGTAGACCGTGCAGATCACTGCTGAGCTGGGTAGAGGTTGGTGAGCAGAGTTTACTGGGACCAGATTTAGTTTGCGAGACTACTTAGGCTATTACTATTATCATAGATCGGTTACGTATAGTACAAAGCCGACAGAAGAGTTATGCAGATGTTCGCAGGAGACCTTTAGAGTTCGAGATTGGTGATCATGTTTTACTGAAGGTTTCTCGGATGAAGGGCGTGATGCATTTCAGTAAGAAGTTAGCTCCGAGATTTATTAGTCCGTTAAAGATTCTAGCCAGAGTTGGAGAGTTAGCTTATCGTTTAGCATTGCGACCGCAGTTAGACCGGGTTCGCAATATATTTCATGTTTTTTATGCTTAGGAAGTATGAGAAGATCCTATTCATGTGATTGATTGTGAGTACCTAGAGGTTCAGGAAGGTGCCTCGTATGTAGAGCATCCGGTGTATATTTTGGACCGAGAAGAGAAGATTCTTCGCAGCAAGGTTATTCCCTTTGTGAAGGTGCAGTGGACTCACCATAATCCTTGAGAGGCTTCTTGGGAGTTAGAGGCAGATGTGAGGGATCGTTATCCGTATTTATTCTCGGGTTGAGGTATGTGTGGAATTTTGGGTCGAAATTCTCTTTAAGGAGGGTAAAATGTAGTGTCCCATATTTTTTATTTATTTTATTTGGTTATTTATCATTATTATCATTCATACATCATACCTCACACATTCATATTCATATCATACATCTTGCATTGCACCTCTTTTCACTTATCGGGGTCTTGAGTTCTTTTTTTCTCCTTTTCTGGGTTTCGGTGGTTTTGGCTGAGTAGGTGGTTGTGTTGTTGTTTTGGGAGCCTGTGGCTGGCTTGGTGTTGTTGTTGCTGTTGTTATTGATTTTGGCTTGTGTCTGTTGAGTTATTTTTGGCTTGAGGCTGATCTTGTGGATCTGAGAAGATTTAGGAATTTTCTAGTAGTTGTTCGAACAAGATTCATATTTGTTCGAACGAGTCAACTTGTCTCATGGAATTTTTCCTAAGACTTCTTAGTCGTTCGAACGACTTTATGGTCCATTCGCACGACCCCTATTTTCGTTCGAACGACATATCGAACGAAATGACATAACCCCTGGGGTGTTGGTCCAAGGAAATGTTTTTATTCGAACAACCTTTCGAATAATTGTTTGTTTCTAGGGCATCTTTCCTTTTTGGCTTTAGTCGTTCGAACGACTTTAACATTTGTTCGAATGACCATCGTATTCCTGGTTTGTTTTTATCTTTCCCCTCTTTTCATTTTGGGTTAGTTTGAAGAGAGAGTTGGAGAGAGAGTCTAGGGAGAGGATTGTCAGCTCTACCTTCCCGATCGTCAGCGCCGCATTTCTGTAAGTTTTCCCCTTTTCCCCTTAAACACTAGGTTTTCTCGATTCTCTAGATTGGTTGGGTTGGGTTTATTGTTAGGATCTAGTATTGATTGATTGATTAATTGTTATTGTGATTGTTTGATTTCCGTGGCTTTCGGTGTCCAGTTGCCGAGGGTAGAAACTAGGTTTTGGAGTGCGGATTGTGCTTTTGTCTGGATTCAAGCTTTATATCAGGCGAGTGTCCTTCCATTGCTAAATTTCCTTTACTAATTTAACCTGTGCTAGTTAGAGTGTGTTTTATTTGGCATTGAGGTGTTTGTAATTTGGTTTTAGACCTATATTTCTTCTTCTACATTATTATGCTCTTCAGTGCTGTTGTTTCCTTATTAGGCATGTAGGGTGGGTTCCCTTTTGTCTCTTAGGGAGTTGTACATTATGTGGCATTCTCATGGGTAGTCCTTGACTGATGCGTCCCAGTCTTATAGAGACTGATGTTGTTGGATGTTGTAACTGGTTGATTTGTCACTGTTTGTATCTGTGTTAGGATTGTTTGCCATCCTATGAGGCAGGTGGTTATCCTATGTGTGTGCTGGCTAGTTGTGGCTGTTGAGTTAGGATCGTTTGCCTTTCTCTGAAGCAGGAGGTTATCCTATGTGTGTTGGCCGGGTGGTGGCTATGGTGTTTTGGTCCTTGGGGTCTATTTTCAGTGTGGGTTTCTTATACTTTAACTTAGCAGGGTCGATACATAACAAAGCTCTGCATCGGCTGACCCTCGATAAGACCTAGGATTCCTACATCGGGTTAAAATTGTAGGTGAGTTTGGGACAGGTACTATCATGCCTATTACTCATCCGGGAGTGTAGGATGGCATGAGTCAGTTTTCCTTTGGTACCCATCTTATCCTCCGCGAGGTTGAAATTCCTTGGAATAAGTGAAATAAAGTTTGGACGTTGGCTCTGTGGGTTGCAAAGCTCAGAATACTCTGATCAAGTGATAAATCCTAAGCGTGGTTGAGCTTGCAAACCAATCATACCCATTGTATCCACATGAGATCTCGTTAAGGTTACTATGCATTAGCGGCTGATCAGCCCAATACATTGATTTATATGGTCTAGTTCTTGGTTTCATAATATCATAGAATATTCATTCTAGGACAATTTTAGAATCATATCATATCATATCATATCATATCATATCATATCATATCATATCATATCACATCATATCATAACATATCATCACATCATTCAGCATTGGGATAATTATGTGATTATCCTTGTTCATCATATCACGTCATCACAGCATATTCCTCATATCTCATTTTCGTGTACTCTTAATTCCTTTTTCCCTTCTCATTATTTATGTACTTATACATTAATGTACCGTTAGCATCTTATATTACTTTCACCTCTTCTCTTTCTCTGTACCTATTGCTTTAGTATGTTGTTTAGCCTTGTTGGGCATTAGTGAGCCGTGGTTTTGCTCACTCTCGCTTTGTTCCCCCGTTTCAGAGGCTGAGTAGTACAGTTTTTGCTGAGAGTTCCTGCTGTTAGTTCCAGGTGTTGCGGCTGCAGTTCATGTACCGGTTTTAGTATTCCTTGTATGTTCTCAGCTCTTGACAATTTTTTGTATTCGAGACATTGTATTTACATTTTCAGTTATGTATATATAACTTTTGCTTCCACTTTGTTCTTTTACTCTAATGACATTTCTATAGTCAATGACTGAGCCTGAACTTATCTATGGCTCAATTGTCTGTAGGGGAAAATCGATTGGATTCCCCGACCTGTACATCCTGAATGATCGTAATTGGTCTAACTACTGATTATTGGATTTTGGGGCGTGACAGTAATTTCTCAAGAGCCCAAGCCCGATGAAACGTACAACCCAAATGTTATGCAAGTAACTTCTGAATATGTTTTGAGAGCATAACATTCCAGTTTTTATAATTATCTTCGTAAAGCATTTATGTTTATCATGTGATTACAGTTGATATTAATGGAGTTCAATTTGATTGTAGTGTCGATGATTTTCATACCTAAAATTAGACCCCCTCCAGTCTGACTCTTTCACACTCTATTATTATTTTCGATGCTGATGTAGGAGATTTTTTTACAATTTTTGATTCCCCCTTGATATGATCAAGAGGAGACCTCAGGGGCATTGGGCGTGCTTGAAGAAAAGTATGCGGTCTCATTGTTTCAAGTCTTAAGAAACAAGTAAAGAATGAGGGCATGAGAGGAATGTATCTAGGCCCTTCACCAACTATACTGGCGCCACTTCCAAATTGGGCTGTGTACTTCACAATAGGTAGATATTTATATTTATTTATTAAAGTCTATTCTTATATGATCCATCTAACTGGGTTTCCCCATGTTGTATTGTATAGATGGATAATATATAGCGACCGTTGTACATGATCGTACCACCAAACTTTGATCAAGCCGTAACAGTGTGGAGGAGAATGGAATGGATGTTGGTTAGTACTGATAAGAAGATAAGAGTGTTGTTCAACTCTTATTACATTACTGAACAAAAATATATCAAATTTTTTGAACTTTTCCAAGCAGAAGTACTTGAAAATGATTACTGTATGACTATTATACAAATAACTTTACCCTGCTCGGATGTTTTCAACTCTAATTGCTTAATCTCTATGTCTGATGATGCTATTTTATTTGCTAGCAGTGGCACTATGAAATGTTGATCCCCAGGGGTGGCAATATCACCAATGTTGTGTAGTTTCAGACTTTAGGGCAAACATTTCCTATTTTTTTGTAGCTTTTGTTCTATTGGTTGAGCCATCAAATTATGGAGCATGTGATCAACTTAAGGGCCTTTTTCATACACGTTGATGAGAATAATGAGCTTTTGCTGGATAATATTATAGTCGCTTCAAGCGCCGGGGTATTAACAACTATTGCCACAAACCAATAGTTGGTCATTAAAACATGACTCTAAACACAATGAATAAGGCCAGAAGTTATTTCATATAAGAGTTTATATAGATACAACTTTGGTGCCTATTGTGCACGAAGACGGAATAAGAGGATTAATGTAAAGGCTTACTTCCTTCAGTTGTTGGGGTGACCCATGTTGCCATTACGCTTCCTATGTATGTGAAGTAAAAATACTACATAGCGAGAAGAGGTAAGCCAAAAATGGATAAACTCATGTATAGACAAGTTTGCATTGCCTCTTCATTATCTAAAATGGTTATATTAATGCTGTTGAGGGGTGATTGTGCTTTGATTGGTGGCTAGCATGATCCCTGTATTTTCGTTAATTCCAATATGTTCTTGATGCCTTCACAAACCCAGCAGAGTATGGGAGCGGATTCATTGCTCTTGGTGAGATGGTTGCTCCTTTAAATCAGAAAAATTTCTTCGTGGAATCCTTCTCAAGTGAGCCTTTTACCTTCAGCTATTTGTATATTTATTTCTTTTTGAACATATTGTTCTATGTATAGATATTTATGGAATTCATAATGTATCAAGGGTATGTAAGTTCTCATCGAAGTTGACATTAAGCACTTCATAAGATTGTACCATTATCTTCGTGTCCGTCATTTAGTAATGGCACAAGGGTCTTCCATATAAATAATTTTGTATCAGTTACCTTAATTTGTCGCTGTTTGCAGTTTGAATCCATGATGGGGTTTTTGTTGCAGCAAAAGGAGATCAATAAAAGAATGAGCAATGTCAAAAAAAAAACAAAAAAAAACATATGCCTTGGAGGGGACTATGCAGAGTTCTCGAGTTTGCACCCAACCCCGTTGTTATCGAGGAACATACATTAGGAGTTGATACCATGGACTTTGAATTGGAAAATGCGAAAAGCTTAAGTAATGTATGTACTTTTGATTTCCTTCAGAAACAATAGTGAATCTTAGTCCATTTGCGTATGGATGGTTTGATGTATTAGTTGAAGCTGTCAAAGGCGTGTGAACGCAATAATTGCGTATGACTAATAATGTATTTTTCACATGATAAGAAACTTAGTTCTCAATATGGATAAATAACTGTGATTTCATGATGAATAAGATACACTAAAAATTATTAAGAGATGTTGGTAGCGCCAAATACACGTGGACGTATTCACCGCAATTTGGTCACGGGCAACATTTTTACCATGGTGAGCCACTGGTATTACTAGTCTCATAAAGCACCACACATTTGTTAGAAATAATTTGTAGGAACACAAGTTAAAACACTAGTAATTTAAAGAGAGACCATGAAATTAATTGTTCAAATCCAACTACTTAATCTTCTTTGGATCTCCAATTATGATATAGTAATCATTGAATATATGTTTTAGGTAGAAGTTCCAACATAGCCTAGACACATGCTATTGCTATGTTCTTATGAGATGTTTGTTATGAGTTAGAAACACCACCCCAACATCAACTTCGGAATGAATACCTAGTTTAAGCGTAAGCTATTGTTTAATGTCATCACTGTAGTTGTTGTAACTTTTCAATGTCTACATGAGATAATATTTCTAGATACTCGATGTTATTACCACTCCAAATATGTGATCTACATGAGATGAGAAGAAATTGAATATTTCTAGATACTCGGATATTATTGGCCACTCCAAGATTTGCAATGGAGATAGGGGCTAAGTGAGGGCTGAACGGGAGAAATGACCCTATGTATGTATGCAGTGAAGTAATTAGTGTTCTTTTTACCCACTAAATATATTTGTAACTCTCCTCCACCCTTTCTCTTTTTATCCACCAGAAACAGGGGAAAACAAATTTTATCTCTAATTGTGATTCTCCTTACATTTTAAAAAGTTCTGATCAAAAGTATTTAATATTGGTTGATTGATGTTTGTTTCAAAGCTAAATTATTTTGAAAGCAACATATTTGATGTATTCGAGGATTATGTATTTTCCTAATTGTAGTTTAGAATTTAAGACAATCAATATAGGGTTTGTAAGCCCTTTGTGTTTTTGGGGTTATGGATGTTTTGCAGGTGTGTATAAGATCTAGGAATGTAAACTTTCTTATTTTATCTCCAGCTTCTTTACAGTTAAATGGATACAAGAAAACTATATAACATCGAAAGAAAGCCCATGGAAAATAAAATAAGTGAAATTTGATTTTGCCAATGGTTTGCAAAGT
Organism: Kingdonia uniflora; assembly: GCA_014058105.1. Taxonomy (NCBI): domain Eukaryota; kingdom Viridiplantae; phylum Streptophyta; class Magnoliopsida; order Ranunculales; family Circaeasteraceae; genus Kingdonia; species Kingdonia uniflora. The sequence continues at coordinate 187,052 of JACGCM010000664.1, read as the reverse complement.
GAACAAGGTTTAATGCAATTAGTACCAGTGAAAATTATTTACAAAACCTTACTTTGCGATTATTAAAGATAAAGATAATCTTCACAAGATACTCTTTACAACAACATGAAGTCATTCAAAGTGTATTGTAACTAGGTTATAAGCCTGTGCTACGCACAAATGTTTAAGTTCACAATTATTAATTGCAACAACATCTTGTTTATTTATGCTATCATGATTAGCTCAACACCAACATACCTAATTTTTCAACTCAATTATGTAGGGTACTTAGCGGAAACATCAATTCACTAAATTGAGGTAGGTAAAGAAAAAAATATATATCACTAAAGACATTTGGGTATGCTATGTTCTTATGTAGGCATTTGGGTATTTCAACATTGGCAGCAAAAAAATAAAAAATAAAATTCAACATTGACATTTTTGCTTGCAATTTTATTTATATATGTCTGGCAATCATTTCCTAATACTACCCGTGCTACACAACTTATGATGAGCACAATTTGAAGTCTACTATGGTTTATTTCAAAAACATCACTAAGGTTCTAAGGCTAAGAATGATTTAGTAATTGCATAAATTAAATTAGTTACCAATTTTTTGGATTTGTAAGAAGAGATGCCTAGCAAATCCTCCCCGAATCTTCCACCAATCGTGCTCACGGATGTTACTTGATTGTGAATCGAAACTAATTCCATTGAAAGAATAACTTTTGTTATAATCTTGAACTAAAATCACATAACAACCTAGGTTCATGAAACAATAAAGCGAACGATATAAGGAGACGTTTAATTGCCAAATGTTTTCTATAAAAATGTACTTGGTTATGCAAGACTTCATGAATCATTCGCTTATCCCTTCCCCTTTTATGTAGGGAATTAGTTAAATCAATAAAGAAAGATTGTTCAAGACTTACCTCAATTGTGTGCTTAAAATTTCATATCCAGAATCCCCATTTAATATTTGAGCAGAGGAAAAAGGAAGCAATCACCCAATAGACATGTAACCGATTAATCAAGCCAATGACATGCAATCTTGCCATTTTTATTCAAATCCTCTCGACGTATTTACAAAATCAGCAACTTTAGCCTATAAATGAACAAAGATAAACTTGAAAACATTTTTGAACCAATTTTTATCGAAAGAAAAAAGAGAGTAGACCCGAACAATTGATCAATTCTTATGTAATTCTTAAACAATCCAATAAACATATTGGTGCAAGTGAGTATTGTAGTTGTCGATGACAGACAAAAAGAATCTATGACCATTGTACTGAAGCTATTTTAAATTGGCTACAAAAACGACCCGACGCCATTACGATTACAACAAATAGACAATAAATGTAATTTTTTAAATATACAAGCAAAAACTCGAAACATTCCTCAACCTATATCGAATTCTTGTTCGTAATTACTATTTACTACCAACATTATTGGAAATGATTAAAAATAACGTGAAAAAATATAAAATCTTCATCAATAACAGCAGTTGTGGGTTAGTATGATAACGGGGTTCTCTGTATATGAAAAATCAGTAATAAACAAATGGCCATGCACTTTGGACATAAAGCCCGGGAAAACAATATTTGTAAAATTGAGAGAACAAATTATCTTTCAATCTTTTGTAAAAGGAAAAGATTGTAAATCTATACTATACATTTTTAGAGTGTAATTTGTGTCGGGTATTCTCCTGGAATTTGTGCCTACCACGATTCAAGTAAGAAGAAAATAATTTAGAGAATGAGATTTCCTTGAATCAAACCATTTGCATCCGAAATTGCATTGCATCACTTTGAACTCGAAAATTATGATTGCTCATGTATCAAATTAACAAAGCCACTCTGAAATTAAAGAAAAGTACATTAAAAAATGTGAAAACTAAATCATACACATGATTTCATACAAACATATAACTTAATATGGCAATGGACATAAGATAAGTATGGCCAAGGTGATGGTAGCATCTAGACTTCTAGATGCATCAACTGACCAGCAGTTATAGTGTGAAACAACTCCATGGCGAGTGACCTATGCTTTAAGAATTCCTGAGATATATTTCATGGTTGGCCGTGATTCTGGATTGGCAGGGCATCTAAACATGTAACTGCTAGTTTGGCAATAATGATTAGCTCTTGGGAAACTTTGAGAATAGGAGGGGGGAGGCAGTTATCCAATATTTCTTTCAAGAGGACATTTTGAGCAACTGGCGATGATGACGATGATGTTAGAGATGAGATGAATTTAGCAGGATGTTTTTCCATTAAAACTTAAAATGTTAAAAACTCTAAAACTGTACACATTGTATTTTTCAGTCACTTTCACTGTGTAAGCAAGCTCTGAAAAAGAAAAAAAAATACATTACATCATAAACTGATACAGATGACTTCATATTCATGACCTCATATGCATTAGATGACAGTGTAATCCATAAGAAAACACCATTATACAACTAATTTACATCCATTATTAGAATAAAACTTCTGGTTTAATCTCATGGAGTTATAAATGTTGTATACATTACATGGGTGTTGGATAATGTTCATCAATGCTTTATGATTACTGACGAACCTTCATTCACCTTTTGCTATGTCATACGGGACAATTCCGCCTTTGCTAAAGTAGTGGGATAGATCTACTGGTTAACGGGGCAATGACTGTTAAGCGTGATAATCATTGGGTAAAATATATGACTATTTGTAAGCTCTTTTTTTTTTTTTTTTTTTAAAATTCTCTTCCACTTAAGAAATCCAAATCCTTGGCACACAATTTGAAAGCTTGAGACTTAAGAATGCTGATGAATTATCAGAAATGATTACTTTCCTATCATACTAGTAAAGCGTTTCTAATAACTGATGTTACATATCATGGCCACCTAGTAGTTTAGCCAAAATATATGTATCTTTGAGAATCTAATTCATATTGAACTCACCCAAAAGTATAACTCCGTTATCTTGCCTCCCTTGGTACTAAATTGTAGACACTCGTTGTATCGCTACATTTTCATTAAGGAAGCTCTCTTAGGTATCTTGCTTCAAAGTTTAATTGGGTTAAACTTATTGTTATACAAATAAGTTTAGGAATTTGTCTATTACGACAGACTTCCACCTTGAATACTGAAACATCCACCATCAAAAACTGACCCCTATCCTTATTAAAGCCATGAAAATAACCCACCCCAATCCATGTTTATCGATTTATATTGGGCACACATGCTTAAAACTCTAAAGATGCTCTGAAACTCATAAAATTTGAATGTTGCATTTTCACATATCAATTTTAACACGCATTTTTCCTGGAAAACCTGATGTTCTTAACATCCTTGAGGCGCAAAAAGAGAACGAAAAGAATCACAATGGAATTGAAGATACACATATATAGATTGCTACATCACTTAGATAAATCAAACCCAATGTTTACTCACATAGTTCATGCTTACAATAAGCCTAATAACCACTATTTCCCAAGAACACAGTTTCTTTTTCACCCCAAACCTAATTAATCTAAATATATCTATTCGATAAAACCCCATTATCGCCAATTAACAGATAACAATCAAGAAAGATCAAAATGACATTAAACCAAGATTGGAAACTACAATCAATCAGAATATGTAATAAGTAATAACCATGAATCATGAATGAATAAATGAGAGAGATGTAAACCTTTATCAGACTCCATCGTCTTCGATCTTTAGTAATCAGAAATCGACCGAAAGAGACTTCTTCGTTAATGATCACTCAAACCTAGCAAGAACATATAAAGAAGAAGATTGTAAGGGCTTTGAAGACTTCAAAGTTGAAGTAATGACAACCAAAAATCCACCCAAATCATGAATATTTATCGAAATTGAAGAATTGACATCCAAAAATTTGCCTAAATCATGAATATTTTTTGAAATTGAAGCAATGACAACCAAAATTCATAATTGAAATAGATGAACACAAAGGTTTGTTCAGAGAGAGAGACAATCTGTAAAATTGTAAAGCGTAGAGAGAAAGAAAGAGCGCTTGTTTTGATATGAGTTTTTTTATGAGAAGAAAGTGTTGGGGGAGGAGAAGAGTAGTTTCTACTCGGGTTTTTTTTAGCTTTTGGACTTAAAACTTTAACTTCCGAAACTGCCCATCAATGTGCGATTCTCGAGGCACCCAAAGCGAATCGCGACCCCTCTTTGTCTCTGGACATAAGGTGTTACAAGCAACATTTAGGTGATTGTCAGAGCCTCCTAATGTATCAAGAACTATAATAAGTTGGTAATGCTAGTTGTCAAATCCAGACTATGCTTCCTTAAATATTATCAGGTTCAGATAATAAAGAAGAACATTTGCAGAGAATATTATATACCTCGGAGGGTAAAGAAAGGATTGGTACTCTATTAGAGTCTAAACGAATGTCCCCTCTCCTACATTAGCAGATATACTAAATATTTATGCAACCAAAAACAAAATAAGAATAGGAAAATAAATGATACAAAATTCTAAGATTACTTTGGCCTCTCAGACTTTGCGAGTTGTTTGGACATTATTGATGCCCGCATTTAACGTAATTCAATTTGAATAGCCAGTCATAAAAGTTCGGAATAAAAACAATTTATTGACTATTTGAAGTGTTCGTTGACACTATTTTGTTCTCTTAAATGGGAAGTAGTGTTACTTTATTGCATGTTTTCGGAATAATTTACATGTATAGAAAATTCTGCTAATGGTGCGACTCTTCCAAATTTTGTATAGGGGAAAAATTAGATTCAGGTGAAAAAAAAGAGGATGCATTATCATCCTTTTTTATAAATAGGATAAATAAAAGTAATTCAGTATCATCTAGGGACTGCCTCGAGACCAAATGAGTAAGCAACTGTTGACAAAAAGGGATTCCATAGAAGACCAGAGGTTATGTGCAGTTTTGCTTTGACATAGAAATGTGTACTTGCAAAATGCAGAAATATGGATTTTCTTGGTAAAAACTGATACATGACCTCAAGATTCATGATATGTGAACATCCAATGTTTGTGTCTCTCTATACCTAGGTTTTTGATACTAAAAAAGTGCTTATGATCTAACCTACATGATAAGAGAAAATGTAAGAACATTATATGCACAGCTACAAATAGGAATTAAAGTATCTAGATTTCACTTTTTAAACTGCTGCTTAGAAATCCATGTTTAAGATTGATTTTGTAATAGATATCATAAAATATGTAACAACCTCCTCTTGAATGATGCTCCTCACTTCAACCTCAAGTTCTCTTTCCAAAGCTTCAGAAGTGACCTCGACTTCCTTTTGAGCATCTTTAAGTTGAACCATCCGCTCCTTCCAAATCAAGGATAAATAATTAGACATTATAATAAATGAGATCAGGCAAGGTTCATTTACAATAACAGGCATGAGAACAAAACTTAAATGCATGGAGATACTTGTAACAAATTATAAACAACTCACCTTTATAGATGTCATCTTAGTTCGTAGGCTCTCTTCGATTTGATCCCTAGCTATATGAAGAGGTAGGTCAAAGACATCCTACAATAAATAGTTTGCATGAGACCCAATTTTAAGTCTTAAATACTACACCTGGCAAGAAGAACGCCTTTGTATTCAAGGCTAATAGTTAAGCCTTACCTTCTTGCCACCCAACGGAGATTGCGGGGGGTCTGCATCAAGTCTTTCATTGACAGCGGTAGTTTGCTTGGCCAATCTATTAGAGCATTTAGAAAATCACGCATATCCATCTACAAACAAAGATATATGCAAATTAAGTTTTGAATAGCTGTTTGTGCCATATGAATGAAGTGTGCCTCAAAAAACACAATTATAAAAATGGTTTACATAGGTGCTGGTATCAACATAGAAGGAAAATCCACAGGCCATACTCAGAAATGTAAAATATTTTTTAAAAAGTAGTTGAATGACCTTGAGAAAAATAAGCTTTATTTCCGCAGCACGTACAAAGAAATGCTAATGATTTTAAACCAAGGGTAGAAATGCCTATGCATTCACATATCTCTCAAATGCTCATCGAATGTTAAATTATTCTATACAACATTTTAATATATCAATCTTCTCCTCTTTTAATGGGTAGACCTTCAACTTCCTTGCAACTCGTATATGAGTAAATTTGGATTCTTTTCATAACCATTGAATCTTTTGCCATTTGCTTCAGTTGTCTTCGATAATTGAATCAGAAACTACTGAATTACACATTCAATTATTGCAACAAACAAATCAAAATTGAAAAAAAGAACTGACCTTTAGATTGTCTTCTTTCTTATGCAACAACTGATTCAACACATCCAAACATTCCCCAAATCTCCTTGATTGAAATAACAATAATGCCACTCCGCTCTACTGGTGTTGAAGATGAAAATTTAACTCAAACCCATGGCGAAATCAAACTAAATAAGATTAGGAAACTATGATTTTTTATGCATCTATTAGAGTGATGAAATTGAAAGATTGGAGAAATTATGGCTTCTAGGAGTTTGAAGAGAGAAATAGAGAAAAAGAGGTCGTACTATTCGTTGGGAGAGAAAGAGAGAGATCGCAAAGTTGCCATGTATAACACTGGGTTTTTTTTTGAAGAGAAAATAAGTTTTGAATCAGGGTGGAGAAGTAGAGTTTTTTTTGTTGGGCTTAGTGCTTTTTGTATTTTCCCTTAAAATTTGAATTTCCAAAACAACCCCTCTATGTGCTAATCTCGAGGCGTCAACAATGCATCCCGACCCCTCTTTATTTCTAGACATAAGGACAGACTTGTCCCAAGTGGCATAAACACCACCCTCTTTTAATATATATATATGTATATATGATCTATACTTTACATATGGATGAACTTAATAGGTCCCATGAAGACCAATCATCTATAAAAAATTCTGAATTAATAGAGTTTGAACAAACCTAGTAACTGAATCAATGGACTATACCAGCAATCAAGTTCAAATTAATCAACAAAAAAGGTATGTTCGACATCATTAGCCAAGATAATATCAAGATTATGGTACAATCCATAGCTCTTGACAGTGAATGTCATACCTTGAAACTACTTAATCAGCATGATATTGAAAGATATCTTAAAAAATATAATTATTTGCACGTTAGATGCATCCAAGTATCATTCAAACCTTTGACTCTCCTAGGGATTAATTATAGTATTCTTGCCTACCTCAGAGATAAGAGGAGTCGAGAATTTAAATCATCCCTTATGGGCATAGTTTAAACTAGCCTCTGTCATGGACCAGTTTATTTTGACTCTTATCCCAACTTAATCTTGTCCTTGTCCTTTACAGATAAGTTCATATTTGATGCTATTAGTCTGCGAATCTAGACACAGTGATATGATTTTTTTTCTGGAGCAGAAGTCATTGCCGTGATTTACCGAATCCATTATAAGGTGATGAATACATTATGCCCTCGGGCTATTCTGAAAAGTGAACCAGGTACAACTGTAGTAGTTCATAACAACTTTTTAGCTACTAATATTGCAGTTAACTGACTTATAAATTGGGATGAATTAAGTATTCCTACTGAATGGGTCTTAGCTAGAGTAGTATTCCCCTGACCTATGTTTAGTAATCAAGTAAACCAAATCACCCAAACCCCTGATGGAGGCGTAGAGGTAACCTTTGTATCCCATTCCATCAAACTTTCTTTTCACAAGAGCAGGTCTTGCAGACACATACCCAAAGAAGACATTCCCTACCATGTCTCTTGTCCTTCTTCCAGACCTTCGGTTTCTCAAAATTTTACATCTGAATTAGTCCTTCAGGGAATTAGACTTTCTGATCAACAGATTCCTCATGACATCAATAATGATCCCTCTAACAGTACCTGGTCCAAAGTAGATCAAACTACTTCTCCTATATCAGAAGCAAGCTTCTATGTTTAACAATTTTTATGGATTTAGGCCCAAACTCTATTATTCACCTATTTGGTAGTAATTAATTCATGACTTCCAGTCATAATGAATTCAGAAAATTGTACTGGAACACTTTTCTAAGGGAAACATTACACCTTATTGAATATATTTACTACCTTGAGGTTAAACAAAGCCAAAAGATCACATTCTTTTGTGACTGGTTCACAACATAGTATCCTTGTCCTCAATACATTATCAATACTATGGAAGATTTTACAAAAAATGGGTTAAAACCGATGGCACAGAAGTCCAATCTGTCCACCCTCCCCCTGAATCTTTCCATTTAACCAAAGGAAGTCCCACATCCAAACCTTTGGAGACTCATGCCTTTGCCCATCCTACCAACCAAATAACTGATGTTAATCTAGTTATCAAACAGAATAGTTGGACTAATGTCAGTCTTCAAATGATAGGCAATCAGCTGAATCCTATCGAAGATCACATCAAAAGTACCAATAATATCAACATTGATACAGTCAGTATATCCTATAGTACACATAGTACTGATATTAAATTAGTTTTCCTAGTCAATAACTTTAGGCTATCAGATTCCCAAGACTTAGAGTTTGTTGACCTTTTGGTTAAAAGAATTATAAAGCGTAGTTTTAATACTATAGAAAAATCCTCTTCTTTAGAAGCAACCTCTGATGATCAATCCAAAATTTACATCCAGGATGTTGAAGCCAATCTTCATAAAATCGAATATGAACCATCCCAGTTAAAAACATATTATAAAAGACCTACCCCTCAGAATCTTTTATTCGAAGAAGATTCCTTTCAAAATAAAATGTCTTATAATGGAGGTACTGTTTATGAATGGAACATTGATGGTTTTTCAGAATACCAAATTTATGAAATTATTCATGAAATGCTTATGTATGCCTGTATCTGTAAAACAGCTGGTAATAAAGATGACAACGTAGCCAAATTTATTTCCAATGGGTTCACTGGCAGCCTTAAAGGCTGTGGGACAACGTAATCACTAATGATCAGAAAATAGAAATTCTTAATCCGTCAAAATGGAAGGAACTAGTACTATCCCAATCAAAGATGTTGTTTACACCCTTATCATGACTATCCTTTTACATTTTGTAGGTATTTCACCACAAAGACATGAAAGGAATAGAAAACTCCTTCAGAACCTTTGATGTCCTTCTCTCACCCATTTTAGGTGGTACAAGGATGTTTATATATGCAAGGTCATGCAACGCAGTGATGCCAATGTAGAATATTGGAAAGCCAGATTCATTGATGGTCTTCCACCATTATTTGCTGCTTATTTTGTCAGAAGCTTAAGGACCAGTATGATGGCAATTCGATACCTTACCATAACTATACATATGGTCATCTTATTGGTATTTGTACCCAAGTAGGTCTGAGTATCTATAATGACCTCAAACTCCATTATCTGCTTAAAAAGTAGAATCTATCTGGGATAAAGGAAATTGTTGAATTATGTCACCAATTTTGCCGATGACCTACCTGTTACTTATCCTAGTAAACACCGCCCACATCCCAGCAAGTAGTCTCATCACTTATGCAAATGTCGCAACAGAAAATATAAGGATCATGATGATTCTTTTTACCAAAAACATAGAAAACGTGAAAGACATTTACCTCATACCAGCTCTTCCAAACAAACTGAAACCCGCACTTGCTTTAAGTATGGAAAAGAAGGACACTTGGCCAACAAGTGTGCACCAAATGAAAACTACAATAACTTCACCTAGATAAATGATTAAAACTTCAGTTAAGTAAGCTCTTGCTCAACACCACTTCTGAAAAAAGTTCTTCAGATCACTCCGAAGCACTCAAACACATTGATCACAGTGTTTCCTCTTTAATAGAAGAAACACCTTTGGACAAATGTCCAGGATCCAATCCTCTAGATTATTAGAAAGCCATTATGAAAATGAATGGTTTACAACTGAATACTTTAACCACAAACCAAAGCCAACTGATATCCATTATTGACAAAATCTTTGATCCTAAAATTAGGACTCAAATTCTAAATCTATGTATCCAACAGCTGATCCAGGATAATCCAAAACCCAATACAGTACCTAAACTCCCTACAAATAATTATTATAATTTCTAGGACATTCTCCGATGAATGCAGATGGCTAAACCTATCACCATTCAAGACCTACATCACGAAATTAATTACTTAAAATATGAAATCATAAATATTAAAGTTTCTCTTCAGAAGTATGATACTATTACGACATCTGGACATAGGGACAAATAACTAGCAGTAATAGATAATTCTTATAGTCCGCAGACTGAGAAAAATGATGACTCTCATCTGTATCTACTTCACTTAATATCATCCCCAAAATGGTACATTCACATTACTCTTGTTTTCCAACATGAATATACCATTTATTCTATTGCTGTAGTAGCCTACTCGCAGCCTTCTAGCTCTAGTCAAATATTTGAAGGCCATATCGAAGCCTACCTGATTACCTCGAAGCCCAATCAATCCATAATCAAGCCTTCTGAGACTATACAAACTTCGACTTTGATCAAGCCTCGAAGGTGAAGGTAGATCCGTCAGCACGCGAACTCCACGTCAGAATCAGAAATACTTCAACCATTGTCATACATGGTCAAAGGAAGACATGTCAGACAGTAATATTAAATCTCTTAAAAATCCTCATAAGTGGTCGTGGAGTGACCCATTCTAGGCCTCCACGCAATTATATTGTCAGTAGATTATTTGTAATATAGATTATATGCTTGAATCCATTGATAGAAGATAAACCTCGTGGTGTAAGAGCCAACTTCCCCTCCTCGCGAAGTTAGGCCCCTACATTTGGCGCCGTTTCTGCTTTCCCACACTACCAATCTTCCCCGGCCGTGTATTTTACTTTTCCAATCCCTATTGACAACTTCTAATGTCCCCAACCCTCCGTTCTACTTCCACCCATGCCAGCAACTCTGCCGATGGAGTGGCTGCTAAGCTAGCATATCTTACTCAGCAATTCGCTCAGGCTGAGGAGCAACACCGAACACAACAGCAACAAGAGTGCGAAGAATACCGACAAGAGTTTGAAGTCGAACGGCATCGCCGTTTTGATGACCCCGATAGAAAAAACTGTGCAATCGACGATCTGCGTAACACAATATGCAAGTTACAATGACTGCAACCCCTACATGCCCCCCTGCCATCTAGGACAACAACCCTATTACGCGTGTCTGCCAGCGCTCGATTGGGGCCTCTACCATATCTGGAAGTACCCCCGATCCATATCGGTGCCGAGGGTGCTCCCCCTACCATCCCCCCTACTGGTTCCATTCATCTTGGCATCCACCTCACAAAAGATTTCTATGACTCTACCCTTCGCTTCTCCAGACATCCCAAACGCCGCCGTACTTGAGAGTACCTCGGGTAGCGCAGCGCTGAACACATGTCGAGCACTCGGCCTCATCACCCTCGAACCCATCAATCCCCCTCCCCTCATCCTGCCTATTGGGCCCAACAGGACCTCGCCTACACAACCCACCCCGTCAACCACATCATTGCAAACCCAACACCAAACTCATGAAATTGATTGAATAACCCCTACTGTCTCAAGCTCCTCGCTATCGAGTTGCCTCCACATTTCCAAGCCCCCATTGTCAGTAAATACCACAACACTGATCCTCAATCCTATATCCTAGAATTCCAAAATGCTCTAAGCCTCTACTCTATGGCTAACCACCTGATGTGATAACTTTTCCCCATAAGCCTCACAGATAGCCTTCTTTGATGGTATCCTAACCTTCCCAGTGGCTCTATTCAAAGCTTCGAGAAACTATCCCATATTTTTATCGCCCAATTTTCCTTCAACAAAGATCAAAAGGTCAGAGTCGATGTCCTCTTCAATTTCTGAAAATCCCCCAATGAAACCCTTGAGGCCTTCACCAAGACGTTCCTCGACGAGTCACACAAAGTCAAAAACCTCGAATGTGCAAACGCCGTACTCGCGTATTCGAACGCTTTGCTAGATAACAGCCGTGTTAAAGAGTACCTGGTCCTCCACAAACTACGAACCCTTAAGAAGATGTCCTCAAAAGTCAATGGCTATATCGACCTTGAGTGCCTCTATGAATCAAATAAATAGGGGTAGACTTTGACCTCCAGTTCAAATAAACTTTGACAAGGCCCACCACTCTTTACTCTAACGCCCCTGATTGCTCCCGTCTCATAAGAGACTGTGAGCCGCAAGCATCCCCACTCTGATAATACTGTTGAAGGTCACAAAAAATGACCAAAGCCGATCTTACCTAGACTCACTGCCCCCATCAGCACCCTTCTACCATAGATCCTGACAGACCCCATTTGGCGTATCCCTTTCCCCATCGAGGTCAAACTAGGTGAACCTTACTGCGCCAACCACAAGTATAACTGTCACCATACCAAAAAATGCTTTGCCATGCAGCGCTCCCTTGAGATAATACTCAAGGCAGGTCGTCTACATCAGTATGCTACTGACCTCCCCAGTTACCTCGATAGGTCGTACCTCAAATCTCAACCCGATCCTTCAGCCGACCTTGTTGAGGTCCATATCTACCAATTTCATTTTATCGAAGTAAATTATATCAATAGCGGCCGTTCCAAGAGCAAGCACAAACATGTCGAAGAATGCTGCAAACTCACTTACCAAGAGAAGCTGCCCGCCCTCCTACTAGAATCAAGCAATTGTCCTCGACCCGAGGGCATCTCATTTATCGACTGTGATACATCGCATGTTCATTTTCTCCATTCTAACCCTTTAGTCATTATGATTAAGGTCGAACACCTCGTCCTCCACACCATGCTTATAGATACAGGAAGTACAACCGATATACTTTTCCTTTAAGCCGTCTAAACCATGAAGAAAGTAGACCTCATCACCACTGCCAATGTTGAACTGAATGGTTTTAACGGGGCTACCAATGTTCCCGTTGGTTGAATCAGCCTTCCTGTTACCCCTGACCAAGTCACACTTCAAACAAACTTTCTTGCCATCGATAAGAAGTCTGGATACCTTGGTATCCTCGGGCGTGACTAGCTCCATGCCATGCACGCCATACCTTTGGCCTATCATCAGACCCTTCATTTTACTACCCCCTGTGGTACATGGAATTTAAAAGGCTCTCAACGCCTCACCCATTCATGTGAGCATCAGGAGATCGATCAGACCTGGAAACTCGCCAGACTCCTATAGTAATCATTGTCTCCTTCTGTCTCCATACCTTCGACACCCGCCATCTCACCCATCGAACCCACTGTTTACATTGAACTTGATGGGCCTGGTTGAGGTACATTTATTGGAACCTTTCTAGTTGGGGCCGAGTGCGTCGAACTCACAGACTTCCTTCGTACAAACAAATATATTTTTGCATGGACATTCCAGGGGATGCCCTTGTTGACCCCAGTTTAGCATGCCATCGCCTCGACCTTACCCCAGTTTAGCGTACTTTGGCACCACCACTTTGAGAAGCTGTAAACCTCAAGGTCGATAAACTCATAGCCGCGGGTTTCATCAAAGAAGTCAAGTATGCTGATTGGATATCCAATATTATTGTAGTCCATAAAAAGAATGACAAAATCAGAATCTGCGTTGACTTCACAGACCTTAACAAACACACACCGAAGGGTAGCTTTCCCCTCCCGATCAATTCAGTGCTCCTAGATGCTACTGCTGGACACGAGCGCTATCAATGATGGATGCAGCTTTGGGTTACAATCAGGTACCCCTCCTCCCCGAGGATCAACTTAAAATTTCTTTCATCACTGAACACGACCTTTACTGTTTTAATGTCATGCCCTTCGGCCTTAAAAATGTCGGTGCAACATACCAACGCCTTGCTACAACTATGCTTAAACCCTTGCTTGGAAAGTCGGTCAAAGATTACATCGACGACATGTTATGCAAGAGCCTCCAAAAATAGACCCACATCCAGGACCTAACCAAAGTCTTTTCGATACTTCGAACATATAACATGAAACTTAACCCAGAAAAATGCTAGTTCGGTGTTTCGTCTGGCAACTTTTTAGGCCATCTTATTAACAAACGAGGTATCGAGATCGACCTTAACCATATCCTAGCCCTCATCGATATGCCTTCGCCCCGAACCAAAAAAGATCTCCAAAAAGTGGCTAGTAAAATAGCGGCCCTCAACCATTTCATTTCCAAATCCTCAAACCGTTGTGCTTGGCTCTTTTCTCTCTTACGTGACCAAGGCGTCCAGAAGGCTAAAAAGAAAAAACAACCCAGAGATTAGCTGGACACCCGACTATGAACAGGCCTTCCTTGAACTTAAAACATACCTTGGTCAAACACCCGTCATCAGTACCCCTGTCGAAGGCGAAACACATTCTTTATACCTCGCGGTCAGTGACATTTTTATCAGCTCAATCCTCATTTGACTCGAATCAAAGATCGAGAAGCCTATATATTTTATCAGCAAAACCTTGACACCTGTAGAAACTTGATACACAAAACTTGGGCGTTTGCTTCTCACCCTCGTCTATTCGTCCCGCAAACTCAAACCATATTTTCAGGCTTACCCCATCCGTGTTATAACAAGCTATCCCCTTCGAAAGTAGTCAGTAAGAAAGATAAATCTAGGAAATTGCAACAGTGGTCTGTTTACCTTGGCGAACACGACGTTATATTTGAGAGGCAGATATCCCAAAAAGGCCAAACAGTCACCGATTTCTTTGCTGACTTCCCGGTCGAAGATGTCGACTGGGAGAAACACGAAGATGACCTATTATAGGACCAACCTGAACCAATAGACCCATGAAACCCTAACATAGGCTGACATCTCTTCACAAACGGATCTGCATGACCTAATGGTTCCGGGATCGGTATCATTTTAGCCAAACCCACCAATGATTAAATTGAAAAGGTAGTTAAGTTATACTTCGAATGCTCCAACAACGAGGCTGAGTATGAAGCTTTGATCCATGGCCTGGACCTCACACTCGACCTCGGCATCCCAAAACCTACAATTTTCACAGATTTCCAACTCATCCAAGGACAGTACTCCGGTAAAAATTAAGCCAACGGTCGCATGGCCGAATATTCTGCCTTCGTCCGCTAGCGCATGGACCGTTTCCCTAAAAAATCTTCTATTACTCACTACCCTCGAGGTGAAAATAGGTACGCAGATACCTTCTCCTACATAACAGCTATGTTAGGCCAATCCAAATCCCGAACTCTCCATATTGAAGTACTCGAACTCCTAAGTATCGACCAGATGGAAGTCAATGTTATCAATACTGGGGGCGAGAGTCTCGATCCAGACGACTGGAGAACACCATTCCTCGATTACTTCAATAATGATATCCTCCCAGATGACCCCAAAGCTAAACTGTCATTATTAGGGAACTGCCGCAGATACACCATCCTCAAAGGTGAATTACATCGCAAATCCCCAAATGGCATCCACCTTCGATTCATCTCTCAAAACAAGGCCTCTACAATTATAGTCGAACTCCATGAAGGTACTTGCGGTGCTCATATTGCCGGTAGATCTATGGCTCTTCGAGCCATCTCCCAAGGTTTATTTTGGCCCAATATGATGAAGCAAGCCAAAAAATATGCCAAACACTGTGACAAATGTTAGTGCCATGCACAACATTTATAACCCCTCTCAACACCTTCACTTCAATCAAGTCTCTTGGCCATTCAAACACTGGCCATCGACCTTGCGAGTTCTTTTCCTAAAGCTTCAGGTAGCTGAGAGAATATCCTTGTTGCAATTTATTACTTTACCAAATGGGTCGAAGCCGCACTGTTGTGTCAAACCAGAGAAGAAGTCATCAAAATCCTATGGGAAAACATTATTACATGCTTCGGCTGCCCTCATATGATTCGATGTGGAAATGGTCCACAATTCGTTGGGAATAAAGTCAGAAATTTCCTTAAGAAGTACAATCTCATCCTCACCCCCTCAACACCTTACTACCCCCAAGGGAATGGTCAGGTCGAAGCAGTCAATAAAACAATAATAGACTATCTCAAGATACGTGTCGAAGTGAAGAAAGGACGATGGGTTCAGGAGTTACAGTATGTCCTCTAAGCCTACCGAACAACACCAAGAAAAGCTACAGACTGCACCCCTTTCCATCTAACCTATGGTAATGAAGCAATACTCCCTACTCAATTTGAAGTACCCCCTCGAGATCCCAACCTCCCAGACAATGATAATAAATTCAAACTTGGATGCAACATGTTATGGATCGATGAAACCAGAGACCGAGGTATCGTTAACCTCGGCCGTTACCATCTTTCCCTCCAAAAGTCATATAACAAGAGAGTTCGACCAAAAAGTTTCAACATTGGAGATCTTGTACTTTGATGTGTCACCCAATCATCGAGGACTCGAAATGCTTCCGAGCTAGCCAAATCCTGGGAAGGACCTTATGTCGCTTACGATAAAACTGACAAGGGTTCATATTACCTGATAACAGAAGATGAAGAGCCTCTACCAAATCTATGGAATTTAATGCAGTTAGTATCATACAATAGGTCATGGCCTTCACCTTGTTCCATTGATGTAAATACACTATAAATCAATGAACATCTTTTCCTCTGAACTTCGTCTTCTATTTCCCAGTAAATTTCTTGGTTTACCCTATGTATCATGCCAACCCTTCGACCCGACTGATAATTGGGGGCGACCTTTAAAATTTTCAAGTCTCCAATATTCGAGCAACCTTGAGGGGCACGAAGGGCCGAGAGACCGAACCCTCGGGAATGTATTGGGGGCGAGCACGTTATACTCCGATTAGGCTCTGGCCTTCAAATTCTAGTTAATTTCCTGGTTTACTCTAAGTATCATGTCAACCTTCAACCCGACTGATACTTTGGGGCGACCTTAAAAATTTACAAGTCTCCAATATTCGAGCATACTCGGGGGGCACGAATGGTCGAGAGACCGGACCCTCGAGAATGTGTTGGAAGTGACCATGTTCTGCTTCGATTAGGCTCAGGCCTTCGAAGTCCAGTGAATTTTATGGTTTACTCTAAGTATCATGTCAACCTTTAACCCAACTGATACTTGGGAGCGACCTTAAAAAATTTTAAGTCCCAAATATTCGAGCAAACTCGAGGGGCACGAATGGTTGAGAGACCAGACCCTCAGGAATGCATTATGGGCGATCACGTTCTACTTTGATTAGGCTCAGGCTTTTGAAGTCCAGTGAATTTCCTGGTTTACTCTAAGTACCATGTTAAACTTCAACCCGACTAATACTTGGGGGCGACCTTGTAAATTTTATAGTCTCCAATATTTGAGCAAACTCGAGGGGCACGAATGGTCGAGAGACCGGACCCCCGGGAATGCATTGGAGGCGGCCACAATCTACTTCGACAAGGCTCAGGCCTTCGAAGTCCAGTGAATTTCTTGGTTTATCCTAAGTATCGCATCAACCTTCGACCCGGCTGATACTTGGGGGCGACTTTGAAAATTTTCAAGTCTCCAATATTCGAGCAAACTCGAGGGGTATGAAAGGTCGAGAGACCAGACCCTCGAGAATGCATTGGGGGTGACCACGTTCCACTTCGACCAGGATCAGGCCTTCAAAGTCTAGTAAGTTTCTCGGTACGATCCATGTGTCATATCTATCTCTCGACTGATACTCGAGAACCATCTCAAAGCTCTTCAAGGATTCGATCACTCTACAAATATTCTACACTTACAACATAAGCAAATACAAGTATACAGGAATATTAACAATTCTATTACATGCAAAGGCATTTTAGTTCATCATATATCAGAGAATCAGGTTCAACACAAAATAATTCAAATCAAGTTTTGAGCATACATCAGGAATCTAGCATAACAATTCAGCACAAATCAAGTCCAACACAAACCAGTTTCAGTATAGTCTACATCAACAATTCAAAGCAATCACAAGTTCAAAGATCAAGTGCAAAGCAAGGTCAACATTGTTCACATATTACAACCCATCAGAAAAATTAGAAAAAATAGTTTGGCACGCCCAGTAAAATACCTCATATCGGAGTGGCTACACCATCTCTTCCTACAGGTTCCCCCTCACCAATAACCCTAGTATCCTCAGTAGAATGGTTCGATCCCGCAGCATCCATGACCGCATCAGTCGCAGTCCCAGCTGCTGTTTCTTTAATTGCTGAAGTCTCTACGACACCTCCCCAACCCACAGCAACAACATCTACTTCTACCCCATCGGCCTGGGTAACATCTTCAGTAACAGGATCTTAGGTAGTGGGGAAGCGTTGAAAAGTTTTAGGATCATACCCTAAATCTTCTATGAACTCCTTCAACTTGACAGTAACTACACATTCATCATCAAACTGCCCTTGGAAAGTCTCCTTATGTTCTGCAATAACCCTATCCTTCACAGCCAGTTTCACCGTTAACACCAGCGTATGATTATAACGCTGCGCTTCAAGTCTCCTCTTACATTCATCCTTGATAGTCCCCATATCTCCCTTCAAAATGCCAATTTCAGAAACCAACGATGCTTTGGTCCATCGAGCAAGCTCCAGATTGTCAACCGCCTGCTTTAACTGCTTTATTGCTACCTTCTGCACCTTGCTAAAAGCCTGTGCCCAAGCATCTCTCTGCTAGAATATTTGAACTATCAGTATCTCTCGGAGCATGGTGCACTTAAGAAAATGTCAGAAGTTCACTAAAATTAAGCAGTTACCTGATACATACTCTTCTTCATCCGCCTCGAAGCTTTGTCTGGATCACTGCCATAGAGTGTCGCCATCGAAGCAGCCTTAGCTTAAGCCTGCTCCTCCTGTTAATACGCGGTAAGTTTTTCATCCATATCCTCTGCATCATCCTCCCCCAGTGCTCTATGCCTCTTCTGCTGTGGTCCTTTTGGCTGCGGTACCTTTGAAGATTTGGGAAAGACCTTCCCCTTCCCTTTGTCAGCCTGCATCGACCCCTGCTTCGACGCCTGCCTCGAAACATCACCAGCTACTTCACGTACTGGTCCTGCCTGCTTCGGTACCAGCTACCCCTTCGGCACATAACTTACCTTCCTCGACAACTTCACTTTCTCCATTCCTTCACCCCCCTCATCTTTGATGGCTTCGGCATAACGGGTACGTTACAAAGCAGGGAATCGATCTTCTTCTGCCTTTTCCTCTTGATTCCAAGCCTCTTGAATACAAAGTTCACCCATACTTTGTCCGAGTTGATCAGCGCGTCGAAATAATCTCTCGGATTTGCCCACGTCCGGTTACTAGGACCTGTAGATCAAGCAGAAACCCATTTATCAGTCCATTCGATCTGTACAAACAAAAAATCTTTGATTGACAACTTACTTAGATTATGGAATTTATGCTATAACCTATAAGGGTCGTCCCCTTCGACATTCTCATAACTACCCCGTACTATAACTAAGTCTTTATTCCATCCTTTACCCGTTGAGCACATATCAAACAACCAGGGCTTATCTGCATGACACTGGATGTGATACGTTCCCACCTTTTGGTTTGCTTTCCGTGAGTAGAAAGATACAACATCATACCATTAGATTCAGCTCCTTCCCTCACTCCCCAATTTTATATTCATGCCCTCGATTACCTTCATCATTTCATAAAAGTTCCCATTCATCTGACACGGGGCAACTTCCCAAAAGTTCAGCTACTCCTTCACTAGCCTTCGAAGGGGTAATTGCATCCCTAGTCGAATTTGGCCTCTATATGCCATAATACCCACTTGAGGTTTTGACTGGAACGTGTACCCTAACAACGCAGGATATAATATCACCCCTACCTTTAACAACTCAAATTTAGCCATAAATCGATCTAGTCCCAGCTTTTCTCTAGCCGAAATAGAACCAATGGCCACATCCGAATTAGTCGATTCCTCACTCTGACAATTTTTCTCCCCCTCTCCCCATTCATCACCCGAGGGCTCAACACTACCTTCGCCTCTCTCTTTCTCTCTCTCCTCCCTCCACCTCTTCCTCATCACTCTCCTCGGTCACCATTGTCATACGACGTTTACTACCTAAAGCCCCAGTTTTTGGAACCACAATTGCTAATGTGACATCTTTTACAATATCTAATTCATTTACGTCGCTGCCCTCACCCACCGGAGTATGACCAAAGACACTAGCCTCATTTTCTTCGATCTTTTCATCTATTAGCCTCAGTCTCGAAGATCGGCGGGTTTGCTTCTAATCCTACAGAAGATGAGGCACGCAACCAGATCGATATATTCGACTATTATGTGTCAGTAACTTACTTTCACCTACCCTCTCCAACTCAGACCATCATAGTCGAATGCTCAACCATAATCCCTACTATACCGTCAATACCCTCAGAACCCCAAAAGACTTGACCCACAGATACATTTTTCCCTCGGTCCTCGATCATTTCATCACAACTATAAACCCTAGCAGACTCTACACTAATATGTACTCAAAATACAGAAATAGAAGACAAAGAAACAAGACAGAAGAAAGACGACATACCTGTTTGAGCAAATTATCTTTCCTTCCTTTCAGCAATTCAGACGATCCCACAACAACTACCAAGCTCTATGGAACAATTGTGTACGTTCTCTTTCTCTCACTCTCTGGTTTTTTTCTAAGTGGGTAACCGGGAACAATAACTATGCTCTTACCACTATATATACCTCCTCAGAATGCCTAAAAATAGCCTCAATTTCCAAAACTACTATCATTACTACTACCCTACTACCCCTACTTTTTGGCTGAGATGTGTTTTGTCGAATTTACCCCAATTACCCCATGTGTGTGTCTCACGCACACATTCACGCAATTTTATATACATAAACCAACTTAAACCTTCTGATCCCTACTTGAAGCTGTCAAATCATATCCTTACATCGAATCAGTTTTTTTTCCGTAATCCAAGGAAACATCATGATGCCTGTAGGACACTTTACCCAAGGCTCCATATAGTTTTTGACATGCAAGCTGCTTGGACTGTTAGTTTTGCCAATCGAAGCCAGTCGACCTTCGACGTACTTGAATAATCGTCTACATCACCTCTCGAACATTCGCCCTCAAACGACCTGATATTCAAATTCAAAACATGCCAATAATGCGTGTCTCGAGCAAACTGTTATTGCGCCTAAATTACCTCTGAGTATTATATTTATAATACTTACACAAAGACAGTTCAGTATCTCACTTTGATAGTTATCTCATAAATTATCCAATTTATTCGGTCAGACACCCTTATACCAAAATACAAAAGAAAATAATCAACAATCAAACAAAAAAAGACTACAAACATTCCTACCATCCTATTTTACCACAATAAAACAACCCCTATTTATAGGTGGGGCACTCCTTATAAACAACAACCTCAGCATCTTCCTTGTCAACCACCTCCTCTGCCAAAGACGCCAGGAAGGCCAACCGGTCACTAGGGAGCGGGACCATCATTTACAGCACCCTTCACCAGTACGCATAGGGTATTCCACTAATGGGTTCCCTTGGCTCCACTTTAAAAAAATCTGGCATAACCCAATCCAGGCCTCGATCACCGAAAAACCTCTGCTTCAACTCCAGGGTCTTCTCCCGTATACAAAGGACTCTTGCCGCCCCCTGATTCTGGTACTTGGTATTAGGAGCATTTCCATTTCTTTGGGATGAATATGCAGATATTTTGTTCAGAGAAGAAGGAAAAGATGTGTAAAGTTCTCCTAAAAATACCCTACTTATACTTGAAGGCAAGTACATTTTACCCCACCATAATCCCAACCCGCATTTATCATGGTCTTCAATTCTTTTCCTCAAAATTTTAATAGTCAAAACTTTACAACTTCCCAGACCCAACCGTTTCATCAGTATGCGCATTCAACCTCCATTTCTGAGGCCTTGCAGTCGACAAATCACCAGCCTTGAGCCATCGATCCCTTTTATACATTGTCCCACACCTCTTTCATCAAGTTTCGACAATACAGAGTCAATTATTCAATTAAGGCTGAATATTGACTAATGTCTTCGATCATCTCATTATACTTCGAAGTCAATTTCCCCCCGAAGGTAACCGTTTCTACTTGTTGACATTCAAAGCTATATGTTCAATACCGCGCCTACTATAATCAATTCACCTACCATATTTATCAGATTTAAGCCCACAATTTCAGTACCGATTATTCTTATTACATTACTTCAAACTATAAAAGAAAGAGGAACCTCCAAGTTCAGTCATACAAAAATCTACAGACGCTGGCAACAACAACAATAGAAACAAAAAATTACAGTCATACAAGAATAAAACCCAAAACCACCGCCACCCCGCCACTACCATATAAATAGCCCGCCCTATTTTTTGATGGGCTAGATCCTCCTGTCGAGCCCTGATCCGCCACCAGCCGATTCTCTTCCTCGATAATACGCTCGGCCAAACCAGACAAGAAGAGGTAGGGTTCTTTAAACGCATAAAAAATCTATTGCAGCATCCCCTATAGATAGGCATACGAGTGCCCACTGATCCACTCCCCAGGCTCTACTTCCACCAAGTCAGGCATATCCCAATCAAGCTCGTTGTCATCGAAAAACTTCAACTTCAATTCTACAATTTTTTGCCCTATCCGACGATCTCTGTAAAAACCCATCCTCTTCTGGTAGCGGGTGTTGGGTGTGGTGTCCATGATTTTTTTTGAAACTATAGAAGAAGAAGAAGCTAAGGAAGATGATGTACAGTGTTTCCTGCCTCATAACCCATATTTATAGCCTCATAAGCCTAAGTTATTACCCTGTAATCACCACAACTTCTTAATTACCCTCCTTTATTACCTCCCTCAAAACTCCAAACATGCAACAGTCGACCTTCCAACTTCCAATAACCAATAGTCTTTCACAGTAAATGCCTCTACACCTATTTTCGAGGCCTTCGCTAAGAGGGTGCGAATGCAGTAGCCTACTCGCGACCCTCTAGCTCCAGTCGAATACTCGAAGGCCACATCGAAGCCTACCTGATTACCTCGAAGCCCAATCAATCCATAAACAAGCCTTTTGAGACTACATGAACTTAAACTTTGTTCAAGCCTCGAAGACGAAGGAAGATCCGTCAGTACCCGAACTCCACGGAAGCATTAGAAATACTTTGACCATAGTCATACATGGTCTAAGGCAGACATGTCAGACAGCCAGCTCACCAGATACTAACGACAACATTGTTTGTCTTTATATCTACAGTGACAGAACCAACAACAGCTACAGTGTTAGAACATAGTGCAGACACGACATTTCTGGCGTCAACACCAACTCCGGGATACCCGCCTGATACCAGGAGGGTACAATTGTAATGTGACCTCCCATGGTAACTCAGCCCTACCTATGATCTATAAATAGGAGTGAAAGGGAACCAATGAGTAGTTATAAAATCTCTCCCCTGAACCCTTGCAGTTTACTTTTGATCACCCTGCAACACCCAGTACTCGAACCTTCGACTACTCAATAATAATATAAAATCTCTTAAAAATCTACATCAGAGGTCATAGAGTGACCCATTCAAGGCCTCCACGCATGTATATTGTTAGTAGATTATTTGTACTATAGATTATATGCTTGAATCCTGTGATAGAAGATAAACCCCGTGGTGTAAGAGCCAACTTCCCCTCCTTGCGAAGTTAGGCCCCTACAATTACCCTTGTAGATAGTAGGGCTGATTTAAACTGTATTTAAGAAATTTTTGTTCCAACCAAGTATTTTGAAAAATTACTCAATCTCTTACCTCTGCTAGTGGTACTAGAATGAATAGTCAATATAAAATTGTGCACATTTCTATCTGTAATAACAACCAAAATATTCCTTCTGTATTTCTTTAATTAAGGAATTTACAACAACAAGTAATTTTAGGAGCCCCCATTCTCAATCTTCTCATGCCTTTTAATAATATTACTCCAACCGGAATAATTGGTACTTATCAGGGCCACGATATTACTTTTAACTTTATTACGAATCATAATAACTTTATGTCTTTTTTAGGAATAGAATTTCTTCAGCTTAGCTCTGGCCCTATCTAAATTATAGTAGATAATCTACCCACTACAAAACTCCATACAGCTTTACTGCATGGGTCCCAGCTGGATAATAGCCAAATTATTTTACCAGCTGAACAGCTTCATACAAGATCAACTCTGAATGATAGGGATATGAAAACTGGTCTTATCCGTCGTACTATTTCCTTTGCGAACAATAGTAATTTTTCTATGAAAATGACAGCTTTAGCCTATTTTATAAAAAATTCTGAAAAACCTCTATCTCCCTATGGAGGAATACATCACTCTTGGACTCACCACTGGACTCGTAAAACCTCTTTCAGTAAACTGTATATTCAACTAGAAAATACTAAGCAGCATCGTTTGGCTTACAATACATTTAAACCCAACAGTTTATTGGTTCTAACCGATCTTTCTCAGGGAAACAGTAAGACTAGTCCAGAGAAAATGACTCCTGGTAAAGATACATCAAACCCGTTAATACCTATCAATTTGGTCAAAACCGAACGTTCGATTAAAAATTCAGACATCATTCACCACCCTGAACTTTCAACAATCCCTAAATCAGAATTAACTTTGGCCAACTGAGAAGCTCGCAGTAAAGATCTTTATTCTACTGCTCGCCCTCCTGGATCTTCCCTAAAATCTACTAATTTCTATGGTAGTCTAGGATACCTAATTAGAAGCACCCATCCCCAGCCTGATAAACTATGGCAATTTAAAAATGGGTTTATTACTATCTAGGAAGTCACTTGTCCTCAAGACCTCTGAGGTTTTCCCCTTCTTCTCTATTATACAATTGCTAACCTTAGTACAATTCTATTTTCCCATGGCGAAATTTACCTAGATATTAACACTATTCCTCCTGAATGAGTTAATTTACCGTACAAAGTATATTATTATCCTAATCTCTACGGGATAAATATTATTACTCATTCCCCTATTCTTCTAGACCACTTTCCCGAATCTCACCTCAACAGATACCCTGCTTCTAAAAGATACAGGAACAACCCAACTAGCAGAGCCTATGCTCTTGCAACTTTCAAAATGTTTCAACCATGGAACACTCCCCACCAGATTTATGCAGAAGGCAACTATTTATGTATTATTGGCCCCTTATTTAGACCTTTTAATGGCCAATTCATGCACAACATTATTCAGTAACAAGTACCACTCAGCCTGGCATGTGCCAAAAAGGAAGAAGAAACTGAACTATCTGCCCAATACAGACTACCCTTTTTTTCCCATTTCAGTCCCAATAAGGATTTCGCTCCCAAAACCTCTCCAGATCCTTTTCCCCATCCTGAACAAACATGGTGAAATGGTCTCATTCATGGCAACTGATAAGAGCAACTTATTTCCCATTCCCAATAGTACTCCCGCACTCAGTATGCCGAGACAAGCCGTTTCTTTACTTTGTGGGACCCAAAGAATACTTATTCGAAGGAATCACAGTTAGAATGCACTGCGCATTCCTCTACCATCATTATTTTTCTAAAACTAAAAAATCAGACCACTTTGTGGGACCGACCACTTTACGGGATCTACAGACCACTTTGTGGGGCCTACCACTTTGTGGGACCAACCACTATCTTTGTGGGACCCGACGACCACAATGTAGGACACAAACAACCACCTACCTTGTGGGACCTGAAGACCATATACCTTGTCTTCTACTAGACAACTCCAAGCTCGATAACATTACGGACTTCAAACCATTTGGAATCTATTCTCGTCTATATAAGGAGCCAAAGAGCTCATTTATATGTACGCTTTCAATTACGTTATTAAAAAATCCCAAGTTTTAAGCCTAAGTTTGTAACATAATTTGTAAGTTCAAAGTTCTTAAGCTACCACCTCCATCTACTGTATATCTTCATCCCTACTCTATAAGTATTTCGTAATAAATAAAGCCTATTTATATTTAAGTATTCAATCTCTGCACACACACCCCTAAGGGTGTCTTCATAGGTGAGACGGCCTGAAAGAGAAACCTCATTACCTTAATTTAATTTAGCAGTTTTATGTTTTAACCTTCAAGTTTATTTAATTTTAGTTTAATTTAGTCATTTTGTGGGAGCGACCACTTTGTAAAGAAGATGCTGATGAGAGTCATTGATTTTCTCAGTCTGTGGACTATAAGAATTATCTATTACTACTGGTCGTTTGTCCCTATGTCCTGATGTCATAATAGTATCATAATTCTGAAGAAAAAGTTTGATATTTATGATTTTAAATTTTAAGAAATTAATTTCTTGATGTAAGTTTTGAATGGTGATAGGTTTAGTCATCTCCATATGTCTGAGAACATCCTAGAAATTATAATAATTACCTGCAGGGAGTTTAGGAACTGTATTGGGTGTCAGATTATCCTGGATCAGCTATTGGATACATAGATTTAAAATTTGAGTCCTAATTTTTGGATCAAGGATTTAATCAATAATAGATATCAGTTGGCTTTGGTTTGTGGTTAAGGTATTGAGTGGTAAAACACTCATTTCTACAATGGACTTCCAATAATCTGGAGGATTAGGTCCAAATCATTTATCATAAGGTGCTTCATCTGTTGAAGAGGAAACACTGTGATCAATGTGGCTAACTGCTTCGGAGTGATCCGAAGAACTGTCTTCAGAAGAGGTGTTGGGCAAGAGCTTACTTAACTGAAGTTTTAATCCTTTATCTAGGTGAAGTTCATGCAGTTTTTGTTTGGTGGCACACTTGTTGGCCAAGTATCCTTCTTTTCCACACTTATAGCAAGTGCGGGTTTCAGTTTGTTTGGAACAGCTGGTATGAGGTAAATGCCTTTCACGTTTTCTATATTTTTGGTAATAAGAATCATCCTGATCCTTATATTTTTTGTTGCGACTTTTGCGTACGTGATGAGACTACTTGCTGGGATATGGACGGTGTTTACTAGGATATGTAACAGGAAGATCATCGGAAAATTGGTGATAGAATTCAACAATTTCCTTTTTCCTAGATAGATTATGCTTTTTAGGCTGATAATGGAGTTTGAGGTCATTATAGATACTTAGACCTACTTGGGTACAAACACCAATAAGATGACCATAAGTATAGTTATGGTAAGGTATAAAATTGCCATCATACTGGTCCTTAAGCTTCTGACAAAATAAGCAGTAAATAATGGTGGAAGACCATCAATGAATCTGGCTTTCCAATGTTCTGCATTGGCATGACTGTGCTACATGACCATTCATATATAAACATCCTTATACCACCTAAAATGGGTGAGAGAAGGACATCTAAGTTCTGAAGGAGTTCTCTATTCCTTTCATGTCTTTGTGGTAAAAGACCTACAAAATGTAATAGGATAGTTTGGATAAGGGTGTAAACAACATCTTTGATAGAGATAGTACTAGTTCCTACCATTTTGATGAATCCAAGAATTTCTATCTTCAGATCATTAGTGATTGCGTTGTCCAGCTAGCCTTTAAGACTGTCAGTGAACCCATTGGCAATAAATTTGGGTTCGTTATCATCTTCATTTCTAGCAGTTTTACAGATACAGGCATACATAAGCATTTTATGAATAATTTCATAAATTTGGTATTCTGATAAAACATCAATATTCTATTCATAAATTGTACGTCCATTATAAGACATTTTATTTTGAAAGGAATCTTCTTCGAATATATGATCCTGAGGGGTAGGTCTTTTATAATATGTTTTTAACTGGGATGGTTCATATTCAATTTTATGAAGGTTGACTTCACATCATGGATGTGAATTTCAGATTGATCATTAAAGTTTGCTTCTGAAGCAGAGGTTTTTTTTACAGAGTATTAGCACTAAGCTTTTTAATTCTTTCAACCAAAAGGTCAATAAACTCAGAACCCTGGGAACTTGATAGCTTAACGTCATTGACTAGGAATGCTGGTTTAATATCAACACTATGTGTACTAGAGGATGTACTGGCTGTATCAATGTTGATATTACTGGTATTTTGGATTTGATCTTCGATACGATTTAGCTGGTTGCCTATCATTTGAAGACTGAAACTAGTTCAATTATTCTATTTAATAACTAGATTAACATCAGTTATTTGGTAGGTACGATGGGCAAAGGCGTGAGCCTTTAATGGCTTGGTTGTGGGACTTTCTTTGGCTAAATGGAAAGATCAGGGGGATGGTAAACAGATTGGACTTCTGTGCCATCGGTTTTAGCCCATTTTTTTTGTAAAATCTTCCATAATACTGATAATGTATTGATGACAAAGAAACCATGTTGTGAACCAGTCTCAAAAGAATGATATCTTTTGGCTTCGCTCAATCTAATAGTTGTAAATGTCTTCAATAAGGTGTAATGTTTCCCTTGGAAAGCTGTTCCAATACAATTTTTGAATTCATTATGACTGGATGTCATGAATTCGTTACTGATAAACTAACGAATAATTGAGTTAGTACTTAAATCCATAAAAATTGTTAAACATAGAAGCTTACTTCTGAGATAGGAGAAGTTGTTTGATATACTTTGGTCCTGGTACTGTTTGAGGGATCATTATAGATGCCATGAGGAATCCCCTGATCAGAATGTCTAATTTCTTGATGGACATGTTCAGATGTAGAATTTCGAGAAACTGAAGGTCTAGATGAAGGACAAGAGACATGGTAGGGAATGTCTTCTATGGGTATGTATCTACAAGACCTTCTCTTGTGTAGAGAACGTTTTATGGGATGGGATGCAAAGGTGACCTCAACGTCTCCATCAGGGTATTGGGTGATTTGGTTTACTTGGTTATTAAACATAGGTTTGAGGATTCGTGCTCTAGGTAAGACCTATTCAGTAGGAATACTTAGTTCATCCCAATTTATAAGTCTATTAACTGTAGTATTAGTAGTTAAACAGTTGTAGTGAACTGCTATAGTTTTACCTGGTTCACTTTTTAGAATAGCCTGAGGGCATAAGTTAATCATCACCTTATAGTAGATTCGGTAAATTACGGCTATGACTTTTGCTCCAGGGATATAATCATATACCTGTGCCTAGATTCGCAGAGTAATTGCATCAAATATGGACTTATCTGTAAAGGACATGGTTAAGATGGGATAAACATCAAAATAAACTGGTCCATAAGAAAGACTAGTTTGAACTATGCCCATAAAGGATGATTTAAATTTTCAACTCCTCTCATCTCTGAGATAGACAAGAATACTAGAATTTATCCCTCGGAGAGTTAAATGTTTGAATGCTACTTGGATTCATCCATAATGCAGATAATTATATTTTTTAAGATATCTTTCAAAATCATGCTGATTAAGTAGTTTCAAGGTATGATATTAACTGTCAAGAGGTATATATTACTCCATAATCTTGATAATATCTTGGCTAATGAAGTCGAACATACCTTTTTTGAAGATAAATTTAGACTTGATAGCTGGAATAGTCCATTAATTCTGTTGCTGGGTTTGATCAAGCCCTATTAATTCAGAACTTTTTATTGATGATTGGTCCTCATGGGACCTATTAAGTTCATCCATATGTAAAGGATGGATCACATGGATATGAAAATCCCATATAGAAATGGCAGTATGGTTACTGCTGATCTTTGTATTATGACTAAGATGATTAAACAGTGTAATCATAGAAAAAGGTGTTAGTATGGTTACTGATGGTCTGTCTTCCCTAAGAAAGATGTTTAAAAAGTATAGTCTTAGAGAAAAACTCATGTACACGTCTGTCAATGATTTATCGGCTAAACGTCCACTTCTAGGACAACAATGCCATACGCGACTTGGGTGACGTCCCATACCTAAATTTTTCACCATACGAAGTTGAGAAAACATCTTAACCAGAGTTAGAAGATTTGTTGTAAAAATACCTATGACTCTTACCAGACTAGGCTGAGAAACCTTCTTAAACAGATAAAGAAGATAAACCGTAAAGTATACCTAGTTCGTATACGATACTTATCATACATACGCGAACCAACCAATTGCCCAAACATTACTCTGATACCAATTAAAGGTGCTTTGATGCCCTTATCAAACAAAGGTATAGTTCATTGGTATTTGAGCCATGTGTGGCTAAATTTTTGGTTCGCGTAGGTATGATAAATATCATATGTGAACTTGGTATGCTTTACTGTTTATCATATTTATCTGGTTAACGTTGTTTTCTCAGTCTAGTCTTGTGAGAGATGAATGTTGGATTATTGTTTATCTTATTTATCTAGTTGAGATATTTTCTCAGTTTAGTCTAGTGAGTAAATTAGGTATGGGACGTCACCCAAGTTAAAAACATCCCAGTTAAAAACATATAATAAAAGGCCTACCCCTCAGGATCCTTTTTTCGAAGAAGATTCCTTTCAAAAACAAATGTTTTTATAATGAACGCACAATTTATGAATGAAATATTTATGGTTTATCAAAAAACCAAATTTATGAAATTATTCATAAAATGCTTACGTATGCCTGTATATGTAAAACTGCTGGTAATGAAGATGACAACGTAGCTAAATTTATTGCCAATGGGTTTGCAGGTAGTCTTAATGATTGGTGGGATAACATAATCACTAATGATCAGAAGATAGAAATTCTTGGATCCGTTAAAACGGAAGGAACTAGTACTATCTCTATCAAAGATGTTGTTTACACCCTTATCCAGACTATCCTTTTACATTTGTAGGTCTTTTACCACAAAAGCATGAAAGGAATAGAGAACTCCTTCAGAACCTTAGATGTCCTTCTCTCCCCCATTTTAGGTGGTACAAGGATGATTATATATACAAGGTCATGCAACGCAGTAATGCCAATACAGGACATTGGAGAGCCTGATTCATTGATGGTCTTCCACCATTATTTGTTGCAAAAGTTTGTCAGAAGCTTAAGGACCAGTATGATGGCAAATCTATACCTTACGATAACTCTACTTATGGTCATCTTATTAGTGTAGGTATCCAAGAAGGTCTGAGTATTTTTAATGACCTCAAACTCCATTATTAGCTTAAAAAACAGAATCTAACTGGGAAAAAGGAAATTGGAGAATTCTGTCACCAATTTGCCAATGACCTTTCTGTTACTTATCCTAGTAAACACCGCCCACATCCCAACAAGTAGTCTTATCACTTACGCAAGAATTGTAACAGAAAATATAAGGATCAAGATAATTCTTATTACCAAAAACATAGAAAACATAAAGGGAATTTACCTCATACCAGCTCTTCTAAGCAAACTGAAACCCGCACTTGGTTTAAGTATGAAAAACAAGGACACTTGGCCAACATGTGTGCCACCAAATAAAAACTACAAGAACTTCACCTAGATGAAGGATTAAAACTTCAGCTATGTAAGCTCTTGTTGAACACCACTTCGGAAGACAGTTCTTCGAACCACTCTGAAGTAGTCAACAACATTGATCACAGTATTTCCTATTCAACAGAAGAATCACCTTGTGACAAATGTTCTAGTTTCAATCCTCCAGATTATTAGAAAGCCATTGTTGAAATGAATGGTTTTCAACTCCATACCTTAACCGCAAAACAAAGCCAACTGAAATCCATTATTGACAAAATCCCTGATCCAGAAATTAGGACTCAAATTCTAAATCTATGTATCCAACAACTAATCCAGGATAATCTGAAGCCCAATACAGTACCTAAACTACCTACAAATAATTATTATAATTTCCAGAATGTTTTCCGACAAATGGAGACAGCTAAACCTATCACCATTCAAGACCTACATCAAGAAATTAATTACTTAAAATCTAAAATCATAAATATCAAACTTTCTCTTCAGTAGTATGATACTATTATGACATAAGGACATAAGGATAAACGACCAGCAGTAACAGATAATTCTTATAGTTCACAGACTGAGAAAACTGACAACTCTCATTTGCATCTTCTTCAAAAAATATCATCCCCAAAATGATACATTCACATTACTTTTGTTATCCAACATGAATATACCATTCATGTTATTTCCCTGGTAGATAGTGGCTCTGATTTAGGTAGTATTCAAGAAAGCTTTGTTCCTACCAAGTATTTTGAAAAAACTACTCAATCTTTTACCTCTGCTAGTAGTACTAGAATTAATCGTCATTAAAATTTTTTGCACGTTTCTATCTGTAATAACAACCCGAATATTCCATATGTATTTCTTTGTGTAAGGAATTTGTAATAGCAAGTCATTTTAGGAGCTCCCTTTCATAATCTTCTTATGCCTTTGCATAGTATTACTCCAACAGGAATAATTTGTAGTTATCAGAGCTACGATATTACTTTGATTTTATAACAAAACATAATAACTCTAAGTTATTTTCAGGAATTAAACTTCTTCAGCTTACCTCCGGCCCTATCCAAATTTTGGTAGATAATCTACCCACTACAGAACCCATACAGCTTTACTGCATGGGTTCCAACTGGATAATAACCAAATTATTTTTCCATCTGAACAGTCACATACAGGATCAACTCTGAATGACAAGGATAAGAAAATTAGTCTTATCCGTGGCACTATTTCCTTTACGAAAAACAATAATTTTTCTAGGAAAATGACAGCTTTAGCTCATTTTATTAAAAATTCCAAAAACCCTTTATCTCCCTATGGAGGCATACATCACTCTTGGACTCACCACGAGACTCGTGGAACCTCTTTGAGTAAAATTTATATTCAACCGGAAAATACTAAGCAGTATCGTCTGGCTTATAATACATTTAAACCTTACAGTTCATTGGCTCTAACCGATCTTACTCGGGGTAACAGTAAGACTAGACCAGAGCAAACAACTCTTGGTAAAGACACATCAAACCCGTTGATACCTGCAGGTTTGGTTAAAACTAAATGTTCGGTTAAAAATATGAACATCATTCACCAACCTGAACTTTCAGCAATCCATAAATCAGAATTAACATTGACCAACGGGAAGCTCGTAGTAAAGATCTTTATTCTCCTGCTCCCCCTCTAGGATCTTCCCTAAAATCAATTAATTTCTATGGTAGTCTAGGATACCTAATCAGAAGTACCTATCCCCAGCCTGATAAACTATGTCTCTTTGAAAAATGGTTTATTACAGTCTTGGAAGTCACTTCTCCTCAAGACCTCCAAGGTTTTCCCCCACTTCTCAATTTGTAATCGCTAACCTTAGCACAATTCGGTTTTCCCATGGCAGAATTTACCTGGATCTTAACACTATTTCTCCTGAATGGGTTAATTTACAGAACAAAACATATTATTACCCTAGTACCCATTGGATAAATATTATTACTCATTCTCCTATTCTTCCAGAACACTTTCCTTAATCTCTCCTCAATGAATACCCTGCTTCTAGAAAATATAAGAACAACCCACCTGGCAGAGCCTATGCTCTTGCAACCTTTAAAATGTTCCAGCCATGGAACACTCGCCAACAGATTTATGCAGAAGGAAACTATTTATGTGCTATTGGCCCCTTATTTGGACCCTCTAATGGCCAATTCCTACACAACATTATTCAGTAACAAGTGCCACTCAGCCTGGCATGTGCCAAAATGGAAGAAGAAGTCGAACTATCTGCCTAGTACAAACTATCTGCCTATTTCAGTCCTAATCAGGACTTAGCTCCCTAAACCTCCCCAGATCATTTTCCCCATCCTGAACAAACATGGTAGAATGGTATCGATCATGGCGACTGACAAGAACAACTCATTTCCCATTCCCAGTAGTACTCCCGCACTTAGTATGCCGAGACAAGCCGTAATCATACATTTCTCCACTTTGTGACACCTAAAGATCACTTCTACGAAGGAATCGCAGTCAGAATGCACTACGCATGCCTCCACCATCATTATTTTTCTGAAAGTCAAATGAAAACTACTTTGTGGGACCGACCACTTTGTGGGACCTATTAACCACTTTATAGGGCCGACCACTTTGTGGGACCTACCAACCACTTTATGGGACTGACCACTTTGCGGGACCTACATACCACTTTGTGGGACCAACCACTTTGTGGGACCAACCACTCCCTTTGTGGGACCAGATGACCACCTACCTTGTGAGACCCGAAGATAACTTACCTTGTCCTCTACCAGACAACTCAAAACTGGTCAGCATGACGGACTTCCAACCATTTGGAATCCATCCTCTTCTATATAAGGAGCCAGAAAGCCCATTTCTATGTACGTTTTTAATTATGTTTTAAAAAAATCCTAGTACTAAGCCTAAGTTTATAACCTAAGTTCTAAGTTCTAAGTTTGTAAGCTACCACCTCCATCTACTGTATATCTTCATCCCTACTCTGCAAGTATTTTATAATAAATAAAGTCTATTTATATTTAAGTATTCACTCCCTACACACATACCCCTGAGGGCATCTTCATAGGTGAGAGGGTCTGAAAGGGCAACCTCATAACTTAAGTTTAATTTAGCAGTCTTATGTTTTAAACTTCAAGTTTCTTTAATTTTAGTTTAATTTAGCCATTTTAATTAGATCCATATCTTTTATTGGAGGTGGTAGCTTACACACCAGCAATAACCATACAATCATTCAGTATCGGCTATGAATGTTAGTATGGTTACTGTTGATCTTTGTTCCCTGACAATGATGTTTAGAGAGTGTAATCTCAGTAAAAGGTGTCAGTATAGTTATAGCTGGTCTTTTGTCCATGACGAAGGTATTTAAGCAGTGTAATCTTAGTGAATAAATCAGGTACACATCTGTCAACAATTTTTTTTGGCAAAATGTCCACTTCTAGGACAACAACCCCATACGCGACTTGGGTGATCTCCCATACCTAATTTACTCATCAGACTAAACTGAGAAAACATCTCAACTAGAGAAAGAAGATAATTAGTAAGCAAACCTTCATATCTCATCAGACTAGACTGAGAAAATATCGTTAACCAGAGAAATAAGATAAATAGTAAAGCATACCTATTTCGCATATGATATTTATCATACCTTCGCAAACCAAAAATTTAGCTACATATGGCTCTTATACCAATGAAAAGATCCAACTAAATCGTGGTCTCCTAAAAGTCCAGGCCTGAATATAATCCCAATAGTTATATTACTGGCCATTCAGTTTAATAGACCCATATTTAGTAGAATCTTTTTTTCAACTGTTGTGACCCCCGCCCTGCTCATGAGGTTTCATGTTTAGCTTTTTCCAGAAGAAATTCCCTGGTAAGAAAATCAGGGAGAGAATTCTGATTGCCTTTAATATACACAATAGAGAAATCAAAAGCAGATAGTTCAGATTGCCATCTGGCAAATAGCTATTTAGATAGAAGATTTTTAACATTCTAAATAATGATTTAGCAGTGTTGCAATCAATTCTTTGTAAAAAGGGTTAATTTAACAAGTCATCCTAAAATTTAGAAATTCCCTTAACAATAGTAAGCATTTCCTTTTTAATAGTGGAATTGTTCTTTTGAGCCATTTTTCATTTGCCAGATATAGAACGAAGTAATTCTTCTTTTTGGGAAGAAGAATTCCTTTGTTTTAATATTTCTCCAAAACCCAAGTCAGAGGCACCGGCTTCTACAATTTTTGGCCACTGAGGGTTGGCAAGACCTAAGCAAGGGTTGACTCTGATTTCAATAAAAGATAGATTATGATATTTTGATACCTGCCTGATACCTCCATCCACTGAATATCTTCATCCCTACTCTGTAAGTATTTCGTAATAAATAAAGCCTGTTTATATTTAAAAAAAAAAAAAAAAAAATTGTTTAACACGTAATTTGATATGTTGAACAACTTGTGTATATTTAAAAGTTCAAGGGGTAGGAGTCTTAGTGAGTCTATTATATAATATTGCACTGATAGTAGTCTGCAATATAATTGTGACTTCCAAAAAATCGCTCTAATTGGATTTTTTCTCTAATTTCATCTGGAAATTTGGTGGCAAACTCAATGCTTCTGTCAATAGGGATTATTTGTCCTTTTGAAATGTTATGTTATAAAAATCAAACTGTTAATTAAAATAGTTTGATTTTAGGGGAATATAAGACCATACCATTGCGACGGATAACATCCTTAAGGATTATAAGTTGTTTAAAATACTGATCAAGCGTAGTAGAAAATAAGAAATAAGAGGATATCGTCAATATAGACAATACAGAAGTCAGAATAGGGTATGGAAATATCATTCATAATATTCTGAAATTCGGGGGGGGGGGGGGAGGGGCATTTTATAAGCCAAAAGGCATGACATTCCATTTATAATGGCCAAATGGTACTGTAAATGCAGTTTTATATTTATCGATCTCACTAATCTAGATTTACCAATATCCTAATTTTAAATCCAATTTGCAGAAGATAATAGCATTATAAAGGCAATTTAAAAGGTCTTTTTTTATTGGGGATTGGGTAACGAATTCATTTGAGAGAGTCGCTGAGAGGCTTATAATTGACTACAAGTCAGAGAACACCTCTTGTAGTTAACTATACAATGGATGGAGGTGGAAGCTTACAAACTTAGAACTTAGAACTTATGCTTAGAACTTAGGATTTTTTAAAAACATAATTGAAAGCGTACATATAAATGAGTTCTCTGACTCTTTATATAGACGAGGACGAATTCCAAATGGTTTGAAGTTCGAAATGCTGTTCAGCTTGGAGTAGTCTGGTGAAAGACAAGGTATGTTGTCTTTGGGTCCCACAAAGTTGTCTTCGGGTCCCACAAAGAGAGTGGTTGGTCCCACAAAGTGGTCTTTGGTTCCCACAAAGTGGTCTGTAGGTCCCGCAAAGTGGTCTTCTTTTGACTTTTGGAAAAATAATGATGGTGGAGGCATACGTAGTGCATTCTGACTACGATTCCTGTGGAGAAGTGTTCTTTGGGTCCCACAAAGTGGAGAAACATATGATTATAGTTAGTCTCAGCATACTGAGTGCGGGAGTACTGTTTGAAAGGGAAATGAGCTATTCTTGTCAGTCGCCATGATCAAGACCATTCCACCGTGTTTGTCCAGGTTGGGGAAACGGATCTGGAGAGGTTTCGGGAGCCAAGTCTTGATTGGGACTGAAATAGGAAAAAAGGGGTAGTTTGTACTAGGCAGATAGTTCGGCTTCTTTTTCCTGTTTGGCATATGCCAAGCTGAGTGACACTTGTTGCTGAATAATGTTGTCTAAGAATTGGCCATTAGAGGGTCTGAACAAGGGACCAATAATACAGAAATAGTTGCCTTCTGCATATATCTGGTGGTTAGTGATCCACGGTTAGAAAATTTTAAAGGTTGTAAGAGTATAGGCTCTGCTAGTTGGGTTGTTTCTGAGTCTTCTAGAAGCAGGGCATCTGTTGAGGTAAGATTCAGGAAAGTGGTCTGGAAGAATAGGAGAATGAGTAATAATATTTATCCAGTGGGGACTAGGGTAATAATATGTTTTGTGTGGTAAATTAACCCATTCGGGAGGAATATTGTTATTATCTTGGTAAATTCTGCCATGAAAAAGCAGAATTATGCTAAGGTTAGTAATTGAATAATAAAGAAGAGGGGGAAAACCTCGGAGGTCTTGAGGACAAGTGACTTCCATGGCTGTAATAAACCTATTTTCTAAGAGCCATAGTTTATCAGGCTGGGAAAGGGTACTTCTGATTAGGTATCCTGGACTACCATAGAAATTAATAGATTTTAGGGAAAACCCTGGAGAAGGGAGCAGGAAATTAAAGATCTTTACTGCGAGCTTCCTAGTTGGCCAAAGTTAATTGTGATTTAGGGATTGCTGAAAGTTCAGGGTGGCGAATGATGTTCAAATTTTTAATCGAACGTTCAGTTTCGACCAAACTGGCAGGTATCAACGGGTTTAATGCGTCTTGGCCTAGAGACGTTTGCTCTGGACTAGTTTTACTATTTCCCCGAGTAATATCAATTATAACTAATAAACTGTAAGGTTTAAATGTATTATAAGCCAGACATAGGTTGAATATACAGTTTTCTAAAATAGGTTCCACGAGTCATGTGGTGAGTCCAAGAGTGATGTATGCCTTCATAGTGGGTTTTTGGAATTTTTAATGAAATGAGCTAAAGCTGTCATTTTCATAGAAAAATTACAGTCATTCGTAAAGGAAATAGTACGACAGATAAAACCAATTTTCTTATCCTGGTCATTCAGAGCTAGTACTTCATGAGATTGTTCACTTGGTAAAATAATTTGGTTATTATCCAACTGGGACCCATGCAGTAAAGCTGCATGGGGTTCTGTAGTGGGTTGATTATCTACCATAATTTGGATAGGGCCGGAGTTTAGTTGATGAAGTTCTGTTCCCGAAAAAGACTGAAAGTTATTATGATTTGTAATAAAGTCAAAAGTAATATCGTGGCCTTGATAAGTACCAATTATTAATGTTGGAGTAATACTATGCAAAGGCATTTGAAGATTGAAAAAGAGAGCTTCAAAAATGACTTGTTGTTGTAAATTCCTTACGCAAAGAAATACATAAGGAATATTCTGGTTGTTATTACAGATAGAAATGTACAAAATTTTATATTGACTATTCATTCTAGTACCACTAGCAGAGGTAAGATATTGAGTAGTCTTTTTAAAATACTTGGTGGGAACCAAGCTTTCTTGAATAAAATATAAATCATCCCCACTATGTACAAGGGCAATAACATGAATGGTGTATTCATGTTGGATAACCAGAGTGATGTGAATGTACCATTTTGAGGATGATATTTTGTGAAGATGATACAAATGAGAGTCATCGGTTTTCTCAGTCTGTGGACAATAAGAATTATCTGTTACTGCTGGTCGTTTGTCCCTATGTCCCAATGTCATAATAGTATCACACTTCTGAAGAGAAAGATTGATATTTTTGATTTCAGATTTTAAGTAATTAATTTCTTAATGTAGGTCTTGAATAGTGATAGGTTTAGCCAATTCCATTCATCGGAGAACATCCTGGAAAGTATAATAATTATCTGCAGGGAGTTTAGGTACTGTATTGGGTTTCTTATTATCCTGGATCAGCTGCTGTTTACATAGATTTAGAATTTGAATATTAATTTAAGGATCAGGGATTTTGACAATAATGGATATCAGTTAGCTTTGGTTTGTGGCTATGGTATTGAGTTGTAAACCATTCATTTCTACAATGGCTTTCCAATAATATGGAGGATTGGATCTAGAACATTTGTCATAAGGTGTTTATTCTGTTGAAGAGGAAATACTGTGACCAATGTGGTTGACCGCATCTTAGTGATCCGAAGAACTGTCTTCAGAAGTGGTGTTGAGCAAGAGTTTACTTAGCTAAATTATTAATCCTTCATCTAGGTGAAGTTCTTGTAGTTTTCGTTTGGTGGCACACTTGTTGGCCAAGTGTCCTTATTTTTCACACTTATAGCAAGTGCGGGTTTTAGTTTATTTGGAAGAGCAGGTATGAGGAAAATGCCTTATACATTTTTTAAATTTTTGGTAATAAGAATCATCCTGATCCTTATATTTTTTGTTGCTACTTTTGCGTAGGTGATGAGACTATTTATTGGGATTTGGGCAGTGTTTACTAGGATAAATAACAGGAAGGTCATAGGCAAATTGGTGACAGAATTCTCCAATTTTCTTTTTCCCAGTTAGATTCTACTTTTTAAGCAGATAATGGAGTTTGAGGTCATTAAAGATACTCAGACCTACTGGGGTACAAATACCAATAAGATGACCACAAGTATAGTTATGGTAAGGTATAAAATTTCCATCATACTGATCCTTAAGCTTCTGATGAACTTTAGCAGCAAATAATGGTGGAAGACCATCAATAAATTTGGCTTACCAATGTTCTGCATTGGCATCACTGTGTTGTATGACCTTGCATATATAAACATCCTTGTACCACCTAAAATGGGTGAAAAATGGCATCTAAGGTTCTGAAGGAGTTCTCCATTCATATCATGTCTTTATGGTTAAAGACCTACAAAATGTATAAGGATAGTCTAGATAAAGGTGTAAACAACATCATTGATGGAGATAGTACTAGTTCCTTCCATTCTGATGGATCAAAGAATTTCTATCTTCTGATCATTAGTGATTACGTTGTCCCACTAGCCTTTAAGACTGCCTGTGAACCCATTGGCAGTAAATTTGGCTATGCTGTCATCTTTGTTACTTAAAGTTTTATAGATACAGGCATGCATAAGCCTTTTATGAATAATTTCATAAATTTGGTATTCTGATAAACCATCAATATTCCATTCATAAATTTTACGTCCATTATAAGCCATTTGATTTTGAAAGGAATCTTCTTCGAATAAAAAATCCTTAGGGGTAGGTCTTTTATAATATGTTTTAACTGGGATGGTTCATATTCGAATTTATAAAGATTGGCTTCGACATCTTGGATGTGAATTTTGGATTGATCAGCAGAGGTTGCTTCTGAAGCAGAGGTTTTTTCTAGAGTATTAACACTAAGTTTTTTAATTCTTTCAACCAAAAGGTCAACAAGCTTATAATCTAGGTAATCTGATAGCTTAAAGTAATTGACTAGGAATACTGGTTTAATATTAATACTATGTGTACTAGAGGATGTACTGGCTGTATCAATGTTGATATTACTAGTGCATTGGATGTGATCTTCGATATGATTCAGCTGGTTGCCTATCGCTTGAAGACTGACATTAGTCTAATTATTTAGTTTGATACCTAGATTAACATCAGCTATTTGGTTGGTAGGATGGGCAAAGGCGTGAGCCTCCAAAGGTTTGGATGTAGGACTTCCTTTGGCTAAATGGAGAGATTCAGGGGGAGGGTGGAACGATTGGACTTCGGTGCCATCGATTTTAACCTATTTTTTTGTGAAATCTTCCATAGTACTGATAATGTATTGAGGACAAGGATACCATGTTGTGAACCAGTCACAAAAGAATGTAATCTTTTGGCTTCGTTCAATCTCGTGGTAGTAAATGTCTTCAATAAGATATAATATTTCCATTGGAAAAGTATTCCAATACCATTTTCTAAATTCATTATGATTGGAAGTCTTGAATTCGTTAATGATAAACTGGCAAATAATAGAGTATGGGCTTAAATCTGTAAAAATTGTTAAACATAAAAGCTTGCTTCTGATATAGGAGAAGTAGTTTGATCTACTAAGGACCTGGTACAGTTAGAGGGATCATTATAGATGCCATGAGGAATCTGTTAATTGGAAAATTTAATTCCCTGAAGGACAGGTTCTGATGTAGAATTTTAAGAAACTGAAGGTCAGAAAGAAGGATAGAAGATATGGTAGGGA
The DNA here is from genome assembly GCA_014058105.1 of Kingdonia uniflora. Classification (NCBI taxonomy): domain Eukaryota; kingdom Viridiplantae; phylum Streptophyta; class Magnoliopsida; order Ranunculales; family Circaeasteraceae; genus Kingdonia; species Kingdonia uniflora. The sequence continues at coordinate 146,018 of JACGCM010000664.1, read as the reverse complement.
ATTTCTTCTTTGGGTATGTGTCAACAAGACCTACTGTTGTGAAGAGAAAGTTTGATTGGATGGGATGCAAAGGTTACCTATACGTCTCCATCAGGGGTTTGGGTGATTTGGATTACTTGGTAATGAAACATTGCTCTGGGTAAGACCCATTTAGTAGGAATACTTATTTCATCCAAATTTCTAAGTCTGTTAACTGCAATATTTGTAGTTAAACAGTTGTTATGAACTACTACAGTTATACCTGGTTCACTTTTCGGAATAGTCCGAGGGCATAAGGTATTCACCACCTTATAACAGATTCGGTAAATCACGGCTATGACTTCTGCTCCAGGGGTAAAATCATATCCATGTGTCTAGATTCGCAGACTATTAGCATCAAATATGGACTTCTCTTTAAAGGATAAGGTTTAGTTGGGATAAACATCAAAATAAACTGGTCCACGACTGAGGCTAGTTTAAACTATGCCCATTAGGGATGATTTTAATTCTCGACTACTCTCATCTCTGATATTGGTAAGAATACTAGAATTGATCCTTAGGAGAGTCAAATGTTTGAATGCTACTTGGATACATCCAACATGCAGATAATTTTATTTTTTAAGATATCTTTTAATATCATGCAGATTAAGTAGCTTCATGGTATGGCATTTACTGCCAAGAGCTATGGATTGCTTCATAATCTTGATATTATCTTGACTAATAAAGTCGAACATACCTTTTTTCTAAATTAATTTGGACTTGATAGCTGGTATAGTCCATTGATTCAAATGTTGGGTTTCTTCAAACCTTTTTAATTCAGTATTTTTTATAGAGGATTGGTCTTCATGGGACCTATTAAGTTCATCAATATGTAAAGGATGGATCACATAAATATTTAAATCCCATATAAAAATGTTAGTTTGGTTACTGCTGATCTTTGTATTCCGACTTAGATAATTAAACTGTGCAATCAAAGTAAAAGGTGCCAGCATGGTTACTGCCGGTTAATTTTCCCTGGGAAAGATATTTAAACAGTATAGTCTTAGTGAAAAACTTAGGTACACGTCTGTTAAAAATTTATCGGTTAAACGTCCACTTCCAGGACAACAAAGCCATACGCGACTTGGGTGATGTCCTATACCTAAATTGTTCACCAGACTAAGTTGAGAAAACATCTTAACCAGAGAAATAAGATAAACAGTAATTGTACCTACATCTCTCACCAGATTAAGCTGATAAAACATCTTAAATAGATACCGAAGATAAAAGTAAAGCATACCTAGTTCGCATATGACACTTATCATACGCGCGCGAACCAAGAAATTAGCCACACATGGCTCTGATATCAATGAAAGAGATGGATCTGATCAAAATAGAAAAATTAAACTAAAATAAAAGAAACTTGAAGTTTAAAACATAAAACAACTAAATTAAGCTAAGGTTATGAGGTTGCTCTATCAGGACTTCATACCTATGAAGACAACCTCAATGGTGTGTGCTTAGAGAGTGAATACTTAAATATAAACAATCATTATTTATTATGAAATACTTACAGAGTAGGGATGAAAATATATAGTGGATAGAGTTGGTAGCTTACAAACTTAAAACTTAGAACTTATGTTACAAACTTAGGCTTAGATCATATGATTTTTTAAAAGCATACTAAGAAATGAGCTCTCTGGAATTTTATATAGTAGTGGACGAATTCCAAATTGTTTGAAGTCCGTGTAATACTGTCCAGTTTGGATTTGTCTGGTGGAAGACAAGGTAAGTGGTCTTCAGGTCCCAAAAAGTGGTCGGTCCGACAAAGTGGTTGGTTGGTCCCACAAAGTGGTTAGTTGGTCGCACAAAGTGGTTAGTTGGTCCTACAACTTTTTGACTATTGGAAAAGATTGTGGAGACATTCGCAGTACGTTCGGAGTATGATTCCTTTAAAGAAGTGTTCTTGGGGTCCGACAAAGTGGGGAAGCTGATGATTACAGCTTTTGTCGGCATTCTGAGTACTGGAATACTGCTGTAAATGGTGAATGAGCTATCCCCAACTAACGAGATTGTGATGGCAAGAAAAGTGCAGCTGGAATATCGATGATCATCACTTTGGCTTTTCCTTTTACGGTAGTCTTGAGCTGCTATTCTTGAACTTCGATCATGGTGTACTAGTAATCTTCCATATCTTCGTCGACATAATGGTTCTGGCTTTCTCCAGGTTGGCAATATTGCTTACTGTAGTTGCCTTCGAGTAAGGTGGATGTCTGTGATGTTGTGGCTATAACAAACGGGTCTTTCAAAGTTTGTAGGACCTTGACTTGGCATTCTTCTGTGGTCAAATTAGGATATCGATCCTTGATTGAATCCATTAAAAGCTGGAAGACATTAGTAGAAGCGACTAATTTACTGACTGCTTTCTGATTTTCAAGTTCAGAAGATAAAACATATTCTTCAGTTGCTTTGTTGACTAATGCAACAACCTGTTAAGTTTCAAACCCATCCCACTATCTATAAAAGAAGGTGCGTTGGAGAATGGGGAGTTTCAAATCTTCATAACATATTTCAAAGTCCCATTTCCAGATCCATGTGATCTGGAATTCTATAAAATACTATAAGGTATTTCTTCCGATAGGTGAATTGGTAACAGTTTCCCCTTGGGCTTCGAATAAAATTCATACCAAAAGGTAAAGGGATCCTGAAGGGCTTTTAGAAGAACATCAAAGTCGGGTCCCATTTTTTCCCAACAATTGAGGAACCAGGTGGGGAAACTGGATCTTTTGATAATATTTGGATTGAGGCAGAAAAACCAAGTATGTTTTATGACAGGGTTCAAATAGTAAAAAGTAAAATGCCAGGCCTGAATATAATCCCAATAGTTATATTGATGGCCATTCAGTTTAAGATACCTCAATTTAGTAGGATTTATACCCCATTCGGAAGGTACAGAACCCTAGTGACATAACATTTAGAATGTGCTATAAGAACTTTTAGGTCTTTTGGATTAATATGATGGTGCTCAAATTGAACAGAAACAGTTTCTATTAACATGGCTTCATAAACATATCGGTAACGGCCCTCTTGGACCATATATTTCTGATTTGCAAAATAACGCTCTTTGAGACCTCAAGCATCTTGATGGAGTTCAAGGTCATCAAAAGAAATGGTTAACATGCTTTCTTTAACTAGTGCTTTCTGGTGGTAAATAATATCCTGTTTAAGGGCATCTCTAACAGTTTTCTTGGGTTCCTGATTACTGTTAGAAGGAAGCTTGGGATTCAGATTCTTTTTTCTACTGTTGTGACCCCAGCCCTATTCATGAGGTTTCATGTTCAGCTTTTTCCTGTAGAAATTCGATGGTAAGAAAATCAGGGAGAGAATTCTGATTGCCTTTAATATACATAATAGAGAAATCAAAAGCACATAGTTCAGATTGGCATCTGGCAAATATCTGTTTAGATACAAGATTTTTAATATCTTTCTGAATAATATCTTTAGCAGAGCTACAATCAATTCTTTGAAAAAAGGGTTAATTTAATAAGTCATCCTGAAATTTAGAAATGTCTTTAACAATAACAAGCATTTCCTTTTTAATAGTAGAATAGTTCTTTTGAGCCATTTTCCATTTTCCAGATGTAGAATGAAGTAATTTTTCTTTTTGGGAAGAAGAATTCCTTTGTTTTAATATTTTGTCAGCACCCAAGTCAGAGGCATCGGCTTCTACAATCTTTGGCCAGTGAGGGCTGGCAAGACAAAAGCCAGGGTAGGCTCTGATTCCAATAAAAGATAATGAAGATGTTTTGATACCTGCCTGATACCTCCATCCACTGAATATCTTCATCCCTACTCTGTAACTATTTCACAATAAATAAAGTTTGTTTATATTTAAAAGGAAAAGAAAAAAGAGGGAATTGTTTAACACATAATTTGATACGTTGAACAACTTGTGTATGTTTAGAAGTCCAGGGGGTAGGAGTTTTAGGGAGTCTATTGTATAATATCGCGCTATCCTGGGTAAGATTCTGATAGTAGTCTGCTATGTAACTGAGACTGCCAATAAATTATTGTAATTGGGTTTTTTCTCTAATTTCACCAGGAAAATTGGAGGCAAACTCAATACTTTTGTCAATAGGGATTATTTGTCCATTTTAAATGTTATGTTCTAAAAATCAAACTGCTAATTGAAATGGTTATATTTTAGGGGCCGATAGGACCATACCATTGCGACGGATAACATCCTTAAGGATTTTAAGGTGTTTAAAATGTTGATCAAGCGCAGTAGAAAATAAGAGAATATTATTAATATAGACAATACAGAAGTCAGAATAAGGCATGAAAATATCATTCATAATATTCTAAAATTTGGATGGGGAATTTTTAAAGCCAAAAGGCATGACATTCCATTCTTAATGGCCAAATGGTACTGTAAATGCAATTTTATATTAATCGATCTCACTAATCTAGATTTGCCAATATACAGATTTGAATTTGAATTTGGAGAAGATAATAGCATTATAAAGATGATTTAAAAGGTCTTTTTTTTATTGGGGATTGGGTAACGAATCTATTTGAGAGAGTCGTTGAGAGGCTTATAGTTGACTACAAGTCGGGGAACACCTCTTTCTTTCTCAGCATTTTTGTTAACATAGAAGGCTGCCCAGCTCCAAGGAGAATAACTTTTACGGATAAGATTTTTATCAAGAAGATCTTAGATTTCTTTCTTACATAATATAAGATATTCAGAGCTCATCTTACTGGGCCTAGCTTTAGTAGGAATTTAGGTTTTTTCATCAAAATTCGGTTTATACGGTAGGGAAACAACATGTTGCTTTCGATCCCAGAAAGCATTAGGAATATTGCTACATACTTTGTTAATGAATTGCTGCTCAATAGTTTTGATTATGATCTTGATCTCAGAGGACTAAAGTTTGAGGGAAATGTCCATGACATGACATTTTTCTTGAAGGAAATTCAGATGGTTATTTTTAGAACCAATTATAGTTTTAATTTCATTAATGATCCTGAATTCAGGATGTTTAATAAATTCAAAACTAATTTCTTTGCCTTTATAAGTACACCATATCCCTTTCTGATCAACCTTTTACAAAGGCATATGGAGACTGAGGAAATGAGTGACAATAATGATTTGTTATTGAAGGTTACGAACCAAAAGAAAGGTAGATGGAATACAAGAACCTTTGTTACAAATAAAAGCTTTGGGGAGTTTATAATTGTTTTGCCGCGTATTACCACTAGCAGAGATAAGAGATTGGAGAGTTTTTTCAAAGTATTTGGTAGGAACCAATCCTTCTTGTATACAGTTAAGGTCAGCGCCACTATCCACAAGGGCTATGGATTTTTTTATTGTAAATTCATTGCTAATGACAATGGTAACTTAGATATACCATTTTTGGGCAATAACTTTTTGAATAGGATTGAGATAGAGGTTATCTCCTTGTTCGGGAGTAGGATGAAAGGATTTATCTGATAGAATTTTTTATTTGCTCTTATGTAATGTTTGCTAAGAGATTTTTAGATGTTTAATTTCATATTTTAAGGTATTGATTTCTGTTCAAAGATTTTGGATAGTGATAGGTATTGCAGCTTCCATTCGCTGGAGGATATCCGAGAATTTATAATCGCTATCAGGTATGCTAAATGGTAGTTTTGGTTCTATTGTGGTACCATACATCCTGATATCCTGGAGTATTTGTGGGTGACAGATACTTAGGACTTTAGTTCCATTGTTAGGATTAGGGATCGTATCCACAATGGATAAAATTTTACTCTGGGTAGTAGTAAGAGTATTAAGTTGTAATCCATTGATGTTAGGAATGGCTTTCCAATGATTCTGACAAATGGATTCTGAACATTTGTCACAAGTTAGTTCTGGTACAGTGAAAGAAGTACTGTGGTCAATTTGATTGATTGATTCGGTATGGGGAGAAGAATTGTCTTCCAAGGTGGTACGGACTAAGAGTTGTCTGAACGGAAATTTAGAATCTACAGCATGTTGCAGTTCATGCTGTTTTGTGATATACTGGTTGATTAAGTGACCTTGTTGGCCAGACTTGTAACAACTATGGGTTAGAAGCACTGTCATACTGCTGTTTTTTATGCTTATTGCATTTTCTATGTTTGAGGTAAAAAGGAAACTGGTAATAATACTTACTAATAGCCTATTTTCCTGTTAAATTATGCTTTTTAAGTGGAGATTTAGATAATCCATCTATAGTCCATTAATAGATGATTTTCCTATTGTAAAAATTTTGTATCCGAAAAGATTCTTCTGTAAATAAAAATTCCTAAGGGTAAGACTCAATGGGTTGGATGGAATTTGCGGATTTACCATCAGAAGAGTCATATGTGGTTGCTAATATGGTGTTTTTATTGAGAGTGTCAACATTAAACCGTATACTACTGCCGTCCTGAGGGTCAATAGATTCAGGATGTTTAATGTTATCGTCCTGAAGGTCAACAGGTTCAGGCTCAGAGTCGTGGGAATTAAGTGTTAAAGATTATTAACCAAAAGGATAGGTTTAATGTCAGTAGTATACATGCTAGATGTTGTACTAACTGCATTCTATTTGGTAACTATATTGTTAAGGGGAGCCAAGGTTTTTGTGTTAAAAGGTGTAGAACTTATATTGTCTATATGTAGTTGGAGAGATTCAGGGGGAGATTAAACATAATCTTCTGTTTGAATCTAATTGTTATTAAAATCTTCTATAGTGCTGATAATATTTTGAGGACAAGGATACCATGTGGCGAACCTGACACAAAAGAATGTGATCTCTTGCTTCATTCCATTTCATGGTAGTAAATGTCTTCTATAAATTGTAATGTTTCTCTTGGAAAAGTTATTCAATATAATTTTTTAAAGACATCATGACCGGAGGTCAAGAATTCGTTACTGATAAACTGGCGAATGAAAGAACCAGGACTGAAGATCATATATGAAGGATGGATCAGATAGATATGTAAATCCCATATAGGAATGTTAGTATGGTTACTGCTGATCTTTGTTCCCTGACAAAGATGTTTGGACAGTGTAATCATAGTAAAAGGTATCAGTATTGTTGTTGCTCGTCTTTTGTCCCTGACGAAGGTGTTCAAACAGTTTAATCTTTGAAACCAAATCAGGTACACGTCTGTCACCGATTTATTGGCTAAGCGTCTATTTCTTGGACAACAACGCCATACGTGACTTGGGTGACATTCCATACCTAATTTATTCACCAGACTAAACTGAGAAAATATCTCAACCAGAGAAAGAAGGTAAACAGTAAAAAAAAGCTTCATCTCAAACCAGAATAGACAGAGAAACCATCGTTAACCAGAAAAATAAGATAAACAGTAAAGTATACCTAGTTCGCATATGATATTTATCATACCTACGCGAACCAAAAATATAGCCACACATGGCTCTGATACCAATGAAAGAGATGGATCTAATCAAAACGGTTAAATTAAACTAAAATTAAAGAAACTTGAATTTTAAAGTGAAAAACTTCTAAATAAAACTAAGGTTATGAGATTTCCCTTTCAGGCCCTCTTACCTATGAAGACACCATCAAGGGTGTATGTGTAGAATGAGAATACTTATATATAAACAAACTTTATTTACAGTGGATGGAGGTGGTAGCTTATAAACTTAGAACTTATAACTTAGGTTACAAACTTAGGCTTAGGACTTAGGATTATTAAAAAACATACATAGAAATGAGCTCCCTGGCTTTTTATACAGGCGAGGATGAATTCCAAATGGTTTGAAGTCCTTGTAATGTTGTCTAGCTAGGATTTGTTTGGTGGAAGACAAGGTAAGTGGTCTTCAGGTCCAACAAAGTGGTCGATCCCACAAAGTGGTTGGTCGGTCTCATAAAGTGGTCGGTCCCATAAAGTGGTTAGTTGGTCCCACTACTTTATGACCTTTGAAAAAGATAATGGAGACATTCGTAGTGCGTTCGGAGTACGATTCCTTCAGAGAAGTGTTCTTGGTATCCCACAAAGTAGGGAAGCCGATGATTACGGCTTTTGTCAGCATTATGAGTGTTGGATTACTGTTATAAATGGGGAATGAGATGTCCCCAACTAAAGGGTTTTTGATGGCAAGGAAAGTACTGTTGGAGTGTCAGTTCTTATCACTTTGCCCTTTCCTTTTACTTTAGTCTTGAGCTGTTATTCTCTAACATCGATCATGACCTCCCAGTAATCTTTCATAGTAGCTTCTAAAGATTTTACAGAGGTTATATCTTCGTTGGCATATGGGTTCTGGCTTTCTCCTGGTTGGCAATATTGTTGACTGTAGTTGCCTTCGGGTATGGTGGATGTCTGTGATGTTGTGGCTACTTCAAACTGGTCCTTCAAAGTCTGTAGGACTTGACTTGGCATTCTTCTATGGTCAAATTAGGATATTGATCCTTGATTGTATCTATTAAAAGCTGGAAGACTTTAGTTGAAGTGACTAATGTACCGACTGCTTTCAGATTTACTATTTTAAAAGATACAACATATTCTTCAGTTGCTTTGTTGACTAATGCAACAACCCGTTCAGTTTCAAACCCATCCCACCATCTATAAAAGAAGGTGCGTTAGAGAATAGGGAGTTTCAGATCATCAAAAAATGTTTCGAGGTCCCATTTCTAGATCTATGTGATCTGGAATTCTGTAAAATACCATAAGGTATTTCTACCGATAGGTGATTGGGTAATAGTTTTCCCCATGAGCTTCGGATGAAATTCATACCAAAAGGTAAAGTGATTCTGAAAGGCTTTCGGAAGAACATCAAATTCGGGTCCCATTTTCTTCTACCAATTGAGGAACCAGGTGGGGAAATCAGATCTTTTGATAATATCCGGATTGAGGCAGAAAAATCAAGTATATTTTTTTGATAGGATTATGATAGTAAAAAGTAAAATGCAAGGCCTGAATATAATCCTAATAGTTATATTACTGGCCATTCAATTTAAGAGACCTAGATTTAGTAGGATCTAGACCTCATTCGGAAAGTTGCAAAATCCTAGTGACATAACACTTAGAATGTGTTATAGGATTTTTCAGGTCTTTTGGATTGATATGATGGTGCTCAAGTTGAACATAAGCAGTTTCTATTAACATGGCCTCATAAAGATATCGGTAATGGCCCTCATGGACCATATAATTATGATTTGCAAAATAGCAATCTTTGAGACCCCAAGCATCTTGAAAGAGTTTAAGGTCATAAAAAAAAAAGAGTTAACATGCTTTCTTTAACCAATGCTTTTAAGTGGTAAATAATGTCATGTTTAAGGGAATCTCTAACAGTTTTCTTGGGTTCCCTATTACTGTTAGTAGGAAGCCTCGGATTCAGATTCCTTTTTCTACTGTTGTGACCCCAGCCTTATTAATGAGGTTTCATGTTCAGCTTTTTCCTGTAGAAATTTCCTGGTATGAAAATCAGGGAGAGAATTCTGATTGCCTTTAGTATACTCAATAGTGAAATCAAAAGCAGATAATTCAGATTGCCATCTGGCAAATATCTGTTTAGATACAAGATTTTTAACATCTTTCTGAATGATGTCTTTAGCAGAGCTACAATCAATTCTTAGTAAAAAGGGTTGATTTAATTAAGTCATCCTGAAATTTAGAATTTCCTTTAACAATAGCAAGCATTTCCTTTTTAATTGTGGAATAGTTCTTTTGAGCCGTTTTCCATTTCCCAGATGTAAAACAAAGCAATTTTTCTTTTTGGGAAGAAGGATTTCTTTGTTTTAATATTCTGCCAAAACCAAAGTCAGAGGCATCGGTTTCTTCAATCTTTGGCCAGTGAGGGTTGGCAAGACCTAAGCAAGGGAGTTGTTTAACACGTAATTTGATACGTAGAACAACTTGTGTATTTTCAGAAGTCCAGGGGGTAGGAGTCTTAGTTAGCCTATTGTATAATATCGTGTTATCCTCGGCAAGATTCTTATAGTAGTCTGAAATGTAATTGAGGCTGCCAAGAAATTGATGTAATTAGATTTTTTTTCTCTAATTTCGTCTGGAAATTTGGAGGCAAACTCAATGCTTCTGTCAATAGGGAGTATTTGTCCTTTTGAAGTGTAATCTCCTTGAAATAAAACGGTAAATTGAAATAGATTGATTTTAGTGGCAGATAGGACCAGACCATTGCAACGGATAACATCCTTAAGGATTTTAAGGTGCTTATAATGCTGATCAAGCGTAGTAGAAAATAAGTTAATATTGTCAATATAGACATTACAAAAGTCATAATAAGGCGTAAAAATATCATTCTCAATATTTTGAAATTTGGATGGGGCATTTTTAAAGCCAAAGGGCATGACATTCCATTCATAATGGCCAAATGGTACTGTAAATGCAGTTTTATATTTATCAATCTCACTAATCTAGATTTGCCAATTTCCCAATTTTAAATCGAATTTCGATAAGATAATAGCATTATAAAGACGATTTAAAAGGTCTTCTTTTTATTGGGGATTGGGTAATGAATCAATTTGAGAGAGTCGTTGAGAGGCTTATAGTTGACTACAAGTCGGGGAACACCTCTTTCTTTCTCAACATTCTTGTTAACATAGAAGGTTGTGCAGCTCCAAGGAGAATAACTTTTACGGATAAGGTTTTTATCAAGAAGATCCAGAATTTCTTTCTTACATAATATAAGATATTTATTATTCATCTAACTGGGCCTAGCTTTAATAGGAATTTAGGTTTTTCATCAAAATTCGGTTTGGACGGTATGGAAACAACATGTTGCTTTCTATCCCAGAAAGCATTAGGAATGTTGCTACATATTTCGTTAATGAATTGCTACTCAATGGTCTTGATTCTGATCTTGATCTCCGAGGACTGAAGTTTGTGGGAAATGTCCATGACATGACATTCTTCTTGATGGAAATTCAGATGGTTTTTTAGAACCAATTATAGTTTTAATTTCATTAATGATCCTGAATTCAAGATCTCTAATAAATTCAAATCTAATTTTTTGACCTTGATAAGTACACCATATCCCTTTTTGATCAACATTATGCAAAATCATAAGGAGACTGAGGAAAGGAGTGCCAAAAATGATTTTTTATTGAAGGTTGCGAACATAAATAAAGGTAGAAGGAATATAAGCACCTTTGCTATAAATAAAAGCTTCAGGGAGTTTATAATAGATTTGCAGCGTATTACCACTAGCAGAGATAAAAGATTGGAGAGTTTTTTCAAAGTATTTTGTAGGAACCAATCCTTCTTGTATACAGTTAAGGTTAGCGCATCTATCCCAAGGGCGATGAAATTTTTGTTTGTAAATTCATTGTTAATGTTAATGGTAACTTAGATAAACCATTTTTGAGTAATAACTTTTTGAATAGGATTGAGATAGATGTTATCTCCTTTTTCGGAAGTAGGATGAAATGATTCATCTGATTAAATTTTTTGTTTGTTCTTATGAAATGTTTGCTCAAAGATTTTTAGATGTTTAATTTCAGATTTTAGGGTATTGATTTTTGTTTGAAGATTTTGGATAGTGATAGGTGTTGTAGCTTCCATTTGCTAGAGGATATCTGGGAATTTATAATCGCTATTAGGTATGCTAAGTGGTGGTTTTTGTTCTGGTATAGTACCATACATCCTGATATCCTGGGGTATTTGTTGGAAACAGATACTTAGGACTTTAGTTCTATTGCCAGGATTAGGGATCGTATCCGCAATGGATTGAATTTTACTCTGGGTAGTAGTAAGAGTATTAAGTTGTAATCATTTGATGTTATGAATGGCCTTCCAATGATTATAAACTTTCGTCACAAGGTGGTTCTGGTGCATTGAAAAAACTACTGTGGCAATTTAATTTACTGATTTGGAATGGGGGGAAGAACTGTGTTCCGAGGAGGTACGAAGTAAGAGTTCTCTGAACAGAAATTTGGAATCTGCAACACATTGCAGTTCTTGCTGATTTGTGGTATACTGGTTCATTAAGTGAACTTGTTGGCCAAACTTGTAATAATTACGGGTTATAAGTTGGTTAGAAGCACTGTCATATTGTTGCCTTTTATGTTTGTGGTAATAAGGAAACTGGTGATAATACTCCCAAATAGCCTGTTTTCCTATTAAATTCTACTTTTTAAGTGAAGATTCAGATAATCCATCTATAGTCCATTGATAGATGATTTTCCTATTGTAAAAATTTTGATTCGAAAAAGATTCTTCAATAAAAAAAATTCCCGAGGGTGAGACTCAATGGCTTGGATGATATTTGCGGATTTACCACCAGAAGAGTCATATGTGACTACTGATGTGGAGTTTCAATTGAGAGTGTCAACATTAAACCGTCTACTACTGTCGTCCTGAGGGTCAACAGATTCAGGATGTTTAATGTTATCGTCTTGAAGGTCAATAGGCTCAGGCTCAGAGTTGCGGGAATTAAGGGTTGAAGATTATTAACCAAAAGGATAGGTTTAATGTCAGTGGTATACATGCTAGATGTTGTTCTAACTACATTCTTTTTGATAACCAGATTGTTAGGGGATACCAATGTTTATGTGTTAAAAAGTCTAGAGCTTATATTGTCTACATGCAGATGGAGAGATTCTGGGAGAGAGTAAATAGATTCTTTTGCTTGAATCTGATTGTTATTAGAATCTTTTATAATACTGATAATGTTTTGGGGACCAGGATACCATGTGGCGAGCCAGGCACAAAAGAATGTGATCTTTTGGCTTCACTCCATTTCATGGTTGTAAATGTCATCAATAAATTATAATGTTTCTCTTGGAAAAGTTATCCAATACAATTTCTGAAGTCATCATGACTGGAGGTCATGAATTCGTTACTGATAAACTGTCAAATGAATGAACTAGGACTGAAGTCCATATGTGAAAGATGGATCACATAGATATGTAAATCCCATATAGGAATGTTAGTATGGTTACTTCTGATCTTTGTTCCTTAACAATGATGTTTAGACAGTGTAATCTTAGTAAAAGGTGTCAGTATTGTTATTGATGGTCTTTTGTTCCTGACGAAGGTGTTTAAACAGTGTAATCTTAGTTAATAAATCAGGTACACGTCTATCAATGATTTATCGGTTAAACGTCTACTTCTAGGAAAATAATGCCATACGCGACTTGGGTGGTGTCCCATACCTAATTTACTCCCCATACTAGACTGTGAAAACATCTCAACCAGAGAAAGAAGATAAACAGTAAACAAACCTTCATCTCTCACCAGACTAGACTAAGAAAACATCGTTAACCAGAGAAATAAGATGAACAGTAATGCATACCTAGTTCGCATATGATATTTATCATACCTACTCAAACCAAAAATTTAGCTATACATGGCTCTGATACCAATAAAAGAAATGGATCCAATAAAAAAGGCTAAATTAAATTAAAATTAAAGAATCATAAAGTTTGAAACGTAAAACTACTAAATTAAGCTAAGGCTATGAGGTTGCCCTTTCAGGCCCTCTCACCTATGAAGACACCCTTAGGGGGGGGTGTGTAGAGAGTGAATGCTTAAATTTAAACAGACTTTATTTATTACAAAGTACTTACAGAGTAGGGATGAAGATATACAGTAGATGGAGGTGGTAGCTTACAAATTTAGAACTTAGAACTTAGGATTTTTTAAAAACATAATTGAAAGCGTACATGGAAATGAGCTCTCTGGCCTCCTTATATAGACGAGGACAAATTCTAAATGGTTTAAAGTCTGCAATGTTGTCCCGTTTGGAGTTGTTTGGTGGAAGATAAGGTAAGTGGTCTTCGGGTCCCACAAGGTAGGTAGTTTTCGGGTCCCACAAAGAGAGTGGTTGGCCCCACAAAGTGGTCTTTAGATCCTATAAAGTGGTTAGTCTTTCAAATTGGTTTGTAGGTCCAACAAAGTGGTCGGTCCCACAAAGTGGTCTTCTTTTGACTTTCAAAAAAATAATGATGGTGGAGGCATATGTAGTGCATTCTGACTGCGATTCCTTCGGGGAAGTATTCTTTGGATCCCACAAAGTGAAGAAACGTATGATTATGGTTTGTTTCAGCATACTGAGTACGGAAGTACTATTGGGAATGGGAAATGAGTTATTCTTGTCAGCTGTCATGATCGAGACCATTCCATCATGTTTGTTCAGAATGGGGAAAAGAATCTGGAGAGGTTTTGGGAGCCAAGTCTTGATTGAGACTGAAATAGGAAAAAAAGGGTGGTTTGTACTAGGCGGATAGTTCGGCATCTTCTTCCAGTTTGGCACATGCCAGGCCGAGTGGAACTTGTTGTTGAATAATGTTGTGTAGGAATTGGCCATTAGAGGGTCTGAATAAGAGGCCAATAACACATAAATAGTTGCCTTCTGTATAAATCTGGTGGCAAATGTTCCATGGTTGGATCATTTTAAAGGTTGCAAGAGCATAGGCTCTGCTAGTTGGGTTGTTCTTTTATCTTCTAGATGCAGGGTATCTGTTGAGGAGAGATTCAGGAAAGTAGTCTGGAAGAATAGGATAATGAGTAATAATATTTATCCAGTAGAGACTAGGATAATAATATGTTTTGTGCAGTAAATTTACCCATTCAGGAGGAATATTGTTAATATCCAGGTAAATTCTGCCATTGAAAAATAGAATAGTGCAAGGGTGTACAATTGTATAATTGAGAAGATGGGGAAAACCACGGAGGTCTTGAGGATAAGTGACTTCCAAGATTGTAATAAACCCATTTTCAAATAGCCATAGTTTATCAGGCTGGGGATGGGTGCTTCAGATTAGGTATCCTGGACTACCATAGAAATTAATTGATTTTAGGGAAGATCCTGAAGGGGGAGCAGGAGAATAAAGATCTTTACTGTGAGCTTCCCAGATGGCCAAAGTTAATTATGATTTAGGGATTGCTGAAAGTTCAGGGTGGGGAATGATGTCCAAATTTTTAATCGAATGTTTACTTTTGACCATTCTGATAGGTATCAACGGGTTTGACGTGTCTTTACCAGGAGTCATTTGCTTTAAACTAGTCTTACTATTTCTCTGATTAAGATTGGTTAGAACCAACAAACTGTTGGGTTTAAATGTATTATAAGCCAGACAATGTTATTTTTTTTTCTGGCTGAATATACAGTTTACACAAAGAGGTTCTATGAGTCCTGTGGTGAGTCCAAGAGTGATGTATGCCTCCATAGGGAGATAGAGGGTTTTCGAAATTTTTTATGAAATGAGCTAAAGCTGTTATTTTCATTGAAAAATTATTGTTGTTTGTAAAGGAAATAGAGCGATGGATAAGACTAGCTTTCTTATCCTTGTCATTTCGAGCTGATCCTGTATGAGACTGTTCAGTTGGTAAAATAATTTGGTTATTATCCAGTTGGGACCCATGCACTAAAACTGTATGGGGTTCTGTAGTGGGTAGATTATCTACCACAATTCAGATAGGGCCGGAGGTAAGTTGAAGAAGTTCTATTACTGAAAAAGATAGAAAGTTATTATGATTAGTAATAAAGTCAAAAGTAATATCGTGGCCCTAAGAAGTACCAATTATTCTTGTTGGAGTAATACTATGCAAATGCATAAAATGACTTGTTGTTGTAAATTCTTTACGCAAAGAAATACAAAAGGACTATTCTGGTTGTTATTATAGATAGAAACATGCAAAATTTTAAATTAACTATTCATTCTAGTACTACTAGCAGAGGTAAAATATTGAGTAGTTTTTTCAAAATACTTGGTAGGAACCAAGCTTTTTTGAATACAGTTTAAATCAGCCCCATTATCTACAAGGGCAATAAGATGAATGGTATATTCATGTTGGATAACAAGAGTAATGTGAATGTACCATTTTGGGGATGATATTTTGTGAAGAAGATGCAGATGAGAGTCATCAATTTTCTAGGTCTGTAGACTATAAGAATTATCTATTACTGCTGGTCATTTGTCCATATGTCCTGATATCATAATAGTATCATACTTCTGAAAAAAAGTTTAATATTTATGATTTCAGATTTTAAGTAATTAATTTCTTGATGTAGGTCCTGAATGGTGATAAGTTTAGCTACCTCCATTTGTCGGAAAACATCCTGGAAATTATAATAATTATCTGAAGGGAGTTTAGGTACTGTATTGGGTTTCGGATTAACCTGGATCAGTTGTTGGATACATATATTTAGAATTTGAGTTATAATTTTTGGATTAGGTATTTTATCAATAATAGATATCAGTTTACTTTGGTTTGTGGTTAAGGTATTGAGTTGTAAACTATTCATTTCCATAATGGCTTTCCAATAATCTAGAGGATTGGATCCAGAACATTTGTCACAAGGTATTTCTTCTGCTGAAGAGGAAACACTATGAACAATGTCATTAACTACTTCAGAGTGATTTGAAGAACTGTCTTCAGAAGTGGTATTGAGCAAGAGCGTACTTAGCTGAAGTTTTAATCCTTCATCTAGGTAAAGTTCTTGTAATTTTCGTTTAGTGGCATACTTATTGGCCAAGTGTCCTTGTTTTCCACACTAATAGCAAGTGCGAGTTTCAGTTTGTTTGGAAGAGCTGGTATGAGGTAAATGCCTTTTACATATTTTATGAATTTGGTAATAAAAATCATCATGATCCATATATTTTATGCTGTGACTTTTGCATAGGTGATGAGACTACTTGCTGGGATGTGGGTAGTGCTTACTAGGATAAGTAACAAGAATGTCATAGGCAAATTAGTGACAGAATACTCCAATTTCCTTTTTCCTAGTTAGATTATGCTTTTTAAGCTGATAATGGAGTTTGAGGTCATTACAAATACTCAGACCTACTTAGGTGTAGACACCAATAAGATGACCATAAGTATAGTCATCGTAAGGTATAGATTTGCCATCATACTGGTCCTTAAGCTTCTGATGAACTTTAGCAGTAAATAATGGTGAAAGACCATCAATGAATCAGGCTCTCCAATGTTCTGCATTGGCATCACTGCGTTGCATGACCTTGTATATATAAATATCCTTGTACCACCTAAAATGGGTGAGAGAAGGACATCTAAGGTTCTGAAGGAGTTCTCTATTCCTTTCATGTATTTGTGGTGAAAGACCTACAAAATGTAAAATGATAGTCTGGATAAGGGTATAAACAACATCTTTGATAGGGATAGTTGTAGTTCCTTCAATTTTAACGGATCCAAGAATTTCAATCTTCTGATCATTAGTGATTATGTTGTTCCACCAGCCTTTAAGACTGCCTGTGAACCCATTGGCAATAAATTTAGCTACGTTGTCATCTTCATTACCAGCAGTTTTACAGATACAGGCATACATAAGCATTTTATGAATAATTTCATAAATTTGGTTTTCTAATAAACCATCAATATTCAATTCATAAATTCTACATCCATTATAAGACATTTGATTTTAAATGGAATCTTCTTCGAATAAAAGATTATGAGGGGTAGGCCTTTTATAAAATGTTTTTAACTGGGATGGTTCATATTCGATTTTAAAAAGATTGGCTTCAACATCTTGGATGCGAATTTCAGATTGATCATCAGAGGTTGCTTCTGAAGCAAAGGTTTTTTTCTAGAGTATTAACACTAAGTTTTTTAATTCTTTCAACAAAAAGGTCAACAAACTTAGAATCCTGGGAATTTGATAGCTTAAAGTCATTGACTAGAAATACTGGTTTAGTATCAGCACTATGTGTACTAGAGGATATACTGGCTGTATCAATGCTGATATTAATGGTACTTTGAATGTAATCTTCGATACGATTCAACTGGTTGTCTATCATTTGAAGACTAATATTAGTCTAATTATTTTGTTTGATAACTAGATTTATATAAGTTTTTTGGTTTGTAGGATGGGCAAAGGCGTGAACCTCCAAAGGTTTGGATGTGGGACTTCCTTTGGCTAAATGGAGAGATTCAGGGGGAGGGTGGACAGATTGGACTTTTGTGCCATTGGTTTTAACCCATTTTTTTGTAAAATCTTCCATAGTACTGATAATGTATTGAGGACAAGGATACTATGTTGTGAAACAGTTACAAAAGAATGTGATCTTTTGGCTTCGTTCAATCTCATGGTAGTAAATGTCTTCAATAAAGTGTAATGTTTCCCTTGGAAAAGTGTTTAAATACCATTTTATGAATTCATTATAAATGGAAGTCATGAATTTGTTACTGATAAACAGGCGAATAATAGAGTTAGAGCTTAAATCCATAAAAATTATTAAACATAGAAGCTTGCTTATGATATAGGAGAAGTATTTGATATACTTTGGATCTCATACTGTTAGAGGGATCATTATAGATGCCATGAGGAATCTGCTGATCAGAAAGTCTAATTCCTTGAAGGGCAGGTTCAGATGTAGAATTTCGAGAAACGGAAGGTCTGGAAGAAGGACAAGAGACATGGTAAGGAATGTCTTCCTTGGGTATGTGTCTACAAGACCTGTTCTTGTGAAGAGAAAGTTTAATGGGATGGGATGCAAAGGTTACCTCTACGTCTCCATCAGGGGTTTGGGTGATTTGGCTTACTTGGTTATAAAACATAAGTTTGGGGATTACTGCTCTAGGTAAGATCCATTAAGTAGTAATACTTAGTTAACTGCAATATTAGTAGTTAAACAATTGGTATGTACTGCTATAGTTGTACCTGGTTCACTTTTCATAATAGCCCGAGGGCATAAGGTATTCATCACCGTATAGTGGATTCGGTAAATCACGGCTATGACTTCTGCTCCAGGGACAAAATTATATCATTGTATCTGAATTTCCAGACTAATAGCATCAAATATGGACTTATCTGTAAAGGACAAGGTTAAGTTGGGATAAACATCAAAATAAACTGGTCCATGACAGATGCTAGTTTGAACTATGCCCATAATGGATGATTTAAATTCTCGACTCCTCTCATCTTTGAGATAGGCAAGAATACTATAATTGATCCCTAAGAGAGTCAAATGTTTGAATGCTACTTGGATGCATCCAACATGCAGATAATTAATTTTTTAAAGATATCTTTCAATATCATGCAGATTAAGTAGTTTTAAGGTATGACATTCACTGTCAAGTGTTATGGATTGCTCCATAATCTTGATATTATCTTGGCTAATGAATTCGAACATACATTTTTTGTAGATTAATTTGGAATTGATAACTGGTATAGTCCATTGATTCAGTTGCTCGATTTGTTCAAACCTTATTAATTTAGAATTTTTTATAGATGATTGGTCCTCGTGGGACCTATTATGTTCATTCATATGTGAAGGATGGATCACATAGATATGTAAATCCTATATATAAATGTCAGTATGGTTACTGTTGATCTTTGTATTCTGACTAAGATGTTTAAACAGTGTAATCATAGTAAAAAGGTGTCAGTATGGTTACTGCTGGTTTGTTTTCCTTGAGATGTTTAAACTAAAATTAAACTATATATATATATATATATATATATATATATTGAATGTCTAATAATGTACTTTTTGGGAATGTTAACCTATGTAATGCTGGTGGGATAACCTTTAGACTTGAATGGTCCTTTTTAAAAAATATTCTATGAAATATTGGTGAATTTCTTTGTGTGTGTGTTAAATGTGAATGTCTATACAAATTGTGAATGTTGTTTTTTATATTTTGCAGCCATGGTATTTGTCATTTTCCTTCTATAATGTGAGTTATGTTTAAGTTTAACTCCCCAAGTAATTGTTTCCTTCTATAAACAACCCCCCATTAGAATTCTTATCATCCACACAACAACAAAGAAAATAAAACCAAGAGACGGATTCAGATGATGAAAAAATGTATGATGAAGGCCCCAACTCTCCTAAGGTCACTAGGTACATTACCAGTGATGAAGAAGATGATGATCAGGAGGTGATGATTCATCCTAAAACTCTGATGATGAGACTGAATAGGAGGAGGGGGACTCTGATGATGGGGACGGGGATGATGACTCTGATGATAGGGATGATGGGGATGATGTGTCTGATAGGGATAGTGAAGATGGTGATGGTAAAGGTGATATGGAATGGTGGTGTGGCTTTGAATGAATGGTGATGCCTTGTTGGATGTGACTTATAGGAGGTTTTTTCTTCTTATTTTAGTGAATGTAGTTGGATGTTTTTGGATGTAGTTTCTCAGGAAGTTGTTCCTGCTTGTTTTTTTGTTTTTTCCAGTGAATGTAATTGGATGTTCATGCTTTAAATTAATGTAGTTTCCTTTTGTTTTTAATGGAAAGTTTGTTGTCTTCCATTGTGTGTATGTAGTTTATATGCAAGTGAATTTTTTTAAACCTTTATTTGCATGTTTTTTGCTTAACTAGTGTGTATGCAGTCATGGTTACTCTATGTTATATTGGTTATAGAAAAAAAGTGCTTTCTTTCCTCTATTTTTTTTCCAAACATCAATGCTACTGCTAGGTTTAAATAACCTAATTTTTTCTTTATGTGCAAAGTTTATCTTGTGAGAGCATTCAGAGGTAAAGAGGTATACCAATTCAAGGGTACATTACTAAGACAATTGTTCTTCTTACTAAGACAATTGTTCTTCTTACTAAGATAGGCCTAGATACACAATTGCTCTTCTTACTACAACCAAAATAAATGTACATTGCTACACATTTTGTACTAAACATTTTGTACTTGCCAACGTACATTACTATAATCTTTTTGCACTATAGAGTTATCATCCCTTACGAAATCATCTAGGGACATCTCCATTGTAACTTTGACCTTCTGAACCACTTTCATCTTTTCTTCTTCCTTTGACTACTCGTCAAATTCAATAACATCTTTCAACCACATGAATTTCCCACAGTGGATATCCTGGCATTTCAAAAACTTTAGACCATATGAACCTGTTTGTTTAGAGGTAAATGACTTCATCACTCCACTACACCCAGACACCTTACAAGAAGACATTGTCCATGGGAATTCTCTCAGCCAATAGTTCATCCCCCCATAACCAAAGCATCATGTCATGCTAGATGAATCTCTTGACAATTCATACTCAGTAATAACTTTAGGGAGCCACTAGAATGAGTAATCATGTATGAATTGACATGATAAAAAATTTCTATTTGGGTTGGTCTTTGTTTTGGATGTCAATAATCTTATAATTCCATTACAGCTGATGACTTTGCACTTTAAATACACCTAGTAACAAGAACTTGCACTATGACCACATTGGTTACACATGGGTTATAAAACATGTGAAACATTAAAAAAAGAAGGTTTTTTTTAGCTTTAACCCCCCATATTTGTAACTGCAATTTGTGGTTCATCCCTACTATGAACATTTCTGGGAAAATTAAAATGAAATGTTTTTTTCTTTAATTTGAAATAGAGTTTAGTCTTTGATTTACCTCATTGCTGGAGCTTTGATTCTTTCCACCTCCAATTGAATGTTTAGTTGAGATCATGGTTTTAAATAACCGTCATAACAACTGTTATAATAACGTTATAACGGCGACGCCTAGAGCCCGTTCCGTTCTAAAAAATAATACCCGTTATTTTCTGTTATGTATCGTTATTTTATGCCATAATGGTTGTTATTACCGCTATAACAACGCGTTATTTTCAGAATTCTCTTCTACATTTTTTACCACTGTTATATACCGTTATAGCGGTGTTATAACACTGTTATTTGCAAAATAACGGCCGTCCTAATCGAAAACTAATACAAAATTTAGAAAATAAATAACAATGTCGTAATGTCTACTACTTTAATGAGAGAGGTGCGAGCCCATATAACCTCAATATTGAAATACATAATTATTATCACTATTTTTGAATTTTAAATAATTTGACTATCCTTACGTGTTATTGTTATTTGGCTTTTGAAAACGTAACACTGCTATAACGGTTATAACGGTAATGGCCTCTGTCCGTTACACCGTTATACCGTACCATTTTAAACCTTGGTTGAGATGAAGAGAAAAGAAGGTAATTGTGAGATGAAGAGAGAAGGTAAGAGGGAAGATAAAAGGTTTTTAATAGTAACCGTAAAACCTACCCAACGGTCATATCCAATTTAGATCTAGACCGCAAAATTGAAATTACTCAATCGGAGTCACCAGAGTTTGAGTGACTGCTCTGGTAGGAATTGGGAATGGGGGTCCTTGTCAATTAGGTTTACAAATATGGGGGGTTTTCTCAATTTGCTCATATTATTTTGGGCAACAAAAGCTCAAATATATCTCATGTTGGCAACCCTATTAATGATCTCTAGGTTTCTAATGTAAAATCCTTCCTAATCAAAAGAATGACAAGAGTCATACCAATTGGCATGACAGGATTTATGGTGTAAATTAATACCCCCACCCCCACCCTCAGTAAGAAATTTATAAAACATTTGTTGATCTCATATTTAGTTCTTTGGGGTAAGATGAAGCAAGCACAAAAAAAAAAAAAAACTCATACTAATCATCACAACTTTAATTAGAAGTACCTACATAGGAAATAAACCTTCCTTTCCAGAATCTTACTTTGTTATTAATGGAGTTAATAAAGGGAATGCAATCATTGTGGGTAAGTCTTCTAGGTATAAATGGGTTGCCCAAGCTATCTAACAGGAAGCTCACTAACATTGAACCCAAGAGTGGCTTTGAGGTTCCAAACCTCAGCCATGCTCAAATCTGAAGTGAAGTTTTCACACTTATTGAAATTAACCTCAAGAATAGTAAAGGACTTTAACATGTGTAGTATATCCTTTAGGGCAATCGCAAAGTTGTGGTTGTCATCCATTAAAGCTAACAAATCATTAGCAAATCGCAGGTGAATCACCACAGGATCATGGCATTTAGGAAGAAGTTTGTACTTGCATTTCTCTACTTATGCAAAATTTTGGTGAACAATTCCATGACAAAAAGAAAGATAAGGAGAGATAGGATCACCTTGCCTAATGCCTTTCTGACCATTGAATTAGCCTTTGAGAGTTCCATTAATACTGATTGAGTAGTTAGGTGTTGTTATGCATTTCTGTATTCACCCTTTAAACTCACCAAAATTTATGTCTCCTAGGATGTCAAGAATAGCTGACTAGTTCACCATATCATATGCCAAAGTCTACATTAATAACACTCATCTTAAACCCTTATTCTTTATGGTAGTTCCTCACAAGCTTATGGGAGATTATATTGTTATCATGTATATGCCTGCCTAGGATGAAAGCAGATTAGTTATGGCTAACTGAAGAGTAAATCACAAGTTTAATCCTGCAAGTAAGATTTTACTATTAGTTTTGTACACACAATGTGGTAGCAAGAGATAGGCATGTACCCCCAAAATGTTAT
Organism: Kingdonia uniflora; assembly: GCA_014058105.1. Lineage (NCBI taxonomy): Eukaryota > Viridiplantae > Streptophyta > Magnoliopsida > Ranunculales > Circaeasteraceae > Kingdonia > Kingdonia uniflora. The sequence goes on along the minus strand of JACGCM010000664.1, from coordinate 122,821 downwards.
GGTATGAGCTCGCATCTTGATCGAGGAAGTTCACCGAAGCTCGTGGGACGAGCGAGCATCGAAGACGGTTTGAAAAATGATTTTTTCAAAGTTCTGCTCAAATAGACTATTTGTCTATTTGAACAGAAGAGGCAGAGACAAGTTTGTTCGAATAGACATTATGTTTATTAGAATAATAAGTCATGTTTGTTCAAACAGACATATTGTAAATTTGAAACACCTCATAACCCACTTTGTTCGAATAGACTGAGAGCCTGTTCGAACAGACTTCTGCAAGTCAGTTTTAGAAGTTCATTGTGGAGGCGTTGGTGTGCCTCATTATCCGCACTTTGCGTCCATATTTATGTAATGACTTCCCATGTTTATAAGGGAGTCTTAGGTTATTTTGTTAGCTTATCTTGTTGAGTTTAATTATAGAGAAACCTAGGGTTTGAAGAGACTCCATTGAAGCTAGAGAGAGCTTGAGAGATCATTGTAACCCATTTGATTAACACAGTAAATTTTTCGGGGAGTGGTTTTTTATCCGCAAAGGGTTTTCCACTTTCCTTCTCTGGGAATTCTTGTGTCGTTATTGTTTTTGCTTCATTAATTCCTCTGTTAGGGCTTATTCCACGAATTATTCTTGTCGTAGGAATCCAAGCATTGTTAGTTTTAGGAATCAAGGTAATAGCAGTAGCATTCATTTCTCCTAGCAATTTACTAATTGGAATAAACACCTATGGCCATGATAAAGTCTTTATATACTATTCTCCAAAACTTCTTAAAAGAAAAGTGCAGTAAAACCATCAGTGCCAAGAGCTATATCATCACCAATAACTGACAATATTTATACAATCTCATCATCCGACACTCTTTGTGTGTCTATCAATATCATCAAAGTGAATCTCATCAGTAAAACTAGTGTCACTGGTACTATAGTTAGGTGTCTCTAGAACATTTTTGAAATATATGAGTTTCTCATCTACTATAGTTAGATGTCTCTTTCGGTTGGATCACAATATTTCAGAGAATATAAATAAAGAACAAAAGAGAAGCAAATCTAGAGAGAAAATAAATAAATAACACGCAAGATTTTATCGCAAAGATGATGATTTAAAATTTAAATACGATTTTGAAGAAGAATTACAAAGAAATTTAGAGATCACTCTCTCTTAATCTCCCACACAAGCTCACTTAAAAAGCTTAACTCTAAACCTAGAGTACTCTCCTATTTATAGAGAAGGATTACATGAGAATCTTGTCCACCAAGTACTAGGTAGGAACCCTAATTAGGAAACTACTATAAGTAGGAACTCTAATTAGGAAACTACTATTCTACGTTTAACTAGGTTTTGGTAGATCTAAAACTCCTACACATAGTCAAGCACCAAACTTGTTCTACAAGTCAAGTCTCCATACCCGAGTCAAGCAACTGTTATCCCCTTGATTCATCTACCGGACCCTAGATTTTATCCTAGTAGCAAATTCCTCAGCTTTAGTCAGAAAAATAAAATTGTTCCCCATGGTTCTCTCATTGCTAGCAAACATGGGCATGGGGTTATTTTGAACAACAATTTGGACATCATCCATCAGCTTCTCCGGAATAGTGACCTTTTCCTCAAACTCGTTTAAAGATTTGGGGTTTCATAAAATTAAAGCGTTCTTAATGAATTTACATTTTGTAACAAATTGATACATACAATTACCTTCCACAAGTCAGTTTCTTAAGTATATTTAATAAGAGGTAAGAACTCAATAATATCACACCAATAGTAGTAAATTTCAAAGGTTTGAGCCCCCTTTCAAATGCTTTAATCAAGTTGGCTATAATTGAAGAGTGGTCAGAAATTCCTTGGTTTAGAATTCAACTTAAGTATCTGGCATTGTCAGCATCCATTGAGAGCTGAGCAGAACCTTGTCAATTTTGGTAGTAATCTTATCCTCCCCTTTACTACAGTTGGACCAAGTGAAATAAAATCTACTTGATCTACAATCGAAAAGTTCAGTTGTATGGTAGCAGTTAAGAATATCAACAAATTGCGTGGGACGTCTGAACTCCCTTCCTCTAACTCTTTCCTAAGAGCTCATAATACAATTAAAATCACCTAATACGATCCAAGATTTGGAGTTATTTGAAGCTTGGAGCATTATTCAATCCCACGTCATAGTCATCCTAGAATAATTGTATCTACAATAAACAATGGCGATCGAGAATTAGAAACCATTGGGCAAGCCTCAATAACCTGAAGAAGAAGAAAGGCAAGCGCAGCTGCATGGCTATCAAACACGACCTTAGTAAAGCTTTCGACTGCGTGGAATGGGGTTTCCTCGATGACACGATGCGCGCCATGGCTTCTGTGATACTTGGTGCAACTGGGTCCGCCAATGCGTTTCCACTACCGTGCTTTCTTTCAATTTGGATGGCACGCCTTACGGCTTCCTCAAGCCAGGAAGGGGCATTCGTCAGGGCGACCCCCTCTCCCCCTCTCTCTTTCTCATCTGCTCGGAAGTCCTATCAAGAATTCTACTCCAAAAGGAAAAGGATGGCTCTATCCACGACATTAAGACTGCCAGAGGCAGCACCCCTATCTCCCATCTCTTTTTTGCGGATGACAGCTTCATTTTCTATAACGCTACCCTGGCTGAAGCAGACACCCTGAAGCAAGCCCTGGACACCTTCACCAATGTTTCGGGCCAGGAAATTAATCTCGACAAATCCTGCATCCTCTTCAGCAAGAATGGCCATCACCGCCACTATAAACTCATCCAACGGATTTTGCACATCAAGCGGGATTCTTCCGGGGAAAAATACCTGAGGGCTCCCCTCTCTTTCGACCGAGAAAGAAGCCTCAATTTTCAGGAGATTATCACTCGGGTTTCAAGACATGTTGAGGGTTAGAAAGAAAAATTTCTTTCCCAAGCCGACCGTCTCACCCTTATTAATGCTGTTAACTCAGCAATCCCGACCTTCCTCATGTCCGTTTTCCCCTCCTTCGCAAAACTTGTAACCAGCAGGGATTCATGGACGCGAGATTCCTCTGGGGATCAAATCAAGATGGCAGACCTAAAGCCTACCTCGTGAAATGAAAGACTATCTGCCAGCCGATTAAGGCCAGGGGCCTTGGCATCCGTACAACGTTTAACCATAACCAAGCTCTGATGGCCAAGCTCTTCTGGCGAGTCATAAAGAAACCAGAAAAGGCATGGGCTCATAACTTGAAAGAAAAATATAGTCCCAGAACCTCTGTTATGCTGGCCCTCCCCCAGTCGTCAGACTCCTGGATATGGAAAGGTATTCTGAAAGCTCGTAACAACAATTGGTCTGAGCTCTGTTGGCACATCGGGAAGGTGAGAGCGTGGACTTCTGGTCTGAGCCTTGGATCCCAGCTATCAGATTCGGCAGACCGGTTGGTCCTGTTCCTGCCGTCAGAGGCATCTTAAAAGTCGCGGACCTCATCTGGCCCAATAGCAGAACCTGGACAACTCACCTTATCCAGTCTATTTTTTACCCTGACATTGCAAACTTTATCACCCATATCCCCCTCAGCAAGCACCCTTCCAAAGACGTCATTAGATGGATCATAGAAAAGAATGGCATTCTTACAGTTCGGTCTGTTCATAACTTCACTTCCTTATCCTCTACTGTTGAGCTCAATGCTCTTCCTCAAACCCTCCCTCTCTCCATCGCCTGGGACAAAATCTGGAAACTCAATGTCCCTTTACGAATCTAATTATTCTTATGGAAAATCTTGTATAATGGCATTCCTATAAAATTTAACTAATGGCATGGTAACGAAGACTAGGATACAAACTGCCCTCGCTGCGGCTTGGAAGAGGAAACTACCACACACGCTCTTTTTTACTGCCCCAAGATCCGTGACATCTGGTCTGACTCTGACCTCCTGATTGACTTTAGTAGCTGGAGCTACTCGGATTCTGTTCTCCTCACCCTCCAAAGATGCATTCAAAACCATGGTCAGCCCTCTAATCTTTCTTCTTTTTACAGTGTTTTTAGCACTCTTTCATTAGCCATATGGACCAGCAGGAATTCTCTCATCTTCGAACAAAAAACAAAGACAGCGAGGGAAACTCTGCGGCACGCACATCAGCTCTACACCTTCCCCCAACCCACCCCAAAACCTCCTCGTACCATTAGGCAGACTCAGACTCATTACCAGGTCCAGGAGGGATGGCATACCATCAATGTCGATGCCTCCTGGATCACCCAGGATAAGCCTAGGGTGTTGGGTTTTACTATTAAAAATTACTTAAACTTTTTCTTATGCGCAGGTTTTGACCAAATCAGAGCCGCCGACCAAGAGGAGGCTGAGGCGCTCGCAGCGGTTAGGGGGCTGGAGGCGGCTAGATACCTAGGTTTGCAGAGGATCCCCCTTTTGTCTTACTGCCAGAGGATTGCTCGTGCCTTCAGAGAGCGACCTGAGGACCTTTCATGGGGAGCTCTTACTATTGCCATAGATCTGAGGGTCGTGGCAGAGTGTTTTTTGGATTTTAGATTTGAGCATATTAATCATAGAAGGAACTTTATTGCGCACTATTTAGCAGCTAGGGGAGTTGGTTCCCCTCTTTCTTGTATATTTGAGGCCTATGAGGCCAATGCTTTTGTAAACGCTATCCCCCCTCCCTCATTTTCAGACGAGTAATTTATCCTTCTCCTCTTTTGCTTAAAAAAAATGAGGTTTATCTAAACTTTTTTTTAGCCCCACGTTAGCCTGATTTTCCCAGGATTTTCATACACATAATTGGTAAGTAACTCCCAGCCAAGCATTATATTGCAGTAAAACCCCTATAAATTAATAGCCTTAGGACCAAGAAAATCTATTAATTAAGCGGGGCTATAATTTATCGATTAATTAATAACTTAATAATTTATCAAAGTATTATTTATTTTTCCAAAATATTTTTCTTATTTAATGAACTAAGAAATGTCGAGAAGACGAAGTTGAAGATGATAGTTCTATTTTGGAGTCTGTTTCACGCAAAGAATATCTCAAAGCGAAAATGAGATTGCATATAATTTATTGTGGCATTACGAGAACACCACACCAGAACTTCTTAGTACGTTACAAAAAATTAGAGATGAGATCCAACTCGATTCCAATTTATAAGGACAAACAAGCAATAATTGACTCAAATTTTTAGGCATTCTCCTCTATGTGATATGTATTCAGTGTTAGCAAATTATTAATTTAAGTGGTATGTAGGACTTCCATGACCTTTTAAGGAGTTTTTATTATTATTATTATGTATTATCTTATAAATTAAGCAAAATTATTAATTTAGTTCATTGGCCCAAGTTATTAATTTATCGAGGTTCTATAATATTAAAAACATTTTTTTATTTAACTCTGTCACTTTAATCTCTACCAGCCCATAATGGATTAGTTTTTTATATTTTTTTGCAAGGGCCTTAACTTCCTTGTTTGATGTAGTCATTCAATCCCTTAATATTCCAAATCATTGTATGTAACATTAAAATGATAAAATTTGAGCACCCAATCCCATACCTATAGCAAACAAGTTAGAGATGACGTGTGTCCACCTTCCCAGTTTGTTGTAAACCATGTTGTGCACTTCTATGTTACTAAGAGCATCCACAGTAGTAGGGTGGGGGGATTTGCCTAAAATTAGGGTAAATTCAATCCACCCCAAATCCATCCACAGCAGTTGAGCCCAAAACAAGGTAGATTTTAACCAAGGCAGTTCTAAACTGTGCAGCATGTCCAACGCACAGTTCTGAACTGTACGGCATAATCAAAAACATAAGATATGGCCACGTGTCTCCATCTAGAGCGTCCATTACCCTACGTGCAGTTCTGAACTGTGCGGCATTAATCCACCAAAAATCCACCTAGAGGGTAGAGAATCCACCCTCAAGGTGGAAAATGGGTTGCCACGTAGATTATTTATCTAGTTGCTGTGTGGCAGATTTGGCCAAATGAGGGTGAAGGATTGGAATCCACCCTCCACGTCATCCATCTCCTAGCTGCTGTGGGTGCTCTAAAAGTCTTACATGAGCATAAGGGGTTGTTTGTCAACATGTAGGACCCACAGTTTCTGGTTTTTTATCAACCAAAGCTAGCCAAGAAAGTTGCAAAAAACTAGTTCTTTTGTGAAACATCTTTTTGGCATTCTACTAAAGAACTAGATAACTTTATCCCACTATTAAAAAAATAAGGCCTTCTCAAAGTCTCTCTATCTTCATATCTCTCCATCTCTATCCCTCAATCCTTGATTTTCTCTTATCTTTCTCTTCATCTCCTTCCCTCCATTCTATCTCCCCCTCTCTCTGTAGGTGATGATGGTGATGAATAAAGTAATAAAGCAATCATAATCTTTCTCTCTTGATTTCACATACTCTCCCCCTATCTACCCAAGATAGTGATTTAGTTTTATTGAAAAATCTAAAGGTGTTTTGATTCTTACTGCTGATATTTTTTATGGATTTTTTTACAAACCATAAAGAGAGAACCAAACAGTGTAGAAAACTAAATCAGTTCAAGTTTGTATTCAAGTCAGAGTAGGCCAACCTAGTTTATTCTTGGCTGACCCTATTTTTAAAGTTTCCAAACAGGCCCTTGCCTCTCATTATGAGGATACAAAAAAATCCACCATTTCGCTTGTAATTTTAGTCATATCTGAAATCACCTCTCTAGATCTCTCATATAGACTCTCCAATTGCCCTTGCCTCTCAAAAGAGCATTACTGTCCTTTGCCAGGGTCAGATCACTAGTACCATACAAACAAAAATCAAAAGCTAAGTCCCGCAGTCTCAAAAGTATAATATTTGGTAGGCTATACACCTAAACCCAAGAACCCGAACCGAGCCGACCGAACCGCAGTCTCAAAGGTATAATATTTTTTGCTCAATATTTAACTGTGATTAAGAAAAGAGTTTCACCTTTAAAATCTCTTCACCCCCCATTTTCTCTCCTTCCCCATTACTCTCTCTCTCTCATCCGAGTTTTCACTCTTCGATTCTCTCTCACCAAAAAATATAGGTTTATAGAAAAACAACATTGTAACAATTATCAATATGGAATTAGTGATATAACATCATTTTCACTGATGATTTAGATGTTTAAATAATATTTTCGAGTAATTATATTAACTATGATCGCTTGAATTCTTGCATACTTGATATATTATAATAATGATTTATTTTAATAAGATATTAATTCTATGTGATGAATCCGTCACTAGCTAAATCTGATTATTGTAGTTCCATATTTGAACAAGTGATGTTAATCAACAAGAATATATTGTTTACCGCAGAACTATTCTGAGTGATAATACGGTTGCTTAAGATGGAGGCAATTCAGGGAATAATAATGATTGATTTCAATAAAACTGTAACAAGTTCATAACTCTTAGCACATTTTGAATGGGTAAGTTATAAACTTCACAACATTTTCAGATAATTTGCAGGTAAAGTACTTTTAGAATTGGTTACAAATTTGATTTGGCATGATGTAATTCTTTTAGTGGAGTGCTTTCTCATATTTTGGCATAGAATCATTGCATTTTTTCTTTTTAAATTATGTTTTAGAATCCTCCTTCAGTATTTGAAGTTTGGTACTGGAAGATAAAAAAACACGGTTGAACTTTGAAGAGAGACATAGGGGAAAGAAAGTATAATAGAGATAATATAGGGAAATCTAGAACATAAAGATTTTTAAAATGAGAAACTTTTCTCCAAACATCCGTTAAATATAGATCCAATAAGAGGGAGGGCTAGCAAATTCAGACTCTATACTGACCATAAAACTCAAATATAGCAAATTTTCCAAGCATCTTATTATTGCCTGCAAAAGAGGAAACAAAACAAGAAATTGGTCTTTCTCCCATAAATGAAATTAAAAGGCCAAGTTTAATATGGTGCTTTACTGCCGCACTCCCTATCTCACAATCACAATCACACTCTAGCTTAAGCCTCATTGATAGAAATTTTATTTTTAATGTGTACTACCACTTTTAATGGTACCACCCTTGTAAAAATTCCCCATATACATATTGTATGACTGAACTTGGAAGGGTTTTATATGGCTCTACAAACTCCATTACACCCATGGTTCATAAATCTGGACCAACTTGGGCAAGTTGCCTCGTGATCGCTCTTGCCCGATCTGAATTAATTTGGCTAAATACTCAAAAAAGTTGTGACTCAGGACAACTTGTCCCAGCCTGGGCAAGTTTTTAGGAGTTTCTCAGATTGGATCGGTGGATCGTTAAATTTCATTAATATTGATTTTAATTATTTTAATGCTATTTGATATGACAAAAATGTTTGAATGACAAAAGGCGATATGACAAAAGCAATGGTTATAGTACTCCCTCTTAGTTTTTTGCCTCAATTATACAATGGTGTATGAAAGGGCCTATTCCAGATAACGAGCTCTAGCCCTAGCTTGAAACAGTGAATATTTGCTCGGCTTTGTCACCACAAGACGACGTGTCATAGTTATGGCATATTATGGAGTAGTTACAAGGAAGTGGAAGTGCACATACCATTACACAACCATTACGAAGACTAACCAATACTGTTTTGTAACGTCCATCATTAAAAGGAGATAGTGGTCAATAAGCGATCATAATATGAGACCTATAAATAGGACAAAAGAAGAATAGATTAGGAAAAAAAATTCCATCTAAAAAGTCTATGCAATACTATCCAAAATACTATTGGTAACTTGTAATCACAAGATGAATAACATTCTCTTTTTCAAATCCTCTAAGGAGGCCGAGGTTTTTACCTATTCAAAGGTTTTTACGCTAATTCTTACGTATTAGTAATTATTTGTTATTATTAGTATTCAAATCATCTTTGGTATGAAAACTAAGTTCGAGTTTCGATTTTAGGCTCTTACATTTGGCACCGTCTGTGGGAATCGATAGAATTAGCCACAATTCTCAAATTCAATATGTATTGATTAAGTTTGGAAAATTATGCCGAATCCCAGTCAAACACATCCTGTTTTGCAGGCAGAAGGAACAAGCGCTAGAGTAAATTAACTAGCAGAGTTTCGGGCCACGTTAAACTTTAAAATATAAAAAAGGACAGCCCTAGAGCAATAGTTGGCTGACGTACAAAATGCTCTAAAATTTTTACAGGGACAGCAGGCTCCAATAAAAAGAAACAAAGAGGTATTGTTAGTGACATCGAAAATTCCAACTTAGGACAGGTTAGGGCCATATAGAGGGGCCAACCATGGAGTTGATATCCATCATCTGTGCGGACCTGAGATTTTCATTGATCCAGAGCTGGTCGACTAGCAGGAGGTAGACAAAGATCCTCCTAACCCTATACGAATAGATGGAGCCCCGGTGATAAGAACATGTGTTCCCATGCGGGAAAGACTGAATGAGGGAAATGGAGATTGCAACCCCAAAGAGAGACGCCTTCAGTGTCAAACAATCACAACTTGATAATTCGTTACCTAGGAGCATATGGATAGGCGCATTAAGGAACTCTTAGTTGCTCGATAGTGATGTGTCATCCAGCTTTCACAATCCAAAAATTTAGAAATATAAAGGGACGGATCCTGTCAAGCATGTCTAAGAATTTCAAGATTCTTTGGGGCTGTATTTAACATCGAATCATATTTTATGCAGGTTATTCCTGACCAGTCTCTAGGGAGAGCCTCTACGCTAGTTTCATTCCCTTGAAGAAGGATCGATTTACTCCATTAATCAGTTACAAGAACTATTCATCAAGAACTACTTGCACAACCGAGACAGGGAGGAAAACATTTACACCCTGATAAGCCTCAAGAAAATGGCATGGGAGAAGTTGGAAGTTTTTACTAAAAAGTTCCAAGATCTAGCTAGGAGAGTATGCAATCTTGACTAAAAAATTATAATATCTGCTATTACTATAGTTCTGTTCATTGAGAGTAGAGCGAAGGATCATCACATCTTGAATAAACCAATGCCTCTAAAAGAGATGGTCTAGAAAGTAAAAAATTATATTGATCTAGAAAGAATGATGTCCAAAAGATCGGAGCCTTCTAAATAAATTTTTACAACTAAAGGACATAACACAGTACGATAAATCAAGCGTGCTATAGACACTAGAGGTGAAAAAAATGCGTTAAATCTGTAAGTGATAGACCTCGGAAGGGGAACAATTTGCCAAAACCAATCCTGCCAAAGTTAACGGCTAAATTAGTTGATATCTATTCCACACTTCAAAAGGATAGGTTTTTCAAAAATTGGACAACCCCTCGAGCCAATGGATGGAAAGCCATAATGCAAACACCGTGAACTGGGACATCGCGATACTGAACGGTGCTACACTCTGCAAAGACTCATGAAATACATACTCAAAGACAGAAGGATGCACGAGTACATTATCGACGTAGAGTTACAGGAATGGGAGTTACAAAAAGGACATGAAGTCATATAGATTGAAAAAGAAGCTAAAGAAAAATACCTCTATCAGCTCCACCCGAGTCACTTTATTGAGACGTACAAAATTAACAAATTGGTCAAATTTAAAAGACGTCGACTCATACAATGTCACGATCTGTTGGTAGTCAAAAAGGAAGCTCGACCTCTTCTTGAATCAAGTAATAGAAGAACTGGTATCTCCTTTAAAGATTGTGATGTTAACCGCGTTAAATTCTCTCATCATGACGAGTTGGTTGTGATGTTAAAAATGAAAATATTCATGATGCACACAATGATGGTTGATACTAGAAGCACTATCGAAGTACTTTTTTAGAGTACTATCAAACAGATAGGATTAACGGATGAGGTGATAGCCATTGATATGGATATTAGCGGTTTCAATGGATCTAAGGAAGAACGAGTGGGGGAAATAATTCTCCCTATCACTGCAGAATCGACTACAATTAACTTAACTTGTTATGTTGTTAATGCAAAATTAATATATTTGGGGATAATGGGATGTTGTAGGCTACATAATATAAAGGTCAATCCCTCCACTTATCATCTCGCACTGCATTTTGACGGGAATGGAGGAATCTTCGAGGTGAAGGGCAGCAAAAAGTTAGCCCGCACTTGTGAAAATATAGTAACCAGTATTACAAATACTTCGAAGGAGTTTGAAGCATAAAGATTACAGAAAGCTGGGCTAGTGGAGGTCCAGCCTTCAACCGTTGAAATTACATAATATACCACGATTGATGGACCTGATCGGGGTACATTCATGGGAACTCATTTACTTTAAGATTGCGAAGCTCTAATTAATTTCCTCAAGAAAAAATAAAGACATATTCACTTGGACATTTCGTGAAATGTCAGGACTCGATCTCGCTTTAGCCTATCATAGGTTGTGCCTAAAAGATAAGGTTGTGGCAATTAAGAAAAAATAGATAACGTTAGCACGAAGTCTTCGAAATCATGTGAATAAGGAGATCGATAAACTTATTAAAGTCAGATTTATCAAGAAGGCAGACCACCCCATACGTACATTAGGCATATCAAATAACACCGCGAGTGTTTATAGGGTGTACACCAGTTTTGTTAGCCTATGAAACTGAGGATGTTATCCGTACTGAATATTATTACCCTGTATGTGATCATAAAATGACAGATGAAGAAAATAAGTTCCAGTTAGCATGTAATATGAATTAAATCGATGAAACAAGAGATCGGCCAATCACAAATCTTAGGCGATATCATCAAGCACTAGCAAAATCATATAACAAAAGAGTTTATAGCAGAGAATTTAACATCCAAGACCTCATCCTAAGAAAAATACCTATACATAAGAAGGAATTGAACTTTGAAAAGCTCATAAAAAATTGGGAAGGACCCTTTATTGTGGTTGATAAGACCAACCTCAGCTCATACGACCTGGTGACAGAGGAAGGAGTATGAATTCATAACCCTTGGAATACACGAAGGTTAAAGAAGTACTACCATTAAGTTTATTTAACAGTTCAATTTTTTATTCAAGAAGTAAGAATTATTCTCCATCTTTGTGTTTGTTTTTTACCTTCATTAATGAAATACTTGTGTTGGTCAACGTACATGTCTATCACATTCATTAAATCTATTATATAAAAGGATAAAACATGTTCCCATCTATAAATTACAACACACAGTGGACTATGATAAACAAATATAAGGAAATAGTTAGGTTGATCTAAGTCTTCACCTTCGGCCCCTTCTGACTACATGACGAATTGTTTTCTTCTTCCCACCCCTCGAGGTACCCCTACCTGAACAGGAGTGGTACCCTCTAGAGGACGAAACACTACAACATCTTTTTCATGTCGCACTCATGGGATGCGAGGTACAAGATTCTCACCCTCGCCTTTGCTTGACATATTCTCTACCAACTTGTCCTTTCCATTTTCCTGTAAAAAGTGCAGATACTCTGCTTTTGCAATCACCAAATCATAATCGTTCCCAATATCAGTCATATATTTTTGAAATTCAGTCTCCACCTTTTCCAATTTACCACCGTAAAAAGCAATGACTGCCTCTACATGTAGCTCATACGAATCTTTCGCGGCAATCTTTTTAGCATTACATTGAAGAATCTTTTTCATCTGTTCGTGCACCTTCCCTAAACGCTCGCAAGTTTGCATCTAGTTTGCCTCCACATCCCTCCATTTTATTTCTTGCCTTTTCCTTAGCAATATCTCATTGGAAACTTACACTTCGAGTTGAACATTTAGTTTGATATAATGATTTAAAGCTTCTTAAGTCATTCTCAGTTTGTTCTTCAGCTCGTTCTGCACTCGCCTACTATCTTTGTTTATATTAACAAACAAAATTCACATAGATCGACGATGGTACATAAAGATAATATACATTTAACATCTTATATAAAGTCATGTATCATTCATATATATTATAAATACACCAGCCCGAGCAGAGCATAATACTAATTAGCTTCTAGACTATGACAATTTCTAGCTACAGTTGCTAAGGCCAGAATTCGAGATGGATTAGGGCTAACTCCCCTCTCCTGTAATATTTTTATATACAAATGTTTTAAACCCCTTTCGCTATCAACTTCTGCCTCAAAATAAAGTGTTAACATTAGCAGCGCCCTGCCACACTCATCTTTCAAAGGGAGTTCTTTCAACATTTTTTGGGTCTTTTTAAACCTATCATGATCCTTCCTAATAGCTTCATTCTTCTCTATTTTTTCTTTTACAAACTTAAGCTGAGTATCATATAAGTTTTGCCAATGCTTCTTTGACATAAACTTATGATACCTCACTTGATATTCAAACTATTACCTAATGAGCACGACTCAAAGCATTTCTCGCTTGGTTCAACGCCTTCTGTAGATTATTTACTCTTGACCTCAATTGCTCAATGTCCTACAAAAATTACAAGCTCTACATTATTCACATACTCAAAAGCTACTTCAAAAATAGTAATTTTTTTCAAAGTCTACACAGCTACAATTTGCCAAAATAATGTTAACTTCACAACAATCAAAGCAATTGACAGAAAACATCAAAAGACAAAATTGATAGAGGTTACAAGCCTAATGGATTTTTGTGATCTCTACTTCCCGAGGTAAAACTTTCTCTACAAAATTATTAGGAGTTTTACTAGATCCATCAAGAACCTTCGAAGGTTGAACATTGGTAGCATCCCCACTTGAAGTAGAAACATCCAGTTGTTCTACATCAACATTTTCATCCTAGAACTCAGATGGAAAGATGATTTCTTGATATCTACCAGTCAGGCCAAGAATGACATCATTTTTAGAAAGTTTAAAATAACGTTAATATTGGATCGGATTGTTCCATCCAACCTTAATCGCCTCCATCGTCCTCTCCATATACTTCAGGTGCTAGATCACCTAACTTTGTAGCTCAACCTTACTGTAGTAGCCTACTCTCAGCCTTTTAGCTCCAATCGAACACTCGAAGGTTACATCGAAGCCTACCTAGAGACTCGAAGCCCAGTAAGACAATAATCAACCCCGTGAAACATCCCGAGATTAATCGAACACTCAAAGATAGCTACCATAGTTGAAGATAGATGACCAGTGCCTAAACTCAGCATCAATACAAGAAATACTTTGATCATGGCCGTACAAGGTCGAAGGCAGACACGTCAGATAGCCAGCTCACCAGACATAATAGTAGAACAAGCCGCTCGACAACTGCAGTGCCAGATCCAATAACTCCATTGTTAGATCCAACAACTACAGTGTTAGAACCAATAGCTACAGTGTCATACTCATCAACTACAGTGTCAGAACTAACTCCGGGTACAAGTCAGTTGTCTCTGGAGGATATATATGTAACTTGGCCCCCATGGTTACTCAACCCTTTTTATACTCTATAAATAGGAGGGAAGAGGCACTAGGAAGGGGTTAACAAATCTCTCCCAACCGGCCTTGCAAGTTTACCTTCGAACACCCTGTAACAACTTGATTCTCGATACTTCGACTACTCTACATATATAATATTTGAGGCCTCCACGTAAGTGTATAATCTCCATAGTAGATCTCGTTATTAGTGATTTTACACTTGAAACCCCCTAGTCGAAGATAAAGCCCATAGTGTAAGACTTAGCTTCCCCTCATACGAAGCTAGGCCCCTATATTTGGCACCGTCTGTGCTACACCCACCCTACCTTACTCCTTTTTTCCCTCTCTTTCTCTACCCCTCATAAAAATCTTTCATGACACTCACACTTTGCTCCTCTTCAGCCCTTGTTGGTAACTCCACCGACGGAGTCGCCGCACAATTTGCCCTTACTACCCAACAATTTGTTCAGACTGAGGAACGTCATAACAATCAATTACGCATTGAGCGTGAAGAGCACCGCCAGGAATTAGAAGCTGAACGGCAATGCCGCTTAGATGATTACGATTGGCAACACCAAGCCTTAGACGAACTCCGACAGACCATTTGCGAGCTCCAGCAAGGCCACACCCTTGACGTTCCTTAGCATTCTTGATTACCTGCCCCTTCGCGTGTTTCTGCTCGGGCACGACTTGGTCCCTACCCACATATCAAAGTAACCCCGGTCCACCTTGGTGCCGAGGGTGCTCCCACTGCCATACCTGCTAGTTCGATCCATTTAAGCATCCCCATCATGGAGGACTCCACAGATTCCATACTTTGCACATCTCGTCACCCCACGCGGTGTCCAGCTCGTGAGCGCCTTGGTGAGCGAAGCACCGAACATGCTCCTTATACGAGGCCTCGTCTCTCTCAACCCCGGCCATCTCCCCCTCGTCCTGCCTATCTTACACAGTAGAAACTCGACCAAAAAATTAATACTGCCATCCGGATCAGTGCGAGCCCCACACCGAACTCTTGAAGTTGGTTAAACAAACCCCTCTGCCCCAAAATCCTCGCTATCAAGGTGCCTCCCAATTTCTACGCCCCCAAAGTATGCAAATACCGCAATACCGACCCTCAATCCTACATCCTCGAATTTCAAAATGCCAAAGCCTTTACTCCATGGCTGACCACCTGTTGTGTCAACTTTTTCCCACTAGCCGCATAGACAACCTCCTCAGATGGTACCACAACCTTCCTAATGGTTCCATTCGATGTTTCAAATAACTATCGACCCTTTTCATAGCCCAGTTTGCCTTCAACAAGGACTGCGAGGTCTGGGTCGATGCCCTCTTCAACTTTCGTAAATCCCCCAATAAAACTCTCCAAGCCTTCACAAAGCGATTACTCAAAGAGTTGCGTAAAGTAAAAACATCGACCGCACAAACGTTGTTCTTGCATACTCTAACGCCCTACCAGATAACAGTCGTGAAATGGAGTATATTATGCTCCATAAACCACGAACCCCCAAGGAGATGTTATCCAAAGTTAATGGGAACATCGACCTTGAGCACCTCTGTGAGTCAAATCGTCAGGGATAAGCTTCGACCAACAACCCGAAAAAGCCTCAAAAACCAGCTACACCCCTGGTCGCTCTCATCTCACAGGGGACCGAGGACTGCAAACATCCTCACCCCAATACTACCCCTGATGAGATCCACAAAAGAAGACCCAAGCCGGTCCTCCCCAAACTCACCGTCCCCATCAATACCCTTCTTCCTCAGATACAGGCCAACCCTATATGGCGAACCCCCTGCCCCATCGAGGTCAAACCATGTGAATCTTACTGCCATAATCATAAATATAACTGCGGCCACACCAACAAGTACTACGCTCTATAGCGCTCTCTCGAAATGATCCTCAAAGCGGGTCACCTATATCAATATGTTGTTTACCTACTTGGCTACCTTGTTGGTTCGTACCTCAAGTCATAGCTTGCCCAGCTATCAACCCAGCCGAGGTTCTTATATTTTAGCTCCACCTTATTAAGGTCAACAACATCAATAGTGGGAGTACTTGAAGCAAACGAAAATGGGTCGAAGAATGCTGTAAGCTTACCTATCAAGAGTGTAGTAGCCTACTCGCAGCCTTCTTCCCCAATCAAACACTCAAAGGCTACTTCGAAGCCTACTCGAATATCTCGAAGCCGATCCAATCCCCAAACAAGTCTCCTAAAGATTATCTGAAGACGAAGCCTCGAATCTGAACAAGCCTCGAAGAAGAATTTCACTTTAAACATCAGAAATACTTCGACCATATCCATACATGGTCGAAGTGTGACAAGACAGCCAGTTCACCAGATAGGAACGGCGCCGTTGTCGATCCAGTCAGATATAGTGACAGAACTAACAGGCGGCTATAGTAACAGTGCACAGTGACAGAACTGACAGACAGCTACAGTGATATGGTATGGTGGCAGACCTTGCATTTCTGGCTTCAACACCAACTTCGGGTTACCCGCTTAATATCCGGAAGATACCTGGATTGTACACTTGTAATCTAACCTAACCTTGGTGACTCACCCCTTCCTATGTTATGTAAATTGGAGAGATAGGGAACCAAGGGAGGGTTAGAAAAACTCTTCCCAGTCCCCATATTGGTCACATTCTCAGCCTCCACGCAAGTATATTCTCTATTGATTATTCGCATTTTAGGTTATATACTTGAACCCCTTTATTTCAAGATTAAACCCCATGGCATAAGAGCCGACTTCCCTTCCCCAAGAAAGTTAGGCCCCTACATTTGGCGCCGTCTGTGCTTGCCACCTTACCAATCTCCCTTTTTTATTTCCCTCCTTTGGTCCTCAACTTTAACAAATTATTCTCAATGGCACCTACCCTCCGTTCTAGTTCAACCCATATCGGCAACTCTGTCAACGGAATGGTCGCCCAAATAGCCTTACTTTTTCAACAATTCGCCCAAGCCTAGGAACGCCACCATGCACAGCTTCACCAGGAACATGAAAAGCACCGGTTGGAGTTTGAGGCCGAATGGAACCGCCGCCGGGATGATGTCGAACAACAGAACTGGGTAATTGACGACTTACGCAACAACATCTGAGAGTTACAGAGACTACAGCCTTTGGACGCTGCTAGACCATCCCATGCACCAGACCCGTCGTGCGTGTCTGTCTGTGCCCGTCTGGGACCCCTGCCAAATCTTAGAGTACCCCCAGTCTATATCGGTGCCGAGGGTGCTCCGCACACTATTCCCCCTACTGGCTCTATCCATCTCGGCAATCATCCCACAGAAGATTCCTCTGACTCTACCCTTTAATCCTCTAGACACCCCAAACGCTGCCCTATTCTAGAACGTCTCAGGGAGTGCAGCGCTGAACACATACCATACACTCGACCTCACCATCCTCGAATCCCTCAATCACCCCCTCATCCTGCATATGCTATACAGTAGGACCTCGACTACAAAATCCAGCCAGTCATTCGCGTCAGCGAGAGCTTATCTCTGAACTCATGGAGTCGATTGAATAATCTCCTCTGCCCTAAACTTCTCACCATCGATATACCTCCAACTTTCCGTGCCCCCAAGCACAAAAAATACTACAACACAAACACTCAATCCCACATTTTTGAATTCTAAAATGCCCTGAGCCTCTACTCCACAGCTGACCACCTGTTGTGTCACCTTTTTCCTACCAGCCTTACTGACAACCCCCTTCGATGGCATCACAATCTCCCTAACGGCTTGATTCGGAGCTTCGAGCAACTGTCACAGTTTTTCATCGCTCAGGTTGCCTTCAACAAAGACAGAGAAGTCAGAGTCGATGCCCTGATCAATTTTAGAAAATACAGCAATGAAACCCTCGAAGCCTTTACCAAAAGATTTCTCGATGAGTCATAGAAATTCGAGAACCTTGACTGCACAAATACAGTACTTGCGTACCCAAATGCTTTACCAGATCACAGTCGTGTTAAAGCGTACCTGGTCCTTCACAAACCTCGAACCCTCGAGGAGATGCTCTCAAAAGTCAATGGCTATATCGACCTTGAGCACCTCCACGAATCCTGTAAATAGGGACATCCTTCAACTACCAACTTTAAAAAACCTCGATAAGGCCCACCTTCTACACCTACACCCGTGATCGCTCCTGTCTCACAGGAGACTGAGAGCCGCAAACGCCCTCACAATGATAACAATGCCGAAGCTCGTAAAAAGATACCAAAGCCGATCCTACCCACGCTTACTGCCCCTCTCAGCACCCTTCTACCACATATATAGGCAGACCCCATCTGGCGTATCCCTTTCCTCGTCAAAATTAAACCAGGCAAACCCTACTGCGCCAATCACAAGTATAATTGTCACCACACCAACAAATGCTTCACCTTACAGCGCTCCCTAGAGATCATCTTCAAAGCATGTCGTCAATATTAGTATATTGCAGACCTTCTCAGTTACCTTGACGGGTCATACCTCAAACCTCAACCCACCCCTGCTGCCAGCCCGGCTGAGGTGTATATCTATCGAATAAATTTTATCAAAGTCAATAACATCGACAGTGGCCGTTCCAAAAGTAAACGCAAGCGTGTCGAAGAATGTTGCAAACTCACGTACCAGGAGAAGCTGTCCGCCCTCCTGCCAGGATCAAGCCTTTGTCCTCAACCCGAAGGTATCTCTTTTCTCGACTGCGACACGTCCCATGTCTGTTTACCCTATTCTGACCCCTTAGTCATTATGATAAAGATCGAGCACATCGTCCTCTACACCATGCTCATCGGTACAGGAAGTACAACTGATATCCTTTCCCTCCAAACTGTCCAAGCCATGAAGAAAACTGACCTCATCACTGCTGCCAATGTCAAACTCAAAGGTTTTAATGGCGCTACAGAAATTGTTGTTTGTCGAATCAGCCTCCCAGTTACTACCAGCCCAGTCACACTTTAAACCAGTTTTCTTGTCGTCGACAGAAAATTAGTATACCTCGGTATCCTTGGATGCGACTGGCTTCAAGCAATGCGTGTCATACCTTTAACATATCATCAAATCCTTCGTTTTACCATCCCCTTGGGTACATGGAACTTAAATGGCTCTCCACGACTCGCCCGTTCAAGCGACCATCCAGAGATCGATCAAACCCGGAGGCTCATCCGCCGCCCATAGCAATCACTGTCCCTCTCTATCTCTACACCTTCGACAGATCCCACCTTACCTATCGAATCCACTATTTATATCTAACTCGACGGTCCTGGTCGAGGAACATTCATTGAAATTTTTTAGGCAAGGCAGAATGCCTCGAGCTCTCAGACATCCTTCTAGCAAACAAAGACGTCTTTACATGGATATTCCAGGAGATGCCCGGTGTCGACCCTAGTTTGGCATGCACCGCCTCGATCTCATTCCCCATTCTATAATAGTTAAACCGAAGAAGCGTACTTTGGCCCTACGACTTCGAGAAGCCATGATCCTCGCAGTAGACAAACTCATAGCCGCGGGTTTCATCAGAGAAGTAAAGTATGCTGATTGGATATCAAATATTGTTGCAGTTCCCAAAAAGGACGGCAAGATCAGAATCTGTGTCGACTTCACAGACCTCAACAAACGCACACCAAAAGACAATTTCCCCCTCCAGATCATCTCAGTACTTCTTGATGCCACTGATGAACATGAGCGCCTATCTATGATGGATGCAGCCTCAGGCTACAATCAGCTGCCCCTCCTCCCCGAAGATTAACTTAAAACTTCTTTCATTACTGAACAAGGCATTTACTATTTTAACGTCAGGCCTTTCGACCTTCAAAATGCGGGTGACACCTATCAACGCCTTGTCACAACCATGTTTAAACCCCTGCTTGGCAAGTCGGTCGAAGTTTACATCGACGACATATTATGTAAGAGCCTCCAAAAATAGACCCATATCCAAGACCGAACTGAAGTCTTTTCAATACTTCGAACATACAACATGAAACTCAACCCAGGCAAATGCCAATTTAATGTTTCGTATGGTAAATTTTTAGGCCACCTTATTAGCAAATGAGGTATCGAGATCGACCCAACCCATACTCGAGCACTCATCGACATGCCTTCACCCCGAACCAAAATAGATGTCCAAAAAGTGGCTTGTACAATTGCAGCCCTCAACCATCTTATTTCCAAATCCTCAGATCGTTGTGCTTGGTTCTTTTCCCTTTTACTCGACTAAGGCGTCCACAAAGCAAAAAAGAAAAACAACCCTGAGATTAACTGGATACCTGAATGTGAACATGCATTCCTCGACCTCTAAACTTTCCTTGGTCGACCACCCATTATCAGCATCCCCATCGAAGGTGAGACACTCTCTTTATATCTCACTGCTACAGACATTTCCACCAGCTTAGTACTTATTTGACTCGAATCAAACATCAAAAAACCTATATATTTTACCAGTAAAACTCTAACAAGCATAGAAACTCGATATTCAAAACTTAAGAGTTTGCTCCGCACCCTCATCTATTCGGCCTGCAAACTCAAGCTATATTTTCAAGCTCACCGTATCCGTGTTATAACAAGCTATCCCCTTCAAGAAGTACTCAGCAAAAAAGAAAAATCCAGACGAGTACAACAGTCGTCTGCTTATCTTGGTGAATATGATATTACATTCGAAAAGCATATATCCCAGAAAGGCCAAGCAGTAGCAGATTTCCTTGTTGACTTCCCGGTCAAAGATGTCGATTGAGAAGAACATGAAGACGACCTGACCAAAGACCAACCTGAAGCAACCGATCCATGGAACCCTAACACTGGATGGCATTTATTCAGTGATGGATCCGCTGGACCTAATGGTTTAGGGATTGGCATAGTCCTGATCACTCCTACCAATGATCGAATAGAAAAGGCCATCAAATTAAACTTTGAATGCTCCAATAATGAAGCTGGGTACGAAGCTTTTATCCACGACCTCGCACTCGAACTCGGCATTCCCAAACTTACAGTTTTCACAGATTCCTAACTTGTTTAGAGACATTACGCAGGTGAAAATCAAGCTAATGGTCGCATGGCTGAATATACTAATTTTGTTCTATTGCGCTAGACCATTTTTTCTAAAAAATCTACTATCACTCATTACCCTCGAGGAGAAAACCATAACGCAGATACCCTCGCCTACATAGCAGCTATGTTAGGCCAATTAGAATCCCGAACCCTCCATATCGAAGTACTCGAACCCCCAAGTATCGACCAGATGGAAGTCAATGCCATCAATACTGGGGGCGAGAGTCTCTATCTAGACGACTGGTGAACACCATTCCTCCATTACTTCAACAGTGCTACCCTCCTAAATGATCCCAAAGACAAATGGTCATTATTAGAGAACTGTCGCAGATACACCATCCATAAACACGAGTTACATCGCAAATCCCCAAATGGTGTCCTTCATCGATGCATCTTACAAACTGAAGCCACTAAAATTCTAATTAAACTCCACCAAGATACCTATGGTACTCATACTGCCAGTCGTTCTATAGCCCTTTGGGCCGTCTCTCAAGCTTTATTCTGGTCGAACACATAAAAGCAAACCAAAGAGTACGCCAAACACTGTGACAAATGCCAACGTCATGCTCACGACATCCACTGCCCTTTACAAGACCTTCATTTCAGTCAAGTCTCCAGGCCATTCAAAAGATGGGCGATCGATCTCATCGGTCCCTTACCAAAAGCTTTGGGTAACCGAGAAAATATCCTTGTTGCAACAGATTATTTTATCAAATGGGTCGAAGCCATACCTTTATGCCAAACTAGAGAAGAAGAAGTTATCAAATTTCTATGGGAAAATATCATCAGACGCTTCAGATGCCCTCATATGATTCGATGCGATAATGGTCCCCAGTTCGTCGGTAACAAAGTCAGAAATTTCCTCAAAAAACACAACATCATCCTCTCCCCCTCAACACCTTACTATCCCCAAGGCAACGGTCAAGTCGAAGCAATCAACAAAACCATTGTCGATGGCCTCAAGAAACGTGTCGATGCGAAAAAAGGTCGATAGGTTCAGGAGTTACAGCATATCTTCTGGGCCTATCGAACAACACCAAGAAAATCTACAGGCTACACCTCTTCCCTTCTAGCCTATGGTACTGAAGCAATGCTCCCTACTCAATTCTAAGTACCCACATGAGATCTCAACCTCCCAGACGAAGACAACGAGTTTGAACTCGGATGTAACATGTTATGGATCGACGAAACCCAAGATCGAGCCATCGCCAACCTCAGCCGCTACCATACATCACTTCAGAAGTCATACAGCAAGAGAGTTCGACCATGAAGCTTCAACATTGGAGACCTCGTACTTTGATGCGTTACTCATTCTTCGAAGCCTTGAAATGCAGGAAAGCTAGCCAAATCCTGGGAAGGACCATATGTCATTTGCCAACAAACCGAGAAGGGTTCATACTATCTGATGACAGAGGACGAAGAGTTTCTACCTAATCCATGGAACGCAATGCAGCTGGTTTCATATAATCGGCCACGGCCTCAGCCTTGTACATCTGATGTAAACACAGAATAATCAATAAACATCATTTAATCCTAAGTTTTGTCTCCTGTTGTCCATTAAATTTATTGGTTAAGCCTAGGTATCATGTCAACCCTTCGACATGACTGATACTCGGGGGTGACCTTGAAATTTTTTAAACTCCCAATTTTGAGCAAACTCGAGAGGCATGGATGGTTAAAGGACCGGACCCTCAGGAATACATTGGGGGCGAACAGATATGATTCGATCAGGCCCCAAACTGTTGAAGTCCTATAAATTTCTTGGTTTACTCTAGGTATCATGTCAACCCTCGACCCGACTGATATTTTGGGGTGACCTTGAAATTTTCAAACTCCCAATTTCGAGCAAACTCGAGGGGCAAGGATGGTCAATAGACCAGACTCTCAGGAATGCATTGGGAGCGAACAGTTACGCTTTGATCCAGTTTAAACCATCAAAGTTCAGTCGATTTCTTGGTTTCCTCTAAGTATCACGTCAACCCACGACCCGACTGATACTTGGGAGCGGCCTTGAAATTTTCAAGCTTCCAACATTCGAGCAAACTCGAGGGGCACGAATGGTCGAAAGACCGGACCCTCGAGAATGTATTGGCGGTGAATACCTATCGCATCGATGTGGCTTAGGCCTTCGAAGTCCAGTAAATTTCTTGGTTTCCTCTTAGTATTATGTGAACCTCGTCCCGACTGATACCCGGTGGAGACCTTGAAAATTTTCAAACTCCCAACATTTGAGCTGACTCGAGGGGCACGAATGGTTGAGTGACTGGACCCTCAAGAATGCGCTGGGGGCGACCACGTCTTACATCGCTGTGGCTTAGGCCTTCGATGTCCAGCAAATCAATTGGTTCCAGCAAATTATCATAACCATATCGACGTTCTCCAAGGTTTGATCTCTCAACAATCATTCGACAGTTACAACATACAGAGATGCAAGTATACAAAAATATCTATAATCCCACCATATGCAAGAAGTTTCTGAACAATAAATATCAGTGAAGTAGTTTCAACAAAACTTAATTCAAATCATGATCAGAACAAACGTCAAGAATCTAGCACAACAATTCAATGCAGATCAAGTTCATATCAATCATCCTCAAGTGCTGTCCAAAAACCAAATAAAATCAGTACAGTTCAAGGTAATCACAAGTTCAAAGATCAACTCCAAAGAAAGACAAACATTGTTCAAATATTACAACCCAACAGAAAACCAGAAAAAACAGGCATGGCATTCTAGTACAGATACCTCACATCGGCGCAGCTGCACCCTATTCCCCAATAGGCTCTTCAACACCGACACCTTCAGCACCCACAGTCGACGGTCTCGACCCTGCACCATCTGCGACCACATCAGTTGTAGCTCCAGCAGCAGCACCTTCGACCACAGGGGCCTCCACGCCACCTCCAATACCTCCACCAGCAACATCTACCTCTATCCCTTTGGTCTCCAAAGTATCCTCAACAACATGATCTTGGGTATCAGGCAAGCATTGCAGAGTGTCAGGATCATGCCCCAAATCCTCAATGAATTCCTTCAGCCTAATAGTAACTCTACATTCACCATCAAACTGCGCCTGATAACGCACCTTCAGTTCTGCCTTTCCCATATCCTTTGCAGCAAGCTTCAATGCCAACACCTGCTCATGATTAAAATGTTGACCCTCGAGCCACTTATCAACGGCATCAGTGATGGCAGTCAGATCTCGCTTCTAAACTTTGTTCTCAGACAACAATGAGGCATCAGTCCCTCGAGCAAGCTCTAAACTATCAAGCGCCTTCCGTAACCTCATCTTTCCTACTTTCACTGCCTTGGTAAATGATTATGCCCAAACATCCATCTGCTAGAGTATTCCAACCATCAGTATTTCTCGAAGCATGAAGTACTTAAGAAAATTTTAGAATCTCACAAGCAATAATTAACAGTTACCTGAAGCATACTCTTCCACATTTTCTTTGAAGCCTCATTTGGATCAGCATCGTAGAGTTTGGCCATAGAGGCAGCCTTGGCTAGAGCCTGATCTTCTCTATCAGCCTCCATCATCTCTTCACCCTCGTCCTCCACATCATCTTCTCCCAACGCCCTACACCGTTTGCGCTGGATAACCTTCATCTGTTGCACCTTCGGATATTCGGGAGCAACCATGTCCTTTCCTTTCTCAGCCTATGTTAGTACCTGCCTCAGCCTCAGTCTCGAGGCATTACTAGCCACTTTAGACACTGGCACTGCTTACTTCGATACCCTTTTTGCCTTCAAAACATACTGAACTGTCCTTGCCAAATCATCCTCCCAAATTCCTTTGAATATTTTCAAACCACCTTCGCCTCTCCTCTTTTATGATGGCTTCGGCGTAATGGGTACATTTCAAAGTAGGGAATCTGTCTCTTCTTTCTCTTCCTCTTGATACCAAGACTCTTGAAAACGAAATTCACTCAATCCTCGTCTGAATCGATTAAAGCGTCAATATAATCCCTCAGATTCTCCCAAGACCAGTTAGTCGGACCTACAGAAAAACTTAAATATAATCACAGTTTATTCAAGCAGTACATCAAAATAAAATCTTCAACAGTAGACTCACTCGAGTTATAGACTTTATGATGTAACCTATAAGAGTCCTTCCCTTTGACATTCGCAAATTTGCCCCGTACTTCAAGCAAGTCTTTATTCCACCCTCGACCTGTCGAACACAGATCAAATAACCAAGGCCTCTCTGGGTGACATTGAATATGGTATGTGCCCACATTCTATTTCGCCTTCCTCGAGTAGAATGATACCATATCGTACCATTCGATTAAAGCCCTCTTCTCATACCTCAACTTTACATTCATGCCTTCAATTTCCCTCATCATCTCGTAAAAATTTCCATTCATCTAAACTGGAGCAACTTCCCAAAAATCCAGCACCTCATTTACCATCCTTCGGAGGGGAAGCTGAATTCCCAGTCAAATTTGACCCCCTGTATACCATTATACCATCTCACGGGTTTGACTTGAAAGTCCACTCTGTTTCAGCCGCACTTAACATCACCCCCACCCTCGATAACTCCAGTTAGGCAGCAAATCGATCTACTCTCTTTTTATCTCTAGCTGAGACAGAGACCCCGGCCTTATCTGACTCAGTTAAATCCTCACTACAATCACTCTGCTCCTTTTCTCCCCTTTCTCCACTTGAAGGTCCAGCATTACCCACATTTCTCTCTCCTCCCTCTACCTCTTCCTCATCACTATCCTCTGTCATCTTACGACATTTACTACACGATCTCCAGTTTTAGGAACCACCACTGCCAGTGGGATATCCTTTGCTATGAACAGTTTTTTTAAGTTGCTAACTTCATCCATTGGAGCACGACCAGAAATACTAGCCCAATTCACGTTGACCTCCACGTCTATTAGCCTCAGTCTCAAAACTCAACGGGTATGCATCTTATCCTACAGAAGAAGAAGCACGCAATTAGATCGATACATTCGACAATTACGTGTCAATAACACATTTTGCCTCTACCCTCTTCAACAGATACAAACGCAATCGAAAACTCGATCCCAAACTCAATCCCCCCGTCAATACCCTCCAAATACCAAAATGGGCTAGTACTCAGACTCATGAACCCCCCCTGACCTCGACTATCACCTCCCAATTATGAAGCCAGTAGATCACACTTATAGATACAGAAGGAGAAATGGGTACTCAAAAAAGATAAATCGACATACCTGTATTAGCAAAAACGCACTCGAAATAGCAACTCAGTTTGTACTCAGCAATAACTTCAGCAACCTCTATCAAGCATCAAGTAACAATAGCGTACTTTTCTCCTCCTCTCACTCTCTATTTTTTCTCTATGAACAGTATATTGGTTATTTCCTTCACATTTATATACCTTCTTGGAATACCAAAACTGCCTCGATTTCCAAACTACTATCATTACCACGTCCCCACAACCCCAGCTTTTCGGCTGCAATGGGTTTTGACCTATTTACCCCTCATTTCCCTCACGTGCGAACCGCACACTCACTCTCAATTAGTTATAATCTCAAAGCCTCTCGTATCTTCTAATCCTCATTCGAAGCCATTCAGTTAAGTCCCAACGTCCATTCACACCTTTTCCGTAAAACGAGTAAAAATCATGATTACCTGCATGGCACACTGCATTAGGAACGCGTACCGTTCAGACAGACCAGCTGTTTGAGTTGTCATTCCGTCTAGTAAAATCCAATCAAACCTTTAACACACCCACCTTTAACACACGAGTAAGCGACTATACCATATCTCAAACATTCATCCACAGATAACCTCACATTCGATTATCAAATATATCAAACATTCGATCTAAAGCACATGCGATAAATTAGAATATTACTTCGACGGATCAGACTTCTACTTCGACAGATTATACTTATTACCTCGATAGTTCAGAATTTTACTTATACACAGATCATAATATTATTTTGACAGATCAGACCTTCTACTTCGATAGTTCAAGCAAATTACTTCGATAATTTAAAATTTTACCTCGAGCATTCAAAATTCTACTTGCACACAATGCCAAAAAATAATTCGACTGTTATATTACCAACCCCCAATTTCATTCAATAAAAATAAAAATAGTACAATTCAAAACAAAAAATATAAATACCCTTCTACATCCATCTAAACCACTCAACAAGTCAGCAAGAAGCCCCTATTTATCATTGAGACGCTTTTCCTCGCTCCTAGCCTTAGCAGTAGAATCCTCCTGCTCCACCATCTCCTCTGCAAATGATTCTAGCAAGGACAACCGAAGGTCCGAAAATGGACCCATCATCTAAAGAATTCCCCACTAAGACGAAAAGGACATTCCAACAAGGGGTTCCCCAGGTTCTACTTCAAATAGGTCTGGCATCTCTGCGTCGATGTCTTAATCGACAAGAAACCTCCGTTGCAGCTCCAGAGACTTTTCCCGTACCTGAATAGCTTTTGCCATAATCTGGTCCTCCTGCTTGACCATAGAAGAACTGTCGCTATTCTGGGATGAAGAAGAAGACATTATATTCAAAAGAAGAAAGAAGAAAGCCGAGAAATTTTCCTTGTAACACCACATTTTATACATGAAGGTACATTTAAAACATGCATTAATCCCAAGTTACATTCATTGCAGTCTTTAAATTCCTCTCCTTGAAAGCACAAAAGTCTAACCTTTCCAAGTTCCTAGACATAACCGTTTCATCTGTATCCCCATTCAAACCACATTCCCGAGAAACCGCATTCAAACAAATCCCCATCATCAAACCATTGACCCCTTTTCTTTTTAGTTCCACTAACACACCTATCGCACAATCTTTGAGCTTCGAGTACTCTTTTTAATCGAATGCCGCCCACTTTCATACTTCGTCTCACACCTCTTTCACAGAGTTTTGACTAATACAGGGTCAATTACCTTCGACCATACCATTATGCTTCGAAGCCAGTTTTTCCAACACTCGATGAAGATATATTTTCTACCGTGCCTATAAGTCTATTCTTCTATAATAACTACCAGATTCAAACACACAAAATTGCAACAAAACATTGTTCCCATTACATTCTGTAAATTACAGAAACAACAAATTTGCAAATCCAAATGTAAAAGACCACAGCAACAACAGAAGCCTTCAAAATACAGTTCTACAAAAAAAAAATACCCATCATCACCACCTTAAGAATAAGCCGCCCTATTTCCAGAAGGGTTAGTTCCACTCGCTGAACCTTGTTCCTCCATCTCCTCTTTTGCCTGAATGAGACATTCAGCTAAAGCCGACAAAAAAAGGTAGCGTTTTTCAGCAGTCTTAAAAATGAAACTTTATATTCCCCCAATGGTAAGCATAAGACTCCCCGTTAATGAGTTCTCCAGTTCCTACCTCCACCAGGTCGGGCATGTCCCAGTCCATATCATGTTGACCGAAGAACTTCAAGTGTAACTCAGCAGTCTTCCGCCGTATACGACGATCCTGGGAAAATCCCATCCTTTTCTGATAGCGAGTGTTCGGTGTGGTATCCATAACTTCTTTCAAAAAATGCAGAGGAAGGAGCAGAGAACGAAAGAAAAGAAGAGCATGCAATGTCCCTACCCCCATAACCCATATTTATAGCCCTATCTAAACTTATTTATTACTCCCTAACCACCAGTATTTCTTTATTATCATCTTTTATTACCTACCCGGAAACCAACAGTCAAACCGTTCAACTTCTAGCGCCAAAAAAATTTCTTTGCAAACGCCTCTACACCTATTTTCGAACCCTTCGCTGAGAGGGGGCGAATGCAGTAGCCTACTCACAGCCTTCTACTCCAGTCAAACACTCGAAGGCTAGTTCAAAGCCTACTCGAATATCTTGAAGCCCATCCAATCCCCTAACAAGTCTCCCAAAGATTATCCGAAGGCGAAGCCTCGACTCTGAACAAGCCTCGAAGAAGAACTTCACTTCAAACATCATAAAATTTTTGACCATATCCATACATGGTAGAAGTGTGACAAGGCAGCTAGCTCACCAGATAGGAACGGCGTCGTTGTTGGTCTAGTTAGAAACAGTGACATAACTAACAGGCGGCTACAGTGACAGGGTGCTGGCAGACCCTGCATTTCTGGCTTCAACACCAACTCTGGGATACCCGCTCAATATCCAGAAGATACCTGGATTGTACACTTGTAATCTAACCTAACCTTGGTGACTCACCCCTTCTTATGCTCTATAAATAGGAGAGATGGGGAACCAAGGGAGGGTTAGAAAAACTCTCCCCAGACCCTATATTTTTTACCTTCGATCACCTTGTTAAACCCAATACTCGAACCTTCGACCACTCAACAGAAATACAAGCACTCTTAAAAATCCTCATCAGAGGTCATGGAGAGTCTCATTTTCAGCCTCTACGCAAGTATATTGTATATTGATTATTTGCATTTTAGGTTATATACTTGAACCGCTTTGTTTGAAGATTAAACCCCATGGTATAAGAGCCAACTTCCCCTCCGCAAGAAGTTAGGCCCCTACAAAGAGAAGCTTCCCATCCTCCTACCTAAGTTAAGCCAATACCTTCAACCAGAGGGTATATCATTTATCGATTGTGACACTTCGTATGTTTGTTTCCCCCATTCCGACCCTTTAGTCATCATGATTAAGGTTGAACACCTCGTCCTCTATACTATGATCATCGACATGGGCAGTGCAGCCAACATACTGTTCCTACAGACCATTCGAGCGATGCAGAAAATAAACCTCATCACCCCAGCTAATGTCAAACTTAAAGGATTCAACGGCACAACTAAAGTTTCCATCAGTCGCACTAGCCTCCCTGTCACTACAGGGCCAGTCACCCTCCAAACCAGCTTTCTTGTCAAGGACAAAAAATTTGAATACCTCGACATTCTTGGCAGCGACTGGCTCCATGCAATGTGATCCATACCTTCGACTTACCACCAAATACTCCGTTTCTTAGCCACTTCCGACACGTGAAACATGAAAGGATCTCAACGCCTTGCCCGCTTGCACGAACACCCGGAGATCGACCAAACCTAAAAATTTGTCAAACCATAGCAATCAACCCTTCCTGTATTCCCCACACCATCGACCCCTTCAATCATACCTCTTGAACCCACCATTTACATCGAACTTGATTGCCCCGGTTGAGGTACATTCATCGGAAGCTTTTTAGACGAAGTTGAAGACCTCGAGCTGACCACTTTTCTTCGAGAGAATAAAGATATCTTCGCTTGGACCTTCCATGAGATGCCTGGTATCGACCCAACACTGTCTTGTCATTGCTCTTTCCTCATTCTACAGCTGTGAAATAGAAGAAACGAACTTTGGACCTATGACTTCGAAAAGCTGTCCACCTTGAGGTCGACAAACTCCTTGCAGCCAGCTTCATCAAAGAAGTTAAATATTTTGATTGGATATCAAACATTGTTGTTGCTCCTAAGAAGAATGGTATGATCAGAATCTACGTTAACTATATAAATCTCAATAAACACACACCGAAGGAAATTTTCCTCTCCTACTCATTTCAGTACTCCTAGACGCCACAGCCGGCCATGAACGACTATCAATGATGGATGCGGCTTCGGGTTGTAATCAGGTACCCCTCCTCCCTGAGAACTAACTTAAAACTTCATTTATTACTGAACAAGGCCTTTTTTGCTTTAACGTTATGCCCTTCGGCCTTAAAAATGCTGGTGCTGCTTACCAACATTACCACCATGGTTTAACCTTTGCTTGGCAAGTCGGTCGAAGTCTATATTGACGACATGTTATGCAAAAGTCTCCAAAAACACACCCACATTCAGGACCTAGCCAAAGTCGTCTCAGTACATCAAAAATTTAACATGAAGCTAAACCTAAACAAAAGCCAATTTTGTGTTTCATTCGGTAAATTTTTAGGCCATCTCATCAGTAAACAGGGTATCAAGATCGACCTCACTCATATGAAAAAAGATGTCCAAAAGGTTACTGGTAAGATAGCCGTCCTTAACTGCTTTATATCAAAATCTTCTGACCATTGTGCTCGGCCTTTTTCACTCTTACGCGACCAAGGCATCTGCAAGGCCAAAAAGAAACACAACCCTGAAATGAATTGGTCACCTGATTGTAAATAGGCCTTCCTCAACCTCAAAACTTACCTTGGTCGGCCACCCATCATCAGTGCCCCCATCGAAGGAAAAATGTTTTCTTTATACCTCACTGTTACCAACACTTCTATTAGTTCAGTCCTCATACGACTCGAATCCAGCATCGAGAAACCTGTATACATTATCAGTAAAACTCTGGCACCCGCAGAGACTCGATATACCAAGCTCGAGTGACTGCTCCTTACACTCGCTTATACGGCTCGAAAACTCAAACCGTACTTTCAAGCACACCCCATACGTGTTATTACAAGTTACCCCCTTCGAGAAGTACTCAGCAAGAAAGAAAAATCTAGACGGGTACATCAGTGGTCTACTTATCTTGGCAAACACGACTTCACGCTTGAGAAATAAATATCCCGAAAAGGCCAAACAGTCACTAATTTCCTCGCCGACTTCCCGGTCGTAGACATCGACTGGGAGGAACATGAAGATGATCTACCGGAAGACCAGCCCGAACAGAATGGCCCATAGAATCCTAATACAGGTTGGCGTTACTTTACAGATAGATCTGCTAGACCTAATGGTTCTGGGATCGGTGTCGTCCTGGTTACCCCCACCAATGAACTCATTGAAAAAGCCGTCAAGTTAAACTTTGACTGCTCTAATAGCGAGGCTGAGTATGAAGCACTCTAATGCTCTAACTGTGAAAATCAAGCCAACAGTTGCATGGCTGAGTATGCTGCACTTGTCTGCCAGCGCATGGATCATTTTCCTAAAAAAGCCTCCATTATACACTACCCTCGAGGCAAAAACAGACACGCCGATGCCCACACCTACAAAACATCCATGTTAGGCCTGTCTAAATCTTGAACACTCCATATTAAAGTACTCGAACGCCTAAGTATCGACCAGAAGGATATGAATGCCATCAATACTGGTGGCGAGAGTATCGATCTAGATGACTGGTAAACACCATTTCTTACTTACTTCAGCAGTTCTATCCTCCCAGATGATCCCAAAGCCAAGCATTCGTTACTAGAAAATTACCGCAGATACACCATCCTCAAAGGAGAGTTACATCACAAATACCTCATTCACCAGCCTTTGAAGGTGCAGTTGCATCCCTAGCCGAATCTGGCCTCTAAATGCCATGAAACCCTCTTGAGGAATATCCTTGAATGTGTACTCAGACCCTACTGGCATTAATACTACCCCTACTTCAACAATTCATGCTTAGCCATGAATTGATCAAGACTCACCTTCTCTTGAGCCAAGACTGACCCCGCAGCTCCCCTCGAATCAGTTGAACTCGCACTACTGTCGCTCTACTCCCCTTCTTCTCTCTCATCCTCTGAAGGCTCAACACTACCTTCGTTCCCTTCACCCTCCCCTCCCTCCATCTCCTCTCTATAACTTTCCTCGGCCACTTGAGCCTTACGACAGCTCTTACTCGAAGCTCCACCTTCTAGAACTACCACAGCCAGAGGGACATTTGTTGCAATGTCTAACATCTCTACATTGCTGCTTTCACCCCTTAAGCCACGACCAGACACACCTGCCTCATTTACTTTGATCTCAATATCTATCAGCCTTAGCCACAAACATTAATGGGTACGCATTATACCCTACAGAAGAAGAGGCACGCAATTAGATCGATATATTCGACTATCACGTTCCGATATCATATTTTATCCTATCCCCCCCCCAACTTGCCCAACCCATAGTCGAATGTTTGACTACAACTCAGGTAACTACCTAAATATCCCTAATTTCCCACTGGGCCATACCTCTAGCCACTTGGGTTACCCTCTCCCTCGGCCAGGCCCTTCACAAACAAAAACCCTAGCAGCCCCTACCCCACAATGCAAATAACGTACATTCATAATAGGCGACCCTGCAGAGGAGAACTACAAATGACCCATGTACGATGAAAGTCAGAAGAAGTACCTGTTCATTTAATTCAGACCGCAACTACGATGATTCCTTCTCTACTTTCCAGCAAGCACCACTTCAATAATGTCGTATGTTTTTTCTCCTTATCTCCAGTTTCTCTCTATGATTGCTTAAGTATATGGGAGACAGTTCTTTTCTCTCCTACCCCTTTAAATACCTTAGACAAAACCGCCTCGGTTTCCCTACTAACATCATTACCACTCCTCCATTCCTCCTCATTTTTTGGCTAATATGTGTATTTCCCAGTTTACCCTTCAACTGCCCCCACGTGCGTATCACACTCCCCCTTTAAAATCTTTTATAAGCCTTTCGAACCTTCGAGCACCACGCCCGAAGTGGTCAACTCAAACCCACCTGCCACTTCCACCTTTTTCCCATAACCCGAGGAAACATTATGATGACCTGCAGGACACTCTGCCCTAGGAACAGTACTGCCCCTAACATGCCAGCTACACCGGCTGTCAGTATTTGCATCCGAAGCCCATTTACCTTCGACAAAAAAAAATCTTCAAACCTCTCCTGATCTCGTTTGCGAACCATCGTCCACATTCTTCGATGAACATTCATCCATAAATATAAAGTATTTGATACTTCAATATATTTTTTGATTATTCGATTATACTCCAGTTTCTTACCATTGTCGAATGACGATCGTTCCTAAAAGTTCGTCATTCGACAAAGTGTTATCGCGCCTACATTATCTTTGTTTACTGTGTTTGTCACACTTACACACAAGCAGTTCAATATCACACCTCGATAATTATTTCAAAATATTCCAATTTCATTCGAGCAGATATCCTTACACCAATACAAAAAAAAAACAAAATAAACAACATCAGCAAAAAACTAAAAAACTTTCTTGACCACCATCCCACGCCAGGACTGTTACCATAACCAAGATGCCTCTATTTGCAGACAGACCAATTCTTGCAGAGCCCAACCTCATCATCCTCAACACGGTCTTCCTCGTCCACCAGATCCTTGGCCATACACTGCAGGAAGTAGAACCGGTTGCTGACAAGCGGGTTCATCCATGGCAACACCCTCCACCAGTGCGCATACGGCCTCCGATCGATTGGTTCCTCTGGCACCAGTTCAACCAAGTCTGGCATCACCCAGTCTAGACTTCGATCACCAAAGAACCTTTGCTTCAGTTCGAGAGTCTTCTCCCGTATATGACGATCTCTTGCTGCCATTCTTCTCTGGTATCTGGCATTGGGAGTGGTGTTCAAGGTTCAATTACTTGGGGAAGAAGATGCCAATAGTTTACTAGGGGAAGAAACTGCAGATGCTTGAAGCCCTCTTCACACCCCCTACTTATACTTGATGGTAGATGGATTTAATCCCTCTTTAATCACAACTCGCGTTAATCACAGTCTTGAATTACCCTCCTTGGAATTGTAATAATCACTCAGGAAAACTTTCTAACTTTCCCGACTCAACTGTTTTTCTCAGCACGCTCCCTCTTCACCAATTCCTGAGGCCCCTGCTGAGAGAGGGCGAATGTAGTAGCCTACTCGCATCCTTCTAGCTCCAATCAAATACTCAAAGTCTATATCAAAGCCTACTTAAAGACTCGAAGCCCAGTAAGATAATAATTAATCCCGAGAAGCCTCCTGAGATTAATCGAACACTTAAAGCTAGCTGCCATAGTCAAAGATAGATAGGCAGCGCCTAAACTCAGCATCAATACCATAAATACTTCGACCATGGTCGTATATGGTCGAAGGTAGATATGTCAGCCGGCCAGCTCACCAGACCCAACAACTGCAGTGTCAGATCCAACAACAATAGTGTCAGAACCAATAACTACAGTGTCAGACTCATCATCTATATTGTCAGAACCGACTCTGGGTACAAGTCAGTTGTCCCCGGAGGATATACATGTAACTTGGCCCCCATGGTGACTCCGCCCTTTCTGTACTCTATAAATAGGAGGGAAGAGGCACTAGGAAGGTGTTAGCAAATCTCTCCCAACCGGCCTTATAAGTTTACCATTGACCACTTTGTAACAACCTGATTCTCGATACTTTGACTACTCAACATATATAACATCACTCTTACAAATCCTCACCAGAGGTCATGGAGCAACCCATTCTAGGCCTCTACATAAATGTATAATCTTTATTGTTGATCTCGTTATTAGTGATTGTACACTGAAACCCCCTGGTCGAAGATAAAACCCATAGTATAAGACTCAGCTTCCCCACATACGAAGCTAGGCTCCTACACTTATGGCTACCCTTTCCATCTCCATAGCTTTCTCATTATCTTTCTCAACCTCTGCTACCAGACGATCTAGTCGTGACTTCAAATCCCCTTTTTCCTTCTTCAAAAATATTTTAGCTGAGGATTGGGTCTCAACCTTCTGTAATAACTTGATCTGGTTTCTTTTCAATTTTAACAAACCCTGAGATGACCCCATTATCACCATGGTCAGCTGCCTGAGCTACATAATTTAGAAAACATACGAGTGAAGAGGAAAAATAGAAACTGGTAAGAGAAATCGTTACCATGGCAACTTGATCCTAAAATATTTCTTTAAGTTTATCTGGGTCTGTCAAAGCCAACTGGATACATTGCCTATGCACATCTTTATACTCAGTCACAAGATCCGACTGAGATCGATTTTTCCCTCTGAGTTAATGGGATTTTTATGCCTGGCGGGAGGAGGTTTTGTGTCTAGTGAGAGGAGCAAGATCCTCATTATCCTCCCCGAGATCACCTTTAGCAACATCCATTTTCCGGTTCTTGCTCTTTCTAGAAACGAAAGCCTCTGTAAGACCAGACTTCTGCAGGACTTTAGCGTCACTGGCCGGAATCACCCCTACTTTTAAACATACAATTCAAGCATCTGAGTCATACCTGAACTATCATGAGGTGTAATATTCACTAAACCAGCTGTAGTCGGTAGCTCGAGACCAGTACCGCTAGTGGTAGAAGACAAAAAAAATTGTTTGGGTCCTCATCTTGACCAATCATAGCTCACCTCTAGCTAACCCGTTAAATTATGGGATTTTCAGAATTGACCCTCTTATCCCTCTGGATATTCAGATCAGCAAGCACTTCTTTTAGTTCATTCTTCTCTCGACTAACATGATCAAAGATACTCATATTATCGGGAGTAGCAGTTGCCTAAGGATTTACAAGGTGAAACAACAAGGAAACAAAACAATTAAGGAGTATGAACATGCGAGACATCGATACATCAAGTTAATGTTATAAAGACTTACACAGATTTAAATACTTAAATTCTAGATCGAATGCCGGTTCATCTGATCATATAAATAATTCCCTATAATCTAAACCAGATGATCGCTCCAAGGTCGACCAGCGGAATCAAAATAATAAAAAATTAACCTCGAGGAGTCAGTGTATAGATAACAACTTTGACCCGACCTTAGATATTTCATCTTATAATATTTCAAAATAACCGAAGGGACTAATTTTTTATCAACCCCATTCACCCTCCATGTCTCGTTCAAAGCCTCACACACTTTCAACATTTCGTACACATTACTGTTTAGCTGCGTTGGGCAGCAACTTAACATATTTATGGCCCCCTTTAAGAAGTTGGTCAGAGGTATCTTAAGGCCATTCAAAAGAAGATTGGTATAAAATAAAAATCCTGTACCAGGACCAAACTTCAAGGGTCCAGTATAGTACTCTGAGGTAACATCATCTGGCAATTTCCTATCCTTCCTAGCCTGTTCGAGATCAGGAACTTGATAGCACTTTTTGGCCCCTCTACTGGGGTTAATTCCCTAAAGAATAAGCCATCTTCTACTACATACTCTCCCCATTCCCCTTTTAACCTCTTTTTATACCTAAGGAATTTCTACTCAATATCTACCTCTTTCAGATATATACACCATGTCCATTGCATTCGACACGTTACCCCCTATAATAGCCGTTCATAATTTAAGTTTGACTTGTAAAGGCATAACATACAGATGTGCGACCTTGCCCGATCCTTCCTGACTATGTAAAACCTCCTTCTGTGCTATGTCAAACTCCTCCTCTTGTCCAGACAAATATCTCCAAAGCTCGATTCATATACAAACTTACTTTTAAGTAAAAGGTTTTTACTACGCATGTTTGACCTACAAAGAAAAAGTAGTAATCAAGTGTTAAAACCTACGTTTCTTTTTTGGGTTTTTTCTCGTTTCTCAGTCAAGATGAAACTATCACCAATGACTCAGAAATCCAATAATCCCAAAACTGTCAAAATCGCTACTTTGAGCAAATAAAACATAGTTCACATCTCACATGTTTCAATTTCAAAAATTCGTATCTAAATTACTTAATTTAATATCAGACTAGAAATTATATCATTTATGTTCAAATTTTAGGTAGAACTTCCACACATTTACAATTATCCAAAACCCCAAAAATAGAAAAATAAAATTACCGATACCCCACAAACAAGCCCCTAGAACTGCAAAATTACATAAAAGCAAACATTCAAATAAGCAAAAATTGATAATCTAAACCAAAAATCACATATATTCACAAAGAAAAGTACTAACCTGAAATGGAAGAACCACATTAAGGCTTGGGAAGACGACTCTTGCGCCGATGATTTTCAGGAATAAGCAAACCACAGTGAGTGGTTTTCCTCAAAATCTTAAAGATGGGTTGTTTCACAGAATTATGAAGTTTTCATTAGAGTTTGATTTTTCAACAGCATTTTATCTCTCTAAAATATAAGAATAGCATTTGAGAGGAGAGTGACAAAACTTTGTACTTTATCTCGGGGGAATAATGGTTTGTTGAAGCACGTGACAGTCGCCCTCAATTTTTGAATGGAGGCATCATTTCCCCTCTGCCACTCATTACCATCATCTCTATTGGGAAAACATACCCTGTCATCATTACCTCTTTTTCACATCAGCCATTAAAATAATATTAATTCTTCTTCTTTCCCAAGATAACTACAAATAGCACACAGTTCGTACGCCTACTCACCTCTTTCACTTTCAAGTTTGTAATCTTGCACCATACCCTATAGGCCCCATTTATTAAGCCTATTGAAGAGAAAAATTTGGAATTTCAAAGTTTACAAAATAGATATCTCGGATAATAGCTATCACATTCAAGCATGAAACTTACATGTATATACGGTACATAAGACAATATAAAAGTAGGTTTATATCACCCAGTTCGATACATATTCATTCATAAAAGATCAATTCGATTTCACAAAAGGAAGAAAACAGATTTACAAACTACAAAGTTCTAATGCTTAAATAAAATTCTTTTATTAACTCAAATCGAGCGGATCAAAAATTAACTTTGGTACACAAGAAACTACATTTAGATATAGTTGCATTAAAGCAACCAGGGTAATTGGGTTCATCACAAGGGATTATTTCCCCACCGGCTACTCTCTCATCCTCTTCTGCAAGCTCGTCCAGTACAATTTCCCATTCATCCCTTTCTCGAACTCACATATCAAGGATTAGAGTTTGGAAGACATCGCACCAGAAGTGATGGTCCAGCTCCACACGCCTTTCCTCCATGTTAAAACCATCCAATTGCAACGACTACTCTGGTAACACTGCATCATATGACAACAGCTGAAATACCGCTCATGCAGTTCAGATACTTTGATGGCTAGTTTTCCCTGTCCTCACCATGAAAGTTGTAATTGCAAAGAAAAGAAAGATTCACAGAAAGAGAAGGAAGTAAAATACCCAAGGGCTAAGCTCCTTTTATAAAAGAAGGAAAATAGATTTTTGGAAACAATATATATTGCATGCAAATTCTAACGCGTGATTACAGGGATGGAATATTATCCGTGAAATTTAACACATTTTCCATACATTGGATCCCAAGAATACAGAGAAAGAATAGGTATAGGGAGTTAACTCCGTTCAGAGGGGGAGTTAGTTCTCACAATGTAGAATCGATCTTCAGTCAGAGGATACAAGCAATTGGCCTAAAATAAGATCTCTCTAAAGATAAATACTTGCGTAGAGGCCCGAATGTGACTCTTTACGACCTCTGATGAGTATTTTTAAGACAGATTGTATTACTGAAGAGTAAATAACAGGGTTCGAGTATAGGGTGGTCGAAGGTAAAATACGAGAGGCTGGAGATGATTTTCAAACCCTTGCTTGGCTTCCCCCCTCCTCTATATATAGAGACATAGAGAGCTGAGTCACCAAGTGTGTGCCAAGATTGCATGATTATACTTGTCAAAAAATCTCGGTGAGTTATGGGCGCCTGTCATATCGGTATTATTACTGCTGCATTTATTGGTGATGGCTCTGATTGGCGCAGTGGTTAGACCTGTCACTATAGATGCATGGGCTAATCAATGCGCTATCTTATATGATGAAGTAGTTGTCTGTCTTGTCTTGCTTCGACCGTGTGTTAGGGAGGTCGAAGGGCTTCTGCTATAGGACGTGAATCCGTTCTCGAAGCTTTGTCTGATAGGCTGGGTGTCTGTCTTATCATACTTTGACCATATGCAGATATGGTCGAACGATGTCTACTGCAATGTACTGATCTATCCCCGAAGCTTTGTCTGGTGTCGATGGTTCATCTTTGGGGGATCTCTGGGGAGCCTATTTTAGGGATTGAGTGAACTTCGATACATTTGAGTAAGCTATAAAGTGGTCTTCGGTCGTCTGCCGAAGGCTACTAGTAGGCTACAGCATTCGCCCCCTCTCAGCGAAGGTCTCGAAGCCAAGTGGAGAGCTGTTCGCAAAGAAAATTTTTCGGTCTTAGAATCTGAGTTGTCTGACTGTCTTGTTTTTCGAGAAAGTAATAAAAAGGGGTTTTTAAGAGATGCAGTGCAGGTGGTTATAGGGTAATAAATGCATTGAAGCCTATAAGTATGGGATATTGTGGAGGTATACTGTATCTTCTTCCATCTGCAGTAGTCTTCTGCTCTTTCTCAATACTCTTAACATTTGGATGGATACCATGTCGAACACGTATTACCAGAAAAGGATGGGGTTCGCTCGCGATCGTCGAGTGGGGCAGAAGATGGCGGAACTTCATATGAAGTTTTTTGGGCAACATGACCTGAACTAGGACATGCTGAACCTGGTGGAGGCAAGGCCAGAGGAGTTCTTTAATGGTGATCCATATTCTTATCTGTGGGAACAGCTGAGGTTTTATTTTACGACTGTTGAGAGACGATATCTCTTTCTGATGGCTCTGGCCAAAAGTTTCATTTGTGCAGAGGAGGTCATCGAGGAGCGAAACGTAGTAAGTGGAGCTGGTCCTTCTGAAAGTAGGACTTTGGATTGATGGTAGAAATATTTGTATTTCAGTAGGCTTCTGCTTTGCGTTTGGAGTGGTAGTAAAAATGTAATTTGTTTGTTGGATTTCTATTTGGAATAGAAAAAGTATTTTCTGCACACTTATATTGTTGTATCTGATTGATAATGTAGACGAATGTAAGCGAATACTCTTATAGGCGCCAGGTATAGAGATGATCGAAGGTTATTGTTACCTGGGTCATGATGATCAGAACGAGATATAGTCGAAGGTATGATGAAATGCTGCTTGTAATAATCGATGGTTATGATGGTCGAATGCTCGATGTGGTTTGAGGGTACTCTAGTTAGAGTTATGGGCGAACAGTATTTTGAGAGAGCACGGCTTGCTTATCGTTAATACTGGAACTGCGGGGAGACGGGACACGTCAAGCAACATTTTCCTAAACCAGTCAGAGGTCAACTGCCATTGAGACAGTTTCAGAGTCCAGCTGGTTATCAGCCATGACCGCAGCAGACTCAGCAGTTTCCACAGCGACAGTTATAGGGTCCATAGAGTAGACAGCTAGTTTTAGGCTATCCAAGTGTACAGAGACCGCAACATCTAGAACAGCAGTAGGGCTAGGGTCAGGGCCACAGACATGGCAGGATGCACGCAGTGGGGAGGCAAGGTGTTTGCACCGCTCCACCGATGGTAGAAGGTACAATCCATATTTCTTATTCGCCCGCTCGTGATCTTTTCGATTCTAGTGCATCGCATTCATTTATAGGATATGCATTCCTCTGCATTATTGGTTTTTAGTCTTCTTTATTGCTTGAGGAGATTTCTGTGGGTACTCCTCTCGATTCTTTGGTTTTTATCTCCCGTATTTGCAGAGATTGCCCCGATAGTTGTTTGTGGCCGTGCTCAATCGGCAGACCTGTTAGTACTATCGATGCAGGAGTTTGATATTATCCTGGGTATGGACTGGTTGTCGACACATCAAGTTACTTTAGACTATTTTGAGAAGATGGCTACTTTTAGTATTCCTGGGGAGAGGCAGTTCGTGTTCGCTAGTTCAATACCTGCATAGTCAGGGTACGGCCTATTGGCTTTTTATAGTTAGAGTCCTCTTGTGTGGGCGTTAGAACGATTTCGGTAGTTTGCGACTATTCTGACATTTTCTAGCAGATTCCCGGTTTACCGCTAGCGAGAGAGATTGATTTTAGCATAGAACTTTTACCTGGTACGACTCCGATTTCAAAGGCCACGTATCGTATGGCACTAATTGAGTTGAAGGAATTATATGATTAGATTTCTGAGTTGATAGATCAGAAGTTCATTCGGCCGAGTACTTCACCGTGGGGAGCTCCGGTATTATTTTCGAAGAAGAAGGATGGGCCGATGCGTCTGTGTATTGAGTTCTGTGAGTTAAGTAAAACCACAATCAAGAACATATATCCTTTACCTAGGATCGAGAACTTATTTGACCAGCTTCGGGGAGCGCAGTTCTTTTCGAAGATTGATCTCAGATCAGGTTACCATCAGCTGAGGGTCAAGAAGGAAGATATTTCCAAGACAACATTCAGGACGCGTTATGGACATTATGAGTTTCAGGTTATGCCGTTTGGTTTGACTAATGCGCCCGCAACCTTTACGAATTTGATGAACCAGGTTTTCCGAGCTTTTCTAGACCAGTTCATCATCGTATTCGTGGATGAGATTTTGATCTACTCGATGACCGATGTCGAGCGCGAGGAGCACTTGAGAGTTGTATTGTAGACCTTGAGGGAGAACACGTTGTTCGCTAAACTCAAGAAGTATGACTTTTGGCAGAAAAAGGAGAAATTTCTAGGGCATGTTGTGTCCAAGGATGGTATTGCAGTAGATCCTTCTAAGGTTGAGGCCGTTGCAGATTGGGTTCAGCCAACTAACGTTACAGAGATTCCCAGCATTTTGGGATTGGCCGGTTATTACTGCAGATTCATCGAGAGCTTTTCACGGATTGCAACTCCTTTAACTCGCTTGACGCAAAAGGACGTTAGATTCGTTTGGGATGACAGATGTGATTTAGCTTTTGCAGAGTTAAAGAAGAGATTAACTATAGCTCCAGTCCTTATTGTTCCATCCAGTGGGCAGAAGTACATGGTTTACAGTGACGCTTTGTTCAGTGGACTTGGTTGTGTTCTGATGCAAGAGGGTAAGGTGGTAGCTTATTCTTCGAGATAATTTTAGATACACGAGAAGAACTATCCTACTCATGAACTTTAGTTGGCAGCAGTAGTTTATGCGTTGAAGATTTGGCGACATTACCTTTACGAAGAGAGGTTTGAGCTCTTCTCCGATCACAAGAATTTGCAGCACCATTTCTCACAGAAAGAGCTGAATATAAGGCAGCGCAGATGGATGGAATTCCAGAAGGACTATGACGTAGACTTGTAGTATCACCTAGGGAATGTGAATGTGGCGGTTGACGCTTTGAGTCGTTTACCTAGGGGATTTATTGCACATCTGATGATTCATGAGTGGTTGATGCTTCGCGATGTAGCAGATTTTGGGCTGAGTTTGTGTTCACGAGGTTTGGGTAGTTTTATTGCAAATCTGAGGGTTCAGCCTTCATTGATTTCACGGATTATAGAGGCTCAGCAGCAAGATGCGAAGTTACAGTTTTGGGCTTCAGATGATAGCAGACCCGATTGGACAGTGAGTTCAGATGGCAGTATCAGGTACAGGGGCAGATTATGCATGCCAGATTCAGAGGTGATGAAGCATGAGATTTTGATTGGGGCTCACGGTTCGAGGTACACTATTTATCCAGGCAGTACAAAGATGTACCAGGACCTGAAGAGGCATTATTGGTGGGACAATATGAAGCATGAGATAGCAAAATTTGTTTCCAAATGTTTTACTTGTCAGCAGGAGAAACCTAAACATCAGAAACTGATGGGGCAACTTAAATCTTTACCTATTCAAGAGTGGAAATGGGAGCACGTGATGATGGACTTCATTTTGGGTTTACCGCGGACGAAGACGAACCATGATTATATTTGGGTGATTGTAGACCGATTGATCAAATCGGCACATTTTATTCCTGGTCGCAAGACCTTGACAGTTGACGAGCTGAGCAAATTATATGTGAGGGAGATAGTGCGTTTACACGGGGTTCCGGTGTCTATAGTGTCAGATCGAGATGCCAGATATACCGGTAACTTTTGGAGGAGTTTCCAGCGACCTATGGATACCCGATTAGATTTCAACACAACATTTCACCCCCAGACCGACAGTCAGATAGAGAGAGTGAACCAGATTCTTGAGGATATGCTCAGGGCTTTTGTTTTAGACTTCAAGGGTAATGGGACGAGTTTTTACCATGGGCGGAGTTTGCGTATTACAACAGCTTTCAGTCGAGCATCGGGATGGCACCTTATGAGGCTTTATATGGCAGATCGTGCAGATCACCACTGAGTTAGGCAGAGGTTTATGAGCAGAGTTTACTGGGACCAGACTTGGTTCATGAGACTACTGAGGCAGTCACTATTATCAGGGATCGGTTACGTACAGCACAGAGCCGGCAGAAAAGTTATGCCGACATCTGCAGGAGAATGCTAGAGTTTGAGATCGGTGATCATGTTTTGCTGAAGGTTTCTCCTATGAAGGGCGTGATGCGTTTCAGCAAGAAAGGGAAGTTAGCTCCGAGATTTATTGGTCCGTTCGAGATTTTGGCCAGAGTTGGAGAGTTAGCGTATCGTTTAGCATTGCAGCCAC
Source organism: Kingdonia uniflora (assembly GCA_014058105.1). Taxonomy (NCBI): domain Eukaryota; kingdom Viridiplantae; phylum Streptophyta; class Magnoliopsida; order Ranunculales; family Circaeasteraceae; genus Kingdonia; species Kingdonia uniflora. The sequence goes on along the minus strand of JACGCM010000664.1, from coordinate 78,554 downwards.
AGTTGGACCGAGTTCACAGCATATTTCATGTTTCCATGCTGAAGAAGTATGAGCGGGATCTGACTCACGTGATTGACTGGGAACCCATAGAGGTTCAGAACGATGCCTCGTATATAGTTTATCCGGTGTGTATTTTGGATCTCCAGGAGATGATTCTTCACAGCAAGGTTATCCCTTTTGTGAAAGTATAGTGAAGTCACCATGGACCAGAGGAGGCTACCGGGGAGTTAGAGGTTGATGTGAAGGGGCATTATCCACAGTTATTCTCAGACTAAGGTGTGTGTTTAATTTTAGGGAAAAATTTCTTTTTAGGAGGGTAGATTGTAGTGACCCGTATTTTTATTATTTATTAGTATATTAGTATATTATTCCTTTTCTACATATTCCTATCCTTTTTTGCATCTGCACTCATTCCGCATATTCCTTTTACCCTTTCTGCATCCGTTTGATTCCTTTTAGGCAGGTTTGGAGTTAGATTCCTTTTTCAGTGTTTTTGGTGGTTCGGTGGTTTTTAGGTGGTAGTTGTGTTTTGTGTTCGGGGACCCTTGGTTGGGTTAGTGTTGTTAATGTTGTTGCTGGTGGTGTTGTTACAGTGTTTGGGTGTAGATTGTTCTGTGTTCGGGTGTTCATATGGTTCGGGGATCTTTTGGGATTTTCTAGTAGCCGTTCGAACGAGATTCATCTTCGTTCGAATGAGTTGACTCATCTCCGGGAACTTGGCCCAAGATCTCCAAGTCGTTTGAACGACTTCTGGGTCCATTCGGACGACTTCCTTGTCCATTCGCACGAACCTTTTTCATTCAAACGACAGAGGCACTTTCCTATAATTTTGCCTTGATATCCTTCTTCGCTCGAACGACTTTCATCTTCGTTCTAACGAGTTTGCGGTTGCTTTATTCCATTTAGGTGTATTTTCATTTCATTCCTCTCTTTCTCATTTTTTTCACTCTCTCTCCCCCAAATCAATCCTCTTTCCCATATTCTAATTTAATCCGTTCCCTCGCTCGCCGATTCTTCGCAGTTATTATCGCCCTTATCCTTGGTGAGTAATTTCCAATTCCTTTCCGTTCTTTTCTTCCGATTAGGCTTTGGGTAGATTTCTAGGGTTTGGCTTATTGATTGGTTTTCTGGTTTTGTTTGTTTAATTGCTATTGTGATTGTCTGTTGTAGCTTGTCCTGTGTTCCGTTAGCTGAATCGTTAATTCTGGGTTTTGGAATTCCGGTTTTAGTTTCGTCAGGACTCGAGATTATTATCAGGCGACTTCCCCCTTTTTTTCTAAATTCCTCTACTAGTTAATAGATGTTGATTTGAGTAGTACTCTGTGTAGAGGGGTGCATGTGATTTTATTAGTATTTGTTATTATATTAGCTCTCAGTATAATTGTTAACCTTTTTAGATAGTTATTCTATAACTTGGTTATTATAGTTTGCATTTGGCGTTGGGCTTTGTTAGAAGCTGTTAATGTGGTATTTCTCGTAGCTGCATTCTTGTTGTTGGTTTCGGTCTTCTAGAGACCGATGTTGGTTAGTTGTGGTGATGGTTAGGCTACCGTTTCATCTAGGCTTAGATGGTACAACTGAGTCGCTATCCTTTTCTGTTGTTAGGATTGCTTGCCACGCTCTTTCTGCATATGGTCGTCCTATGTGTGATGCCGGGTTTATGGCTGTTGTATTTTTGATCCTTGGGATCTGTTACATCTTTTTAATCATGCAAAAATCTTTTTAACTTAACGAGATCGGATACATAACAAAGCTCTACATCGGTTGACCTCCAGTAGGATCACAAAAGTCCTACATCGGGTTAAAATAGTAGGTGAAGAATTGGCTGTGAATACTATCATACCTTATATACCCATCCGGAAGTGTAGGAAGGTATGAGACAGTATGAATCCGGTGCTAGACTTATCCTCGGTGAGGTTGAAAATCCTTGGAATGAAATATAATTCGAACGTTGGCTCCGTGGGTTGAAAAGCCCGAAACACTTTGATCAAGTGAGTATCCACTAGCTTGGTCGAGCTTGACAAAAATCGTACCCATTGTATCCCCTTAGCAGATCTCTTTAAGTCAAACATGCTAGCAGTTGATCAATCAATATTATAATAGGATTGTAACACCTTTTAAAACATCAAATCATTCAATACTAGGGCCTAGTTCATCATTGCATCAATCAGCATTAGGGATAATTGTGGGATTATCCCAGTTTATCATATCATATCATTAGCATATCATTGCATCATCTCCTCATGTCACTATTCCCCTCTTCTCTTAAATTATTTATCCTAACTCTGGTTACTTATATATTCTATTCTTCTATTCTTATTACTCTATTACCTGGATCATGGTCGCCTATTTTGCTATTTATTTACTTCAAACTCACTCTATCTTATTCACTTCATCCTCTTTATCTGTACCTGTTTACTAGTATGTTATTTAGCTTTGTTGGGTCTTAGTGAGCCGTGGTTTTGCTCACTCTCACATTGCTTCCCCCTTTTAGAGGTTGAGTAGCTTAAGTTGCTGAGAACTTTAGTTGTGTTTGGAGCAGTTGCCGCTGCTGATCTGCTTTAGCTTAGACTTTCTTGTATGTAATCTCAGTATGTGTAGACGTCCTTTATTCGAGATATTGTAATTATGTTTTCAGTCTGATATGTATATATATCATTTGCTTCTGCGCTGTTATTTTCTTTCTTTACTCTGATGATTATTGCTTAAAGTGAATGACTGAGCTTGATTCTTTTCTTTGGCTTGGTTATTTGTAGGGCGAATCAATGGATTCCCTGACCTGCACAGCTTTGAATCTAGTAATTGGTCAAGCCACCGATTATTGGATTTTAGGGTGTGATAGCATTGCTCTTCGAATAGCCATTTCAGTACATGAATTGTTCAAACTTCAAATACCACTATCTCGGCGCTTGTTTCAAACCGTATAAGCTCTTCGTAAGCCTACACACAAGATTTTCTTTCCCTTTAGCTGAATACCCTTCTGGCTACTTCATATAAATTTCTTCATCAAGGTTACCGTGAAGAAAACCAGTCTTGACATCAAGTTCTTCAAGATGCAAATCATCAGCAGCAACTATATTCATCATAACCCGAATAGTAGACATTATCACAACAGGAGCAAAATCACACCGAAATCAATGCCCTTTTTCTGCTGAAAGCCCTTCGCCACAAGTCTAGCCTTAAATCTCCTTAAACCATCATATTCCTGCTTTAGTCTGTATACCCACTTGTTGGGCAATGCTCTCTTCCCCTTCGGTAACCGAACTAAATCCCAAGTTCGATTAACTGACAAGTGATTTAAAGAATTTACGTACCTTGCCGAAATTCTTGCAACTCTCGGCTATTTCAAAGTGCTATTGGAATGTCTAGATCATTAGGTTCCTCATTTTGATTTGGTGCAAGGAACTCAACAACGACTTCTACATCAACCTCTCGAGAGGGTTCTTCATCTTCAATGTCGACACTATCCGCTACTTCACCTCAAATCCTTTCCACAGGTACTTTGAAGTCTATATATAAGACTTTCTCATTGAATGTAACATTACGGCTCTGGATAACTTTCCGATTCTTTGCATCCCAAAACCGGTACCCAAACTGATCACTACCGTATCCAATGAAAAAGTACTTCGTCGACTTTTCATCTAACTTGGTCCTTGTATCTGAATTATCAAGCACATATGAAATACATATCGAAAATTTACAAGTGATTAAGGTTTACCTCTTTACTGATCCATGCTTCTTCAGGAAGTTTAAATTCTAAATCCGTTGAGGCCCTCTGTTAATCAAGTACGCCGCCGCACTAACCGCATCCGCCCAAAAACATTTTGGCAATCTAGCATTGAGTCTCATACTCCTCGCTCTTTCATTTATTGTTCGGTTCATGCATTCTGCAACAACATTTTGTTGTGGTTTTCCGGGAATAGTCTTTTATTTCCTAATCCCATTTGATGCGCAAAAGTCTTCAAACTCGTTACTACAGCCCTCCACCTCTTAAATTTATCGAACACATCTGACTTATTTTACATGAAGTAGACCCACAGTTTAAGAGTAGCATCATCGATAAAAGTAGCATAATAATGAGAACCACCAAGAGAAAATACATTGGTTAGCCCGCAAACATCCGTATGTACAAGATCCAGCTTTCTGGGTTTCCTTGATCTCCTAGATAATTTAAAACTGACATTCTTCTGCTTCGTAAGAACATACTCTTCAAAAAACTTAAGATCAACCTTAGCAAGACCCTCTAGCTTTCCCTTCATTACCATTATCTTCATCCCCTTCTCACTCATATAACTAAGCCGTTTGTGCCACGTACATGTATCAATCCCCGGAGTAGCCACACAAATAGCATAAATTGTACTTTACATTATATACAATATTCCTTATCGCAAACCACGAGCTACTAACATAGCTCCCTTTGTAACCTTCCAGAAGGTTGCGCCAAAGGTACACTCATATCCGACATCATCCGCCAATTTGCTAACCGATATAAGGTTACGCCCTAGTTTAGGTACAAGTCGTACATTCTGTAAAACCAATATTCCCCTTGAAAGTAACAACAACCTAGCGTTTCCCTTCCCAGTAATATTACGTGCACTCTTATCTATAAGAAAGACCATACTGAAGCCGCCTTTAATAATATTGGTAAGAAAACCTACGTTCGCAGTAGCATAGAAGGAAGCGCCCGAATCAACAATCCATGATTCGTTAACATCGTCAGATGATAGTAGTAGAGCCTCGTCAGAACTAACCTCCTCTGTAAGGTTCATTATATCTTTCTCTTCATCATCAATCTTCTTAGAAGAAGAAGAGTTGCAATCTCGCCTGAAGTGATCCTTCTTTCCACAAGTCCAACATGCACCGGGCGGCTTAGACTTCCCTCTCGACTGTGATTGATCCCTTCCAAATTTCAGCCCTTTTTTGTAAGACCTCCCTCTTTCCTCGATGTTCAACATACTGCCGTTTGAACTTGAAGAGGGTTCAGATGTTTTACGCCTATTCTCTTCACTCATAATCAATGAAACTATAGTGTCAAATTTGATGTCTTCCTTCCCCGATGAGTTGCTTACTACTGTAATCAATCCTTCCCAGCTTTCTGGCATCTGCCCTAAAAGAGCCCACGCTCTCACCTCCTTGGTAAAAGTAATTTTCACGGATTCCAGTTGAGCATGTATGGCATAGAACTCACTGATATGAGCTTGCACACTACCATTGTCCTTCATCTTCAAAGTAAACAGGCGGCGTAAAAAGTGAACCTTATTTGCCCCGGATGGTTCCGAGTACATAGCGGATAACGTCTCCATTAAACCCTTTGTCGTCGTAACCTTGGAGATCATGTGTAGAATTTGAGATGACAGCGCTAACCTAACGGTTCCAAGCGCGTTGTGATCCAATCGTGCAGACTTTGCAGCATCAAAATCTATTGGCTTCATCTCAGTTCCACCCAGTGGTAAATCATGATCATTTTGATAAAGGCAATCTTTTATCTGCATCTTCTACACTCCAAAATTTGACCCATTGAACTTCGTGATCTTCAACTTCTCCTGATCGGCCATTGCTCTTCACCATACAAGCCCTAACACTTGCTCTGATACCAATTGTTGAGAATTAAGGTAGTTACTCTCTCCTCTCTTTAAGAATGATACGTAGAATAAGCCCTAAAAGAAGGAACGATTAAGCAAGAACAATAAAGAACACAATAGGTTTCCCAGATAAGAGAAGTGGAAAACCCTTGTAGATGAAAAACCAACCCCCATGAACAATTTACTATGATATCAAACAGGTTACAATGATCTCTCAAGCTTCTCAAGCTTTAATGAAGTCTCTTCAAACCCTAGCCTCTCTAAGGTTAAACTCACCAAAAGATGGCTAACAAAATAACCTAAGTCCTCTTTATATACTAGAGGACCAAAAATACAAGTAGTACGGATCTTGAGGCATAACTCTAACATCTAAGGAAAACCTACTTGAAGCTCATTCAAACGACTCCAAGACTGTTCAAACGACTTTGCGATATTTGGTCTCCAACCCTAGAAACATTACATCTCGTTCGAACGACATATAAGCTCGTTCAAACGATATTAACTCTTAGGCCAAAATTTCAGGGAGTACATGAGTTCGTTCGAATGACAATTAAGCTCGTTCGAACGACTTCGACAATTTCTGAATTTTGACAATCTTCTATTCGAGTTCATACCCAACAATTCCCTCAATCACCATAGAAGTACAACCAAAAGATAAAGATTCGTCACATTCAAGTATGAGTATGAGCCAAGTTATGGGAGTTCAAGGGGGTGATATAAGCGATGATACAAATTTTGTTGGAGAATCAATTGATCAATCTAGTACACCAAAAGTAGAGATGAAGATCATTTCTCATGATAAAGCTTATGAGTTTTACAATGATTATGCAAGAATGATGGGATTTAGTGTTCAAAAAGACCACATAAAAAGAATTGCAAATGGCGAGCTCGGAAAGAGAATATTGGCTTGTTCTAAAGAAGGTTTTAAGGCTAAAAAAGAGAATGAAGCGCCCAATAATACAAGGGCTACTACAAGAACATGTTGTAAAGCATTATTACATATTATATTATAAGAGGGGATGTGGTAGGTTATGATATTTGGAAATGAACATAACCACAAACTTGTAGATGTGTCAGAAGTACGATGTTTGAGGTCACAAATGAAGATATTACCTCAACATGCAGGCTTTATTGATTCTATGTGTTATGGAGAGTGTGGCTCAATGCAAGCCTTCTAAAATTTGAGTGTCGAACACAGAGGTGAGGAATACTTACCATTTATATTAAAAGATTATGATAATTATTATCAAAAAAAGAGATGGAAAATTTATAAAGAACGCAATGCTCAGTTTGACTTCAATTACTTTAGACACATGCAATTTGAAAATCCTTATTTTTTTATGCCATATAGTTAGACGAAAATAGCCAAATGTGTAATTTATTTTTGACAGATGCTCAGTCCATAATAGATTATTCATATTTTGGCGATGTTATCTGCTTTGATACAACTTTTAAAACCAACATTTATTGCTTATCATGTGCACCGATTGTTGGAGTTAACAACCACAGAATGTCCATGTTATTTGGTTGTACCTTAATTGTTGATGAGTCGACTGCGCCATTTGCATGGGTATTTGAATCATTTTTAAGTGCGATATCTAGAAAATACCCTCAAACTATCCTTACTGACCAAGCTCAGGCAATTTTCAATATTATTAAAAAAGTATTGCTCAATATAAAACATCATTTATGTTTGTGGCATATTTTCCAAAATGCGGCTAAACACCTTTCCCACATTTATACAAAGCACAAGGATTTTAAGAAGAAATTTGGGAATGCATTTATAACTTTGAGAGAGAAGAAGAATTTTATTCAGAATGGGATGTTATGATTAAAAAGTATAAATTGTCTGAAAATGAATGGTTTGAAAATTTATTTGGGATTCGGGAAAAATGGGCATTGGTATATGGAAGGAAACATTTTTGTGTTGGGATGACAACGACGTAACAAAGTAAAAGTGTTAGCAGCTTTCTAAAGGATTATGTGAATAAAAAATTATGTATTACTGACGTTATAACCCAATATGAGAAGGCATTATTAAAGTGGAGGAAGGAAACGATAAAAGCGGATTACGATTTAAAACATACTAATCCTATTATGAAATCGTTCTTGCCTTTTAAAAAATTGGTATCCAAAGTATACACGATGGATGTATTTTAAACATTTGAAGAAAGGTTATGAAAATTTTCATGTTATCTTGATCATGTTGAAGACGAGATAAGCCACATTAACTTTCACAAGGTTGAAATGGTGTTGAATGTGTTCCGTGACCAAGATCGAAGGGCCATTTTCGATTCAAATAAAACACGATTGAATGTAGTTGCAAAGCATTTGAATTTACGGGTGTCTTATGTATGCATGCATTGGAGGTCCTATTCTCAAAGAAGGTGTTTGAAGTTTCGTCAAAGTATATTTTGAAGAGGTGGACACAAGATGCTATAGTAGGTATTGTAGTCGATAAAAGTGGGGTCATTATAGAAGCAGAATGTAATAAATCTTTAAGCTTACAGTACAATGATCTAGCTCATAGAGGCATAGTTGATGCAGTAAAAGGTGTCGTTGATAAAGGATAAATCAATATTGCCAAATGCCATCTAGATGCGTGCTTTAAGGAGTTGGATACCTACCAAAAAGAATAATGAAAGAGAATACACATATTGGAGATACTGCAGGTTAACGAGGGACGGAAGAAGGACATTAAGATGAGCATATAACAATAAAAACTCCACCAAAAAAGAGTAAAAAATGTGATACAAATGAAAGGTTCAAGAATTCGTTGGAAATGACTACAATGATATGCACATATACCAACAATGATATGCAAGTGAATGATGGTATTGTCTCTCGAAACACGCCACTTATGGAGAGTCGGGTAAACCTAAACTAGCATTATCCTCTATTTTAAGAGTTCATATATATGTCCAATGTACTAAAATAATATACAATTCCTTCATTTGATTTAATACCATTTTAGGTGCCCCAGGATATAAAAGTTCCATCTCCCTATTGTAGTGTTGATTATTATGATCTCAACCAGGTAAAAAATATTTGTTTCTTATGTTGATTAAAAGTATGATATTCAGAGAATTTTTTTAATGTAGATCTTTTTGCACGAGGAAGAATCGATGCCTTTGCGACTTGAGGAGAAAGTTACATGTTTTAGAAATTTTGTATGTCATTATTAATTAGTTTATATATATTACAGCTCCACTTATACATACTTCATTATAAGTATTGCTTTTATCCACATTACTGTTTATGAAACCAGTTGAAAATTAATGAGATGCTCCCTCCACAATTGACAGATAGTAACGATGTAATAACATCTAACAGGAAGTCTATAATCCTGATTATGCATTGCCAAAAGTCATACATAAACACCTTGCATAATTATAGTCATTAGTTCTCAATTTTCACAATCCTATGGCATTCCTTTTTGGTATGAGTTGTGGTATTAACCTCATCCATAAAAGATAACTTTCTGTGGCAGCTCTTACAAATATGTCATAGTCATGCCAAATATTCTTGAACGGTATTCCGATTCCATGGGAATATTTTGCAAATTTATACAGCTTTGGTATCTTTATTTTGTCTTTCTAAAATACTATAAAATTATAAGAATATCTTATTCTTCAAATAATATGGGGAGAAATTTGATCTCTCTAAAGAGATCATTTTTTGATCTCTTCTAATCAACTCTTTCCATGTGGCAGGAAAAAGAAACTTTCAAACCCAAGTTAACTCCACAAGTAAACGACCGTCATTCTCCTTCTTTTCTCCTCTTTATTTGTTATTACTAATTTATAAATAATATATTTTATTAAAAAGTAAAAAAAATCTATCTTCCTCTCTTTAGCCCTAGTACGATTACAGTTTTCTAACTTCCAAGCAAGAGTAAAAAAGAAGAGGGCATCATCAAATTCAATACAATAAGTACACCAAATATCTTTTAATTAATATTTTAATAGCTATAACATGAGAGATAGGGACAATCTTTATTGAATCATAGTACATTATGCATGTAATAGTAAATACAATTCCAACCACAAGATTATAACTTTTCTCAAAGTATGTTTTTTTTTGTAATTATTGAAGTTGAAAACCTACTAAAGTGCAATATATGAAGATTGATTTCTCCACCTGAGAGCATTAAAGTTAAGTACTTATTTTTAAGTTTAATTGAAGTATTGTACGTGACCCCAAAGTGCTAACATTATAACTATTCTTTATCAACTCAAGCTTCTTGCTTATGAGAATTTCTGTGATTGAATCTTTTTAATTTAATTTACAAAAATTCTCATAAGTTGTATTTAGCTAATATTGATATCATTACTTTTTGGGATGGATACGAAAGGCAAAATTCTACCTCAAAGTAACAAAAAGTTATATCATATACCAATAATTAGGAGGACTTTTAAATCTGAAGATGAAGCTTATAATTCTAATAATCTTTATGGGAGATTAAATGGGTTTCGTATACATAGAGGTTACTCTACTCAGCGATCTGGTTCAAATAAAATAGTTACGATAAGAGTTTTATGTTACTTAAAAGAAGATCAGTATAAAAAACATTCAAGATGATCCCCTTCGAATAGGCGATTGATTACAATAACCAACTGTAAATTGAGACTTGTGTATAAGTTATTTCCATACAACCTTTATCATGGGACCGAACTTTATGAAACCCATAATCGTGACCTTGCACTTCCTTCTAAAGTACACCATTTGAGGTCACAGCGAGGCGTAAGTAACAAACAAAAGGTATTGATGAAGAACATGTATGATTCGGGGATAGGATCGACTGATATGTTCGATCTAATGAGTTTGTAAGTAAGAGGTGTGCAAAATCTAAATTTTACACTTCCAGATTGTGCAAATGCATTGCAAAGAATGAGATGTAGTGAGATATTGGAAAACGGGGATACACAACTCCTCTTGGAGTACTTCATGTCCAAGAGAAAGGAGAATCCTTTTTTTTACTCAATACAGATGGACAAAAATAATGAGATTTGTAGTTATTTTTGGACCGATGCGAAGTCAAGAGCGGATTACAGTTTCTTTAGTGATGTTCTATGTTCCTTTTATAGGAGTGAATAACCATGGGCAGCCAGTATTTTTTGGGTGTGTTTTGTTGTTGGATGAGACTACTGAGACTTTTAAATAGTTTTTTTAGACTTTTTTGGAAGCAATGAATGAAAAACATCCAATTACTATTTTTACATATTAAGTAACATATATTGGGAATGCTATTAAAGAGGTGTTTCCAACTACTCATCACCATTTGTGTTTATGGCATCTATACCAGAATGTTGTGAAGCATTTATCTCAAGTGTTTGATGACTTTACCACTTTCGTACCAGATTTAAAAACGTGTATCTATGAGACAGAGACAAAGGAGGAGTTTTGCCCTTGCTAGGATACACTACTATTTAAGTATAAATTGGAGCATAATGTATGGATACAAGGCTTCTATCGTTTGCGAGAAAAATGGGCTCAAGTATACACTCGACGATATTATTGTGCATGTATTTATTTATTTTTATTTTATAATTTAGATATTTTTTAATACTTTCTTTTTCATTGCACAATTCATTTTTTGTCTCAAAAATAAATAAATGTGTTTTTTGATAATAATGAATAAAAGGCAACTCAAAAAGAAAAGGAAAAGAAGGAAGCTTTAAGGAACTCATTTTGTGCTTACTTGGGATTTTTTGTAAAGGTATGACAACGACCCAAGGAAGTGAAGGGATGAATAGGTTTTTGAAGAAGTATTTCAAGATAACGCTATCATTACAGGAGTTTGTTATGCAGTATGATAGAACACTTGCAAATTGGCGTGAAAAAGAAAAAAAACAAGACTTTAACTATAGACAATCGAAACCTAATGTAAAGACAACGTGGATAGTAATTCGTCAAGCATCTAAGAAGTACATTATAAAAATGTTTTCAAAGTTCCAAGATGAGTATCTCTCAACGGTGGATTTGGATGCAGAGAACATTAACAATGAGGGGTCATTGTTAACATATAAAGTTTCTTATTTTGTTAGGAGATTATGCACCGTTACATTTGATACAAGCGATAACTCAGTGAAATGTAGTTACAAAAAATTTTAGTTCATGAGGATTCTTTGTGCGCACGTGATGAGAGTACTCTCTAATAAGCAACTACTTGAGCTTCTGCCGTCTTGTTATTTAAATAGATGGACCAAAGATGCAAGGTATGGTGTTATAGTTGATGACCGCGGAAAAAAAAAGTACACGTTGATTGTTGCCCATCCTTATCCTTATAGTGTAGCGAGTTATCACATATGGCACTTAAAATAGGCATGAAAGGTGCTAGTTCCCACAATGCTTTTGTATTTGCTAAAGGTTGTTCACTAAAGCTGGGGAAGAGCTAGATAATTTTCTGAAAACTAACTGTGATGAAGAAGAAAATCTTGAATCGATAAAGGGGACAAAGAAAATAAACCCTTAAACTTGACTAATGCAAATATCACATTATGAAATCTACTGTGAAAGAAAGCGCAGGGTGGAAAAGCGGGCAGATTCAAAAGCCCGTTAAAGACAGGAAAAAGGAGGATAGCATACAAACAAACAAAAAATGGTTAGTAAGAAACACTATTTTTTTCGATCTTTATGTGTCAATTACTTTTTTTAATATAATGAGCTTTACTTATCGCAGTAGCAAACAATCAAGTATTGGTTAAAACAACTAAAACTACGTCCAAAGCGTCCACTTCAAATGTTAGGAAAGTGCATCCTCGACAATCATCCAAAATAAAGGATAAGGTCGCGAACACTAAAGTACAAAACATGAAATACAGCCACAGACTACACAGCCTCGAGTAAGCGCTTTATATAAAAGAGAATATTAGTTTGAATATTTCAAAATGTTCAACACTAATGATTGTTATGTCTTGCAGGGATTTGTTGAGCTTCTTAATTTATCAACATCTGATGAAGAAGGGCTAAGTTTGTAAAAAAAATTACTATCAGAAAGGTACCATATCCACATAATTTCAATTAATTATATACTATACAACTTGCCCTCCTTTTTTATGTTCCCAACTTTTATTATTTTTATGTGGAAGATTTGATGACCTTAAAATTGGTGGAAGAACTTGAGTAACTGAAGAATTGGTGGCTTACTAGAGAAATAAATTATTACTAAAGATTAAAGTCAACAACTTTGTAGGCTTTTTAATCAAGAATTGACTCATTTTTTATTTCCTATTAGTATGACCTAAATGCACTAATATATGGGGATCCGAAGTTCTGCCTCTTCAGTTAATTGAATATCCTTATTATTTGTTCTCTTATTTGGTCTTTTATGAATAATTTAATTGAATCCTTGTTCTTTTATCTTGTACTGTGAATCCTGGTTTGCAAATAATTACTATCATGTTTGTGATATGAAAAATAAGGTGATAGTATTTGTGTGTAAACTGTGTGAAGATAAGCCTATTTACAATTTTTATTATTATTATAGAATCCTTGTTTACAAATAATTACTATCATATTTCTTTTTTGTGCCTGAGTTGGAATCGATGATGTTCCCAAGTCCAAACTCTTTTTCCTCCTATGTTACATGAATATGACTCATAAAGTGTCTTATCTGCCCTTATCAAGTAGTTATTAGAGATCCTAAAATTAGCCTTGTGTGAGGTCATTTTTAGATCGAAATGGCATAACTACTCAAACTGGACATAGAATGGTTAATTCATATATTAGATGATGGGTGTTTAATAGGAGAGAGAAAACATTTTAATTAATTTAAAATAATAAAATCCCATGACGGCAGTTTACTTGTGGAGTTAACTTGGGTTTGAAATTTTCTCTCTCTTGCCACATGGGTATTTTTGGAGCTTGTTATAAGGTCCATTTATACTTCTATAAGTGGTGTACTGTAACTTCCTATATGCGAAGGGACGGCATGCAGCATTATTTTTGCTAGACTGCTTTTCCTGCTTGTTATTAGCGGATATCTAATTCTGGCATATTTGGAATAAAGCATGAAAGAAGTCTACCATGTGAAACTGATAACTCAAGGCAACCAAATCACATGTCTGCTTATCTGAGGATATTATTGGAGAAAAATATCAGGGCAAAATAAATTTGTTCATAGAACGTTACCATAGTAAGTCTATCAAGGAAGGATGAAACAAGACTCGGAATTATTCAGAGAGCAAAAGGTGACTATGAAGATTTGGGATCTCCAAGAGTATGAATATGATGTTAACTTAGTATATTTTGAGGTATGTTTATGTTTAAATTTGGTCATCACATTTTTTATTTCCTTTTGAAGTTCATACCTTGCTTAACAACATAATTTTTTGATATAAAGGATGAGCTGATGTTCTTAACTGATAAAAGCATGAGTTCTCATCCTAATCCGGCGAAGCTCACAAGATATTGTTGTGGAAAAGGAGTATTACCTTTGGTTTACGAGCATTCTTCATCGAGTACCTTGAGTGAAAACCTATATGACCGTAACTTATTTGTATTTCTATCACTAGCATATTCTCGACAATGATTTTCTTTTTGTTAGACCAGCGATCACTCATTTACATTTCTTAGCATATTTTTTACGACAGTTTTAGTCTAATCTGTAGCCTGTACTTCGGGCAATAGATTAATGTTGCCCGGGGAATAGCAAATGCCTTTCTTCGTACATTTGCACTCCCAAAATCCATCATACGTACTTCGTACTCTTCACCCAAATAATATACTGCTTGATGAGGTTTGTATTTGGTAACTTCCATGAAACAATTATGAACTATTCCAGTAAGTCTTATCTCATATTATGGTTAATTAGTATTGACTTTTTGAGTTTGAATTGTTTATTTAGGATTTGAATGCAAAGTTGTTCGACTTTGGATTGGAGAGTGGTGGAATTTTGGGCAATACTATTTCCCCCTTATAATACAAATCCTTGGATATGTAGATTCAAGTCAAGATTGTATGTTAATATACTTTCACTACCTTTCATCCAAGTCCTTTTTCCTTTTGTTTTTACAAAAATCATCAATATTGTTAGTTTAGTTGTAAAATGTACATATTTAAATTTAGTATTTTGAAGTGAACGCATGCCATTTTCTTTATTTAGTTTCAATTGTTTGTTTAGGATTTGAATGCAAAATTGTTCAACTTTGGATTGGAGAGTGGTGGAATTTTGGGCAATACTATTTCCCCCTTATAACACAAATCCTTGGATATGTAGATTCAAGTCAAGATGGTATGTTAATGTACTTTCACTACCTTTCATCCAAGTCTTTTTTCCTTTTGTTTTTACAAAAATCATCAATATTGTTAGTTTAGTTGTAAAAACAAGTGTACATATTTAAATTTAGTATTTTGAAGTGAACGCACGCCATTTGCTTTATTCAGTTTCAATTGTTTCTTTAGGATTTGAATGCAAAGTTGTTCGACTTTGGATTTGAGAGTGGTGGAATTTTGGGCAATACTATTTCCCCCTTATAATACAAATCCTTGGATATGTAGATTCAAGTCAAGATGGTATGTTAATTTACTTTCACTACCTTTCATCCAAGTCCTTTTTCCTTTTGTTTTTACAAAAATCATCAATATTGTAAGTTTAGTTGTAAAAACAAGTGTACATATTTAAATTTAGTATTTTGAAGTGAACGCATGCTATTTGCTTTATTTAATTCCTACCTTAAAGCATTCACTGTAGGTAGTTTATGATAGATGTAACAACATTTCTTTTATGCCGTGGATTAGATACTACCTGTAATTAGATACAAAAATTACCCTTTTAATTATGGTTTAAGTTTTAATTAAAATACTACCTGTAATTAGATATCCAGTTGGAATATCTACGTGGACACTAAGAAAATCCACGTGAACATTTCTTTTATGCCGTGGATTGAGCGGGAACTCCATCTCCTTCTTCGTCATTGAAGCTCTAAAACTAAATTAATTTCATCACCAAACAACATCATCACTCAAATTAAAACCAAACTAAAACAGAATCCATTAACAAAAATTAATTTCAACATCATCACCACCACTAGACAACAAAAACCTTTAAAAAATAAATAAACCCAAAAACTAGGGCTTTCATTATCATCTTCAAAAATCATCATCATCAGAAGGCTTTCACACCTCCCATTTCCAGTTTTTTTTCTCTCTCCTCCATTGTTAAATTCCTTATTAATAAAGCAAACCTCAAACTCCCTTTAACCTTCTCTTTCTTTCTTTTTTCTCTCTCTCTCTTATATTTGTCCCTTTGATCTAGAGAGAGAGGGGAACAAAAGGGTGTCCTTTTTTTTTGCTTTTTCTCTCTGTTTATGAAGTATTCATTAATGGCAAGTTTCTTCAGAGACTTCTCTTTGGGGGAATCAAAAATAGGGATGGTAGTGATGATGGAGCCTGCTACAACCACTAATACCAGCATTTCCAAAACCCCCATCTCCGATCTCCCAACCCCATTTGATGAATTAAGTTTTGACCTCTTACGAGATCTTTATCGCTGCGAGTCGATCTTCAGGTGGGAGGCCCTTAACTTACATCCCACAATTTGAGAAATCCCCAACATCTATTACAATGTCTTTGCCTTTGTTCTCGAGGTCTTCGACATTGTCTGTTGCACCGTCTTTGCAACGATCATTGACCACAACTAAAACAAGTAAGGTTAAGAAGGCGTTGAGGCGTCGAAGGGTTCACCTATGAAAGAGGAGTAACTTAGCTTCGGTATCAAAGTCAAGGAAACCGGTCATGATTGGGGAGCTGATGAAAGTTTCAGAGAAAACTGATTCAAGGATTATAAGTAGATGTGGATTAGATGGGAACTTTGGAAATTACAGCGTGGGAATTGTAATTACAGCGTGGCATTAGGACATAATTATATGTGGCAGGTCTAGGGATATTTTTGGTACTTTATACTATTTTCATCTCGAGATTTCCAATGTGTTTTAGGGCCCAAAAATTAAAAATTACAATTAGGGGAGTTAGACCAATTTGAGGTCATTATGTAGTGTGTAAAGGCTAATTAGCCCTTTTTTAAATCGCTACAATTGGGAAAGAGTGATTATGTGGCACAACAACTAACTTTAGCTACTATGGACGCTCTTAGTCCCTATCATTTTAAAACCATAACACGGGGTTTCTAATTTTTTCAAGTAAAATGTGTGGAACCTCACAAGACATCTATGTATTTGGAGTAATTCTATTACAACTAGTTTCCTTGAGGCCGGTGGTGCATGGGGAAGATGGGGATACAATACACAGGTGGGCATCAAAGGAGATAGGAATTGTTTATATTTTCCTTCGTGACAAAACAGGGCTTAATAGGAAAGATGTAAGGAAGATCGCAGCACTTGCACTTCAATGCGTGATTTCCGGCCCGGAAAAGCGCCCAAATATGAAAAAATTGGTTCACATTTTAGATGGGGTTTGAGGATATTTGGAACTTACTCTGTTGGATTGGGGACTGTCTTATTCTTGATGGATTTTGTTAAAAGGTTACAAATACAATTTGATCAAAGCATTTTTTTTCTATGGAAGTGTATATGCCAGAGTCAGAGTTTTGTATATGTTCCGTTTACTGAGTAGTGAGTGTTAGAAGTTTGGTCCAGCCCAAGGTGGGAACCCAACTAGGTTGGGGTGTCCTAGTAGACTCTTAACAATCACATAGGCCTTTAGAGTTTATGGGGAGAGTTTGAGCAGAGTTAGATAACCTCATATTTGGTTATCCTTTTGTAATACAGAACTACAAAACCTCTGAGGATACAAAGATATTATTTATCAATAAGAAATCCCTACTCTTCTCACAATCATCTTGTCATTTGATTAACTGATAGAGTATTCAATATTATCCAACACCTTATCAGCACGACGAGCAAGTGAATCAGAAAAGAAAAAAAACTCTCAGAATCAGCATTTTTCTGGATCTTTTCGCGTTGCAGAGAAGTAGTTTGTACAATTTTTAAAAATTTTATATATTCTTTTATTGTTCTAAGATATAGGATATCTAGACATGATTTGTATAATTATTATATATATTTTTTGGATTAAAAGACTATTTTTTGGTGGCTTTTAACCCTTGTGAAAAGTCTATTTTCAAACCAAAATAGTAATCGTTGTGAACATCGGATTGGCACACAATCAATTTTTCTGCGTAGTATATTCCACCACAATTACATCGGTCTATAGCACATCTCAGATAGATGTCCCAATCGCTGGGATATTGGCATTGAAACTGGGGAATTTACGACCAAAAAATGACGTTATTAGGTCATGCTAATGTCACTAGGTTATTTATTATTTTAATTTTAATTTTTTATTAAAATATTATTTAATACCTATTTATGACGTCATCAGCCTAATCCATTGCTGACGCGATAATGATACGTGGCATACCATGTGGCGCACACAGTATCATGTCATGGGCAAGCGACATGCTAGACAGTGGCATGCCATGGGCATGATACGTAGCTATCCATATTATGAACACGTGGCAGTCCAGATCTTTGATATGTGGCTGTCTAGATCTTTGGCATGTGGCAGTCCAGATTTTGCGATACGTGGATGTCCAAAATTTGGATACGTGGCTGTCTAGATCTTTGACACGTGGTAGTCTAAATTCTGTGATACGTGGCTGTCCAAAATTATGACACGTGGTAGTCTAAATTCTGTGACATGTAGCTATCCAGAATTCTGACACGTGGCAAATGGTTTGACTTGGTCAAACAGGTCCAGACCAGTCAACCTAGTCCCGGCCTTAACCCAGACCAAGCCAGACCGGTCCAGAGCCGGTTTAGACATTAAATTGGCTCTGGAGAGCTCCATTTTTTGTCAAATTGAGTTAAAAAAAATTCATATTAACTGGACCTACCCCTGGGGGATCTATTTTTAATTTTTTTATGAAATTATTTTTAAAAAAATTGGGAACTGGTGCCTCGTATAGGAATACTAACTCACTTATATGTAATTTAAGTAAATTGAGTAATACCTATTTAAGTATCTAACGATAGCTAATAGGATATTACTGGTATACCCCTAAGATACTAATTATCATGATCAAGGATCAAAGATAATACGAAACCAAGAGTAATTTAGAATACGACTGGGAGTTATATCTAAATCACAGCTAATTATCAAGGACAAATAATTATAGCTCAATTGGGAATTGACTTAGTCTTATTTCTAAGAACTTGGTGTCTGAGGAATCAATTTTACGTATCTAAGTACAATTAGATGTTACATGATAATATTTAGAGGTATATAGGCACTGATAGCAACCTTTAACTAGTATCCTAAAATATTAGTTTAAAGATATGCATAATCTACCTATCTTATGAACCTAACAGACTTCGGGGTGGGACCACTTAATAACTAAACATCTAATACACCTCATATTCATAACAAATATGGGTTATTTTGATAGAATATACAAACCTTATAGAACTTTAGGGATTATAATACCCTAGTTGTTAGAATAAGGATCACAACATTGTATAGTTTAGAATAGTTGTCTTGGCTAAGACCCTATTAAAATGTACTTTAAGGTTAAGTTCACCATTTTATGAGGTAAAGTTGGGATTTGATGCTTAATAGGAACTCATGAGTATAAAGCTATGAATAGGGTTCACTTGCAAGTAATAATTGGGAATCATATGCTTTATTATGCTATATACTATAAACCAGAAGTAATATGGAGGCCTTATAAAATTTTATGGCTTAGAACACCCTAGTTGTCAGAATAAGGAACGCAGACATCTAGTAGTTTTGAATAACAATCTTGGCTAAGATTTTATTAAAATGTACATCTAAGATTAAGATCGTCATTTTTATGGGGTAAAATTTAGATTTAATTATTATAAAAGAATTTTATGAGTATTAGAATATGAACAAAGTTCAACTATAATATGATTAGAAATTATTTATTTTCTGTTATTCCAAGTACTATGATTTGTCTATAATGTATTAAAAATGTTTATCAAGAATTGTTACTAATTATGATCTATATTTTGCATAAACAGATGTCTACGCGTTATGTTAATTACGACCATTGCGGCTAGATGGTTCCAACTACCTTTCTTGGTGTATAGAGATAAAACTCTATCTGAAAATAATGAACGTCTCAAAGTCGATTTTTGCAGATAACACCATCTCTGAACCACTCAGGGCATTGACCATCTTGGCTATGTGAGCCGATCTTGAGCCTGAGCTAAAGTTTTAGCATCTACGTTGCAGATATTCATATAAGTTATGGAGAAGCTTAGAGCAATGCTTTGTTCTCCAACAAATCCTAAGGACGTCTAAGAATTGTAACCACTAGAGCAACTTGAGGTTATGTGACTTCAAGACTGTAACTGACTATAACTCAGCACTACAGAAAATAATTTTGGTAAGAAAGCTATATAATGATTATGCCTTCGAGGAAAAGGTTTTGCAAAAGACTCTCTCCACATTTCCATATTCAAAGGCTATTCTCAGGGACTAGTATGTGAAATTGGAATTCAATAGTCATGCCGATCTGATTCAACTCTTGCTCACAGCTGAACAATAGGGAAAATTTGTTTTTAAGAAAAATAAGAGGTCCCCCCTAAGAGGAGGAGACCAGTTTAACAAAAAATCTTATCTCATGAGAAAGACAACCAGAAACAGGGTTCTGGAAGTGAAAATGCGACTAAAGGCGGGAATCGGGGATTTCTAGGCCTTAAGAGGAGTAATAGGTTTAAAAAGATTGGTAAACCACAAAATCTGAAGAAGATCAAGAAGCCAGATTTTGAATCCCCTTGCTTGAGATATGGGGAAGTTGGATACTGGGTACGAGACTGCAAGACACTGAGGGTGCCTAGAGACTAAGTCTAGACTAGCCACATTGACACTAACATAACTTCTATCATTATAAAGTTAGCAATGTCAGACTTCTTTGGTGATACTAGTAGACATGTGATTTCACAGTAGAGAGCACTAGTAGTTTCTTTTCTCGCAAAGACTTGATTTACTTTTTGCTAGAATTTTTTATTTTGTTAGGAACAAATCATTTATGTTTCAATAAAGTGCTCGTGACATACAAGAGATTTTTATTTTATTCTAAATTGTGATTATTCGAATTTATTGCTTGAGAACTAGTTAAATTCTATGTATGATAGCTGATCTATTATATACAACCCGCCTATGGATCTGTCTGCGTATTGAACATAACCGATAATTGGATGAGTGGCGACATATATCTAAGAGACATTAGCACTACGCACTCGATTCTTTTAAGTTATGAACATATTTCTTGTCTCTAACCTTGTGCATCGGGGATGTCAAGAATATTATTAGCACGACAATATAATAGAACACACTGAGTGCGTTACGCTATAACTCTTTAACGGTACGATACGGGGTATCTAGTCCACTATTTAATACTAGTAAATTCAACCAGATTTCACTGAGTTTAGGGAAATACATGATAACTCTTATCACGTAACGACTATTAGAGAAAATGACAAATAAGGTTTTGTGTATTCCCTCTATATCAAAAGGTTATAACACGTTATTAGAACGGTTTCCAATACACTCCCCCAGGCTCGGATAGTGAGGAAGATTATCGAGATTACATCTTAACTTTCCTTAAAAGGAGAGAATATCCAAAGAGTGTACATGTAACGATTGTTTTCAAAGAAAGCCTATTATTTTATCTTAGTATGACCAAGGTGGAGGAATCTCCATCTTTTGCTCCAAACGAATCTATGAAGAGACATGTGGACCTATCCATCCACATAGTGGCCCACTTGAGTATTTATGGTCA
Organism: Kingdonia uniflora; assembly: GCA_014058105.1. Classification (NCBI taxonomy): domain Eukaryota; kingdom Viridiplantae; phylum Streptophyta; class Magnoliopsida; order Ranunculales; family Circaeasteraceae; genus Kingdonia; species Kingdonia uniflora. Next base: position 57,203 of record JACGCM010000664.1, on the reverse strand, counting down.
TAATAGATATATCTTGGAGATGGTCTTATGTTTACCAATTATTAAAATCTTGGAATGCAACGTTAGTATGACTTCTTACTTAGATCTTTCGTTTGTAGGCTCAGTTCCTAGATTAACCGATCAAAGTCGATCAATGCGACTTGACGGTGGCTTGCGAGTGTGACTCAAAGGCTTTTGATAATTATTTTACTGCTAAAGAGGCTAGATGATTGAGCATCGTGAGTACCCCATACCATACCCAACTCAGGATTGGCGAAGAACCTAAACAAACGATTTAGAATAATTGTTAGGCTACTATTATTACGATCACAACATCTGACTAGTGTATGTGATATGCATTCTTGTTCCCACAACACTGATTGGGGTTCATCCCATAACAAGTCATTAAATTATTTTTTCCTAAAAGCGATTAGGGTCAGAGCCCGGTGTTGCCCATCAACGAACATTTGGATGTTCCGTACAAGTGCCAATTGTACCACCACATTGTATAAAAATGGGACTCTTAATGTTTGTATGAGATTATGTAGGTTATGATTCGCATTTATCACTGGATATTTGAAACCCACTGGCAACGTATATATTGCAGTGCAGATAATTATCACTTGGATGAGATGATATTCCCAGCATTGGGGGGAGAAATGATAGTCAATGCTGAAGATATTTCCAAGAAGTTTTGGAAAATACCATTATTGTCTCATCTAGATCCCTATACATAAGTTAGGTGACAATAAGGTTCAACGGATAACAAACCTCCAATTGGTTATAAATGAATTGCTAGACACATTCATAGGCACTATTAAAGTATCGTAAGTATATGCACCTACAAGTAATACACCTACATAGTAGAACGTTTAGAGGGAATTAGTATCACAAATGAATCTGAGGCTCACGTTTAGTGCAGAGCACCGTTAGAAGAAAGTATTTTGAGTCGAAGAGCTGCAAAATACGGGACAAAGATGACTAATGGTGTAGTCAGATCATCGAGGATGGAACCACCCATCGACGAGGCAGTAGTAGCTCTGTGACCAATAAATGTATTATAAGACTAGCCCGGTGTAGCACATACGTATGCTAATAATGAAATTTTGATCTATTAAAAGTTTGTAATAAGCACAACGTAGGATCGTTCAGTAGACATTTGTCGATAAGGTATTCATATTCGATGTTGAGTTCGCCATCAAGGATGAGGATTCAAAACCACTTATTGTAAATAATTGTGTACTATTGTACATTGGCCAAATTGGGCATCTGGAATCCAAGCGGAGCTCAGCTTACTAGGATAATGCGAAGTGATACCATGGAGCCTGTCAGTTATAAATGGGAATGGTACGAAAATATGATTAACTCGAAGAGAAAATTAAGTCAAGGTAAAACTAGTTGCCAAAGAATTCTTTAAGAGATCTGGCATCGATTACAATGTGACCTATTACCCAGTTATGGACGCTATAACATTTCGGTACTGATCAGTCTGTCAAGTTGTCGAGGACAAGATAGACATGCATCTGATGTAAATACCACGTATCTATATAGGAAACTAGATACGAATATCTATATGAAGCCACCTGGGGAGGTATAAGCTTCTATAAGCAATTAAGCCTAATACACGAGGCATGTACATAATAAAACTGGAAAATTTATTGCTAACTTGAAGCAATCAGGGCCCATGTGACATAGTAAGTTTTGACTAAGTATTTGAAGGTTGAAGACTTTGCAAATATCCTTATCTGTCCATGCGTTCTTATTTAGAACACAGATATTAGTTTCAATCATCATAATAGTGTACTAAATAATTTGGATATCATTAGAACTCTGGGGGAGATCGCGAGAGACGTCGAATACCTTGGGAAAGTATTTAAAATAAAAGACATTTGGAAATCAAGTAGTGTCTCGATTTGCATATCAAACATCTTGGTAGTGGCATACTCTTACACCAAGGAATATATATCAGAAGAGTTATCTAACACTTTGATATGAATGTAACACATGGTGCTAAGTTGTTTATTGCGAGTCCATCACTTGGATATGGACAACGACATCTTTCACCATCTTAATGGGAGAAGACACTCCTAGGGCCGTGACGCCATAGCTAGGAGGTACTTTGTTATAGGTAGATGGGTATACTAAACCCAAAGACACTAGAATGTGATCAAGCATATTCTAAGGTATTTGATCGGTATTAAAGACTGGGATCTGTTCTATTAGAAATGGTAAACGGTAAATTATAGCGTATGCCGATACAAAATACCTGTCAGACCCACATAGAGGCCATTGCCTAATAGATTATGTGTTTAAGTACGGGGATACATAAAGATTCTTAGAGATCGATGAAGAAGACGGTGGTAGCTACATCTTCGAACCACGAAGAGATTTTTGTACTTCATGAAGCTGGCAGAAAATAATGGTTGCGCTCCAAGATACATCAACTGAAATTATGACGTGTTATATCCAAGATAAAACATTGAGTATGTATGAATAAAAAATTCGACTTGTATCATTCAAGTCAATGACGGCAGAACGAAGCATATTTTATAGAAGTCATTCCATCCTTATGAATTACAAAAGGCGAATGAGATTGGCGTTATCCAAGATATTTCAAAAGACAACTTTGCAAACCTATTCACGAATACTCTTGCACCACTTACGTTCAAGTAGCTAATACTCGGAATCGGCATGCAGAAGTTTTATTTATCAATATCTCGGGGAAATACATCTCAAGGAGATAGATCTCGGGGAAGATCGACGTTAGGGGGAATAGTCCCAATCTGACGTGGGCACATGCGTATTATACTCCTTTTCCTGATAGTAGAGTTTTTATCCTAGGATTTTTACTGGCTGGAGGTTTTGATGAGGCAACGTATACACGTCCACAACCCATATGGGGCATAAGATTATACTCATTCCTTGCAATTTTATGCCTAAGGGGATTTTGCTAGGCAGAAGTTTTGATGAAGCGAGTCATCCTGGTATGGAACACCCCAAAGGGGAGTGTTAGGAGTTGGGTCCAGCCCAAGGTGGAAACCCAACTGGGTTGGGGTGCCCTACTAGACTCTTAACAAGCCCATAGGCCTTTAGGGTTTATACGGATAGTTTAAACAGAGTTAGATAACCTCATATTGGGTTATCCTTTTGTAATACAGAACTACATAACATCTGAGGAAACAAAGATATAATTCATCAATTAGAAATCCCTACTCTTCTCTCAATCATATTGTTATTTAATTAACTAATAAAGTATCCATTATTATCCAACAATGAGTAATATAGACTACTAGTAGATTTGCATTCAAGGACCCAAGTTTTGTGCTCTCATTCTCATATTTTGTAGTATTATATAAGAATTTGGCTGCAGTTCATTCCACCCGAAAAGCTACAATGGAATGCATTTAGACTTCAACTTACCTAGTTGTTAGGTTACGGCTCAAAATAGGGGAAGTCATTCGAACGAGTGGGGAAATCGTTCGAATGGTAGAGTTTGCGCTGAAGTCATTCGAACGAGTCATGAAGTCGTTCGAACAAAAAAGGCTTTGTTTGTTTATTTTTAAGTTCGTTCTGAAGGGGATTTAATCCAAAGTGATGGTTTGTCTCGTGATGCATTCTTCGGTGATGACCTAATATAGAGACTATAAATATTGAGTGTGAGTTCAAAACCTCGTAACACAGTATGTGAGTTAAAAGCCTCTTTGTGAGAAACTTGAAATCTAGTTGAGATGTAGCCTTGGTTGATTATTTATATGCCATGAGGATAACGGATAAAACTAAATTGTGCGAGGGTGATGTATTCCGCAAGTTCACCCCCAACACTAGTCTCATCCATAATTCAATTATCAATTTGATCCTGGAAGAGTTACATCAAAGTGTGACTCAGACTTTTGAATCTCAGAAAAGAGCACTTCTACTTGATGCCTCTAGCATAACTTCTGCTAGGCTTCTCGTACTTATAAGCTCTCATCATACTCCTATTTTTGTACATACATCATGTTGCTTGAATCGAAAGTTTATCTATTTTACCCACTCATTACAAACTTTGAAGGATTTAAGGCCTTATACTACGCAAACAGGTCAAGAGTAGTCCTCATTACTCTTTAAATCAAAAAACGGGGTATGAAAGTAAATCAACTACCTTGTTTGTGGCCTTGGCTTCTTTGATCACCAAAGAATCAAAGATGCATATGTTAGGAGTTGGGTCTAAGCCAAAGCTAGGAACCCAACAGGGTTTGGGTGTCCTATACAGACTTCTAGCAAACCCATAGGCCCAATAGGGTTATGGGGAGAGTTAGAGTAGAATAGGGAATCCTTCTAGGTTGTCTATATATATTACTGTACTATGTACAGAGAACACAGTTATGATAATTAATAAGTCTTTTTATCTCTTGTTCATGTTTTAGTATTATTCTGCTCTAGATTTATCATATCCCAACACGTTATCAGTACGCAAGCTCTAGGATCGAGGAGAACAGATTTTTCCTTCTAATCAATGATTTCACAGAAACCAAACGATTAGGAGAAGAAGTATTTTATGATTTATTTTTAATTTTTATACCAATATTCAGATTTATAATATATCATAGATCATCATTTTTCGAAAACAAATTTTTCCCTTTTACGGATTAAAAACTAGTGTTTTCTTACCCTTGATAAATGGCTATTTTCAAACGTGAATATCTTTCACTGTGGATATCGGATGGAAGTGAGACAACTACGGTTGGATAGCCTACTCCGAGAGCTTTCCAATAATATATGGCACACCTCCGGGAAATATCCCAATCGTCGAAAATAGCTCGTTGAAACTTGGCAGTTTCACGACCAAAAACGGCATTTTTTGGTCGATGACGTCATTAATTATTTTTATTTTTTTAATTATTATTATGATGTCATCATTATCCACAGTGACATCAGTAGTGACATGTATCGAGGACACGTGGCACGCTGACATGACATGGCACGTGCGTGGCACGTGTAGCATGCATGGCATGTGCATGGCACGTGTGGAAGGTGGCAATCACCAGATGTTCACTGGAGACCGGACGCCTAAATATTGGTCAGAAAATTTGGCCGGCCGGTCACCAGAATATTACCCGGCGGTGACACGTGTGACCAAGTCAGACCGGTTCAGATCATGTCAACCAGGTCCAGGCCTTGACCCAGACCGAGTCAAACCGGTCCAGAACCGGTCCAGACATTAAAACAGCTATAATCCGCCTAATTTTTGGTCAAATTGAGCCCAATTTTTTTTGAAAAATTCCTATTGACTGGACCTACCCCATGGGGGACCCATTTTGATATGAGGATATTTAAAAAAAATTGGGAAAAGGTGCCTCGTATAGGAACATTGGCTCACTTATATGTAATATAAGTATATGAAGTAATACCTATTTAAGTATCTTTGCAATAGCTAATAGAATATTACTGGTATGCCTCTAGGATACTAATTATCATGATCAAGGATCACTGATAATACGAAACTAAGACTAATTTAACATACGACTGTGAGTCATATCTAAATCACAGTTAATTGTCAAGGACAAATAGCTAGAGCTCAATTGGGAATTAACTTAGTCTTATTTCTAAAAACTTGGTATCTGAGGAACCAATTTTGTACCTAGGTACAATTAGATGTTGCATGCATAACATTTATATGTATATAAGCATTAATAGTAACTTATAGTTCCCTAGAATATTAGTTCAAAGACATACCTAATCAACTTATCTTGTGAACCCAGCTGACTTCGGGATAGAATAACTTGTCAGCTAAACATTTAATACCCCTCATATTCGTAGTAAATGGATCATTTGGCCAGAATTTACCTACCTTTTTAGAACTAAAGGGCATAGAACACCCTAGTTCACAGAATAAGGATAACACACATCTAGTAGTTTTAAATAACAATTTTGGCTAAGGTTCTATTAAAACGCATACATAAGATTAAGATCATCATTTTTACAGGATAAAATTTGGGATTTAATTATTATAAAAGAATTTTATGAGTTTTATAATATGAACAGGGTTCACCTATAATATGATTGGGAATTATTTTTAGCTTTATTCTAAGTACTATAATCTGTCTTTCATGTAATTGATATGTTTTGTCTATAATTACGATATCAATTTTTGTATTCTAGATGTCTGCGATGCTTCAAAATGTTGAGTCAGCTGACCTATGGGCAAGTATTAAGGGGCGTCATGGTCAGTAAAATACTATTATACTCCCCAAAGCTATGTACCAATGGAACAACCTTAGGTTCCAATATTTTAAGACGATCACTGATTACAACTCAGCAGTCTATAAAATCACTTTTATACTTGAGTTGTGTGAGAAGAAGGTCACTGATGCTGAAATAATAGAAAAAACTTTATCAACCTTCAATGCTATCAATATTGCAATTTAGAGGCAATATCGACGAGAGAACATGAAGACTCATGACATCTTGATTCAAGTACTGCTCCTCTCTGAGCAGAACGATGAACTTCTGATGAAGAATCATGTTATACGGCCTTCTGGGAGTGCGTCGTTGCCTGCGTCAAACAATATTTAGTTTTGGGGAAACAACTCTGCATGTCGGGGATGAAGATATGGAAGGGACAGGGGAGGCTACCAGGGATACAGGAAGGATGGGAACCAGAAAACCTTTGGCCCTAGGAAAGGTTAAGGATTTAAGAAATCCTGGACATAAGGCAATGCGAAGAAGGAAAAGAAGACTGATAAGGGATCTACTTGCTTTAACTACGGTGACACAGGACACTGGGCACGGGAATGCCTTGCACCACGGGTGGCTGCCGGTGACAGAGTCCGAACCCACCAGGCAGTTGTTGATACTCACTCCGCCCTATGGAGCTTGCAGTGTCAGACTTCTTCGATGACACTGATGTCGTCATGGATCAACATACTGAGTAATCCGTAATAATATCTCAGTAGACATGTAATGTCACGTTAGAGAAAGCACTAGTAGTTTCTTTCTAGATAGACTTGATTTACTTTTTGTTGTCAGTATTTTTGATTTTGTTGGGAACATATCATTTATATTTTAATAAAGTGCTCGTGACATACATAAAATTTCTTTTGTTCTAATAAATTGTAATTATTCGAATTTATTACTTGGGAAGTAGTTAAATTCTATGTATGATAGTTGATCTACTACATACAACCTGCATATGGATCTCTCTGCTTATTGAGCATGACCGATAATCGGATGAGTGGCGACACATGTCTAAGAGACATTCGTATAATGTACTCGATCCTTTTGAGATATGCATATATTTATTGTCTAACCTTATGCATGCAGGGATGGTAAGAATATCATTAGCACAACCAACATGATAGAACGCACTAGATGCATTACGTTATTACTCTCTACAGGTACAATACAATGTATCTAGTCCATTTTATAAACTAGTAAATCCATTCGGATTTTATTGAGTTTAGGGAGATACATGATAATACTTATCACGTAATGACAATCGGAGCAAATGACAGACCAGGTTCTGTGCATTCACTCCATGACTAAAGGTTAGAATACACTATTGGAATGATTTTCTAATATACTCCTCAGGGCTCGGATAACGAGGAGGATTATAGGGATTATTTCTCAACTTTTCTTACATGGAGTGAAGATCTTGAGAGTGTACGTGTAACGATTACTTTTGAGGAAAGTCTAGTATTTCATCCTAGTATGACCAAGGTGGAGTGGGATCTTCAGTATTTGCTCCAACCGCATCCATATAGACCCATGTGGACCTTTCCATCCACATAGTGGCGCACTTGAATATTTATGGTCATAAATAACGCATCTCGGAGATGGTTCTAAGAATGCACTGTTAGCACGTATTTTTTACTTAGATCATTCGATCGCAGGCTCAGTTCCTGGATTAATCGATCAAAGTTGATCGATGCGACTTGACGGGGGCTTGGGAGTTTAACTCACAGGCTTTTGATGATTATTTTACCGCTAAAGGGGATAAATGATTGAGCATTGTGAGTACCCCATACCATACCCAACTCGAGATTGGCGGAGAACCAAATCCAGCTATTTTAGATAATTGTTAGGCCACTGTTATTACAATCATAGCTTTCGGCTAGTGTATGGGATATGCATTCTTTCTCCTAAAACACTTATTAAGGCTCGTCCCTTAGCAAATCATCAAATTATTTTTTCCCAAAAGCGACTAGTAACTGGGTTGGTGCCCGGTGTTACCCATCGACAAATATTTGGATGCTTCGTACAGGTGTCAATCGTACCACAATGTATGAAGATGAGACCCCCAGCATCGGCCTGATATTATGTGGGTTATGATTCGCATTTATCACTAGATATTTGGACCCATTGGTGACGTATATACTATCGGGCAGATAATTGTTACTTTGATAAGACGATATAACTAGCATTGGGGGGAAAATGATAGTCAATGTTGAGGATGTTTCCAAGAGGTCTTGGAAAACACCATCGTTGTCTCATCTAGATCCCTATGCATAAGTTAGGTGACAATAAGGTTCAACGGATTACAAACCACCAATAGGTCACAAATGATTTGCTAGACGCATTCATAAGCACTATTGAAGTATCGTAAGTATATGTACCTGCAAGTAATTCATATACACAACATAACGTTCCGGGGGAACTAGTACCGCAGCAAAACGTTCCAGGGGAATTAGTACCGCAAACTTATCTGAGGCTCGCGCTTAGTGCAGAGCACCGTTGGAAGAAAGTATTCTGAGCCGGGGAGCTACAGAATAAGGGACAAATATGACTAATGGTGTAGTCGGTTCATCGAGGATAGAATCACCCATTGACAAGGCAATAGTAGTTACGCGACTAGTTGATGCATTACAAGACTAGCCCACGCGTGGCACATACGCATGATAATAATAAGATATTGATCTATTAAAAGTCTGTAATTACATAACGTAGGATCGTTCAGTAGAGATGTGTCAACAAGGTATTCAAATTCGTTGTTGTGCTCGTCATCAAGGATGATGATTCATAGCCACTTATTGTAAATAACTGTATGTTGTTATGCATTGGCCAAAGTGGGCATCTGGAATCCAACCAGAGCTCAGCTTGCTAGCATAATGCGAAATGATATAATTGAGCTTATCGGTCATAAATGGGAAAGGTACAGAAACACAATTAACTAGGAGAAATAATTTGGTCAAGGCAAGATTAGTTACCCAGGAAATCTTTAAGAGATTTGGCATCGATTGCAGCGTGACATATTACCCGATTATGGACGTTATAATATTTTGGTACTGATCAGTCTGTCAAGTTGTCGAGGATAAGCTAGACATGTGTTTAATGTAAATACCGCATATCTATATGGGAAACTAGATACGGGTATATACATGAAGTTACCTGAGTAGGTATAAGTTTCCAGAAGCAACCAAGCCCGACACACAAGGTGTGTACGTAATAAAATTGGAAAAGTTATTCTTGACTTGAAGTAATTGGGGCCCATGAGACATAATAAGTTGACTGAGCATTTAAAGGTTGAGGACTTTGCAAATATCCTTATCTGTCCATGTATTTTTATTTAAAACACAAATATTAGCTTCACTCATCATAACAGTGTACTAAATTATTTGGATATCATTAGACTTCTGGGGGAGATTGCGAGAGCCGCCGAATACCTTGGGAAGGAATTCGCAATACAAGACCTTGGGAAATCAAGAGTGTCTCAATTTGCAGATCGAACATCTTGATAGTGGCACTCATACACCAAACAATATCTATCACGAGTTATTTAATACTTTGATATGGATATAGCACACAGTACTAAGTCATTTATTGTGCGTCCAGCTCTTGGGTGTGGACAACTACATCTTCTACCATCCTAATGGGGAGAAAAATTCTAGGAACATGGTGTTAACTAGGAGGTGCTTTGCTATAGTTAGCTGGGTATATTAGACCCAATGACTCATTCGCAGTGAACTGTTTGGCTTGCAATAGTTCTGTCCCTACACAAAGGCACTGAAATAAGATCAAACACATTCTGAGATATCTCATCGACACGAAAGACTGGGGTCTATTCTATCCACAACTTGGCAAATAAGAAATTATAGGATACGCCGATGCAGGATATTTGTCAGATCCACATAAAGGCCGATCACAATCGGGTTATGTATTATTGTATGAAGATACTGCGATTTCATGGAGATCAGTGAAGCGGACGATGGTTGCTAGATCCTCGAACCTCGCGGAGATTCTTGTATTACATGAAGCCGGCAGAGAATGTTACTGGTTGCGGTCTATGATCAACCATATCAACGGGAGTTGCGGTCTAAATTTTATCCAAGATGAATCGATGACACTTTATGAAGACAACGCAGCTTGTATCGTTCAAGTCAAAGGCAGATTTATTAAAGGTGACAAAACGAAGCATATTTCACCAAAGTTTTTCCACATACACGAGTTGCAGAAGACGAATGAGATCGATGTTGTTCAAGTCCATTCAGCAGATAACATGGCTGATCTATTCGCGAAGGCTCTTGCATATCCTATGTTCAAGAGATTAGCTCATAGAATCGGCATGCGCAGTTTACAAGATTTATTATCTCAGGGAGATCAATGTCAGGTGGAGTAGTCTCAGCCTGACGTGGACACATGCGTGTTGTACTCTTTTTTCTGATAGCGTAATTTTTATCCTATGAGGTTTTACTGGCTGAAGGTTTTAATGAGGCAACATATACGCGTCCATAACCCATACAGGGCATATGATTGTACTTTTTTCCGGCACAGCTTTTTGCTTAAGGGGTTTTGCTAGGCAGAGATTCCTAGTACGGAACACCCCAAGGGGGAGTGTTAAGAGTTTGGTCCAAGCCCAAGCTAGGAACCCAACAGGGTTGGGGTGTCATATACAGACTCTTAGCAAACCCATAGGCCCAATAGGGTTATGGGGAGAGTTAGAGTAGAATAAGAAATCCTTCTGGGTTTTCTATATATATCACTGTAGTATGTACAAATAACACAACTATGATAATCAATAAATCTTTTTCTCTCTTGTTCATGCTTTAGTATTATTCTGCTCTAGATTCATCATATCCCAACAACATCAATATTGTTATTGGGTTTTTCAATCTCAATACACAAATGCACCAACTCACGTCCCAATTGTGAGCTTGGGCTTTTCTTTCACAACAAAGTCGTTCTTGTCAAGCGCACGAATGAATCCTAAAAGAATTATAATTGGAAGGTTTGGCTAAAAAGAAACATAAATTGGGAAATAAAAGTACCTATAAAAACGTACCCTGCTGCTGCAGCAATAACTTTTTTGCGTAAAAGAGTGGTTTTACTTCTATCTCCTTCTCCAGAGCAGATTGGGTTTTTTTTTTCTCTTCTCTTGGACTCTGTGATTTTGCATGGGTACGTTTCGATTTCTCTCCTACTTTTGTATTATTTCAGATTGTAGTATTAATTTGGTTTTTGATGACGTTATTGTGGAATCTGTGCTTGAATTGGGGATTCACTAATTAAGTTTATGATTAGGGTTGCATTTATGCATAATCTTACAGTATATTAGAAGTAATTAGTGTTCATAGATTGAGATTTTGTTTGGCTCTCTTATTGTTTGATGGTAGTATGAAATCTGTGATAGAATTGGGGATTGATTGAGTTTGTTAATGAACAGTTAACTAGCGATGGCAAACGCTCAGGGTGCCACTTCTGAATTGCGTAGCTTTTCGTACCAGGATTTAGTGCTCATGACTGATAGTTTTAGTGAGAAAAAATTGCTTGTAGTTGGTTACCGATGGAAACTATATCGAGGGGAGATTTCAGAAAAAATGGATTGTGGTGAAGCAAGGGATGTGACGGTGAAGATTTGGGATGATTCGTTGGAGGAAGACGCTGGCTACTTTGAGGTTTTTCTTTTTACGCACTTTCTATGTGTCAATGTTTAAGTGATTTTTCTTTGGTTATTGACTTATTACTTAAGTAAGATGATGAATATAACAGTTTAGCTTTTATTATGTAGGACGAGTTGAAATTTCTTACTTGTTGCCGTCATCAAAACATAGTGAAGTTGTATGGGCTTTGCCGTGGAGAGGGAGTTATTGGTTTTGTTTATGACTTTACTTCAGTGAGTACTGTGCATGATAAAATAAGAACAGGAATAGTGTTAATCTTGTCATGGTTTATTATACTCCATGGTTGCTTTTCCTAAATTATGTACAAATTGGTAAATTTTTGGTGAATTTTTTGTTGTGTAGTTTTCTTTCGTTGGCCTTTGCGAGTGAAGGTGGCTCTGGCGGTCGCAAATGCAATTACGTTTCTTCACAGCCAGGATTCCCCGTTTATTCTCCGCAATCTTGAGCCTCGCCTTCTTTTGCTTGATAAGGTATGCATATAGTACCTTCTTTGACATCACGTTCTAGTGGTAAAAGCTTTTATTGACTAACATATCCTTTTCAATTTTGATGATTATTAGGACTTCAATGCCAAGTTATTCGATTTTGGATTGGGAAGTGGTGGCGTCTTTGGTGATCGAACGAGTACCTATGCAGACATTTTTAGCTCTGATGCATACAATTATCTTCACGCAGAACATAATGGTTTGTCTTTCCTCTTTACATACTTATTTACCGTATCGTAGGAATCAGATAAAGATGAGCAAACGGCCAATTGTTGGGGGGAAATGAGGGAAACACATTCTCACAATGGAATTTAACATGACAAATATACTTTGTTTTTTCAATTTTTTTTAAAACGTGTAATATTGCTGTGATTTGGAAAGCTGAATTCCATAGACCATTATTGAAAGCCTTGGTCTCGTCACGTGCAAATGTTATCCCAGCACGTGCAACATCTATAAATGCTCATTAGAGTAGGTAATATGCTGAATTTCATATGTTATGCCATGTGCACGGACAAAGTACCAATTATGACAACCCTTTCTACAAATGTTGCCAAGCAAGTCTTTCAAGTCGCAAAGTCATCGTGTATCATATTTTTTTCTTTTCACGTATTACTTTTTTTTCAGATCTTTCATGGATTTTTCATATAAAATTAGTAGTGTTTAAGTTCATTTGTGCCATAAAAAAGAGTTATCTGTTTCAACTATTTTTTTTGTTGCCACTGATCAAGATTTTAAATGCATGAACTTTTTTTTTTTTCCGTTTGTGTAGGCTCATGGTCAACCAAAACTGATATGTTTGACTTTGGTATTGTCCTTTTCACATTGTTGGTTATGAGACCCGTCGTTCATCCTACGATTCACGAGTTGGTCGAGCTTGGTGAATCTGTTTGTGAAGGCAAGAAGAGGGCTATTAGTAACAACTCCGGCCTTTGGGGGTATAGACTTTATTCTGATGACTCTCAGATTCGCCGATCTAGCTGTGCAGTGTGTGAACCATTCTCCTGATAAACGTCCAACGACTGAAGCTGTTGTCACTCATTTGAAGCAATTACGTATTGCGAAGAAATCTGCATGGCTTGCTAGAGGTGCAACATACTGATGTGAAGAAAACTAAAATAGTTGAATTATGAGTAAAAATGAGATATTTGTGTAGAATTATCTAATGAAGTATACATCGACATCAGATATTTGTCTCACGTGATTAAAAATGTGAAGAAAACTAAAATAGTTGAATTATGAGTAAAAATGAGATATTTGAGTAGAATTATCTAATGAAGTATATATCGACATCAGATATTTGTCTCACGTGATTAATTCGACCGCTGCATTATATTTTTTCAGAAAATTGATATAAATATGCCTAAGTAGTTCATAGAACTTGACATGTTGATTTGACCTTTAGTATTTGATAATTTGGTTCAATTTTTATCTTCTTCTTATAGAGCTGACGCACAACATATTGAAAGCTAATAAACAAACAAAGATTATTGGTTTTTTGATGGGATTTTATCTAGGTAACGACACGGATGCGGGGTGTCTGAAACGGTAAAAAATAGAAAACTACCTTATAAATAGTGTTGGACATGTGTGTTCGAGTGTTGGAGTGTCGGACACATTTTATTTTTTAAAAGTGAAGTGTCGTTGTTACATAGGATTTTATAAGCCTAAATTTGACAAAAGAAAAACGATAAAACAAACATATATGTTAACTCAGTTTAGGCCGCAGCTAATTATATATAATGCAAAACTCCTGCAAAATTCACCCTAACAAAGTAATGTCCATTTGAAAGAATAAGAGTTTTGTTGAAATAAATGTCTGCATATCTTTCCTCTTTGTCAGTCAGAATACTGTGAATAGTTTTGATTCCTTAATTTTTTGTTCTCTCATAATTGGAAAATAATATCTTAAGTACAAATCTATAACTGGACTTTGTAGCTGCTGCGAATCTCCTGTACACACTGTTTAGGGTTAGTTGAAGAATTACATCTTGTGTGAGCTTTCCTAACTAACGGTGGTCGAAAACCAGCAACTTATGGGATTTTGTGGTTCTCTGGATTAGGTTGAAATGCCATACTATTGTGTAGGAATAATTAGTATAAAAGGTCCCAAAAGTGAGTCCATCATTGTCAATTTACTATGAAGTGTGAGGAATTTCGAGCCTTATTGTTTACCTGATATAAATCAAATTGACAAGTAAATTTTGGTTGGAAAGTAAAATTCTTTTAGGAAGTCCCTGATTTACAACTTTGAGTTGTTAAGACTCTTTTTAGTTGGTTGTTTACATAGTTTATAGCATTATGAGTTTACATCATTCGAAGCTTGGCGATGGAAGAAAGTATGGAGTACTAAGAAGTTGAAACACGGGTCTTTAGGAAGGATCAAGGTGACCGCTAAAATTGTTGGCCGAAGCTTTGGATAGAAGGAAGAGCAACTAACTTTATCTTAAGCTGATAGTAAGTGTGGCTTTGAAGAAAAAGTACGCAACTTTATCTCAACTTCGTTTGGCATGCGCAACTCACGTGCATGGTTGTTAAATCCTTACTAGAAATATTAGTTTCATTTTAGAATTTGTCCTATCTCCTTGTGTTTGGGATAGCCTGGTCGGTTGAGCAAGTGATAAACATCCCCAGTCAGCTATGGGTCTAGGAAAACCAATATTTCAAATCTTAAGTTAATTCTTCATAATAAACATTCTCTGCCTCTTCATATTCAACAGTGATCATCTTAATTTTGTTGAAGTTCTCACCCAAGCGCTAGACTGCTTCCCACATGAATCATCAATTTCGTATGGTTGTGCTCTCTTCTATTTCCGTATGACTAAAAATATCTTTTTAGTTTCAACTTTTCTTTGATTCCGGAGACCTACCTTCTGAGCCTAATATATGGGATCTCACACCACGCCATGCCCTCTCCTTCGAATCGCGTCTCCCGAAGAGCAACACTGCTTATTGAGACTTGATTAAGATTAAACATTTTCCTGACATACTTAAATTAAGGCTTCCCTTTTATCCTTTTCCGCTTTCAGAATTAGAGACCACTGTGTAGGACATTGCCCTTATTCGTAATATGAGCACCCATGTTGCTGAGCAAAACTTCATGCCTCTTCATGAGAGTCATCACAGCTCGAAGGAAATTGCACCTGTATTTGATTACAAACTTCTCCAATTCAATTATTACGCCTTGGAGATCCTAATCATGGCAAAATATGAAGAAAGACGAAAAAGTGAAACAAAGTAAAAAACATCGAAGGAAAATTAAATGAAGGATGAGAAAAAAAACTCAAAACCTGAATTTAAAGCCAAATAACTACAAGATTAAGAACTAGTGGTAGGATGAGGTTACTTTCTCTGTATGTAATCAAATATTATGCTCTACTGGCTTGTTGGTACTCTTTAATCCACAACTCTCCGTCTTTATTTCCGTATCTTCTTGGGTATTTCTGGTGTTTTTCCTGAAACTATATATATATATATATATTATGATCTCAGAAACCCTTGTACTCCCTTTCTATTATTAATAAATAAATAAAATGCTCACTTATAAAAAATAAAAAAAAATCTATAAATGATGTACTGTAACTTGTTGTATGTGAGGGATGAAGAGTGGTTTATATATTTATAACTTGTTGGGCCACTGTTATATTCATCTTTTATGTTCTTTTTTGGCCTTCTTTTGTTTATATTATTGCTGCTTCTTATAAACATGTATGTGTCATAAAAGAGAGTACCACAATACAGCATCGTTTGTACTAGTCTGCTTTTCCTGCTTGTTATTGCTGACTATCTGCTTCTAACTCATTCCTTTAAACGGAATATTAATTTTCAGGAATGAAGCATAACCAGATACTCCCATTTGAAACTAATAGCTCAAGGCAGCCAAGGTCCATGTCTTTTCGAGAGTTAACTGAAGATATAATTGGAGAAAAATTTCTGGGCAAAGTAAATTCGTTCGTCAAGTCTAGCCATAGTAAAGTCTATCGAGGGAGGATGAAGCAAGATTCAAATTGTTTCGGAGAGCAAAAAAAGGTGACAGTAAAGATTTGGGATGCGACAAACTATTACTATGAAGACAACTTAGAGTACTTTGAGGTATTTATTTGGTGAACACATTCGGCATTTCCTTTTGAAGTTTATTTTGCGCTTAACAACAGGTTTTTTTTTATGTAAAGGATGAAATGATGCTCTTAACTCATCCAAGCATGAGTTCTCATCTTAATTTGGTGAAGTTGACCGGATATGTCTGTGAAAAGGTTTAGCTTTGGTTTATGAAAATGCATCTTCGAGTACTTTAAGCGAAAGACTACTTGATGGTAATGTCATATATTTTTGTATCATCAGGATATATTGTACATGTTCCGTTCTGCTAGGCTTACAGTTTTGTTATATTACTTGATGTATTTTTCTGACGATACTTTTTATGATAATCAGTAACCTTTACTTGGGCTAACCGGATTAATGTTGCTCGGGAAATAGCACACGCACTTCTACATCTACACTCCCAAAATCCGCCTTATATACTTCGTACTCTTCATCCAGATAACGTACTTCTTGACGAGGTTTGTATTTGCTGACGTATCCATGATGCATAATTATTGACTTTTGGAATAAGTTGTTTCTTATATTTTGATTACTATTGTTTGTAAAGTCTCGCTTTTATTTTATATAGGATTTGAATCCAAAACTGTTTGACTTTGGATTGGGTAGTGGTGGAATATTTGGCAATACCAGTTGTTCCTTCCCGTACAATTCCTATGGATATGTAGATCCAACTCAAGATGGTATATTAATTTCGTTTCACTATGTTTACCTACACTACATTTCTGTCAAGTCTGTTGCTTCATTTTTTGTGATAGAAATCTCATATCCTGTTAGTTTAGTTGTAAAGTGTGTGCATAATTTATATTTAATGTTAATGAAATGGACTTAATTAGCAGCTCATTTATTTTATTTATTTCCTACCCAAATCCCTATTATCTTTTAATTGAACATGGTTTTCAGGCAAAACGTGTACATCTTCGGAGTTATTTTAATGCAACTGATATCCTTGCGGCCCGTTGTGCACGGTGAAGATGGAGATACGATTCGCAAATGGGTAGCGAAGGAAAAAGATCTTGTAAGCATCTTCTTTAGTGAGAAAGCTGGATTTAATGGAAAAGACGCGAGGAAAATTTCTAAACTAGCAGTTAGATGTTTGAGCTCAAACGTGGAGAAAAGGCCAAAGATGAAAGATGTGGTTGGGGTTTTAGATGGCTTGCTGATAGGAGATCTCAGCCGAATTACTCCTAAAGTCAAAGTAACTAAGGATTTATATCTGCATCAGTTGCGTTTCGTAAGACGTCATGGCGTACCAGGTTGCAGTTAGGGTGTGTTATTTGCTAATTTTGAGCCTATTGTGCTGAATTCAGTCTTGTATATGCTAAAGACTAAATTTACAATTAAGGCTACTCCTGTGGCGGTCATATTTTGATGTAGTGCAGGTTTGATTCAGTTTGTTGGGAGTGGCAACTTTTTGGCCTATGAGCTGGCAGCTATGTGCGGACCTTGTAACATCATGTGGGTTTAAGGCTGATATGCCTCTATGCTTTCAAAACTTGTTGTAATTGGGTTGTTGTCTCAAATTGGGTTTGGCAGTTTTTAACAAGCTTGAATCTATCTGGGCTTTTATTTGGAACTGTAAGTTCGTCGAGTAACTGGATGGTATGTATTCTAGCCTACAAGGCCGGTATGTATTCTGGCCTACAAGGCCCACTTAGTCAGTTCACAATGTCACGAAGCCGCCCATTCTTCTTCTCTTCATTCAAACTATGGACTCAAATTTGGTGAGTAGATCTCTCGAAGTATTGTATTGTATTAAGTAAATACAACTAACTTTTAGGTAGCATTTGTTTTTTCACTCAGACTCAGAGTCAGTGATTTGGTCTGACTCTAGTCAATTAGGGACGTTTGTTTTTTCACTTAAACTCAAATGAAACATCTAAAAACTGAGTGGATGTTTGAGTTGAGTCTAAAATTGTCCCCCAAATTGCCCTTGATTGATATCAAAAATTACCAAAACAAAATCATTTCTTCTCCCCCACAACTCCTCCCCGAACGAACCCCAATGTCCTCCAACAGCTCTCCTCGGTCTCCTCCAAACGCTAGTAGCTCCTCCTCGCCTCCTCATCTCCTCCAAACGCAGCAGCTCCTTGCCTCAAGCAATCTCAACTTCATCTCAACATTTGAAAAAATTTAATCTTTCAATCTGGGTTTTGTTAATTATTGAGTTTCCTTGTTTGGGTACTCGTGATTTGTTGAGTTTCACGATCTGAGGTTGTTTTAATTAGTCTTTATTTAGTGTTTCAAGTAAAAATTTATAATTTCTTTTTATCTGGGTGTCTTCTGTTTTGAATCATTTGATAGATATAAGTTACTGGGTTGACTTGGGGTTTGTTTGTCTGATTGGTGAGAGTTGAGAGAAGCTAAAATGAGGGAGAACAAGTTAGGGTTGATGTTGTTATTATCAATTTGGGTTTTATCAGTGTTTATGATTGGATCTTGTATGGGTAGATTTGTTGTGGAAGAATAGTTTAAAGTGGCTTCACGAGACTCTTTAAAAGATACTTATGAATGTGCAATTGGTAATTTTGGGGTTCCTTAGTATGGAGGAACACTTGTGGGAACTGTTGCTTATCCAAAAGCTAATCAGAAAGCATGCAAAGGGTTCGATGAGCTCGATATCTCTTTCAAATCCAAGCCTGGTGGTCTACCTACCCTTCTTCTTGTTGATAGAGGAGGTATTTAGATTTCAGTTTTAATTAATGATTGGATGCTGCACTTGCATTTGTATGACTCCTTCCATTACTATAGATATCTATAAAGTAAATCTTCTTGCTATTAATGAGTTATTACTTGTACTCTTTATCTTTATTTTGATTGTTATATATGGTAAACACATTTTACATCTGGATTGGTTATTTAGAACTATGGGATTTTAGTCCTTATTGTCACCTCATTGGAGTGGAGTACTCAAAGCTTATATGCTAATCTTCTTATAGCTCCTTTAGAGAAAAGAGTTAATTACTACTCCTTCTCAGGCTTGAATCAGGGTTAGAGCTGTAACCTCTAGTTTCATTTGGTCTATTGCCTGCCTGTCTTTGAATGTTTAAAAAGGCCATCCTCTATCATTGTTGCAGAACTGAGATGATTGGTTGTTAATACTATGAAAGTCCTACTGTGTTAATGTCTTTGTTTCTTCATATCTCTATTTATTTCTTGGTATCTGTAATATCTTGAAGTATGCAGTGTCTAGAATCCTTAATTAGCAGGAGGATTTGATGCCATATAGAAAGCCCCTTTATTAACATTTTTAGCTACAACATAAATAAAGAAGTAGCTCAGTCTAGTCACAACATAAGCAATGCTTTGCACCAAGTGTATGAGGCCTCAGCCGATCAAGCCCAAATTTTGTACAGAGTAGCTTTAGGATGTAATAAAGCCATGTATAAATTTTCGTTTATTTTTGTAAAGCTTAGGTTAGGCAAAATGGGAGTATGCTTCGTCTCCAACTTTGATGTTTCTTTTTAGAACCTATGTATTTCCTTAGTAGCTATATATGTAGAGGACTTGTATCCGATACATCCGAGAAAGAATTTAAGCTTTGTAATTGTTGTTGATAAATGAATGAAATGATGTTTTCAAAGACCCTTTGTACAATGTTTGTGTTGCTTTGATTTTATGTGATCTTATGTGATAGTGTGTTCTAAAAACGATTGAAAGAGACGAATAAAAAGGCTTACTTGAGGCACGTGCCTCGAGTGCCACACGTACCAAGCTTCAGTTAAGTTGGTCCGTGTCAAAGTGTTTGCAGCTTCAATGGAGCTTCTTCTTCTTACTAACATAAGCAGCACAAGCACCAGACATAGTAGCACAGGCACCAGCATGAGTACAAACACCAGGTAACAATTCCCCTATAGCTTCCAACATAATTTGAAGCAGCTGTAAGTGTTCAAAATTTGTGTGGGGGGGGGGACTCAATTTGTGAATAATATTGATTTTAAGTTTAAACCTAGGGCTCAATCACCAATGATGACAGAAGTAACTTTCTCCTGGGGATTTATAGTTCTTAGAGGCTTTTGTGTGTTTAGATCAGTGATCCTGATTTTGAGGTAGCAAACTTATGTGCTGCACTGTTGACTTTGATCTACACTACAGATTGTCCTTTGGCCTGCATTAAAAATGTGAAAAGCAAGAAAATAATGCAGAAGATATGAACTGGTGAGTCTAAAATCTATTTTTTTTTGGAGTCTTGGGAATGTTATTGTCCACATTATCAAAGGAAATCTATAAAATGAGAGTTAAACATGGAGCCCAAGAGAGCAACAAGCCAGATATAATACCCAAAGTACAGGCAACAAGAATAATTTAAGGTGTCCTATTAAACACATAATAAGTCAAGAGATGCTAATAAAAGTTGAGGCAAAGCATGCCCAACCCATTTGTATTGTACACATATAGTACTCAATACCCTTTGTTGCTCTTTGTCAAATGGTCCTCCTTATTCAAAAGCCACACTAGAAAACAGAAAACTCAAGGTGTAGATTTTAAGTCCAAGAAAAAAGAAAGTACATTGGTAAGATTTGAAACATCAATAAAACTTGCGATATTTCTGTTACAATAGCATCTGATTATCAATCAATTAAGTTTGCAATTACTTAAGACTATTATGTTGACCAATGTACAGGTTTTAACAAGTATAAGTAGTTCACCTGATTGCCAAGGCTCGATGGAGGAACTTGATGCAGCTCTACTTGAACTAAGAGCCAGGCCTTGTTTCCCTCAGGTTAGGACACAAAAGTAGAGATTTTCAGATGTGTTATTTTACCCCTTGATTTACTGATTTATGATTGTTACTTTCGAACACACAGGGTCTGAGACACCTATCTTCTCCAACTCTTGTAAGAGCGAGAGACTTTGTTTTGAAATAGCTAGTTCATACATTACCATTAAGGGATGTGCATCTCAGTGCTCTTTTAACTGCAGCTGCTGAAACAGACTTCAATGATCTTGGTTGAACAGAAATTGATAGTTTGAGTGTATATCTTGAGAACTTGATGCTGAAAAATAAACCTATGGATCTCCAATATTGTACCGTAATACATCAAAGCAAGCAAATGGTGGACATCAAGTAGGAATGAATGCTGATAACAGACCACAAGCTGCTGGAAATGGAGAAGGGCAAGCAAAGAATAATGATTTGGGGAAGGAGAAGGTTGAAACATCTCAAAACTATGCAACTGTTTTAATGGGAGTAAAGAATCCATATCCAAATTCTGATGGGGTACTTTGTTGGAGCAAATCTACCATTTTACATGGTTAGAAATAGAATAAGGGAGTAAAGAATCCATACATCTACAGATGCAAGCAAACTTAAGAGCATTCCTATTTGTGTCAATGTTAGGAACCAATGTTAGGAATATATATATATATATAGCAAACATAAATACATAGAAAAAAATATGTATATATAGCAAACATAAATACATTGGTTCCTAACATGTATATATATACAAGTTTTTTTTCCTATGTATTTATGTTTGCTATATATACAGGTTCTTTCCTATGTATTTGTGTTTGCTATTTATACATGTTCTTTTCTATGTATTTGTGTTTGCTCTATATACAGGTTTTTTTCTATGTATTTGAGTTTGCTATATATGCAGGTTCTTCCTATATATTTGTGTTTATTATGTATATGTGGTGTTAACGTTGATGACGAAGGGGTGGTGGTGGTGGTATTGGTGATGAATAGGTGGGGGTGTTTGTTTATAACTTGAGATGGGTATTTTAGTATTTGTCTATTTTTGTCCAGGGTACTCCAATGCAGAAACAACAAACAATGATTTTATACCCACAAAGACAGCTTAGTTACTTAAACTAGTCAATTTCTTCCTCTACCTAATAGTAAAATCAAACTTGTATAGTTCAAACTTATCGAGTATTAGAAAAAAGACCACTAGGGTAAAACTATATATATATATTTTGTCCTTATTTTCGATTCAAGTTTGTTGGTCAAAAAGTTACTTAGCTTCAACTTCAATTCCCAAGCTACTCAGAATCTGAAAAATATCATTTTTTTTCTTTTGTCAGCTACAACTCTTATAGCATATTCAACAGTAGGGTGGGCGAATTCACCCAAACCTACCCCAAATGCAATCCACCCTACAGAAGTTATGAACTCAAACAAAGTGAATATTACTCACCGCAGTTCTGAACTTCGCAGCACAACCAACGTTCACGATCTAGACACGTGTTTCCATCATAAGCATTTAAACCATACCCGCAGTTTAGAACTGTGGGGAGTGATAACCAATCAGACAGTGCTGTAATGGCATATTTTCTGGGAGGATAATCTTCGCCAATACTTTAGTTAGGATTATACAATTATAGGCTTAACATACAGGATTTTACGTGGAAACTCAGTAAGGTCTGAGAAAAACCACGACCTCGAGGTGGGTTTTGATGAAAAATTCAATAAGTTGCTAGTTATTACAATTGTTGTTTGGTAAGAAAGTAAGAATGAATAAATAGTAGAGTTGTGGATCAGAATAACACATTCTCTGCCTGCATATTTATAGTAGATACAGGCAGTTTACAAAAAGAAAAACAGTTTCCTATTTTGGTGGGAAGTGGGAGAACTTCGCGAATCTCTCAATGACTCCATTTGACCAAGCATAACGACTACTTTTAGTGGGTCGAGAACTGTGGTCGCAGACGTGACATCTTCTCGAATGATGGATTGTTTTTTACTAAGTTCTGTTAGCTTCTTTTTGTTGAATCTGGGAAATATGTTACTACAACGGCCCCATTCTCGACATAATTACTTGTTGTTGTGTCGAAAAGAACATTGGAATATAAATAGTTTGTCAAATGTCGTCGAAGTCTGCGTTATGTCATTTTCAAGGTAAAAGTCGAATGAATCTGGTCATGTGGTTTCCCAAGGAGCATTTATGGTAGAACATTAGACTATATAATTTTGAAGGTGAGGTTATAAATAGAGGGAGAAAGAAGGAGTTGTTTGGTCGACAGTTTTATGAAAGTAGAGGCCGTAATGGTAACAACGCGGTTGCAAGCGTTGAACAACGATTACCTTGGCCGTGTTGACGTTAAGTATGGGGAGTTGAATGAATTTTACTTCGGCCGGATGTCATTTTCTTCATATTATCAAAAGTTGGTGGAGCCAATATTTAAGAGAATGACGGAGTTGGAGGCGGAGATTGCTGAGGCAGAGTGTTTCTTCTGGACCCAATTTAATTGTGTATTACTGACGGCCTCGGAGCGCATCGAATGTTTAGAGAAGTGGCCACTGCCCATATTGAAGATGATGATGCTAAGGTGGGTAGGGCTTCCTGTGAGGGTTTCTTCGATTGTTGTCATCTCTGTAATCTTCTGGGGTTGGGAGATGGTGATGGTTTCAGAGGAGGAGGGTGGCTATCTTTCCTTTGCCGGAGGATATGCCAGATTCTGGTGAAAAGAAGCATGTAGCTTCGAGTAATTCATGTCGAAGGATAATATGTAACTTGTACTTGATGTAATGTAATCGAAGGAAAGAATTGTTGAATGTAAAATGTAATAGTTAACTTATGGAATAAACTTTTGTTTTTGAATTGCATCGAATAAATATATGGTGATCTCGAATGAAATGAAATCTATTATTCCAAGATAATTTGTCGAGTTGTGTTGACGTAGTTGTGTTAAACTGTAGGGAGGTTACTATGTCGAAGTTTGAAAAATTTGGAAGTGGAGTCGGTTGAATGTCTGGGGCATGTAAATGGTTCCCTAGGAGGTGGTGTTGACTGGAGTGTGATGGTGTCAGGTTACATTGATTGTTGTATTGACTTTTGTGAATGGTGACTCTTTGAATATTTTATTATAAATAACTTGTGTGCTTGAAAAACTTAGTTTTTGCGATTGAGAAAATGGTGAAGATCAGGAAGCTGTTGCGCAAGGAACATGCCAATCGGATGCACTGCAAGTATTGGGAAATGATGAGGCGGTACTTCGGTGACCGTTGTATCAATGGTCGAATGGAAACTCCGGTGTAGCCGAATTATGAAGGGATGAGCTAGGCGGGGGCGAAGGAGGCGGATGAGGAGTATGAGTTTCATTGCCGACTTGAATCTTTAAGCCCTCCAGAGCGTGTTGGTAGCATGTATACCCGTACCAAGTTCTTGGTAAAGGAGGAAGATGTTGTTGGTCGGAACGGTTGAAAGACGTCTTTTGTGGCCATAGTGGCCTGCAATGATCGAATAAAGTTTGTACTGTGATGTTTGACATGAAATACAATATTTTGCTTATGTCAGATTTTGTTGTCGATGTGTATGTTTTCGAATATGTTGTGATTGTTGAATGAAGGAATTGTGATTGATAATAAATTGGCTAATGGGTAGGTAAAGTTGATGATATGTCGATGTTTGGATAGTTGGTTTGTCGAATAAGATTTGAATTTGAATTTTTGTTAAAATTGTTTCGAGAATATAGGAGAGTTTTAAATAAAGAAAGATGTATTTAGGTTAGTGGAGAAAAAATGGCTAGCTGTTCTCCTGTAGGTGATATTTTGAGGTACAAGGAATTTGATGTATAATATATGTTTGATAACAAAAGAGTTACTTTGGCGATGATGGACATAGCAGGTGAGTTAAAAAGAAGATATGGAAGGGTTGGAGCAGCAGTGTATGGGCTTGTTAGTATTCAGGAGGCAAAAGATCAAAGATTTTAAGAAAAGGCGATTAAGGCATTACGTTCGAGTACTCAAACGGTCGTGAAGGGGTGCGATGAACAGTCGTGTGGGGCCTATAAATAGCCCCGTGGTCGGCGACTGTTCACACACCACTATTTCTAAAAAAAATTCTTCAAGTATTAATTCTTTATGCTCGTCTTTTGCGTCGTTGTCAGGAGATAAGTGTATTGATTAAGAGGGCGAAACTTGCAAAGCAAAGGGATAGCAAAGCGGCACGACTCCAAGGTTAGTGACTCTTCTAAATTTTTCTTGTAATTAATTATTGTATAACGATTCTGTAAAAAAACCCTTTGTATATGTAAACATGATGAAGATAGTGTAGAAAGTAATTGTAGTTTAAATATGTATATTTGAAGTAATAAAAAAATAGAGATTTAGGGTTTTGGATAAAATTTATATGATATCTATGTGGGTGCGAATGATGGTGTAATGGTGTCGAAAGGGATTAAGGGAGGTATTAAAGAGAAGTATTGGGGGTAAGGATTAATGATGAAGGCAGAGAGTGTGTTTTTTGTTGGCGTTGTGACTACGGCGTGACTGTGGTTGGTGTGATGTGATAGGAGTGTTGGATGTTGTTGAGGCCGTGGGAGAACTGTATTTCCTGTTAAACGATCGGATTTTACGCCAGAGAGTACATAAATTTCAAAATATTTGAACTCGGTTTCGAATGGCAGGAAATTTTTGTACTGTCGAAGTGTCTTCGAGAAGTTAGGGATCCTGTACTTCGAGTAGAAGATGTTAGTGACAGATAGATAGTTGTCGATGTTAGGACGTAATAAATACCTAATAACTCCTTTATCGAGAACTGAATGTAGTAATTGCGTATCAGATAGTAATGAAAAGAATGACGTGTTGGAGATGAAATTTAACAACAATACGTATATTAGTACATGAACGTATATAAGATATTAGATATGATAGTATACTAACTTAAAAAGGGAATCTGATTTTCAGGTTCATAAAAATGGCTGAACCTATCAAAATTGATGATAAATAAATCTTCAAGAACATGGCGAATGCAGATCCACTTCTAATCGATGTGATAGCCTATGTTCAAAAGTTGGGTGGGAGGTATAGGGTTGGGTCAAGCAGCACAAACGTGGTGGGTGTCGACCTGTATAAGGTGGCACCCAGGATTGTAGAAGTTTTGGACGAGGAGGGTATCGAGACAGATGTGGATCACGAGTCGCAAGAAAGTGATCGAGAAGGTAGTGGTGGGGGGGGGGGGGGGGGGGAGATATTGAAGGGGAAGAAGGGGAGTGTTATGGTGAGGCCCCTAAAACGAGTGAAATTATGAGTTTTAAAGCAAAGCATGGTATTCCTAAAGATATTAGACTAGATGAATACCATTACGAGATGATAAATTAAAATGTTCTTTTGAATGGGATTCTGGTCCATCAAGAACAGATAAAAAAGGGGTTAAAGCTGCCTCTTTGAGCGACCAGAAGAAGTTGTTAAACTTTTTCGATGTGGCACCTAGTCAGTTCAATCCCAATGTATATGAGCTCTTCCGTGTGGTGGGAGTGATTAATAGTCGATTAAAAGAGAGAGGGGAGGAGCTTATCACCGTGGATGATCTTTGTGTGTACTACACACTTAAGCAAAATCCTCAGAAGCTAGGGTACAGATACTTGACGAGGTTTTTGAAGAAACCTCTATTTTGCGAAATGGTATCAACGGGAGGGCAGTATTGTGAGGAATGTTTCCTTGTATCGGGCAACTTCGAGTTCATTAAGAAAAACCCGGGAGAGCCTCTGAAAAGAAAAACATTCCACCTAGATTTGTGGTTAGGTAATTTGTATGTCGAAGTTTGTATGTAGTTTATTTGTATCGGTTTGAATTGGTGGCTAACTTGTGTTTGTTTGTTTTTGTGCAACTTTAAAGTAGTTTGATAGGAGCTCGACTGTAACAGAGAAGCTGTACAATATCAGGAAAGGTTTCTACGGTCGGATGAACAGCCTAGTTGTCGACCAAAAGAAAGTTGATAATCTGTTACAAGAAGCTGGGTTAAAAAGAACTCGGGCTAAAGGATTGGAAATTCCGGTCATCGATGGAAAAATGTCGGCCATGAACAATAGAGCTATGAACTCGAGCTTGCCCCTCGAGATTCTGTCACTTAGTGGTTACACCGCAGATTCTACAACTGCAGAAAGAGAAGCCTTGCTCACAAAAACCTTTGGGAAGGAAAAGAAAAAGAGAGCTGCTAGCCAGGTTACTGCTCCCATTCCTCCCCCGAAGAGGGTTGTAGCCTCCTTATTTTATTAGGGGAAAATAATAATCGTTCGATAAGTTGGGCTTGATACTGAACCGGAGGAGGGCACCGCTCAACTGTCTCCGGGTTCCTCTGTCTCTCTCTTTCTGATTGTGTTTCTGAGATCACTGAGGAATAGTAGTTTGTCTGAAGAAGGAAGAAGAAGAAAACAGATCCCTTTCTCTTTACCCTCCTCCTCTCTATTTATAAGGAGGGTTTGACCTTGGAGCATCCTCTCTCACGTGTTCCAGGAAATTCCTACACTATCCCTTTAGAGTCGTGAGGTTGGGTGCTCCCCGTATTTGTTCTGCATATGCTAATAGTTGCTCGTTGTATAGAGATACTTAAGAGTAGTTTCATCAGGGCACCCTTACTCGTGTTGGTCGACTGAAGAGTTTGCTCGTCGACTGACCTGTCGTTTCCCTGCTCTAGTTATGCGAGGTTGGGGTCGTTGGAGGGCTTGCTCGTATGACTACCACGACATCGCTACTAGCGGGAGCGCTCTCCTGCAATTTCCCCCCCAGGTCTGGCTCGCATGGAGGGAGATCTGAGGTAGGTCTGGCTGCATGTGGAGTTAGTCGTTCGGCAGGGGATATGATATTCTGTCTGACATTATCTCAGGAGGGGGGCGGGATATTAAATTCATGGGAAAATGTGTGGTGTGACTGCTGATGCAGTGGGTAACATGGCGAATGATATGCGTGGGCCAGGTGCAGTCTTCAAGGAAGCTATCTTTTCCCATAACCGTCTCTTCCACTATAAAAGGATAAATAGCTAGGAGCTTGAAGCTTCTCCTCTGTTTTGATTTTTTTAGCTTTGGAAGGACGGAACTGATACACTTGGGTTGGAGCTAAAAGTATTCAGTGCTGTGTAATTTCGCGCTGGAATTCTCAGGTGAGTTTACCCTTTTAACTTGTATAATCTGCCGTAGTGTAATCTGTTTTGATATATTTTGGAATCACGTGAAATGCCCGAGCAAAACGGGAGTGTGCGGCCTATCGGTGGTAACCGAAAGAATTGTAGTGACTGTGGCTCCGGTATGAATTGTGTCATATACCACGGAGTCGCGCTGACTTTTGGCAGCCACACCAGGAGGTAGCCTGGTCAATGGGCCGTGCCAGGGGGTGGCCTGGCCCAAGGGTGCCCTAGTAATAAGGTGGCCATTATGCCCTTCGCTACCTTAGGGTTGAGGCTGACGTTTGCGTCTGGCTTGTACAGGGATATACGAGTGCCGAGCACAGATCGGCTGATAGATACGAGGTAAGGAATAGAGAAAAGGCGAGAAGAAATATGGTCGTCTTTGAGGGTGAGTTAACAACGAAGGGCACAACGGCTGGCCCATCAGGTGCCGTGCCGGTGGGGTTTGTGGGCGGTTACGACCACGAGGCAGGAACTTCTGTGTCTCATAACTTAAGGGTAGAATCGCAGGCAGATTTCGTGGTGCTAGGGAGAATACCAGGAGATCTGGCCCATGAAGATATTATTAGTGGCCGTGAGGAGGGAGTGTCTGAGTTGTTTTGGCCTTAGCGAGTGGAGGTTTCTTGCTACGCTGGCTAATTATGAGAGTCCGAGGATCACAATGGAGTTTTTGGATGTCATTAATGAGCTGGAGAAAGATTGAGGAGGTCGTAAGTGGATATGGCCGGATTGCCAAACATTAGCGTCCAACCAATGCATTGTGTACTTCGGGCAATTTGATGCAGGGCTGAGATTTCCCTTGGATGATTTTACAAAAAAATGTTTAAATTCGTTTGGGCGTGCCCTGGGGCAAATGAATGGTAATTTTTACCGGGTGATGACGGAATGTTGGCTGATTAATCAATCGGTGCCTCCTCGTTGGAACGTGGGTTGTGGGGACATAATGGTCGCCTACAAGATGGGGCGCTGTCTGCGTCAATGGGACAATGTTCCGGAGGGATCGGGGCTAGAACGGGATGGGGACGAGGCGCTAGATGAGCCGGCGTCTCCTCGCATTACGCGTTCATGGGCACGGGTGGGGCAAGAGGGGCGGCAAACTTAAACTGCCACCAAGGCGATAAAGGTCGCAGGCAAGGCGACCATGGGTAAGGAGGGTGATGCAGGCCCGAGGTGTCAAAGAGTCATGCGTCCTTGTGCGCCTGAGTGGAGGCACTGGTACTATGTAGCTCGTAAATCTGGAGAGCTGAAGATTTTTAAATTGCCGACGAGTGGGAATTATTGGTGTCGGCATCCAATTCTGGTAACGGGGGCATTTGATTATGACAACGGGCCTAACCGTCGTTTACATCATAACATGTTTAATACTAAGTGTACGTTCCTTCGTATAAGTTGCAGAAGTTGTGTGCGTGTCTCTGTTATTTAGTGACTAAATGATTGCCCTTTTATTTTACAGGTGTGACGCTAACGAGGGTAACTTATAAGTCATCGCGTATGTGTGTGCTTGGTCATAAAAATAAAGATAATCAAGTATTAACCAATATTATCGACGGAAAGTTTGACTCTAACAAGTACTGGTCAGCGGTCAAGTATAGCGAGCCTCGTATCTGTCCCGCGAGCAATACTTACTCTGTGGAAAATGTTTGCAGTTACAAGTCCATGGAAAACGTTGGGATGAAGTCGAGGCTCTTAAGTGCAAGGGGAAAGGATTTGTCCGGCCCAAATGCTGTCGCGCCTCTTGTCGCTGGACAGAGTCCTGGGCTGCGAGGGGTCAGTGGCCATACGGAGGATTTCCCAGTCGCAAAGCGGCAGAGGCCAGTTACTGTTGGTCTTTTGAATGAAGAGCCTGGTCAGTTGCGAGGCAGGGAGAGAGAGTCGTTGTCTCACTCTTACACCGAGGAAGGGACACGCTCGGCCGGAAGCAGCAAACTCTTTGATGGCAGTTTTCCCAAAGGGGAAGTGCAGAGTACTCCTTACATGGAAAAGGAAAAGAAGCGTCTTGCTCAGGCTCTGGATGACCCTCAGGCTCGTCGTACTTCGGCCGTGGCCGCTGTCCGGGTAAGTTATTATTTTAGTGGTTAGACGTCTGTTTCTTTCAGGGTTATAAATAATAAATCGTTGTTGACTTCATGTAGGGTACCCTTACGCTCGAGGCCTCTTTTCTCTGGGCCAATACCCTTGCCAACTGTAATGCGGAGTTGGAATTGCGACTGGAAGAAATGAGGGCCTCGCTAAAGGAGCTTGTAACGGAGGTGCTGGATCGCGAGATGGCAGAGAATGTAGCGAGCAGGACCGCTGGGCTCGAAGAACAATTGAAAGTGCTAACTGACGAGAAGCTTGCAGTCGAGAGGGACTTGGAAGTAACCTACGGACGGTTAAGAACTCTGTCGCTGGAGAAGGAAGCGAGCGAGCTTTCGTGAGGAGCTGACGGGGGTGAAGCAAGTAACGGACGGTTTGCAGGGTCGCGTAACCGAGCTGGTATTGGGCAATACTCGTTTAGAGGAGGAGCTTCGTTCATCGACGAAGTGGTGGGTGGATACTTTGGCTCCACCATTGCTAGAGCTGCGCCAGACCCAAGACGTGCCGGAGTTGCGTCATCTGGGGTATTTTGGACGTTAAGGTCCTCTGCCTATTGGGAATATGATGAATATTACCCCTGAAGAGGAGGCGCAACTTGCGGAAGAGGAAGGGGGTGGCCTCTTCCTAGATGCTCGTTTCAACAGGAAGGTCATCCTGCACTGAGGCGAGAAAGGCTTTATATGTGTGACTTTGAAAAAAATTTGTTGTTTTTTGGTATGTAAACTTATGAAACTTATGGAGCCTTTGTCGTACATGTTATTGCTAAACTTGCTTTTTGCTTGATATATTTGTGCCGACGTATTTTTAATTTGTAGGGTTTCCCATGTAAATAACGACCTTGTGGTATTATTGTTATGATGCTCTCGTATTGGCCACGTAGTGAGGGATTAAGGTAGGTGAAACGTCATGTCGGTTATTAATGTGGGTTATAAGTTCCAAGGGGCGGTGAGTGGGGTCACTAGGGGGGACGTATGCTACGCAATTAATGTAGGGGATGGCTCTTGGGTTTCCCCATGGCAGTTAATGAGGCTTATATAAATGTAGACTTGTGGGAGATGGTTTCCATTCCGCCTTAGCAAACTAGTGGGAGGAACACTCTTATATTTTTATTGAAGCTTGGGATCAGACGTCCAAACATCTAGAGGAGAAAGATGCAGACGCGGTCGAAAGCCCGGCATAAAGCGCGGGTGGACGTATGGGTGGAATTTTATAATAAGTTCTACTTTAGCGACCGTGGGCTTGCTGGGAAGCCGTTAGTGCGAACCTATGTCGATCCGTCAACCCTCCCCGTACCCGAGAGGGAGACGCAGGAAAAACGGTGGTTCTGGTATCTTATTTTGCGGGATCAAGTGCAGAATTGTGTAAGCCGTGAAATTATCTTCCGTGTGATGGCCGAGGAAGACGTCAAAGCGGCTAATTGCGAAGGGCCGGGTTATGGAAAATGGGAGAGGTCGTGTCCCTGTTGTCCTTGGTGAATTTGCTCTGAATCAAGTCAGTTCCTACTGTGTTGTTGTCTGTCAGTAGTCTTTTGCTGCTGTGAATTTAATTGCCGTTAATTTTGAAATTAAATCCGGCGACCAGTAATATACACCGTAGCTATTACGTTTATTAATTAGTAGTTGCGTTTTAAATAGTCTGCTAAAACTAGGCGCGAAATGATCGACAACTATTTACGCAATCCTCATTGGATTGGGTTCTGCTGGTCGCATAGGCAACCATGCCATAGAGACTAGGCGCAAAGTACTTATCAAAAAATTTATGCTCTGCGAGGGCGGCCTAGTCAATAGACAGTTTAACGCGAGGGTGGCATATCCCAAGGACACCCCCAGTTAAATGATTTCATTTTTACGTCAAAAAACGACTTTTGTGTTGTGCGAGGGTGACCAACCTCAGGGACGCCTTGACTTTAGCACTTTGCGAGGATGGCCTACGTCAAGGAAGTCCTCGGTTTTCATGCTTTGCGGGGCCAGTCTACGTCGAGGACTCCCCCAGTTTAGTGATATCATTTTTACGTCAAAAAATGACTTTCATATTTTTCGAGGGCGGCTTACTTCAAGGACACCTCGACTTTCTAACTTTGCGAGGACGACCTACTTCAAGGACGCCTCGACTTTTGTTCTTTGCGTGGATGGCCTACGTCAAGGACACCTCAAATTTTGTACTTTGCGAGGATGTCCTACTTCAATGGCACATCGACTTTTGTGCTTTGCTAGGACGACATACGTCAAGGATTCCCCCAGTTACATAATTTCGTTTTCACGTTAAAAACCTTCTTTCACCTTTTACGAGGGCGACCTACTTCAAGGAGACCTCGACTTTCATTCTTTGCGAGGATGGCCTACTTCAAGGACACCTTAAATTTTGTACTTTCCGTGGACGACCTACTTCAAGGACACGTCGACTTTCGTTCTTTGTGAGGATGGCCAACGTCAAGGACACCTCAAATTTTATACTTTGTAAGGGCGACCTACTTCAAGGACACCTCGACTTTCGTTCTTTGCGAGGATGGCCTACATCAAGGATACCTCGAATTTCGTACTTTGCGCGGATGGCCTACTTCAAGGACGCCTCGACTTTCTTTCTTTGCGAGGATGACCTACGTCAAGGATACCTCGAATTTCGTACTTTGCGTGGATGGCCTACGTTAAGGATGTCCTCGGTTTTCATGCTTTGCGGGGGCGACCTACGTCAAGGACGCCCCCAGTTAAGAGATTTTTCTTTTACGTTAAAAAATGACTTTCATATTGAGTGAGGGTTGCCTGCCTCAAGGACACCTTGATTTTTGTGCTTTGCGAGGGCGGCCAACGTCAATATAGCCCCCAGTTCTGTAATTGCTTTTATAAAACAATTTTCATCTCGTTCAGACGAGTGATCAGAAAATTGGGATCTACGTTTGGGATTGTGATGCTGAAACTGGACTTTTATTGAGCACGAGTGATCATGTACATGCGATGTATTTATAATGAAACCATTTGCGGAGGTTCATGGCATTCTAGTAGGATTTGAGTTCCTCGTCATCGCGGTTGAGTAGGTAGTATGTGTTGCCATTGGCAATGCGGGATATGAGGTAAGGACCTTCCCAGTTGGGTTGTAGTTTGCCCTTGTTGTGATTGTGAGTTGTTGGGAAGATTTTTTTCATGAAGTATTCGCCTTCGTAGAACTGTCGAGGGATTACTCAATTGTGATAGTTTCGTTTCAATGTCTCTTGATATTGCAGTAGTTGGGAAGAAGCTTCCTCCCTGGTTTCATCTGTAAAGTTGAGGTTCTTAGCGAGTAGTCGGCCATTGATTGCACTGTCACTTTAGAGCCGTAAGTGAGCATAAACGGTGTGAAGCTCATACTTTTCCGAGGGGTCGTTCGATATGACCACAGAACGTGGGGTAGCTCGTCCACCCAGCGAGCTTTCGCCGTGTCCAGTCATTTACTAACGATTATGGTTTTGTTTGTGGCCTCGGCTTGTCCGTTTCCTTGGGGGTATCTGGGGCTCGAAGAGAGGATTTTTATATGATAAGGTCTTATGAAATCTGCGACTTTGCTTCCAGCGAATTATGTACCGTTGTTGGTCATCAGTACTGCGGGGATGCCAAGCCGAGTGATAATATGTTTCCATAGGAACGAGATGACCTCTTCCTCCCTAATCCGAGTGAGGGGTATTGCCTCAACCTATTTAGTAAAATAGTCTGTTGCGACCAGTAGCCATTGACATCTTCCGCGCGCCATTGGGAAGGCCCCGACAATATCAAGTCCCCATTTTGTAAACGGCCATGGGCTGGAAATTGTATTGAGGTCGATTGATGGTACGTGGATTATGTGCCCTTGGATTTGACATTTGTCGCATTTTCGGGCATATGTTATGAAATCTTGTCGCATAGTTGGCCAGTATAATCCTTGGGTATGTGCACGGTCAACCATGGAATGACTGGCTGTGTGGGCGCTACATACACCATCGTGAATTTTTATGATAACTGTATTGATTCTCTCTCCAGCGATGCAAGTGAGGTGCAGAGCATATAGGCTTTTCCGTAAGAGTTTGCTATTAATCATCGTATATTTTCGGGCTCTGTGCGGATGATTTTGGTTGTTGACCAGTCATTAGGAAGGATGTGGTGTTCCCCGAGGAAATCATGGAGAGGTTTGCGCCAGTCGAGGGGAATGAGTAGGTCAGTTTGTATGGCTGGTATTGTGTTTACGGTAATGCTCGATTTATCGAGGATATCAATCTGGATGACGCGGAGTTTGTCACCGATGATGCTTGCTAGGTACGCAAGGGCGTCGAAGTGTCTATTCTCACCACGGTGGATGTGCTCGAGGTTGATCTTTCGGAACTTGCTTAGTCACAGTTTTACTATTTCCATGTAGTCGGCCATTCTGCCATTGGCCTGGAACGTCCCGCTATGCTGGTTAACAACTAGCTGCGAGTCGGTGAAGATGGAGAGTTCTTCCATGCCCAGGGTCAACGCTGGTTCTAGTCTACTCAACAATGTCTCGTATTCTGCCCGTTGTTACTAAGGGGGAAATTGACCCGTATGGCTTTCTCGATTTTCTCATTAGTCGAAGTAACTAATACTATGCTAAGACCATAGCCGTCAGCGTTGACGAACCCATTGGTAAATAGCCGCCATCCCTTAGTATACGATGGCTCGTCAGCATCAGGGTTGGTATCGAGGTCATCCTCTTCATCGTTTTGCCAATTGTCGTCATGTATGGGGAGGTCTGCGAGGAGGTCCACTACTGCCTGCCCTTTAATTGAGACTCGTGGCTAGTACTGGATG
The DNA here is from genome assembly GCA_014058105.1 of Kingdonia uniflora. Lineage (NCBI taxonomy): Eukaryota > Viridiplantae > Streptophyta > Magnoliopsida > Ranunculales > Circaeasteraceae > Kingdonia > Kingdonia uniflora. The sequence goes on along the minus strand of JACGCM010000664.1, from coordinate 22,068 downwards.
TCAAATTCACCTTGTGTAATTGCCCATTTTGCGATCCGGCGCGTCTTATCTTTCTTCACAAAAATTTCTCGTAGTGGTTGTGCGGTGATGACCTTGATTTTATGTGCCTGAAAATATGGTCGTAGCTTCAGTGAGGCATATACCAGAACGAGGGCCTATTTCTCTACCGTAGAGTACCGCAGTTCTGCTCCCATTAAGGTTTTGCTGACAAAATATACTGGCTTCTTTGCTCTGTGTTTTGTACGCATGAGGATTGGGCTGATGGATTCATCTGTATTGCCAAGGTACAAACCTAGTAACTCGTGCTCGACTGGGGCGCTGAGAATTGGTGAAGTGGCTAAGTAATGTAGCATGTTTTGAAAGGCTATTTCGCATTCATCGTTCCATTGGCATTTTTTATTTTCCTGAATGTAGTGAAATAATGGGCGGCATTTGTAGGAAGCTTTATAAATGAAGCATCCAAGAGCTGCTACTTTTCCAACGAGGGCTTGTACTTGCTTTAATGTTCGTGGTGATGGCATACATGCGAGAACTCGGATTCGATCAGGCTCGACTTCGATTCCACGTTGGGTGACTAGGTGTCCGAGGAACTTTTCTGAGGAAACCCCAAAGCTGCACTTTTCCGAGTTAAGGCGCATCTTGTACAACCGTATCTTTGTGAAAACTGTCTCGAGGTCGTTAAGGTGGTCATTGCTCAGGCGGCTTTTGACGAGCATGTCGTCGATATAGACCTCTACTGCTTTGCCAAGTTGTACTTCAAACATTGTGGTCACGAGGCATTGGTACGTGGATCTCGCATTCTTCAAGCCGAAGGGCATGACCGTATAGCAGTACAGGTTCTGCTCGGTTGTGAAAGACGTACACTCTTGATCTTCCACTGCTAATGGTATTTGGTTGTACCCCGAGTAGCCATCTATGAATGACAGCCGCTCGTGGTCGGCCGTGGAATCGACTAGTCTGGTAATGAGGGGAATAGGAAAACTATCTTTAGGGTAATAGCGGTTGAGGTCGGTAAAATCGATGCACACTCGGGTTTTCCCATTCTTCTTTGGTACCACGACCACGTTTTCTACCCAGCGTGGGCAGTCAACAGGTCGTATAAATCCTGCATGTAACAACTTTTTTGTCTCATCGTTGATAGCTTTGCGTAGTCGTGGTGCTGTTCGTCGTGGTTTCTGCTTGACGGGGTTGGCCTTTTCATGAACATGTAAATGGTGATAGGCCATCGCAGGGTCAATGCTTGGCATTTCGTTAAAAGACCATACAAATATATCTTTGAACTGTCAGAGTAGTATAATGAGGTCCGCGCGCTCGTCACCTGTTAAGAAGGAGCCAATATAAGTTGTTCTCGTGGGGCCGCCGATATCAAATGGAATGACTGGCTCCATGAGGGGCAGGGTCCATGATTTACTGAATGTACTTATAATGGCATCGTTTGGTCATGTGTCATGTCTGTGAGCATTAAGTTGTTTTTGGTGCGAGGAACGGGGGACGAGTCCACTGCCATGGGATCGTACCCCGTTCGTTGCTAATTGTCGCGCTCGATATGTTTTCCTTTCATTTTTGTATTCTCTTGATTGATTAAGTTTTGCAGTGAGTTGGCGTAGCAGACCCGGGCTGCGACCAGACAGCCACGTATCTGGTAGGGGCCGAATTTTGTTGGAAAGTATATTACCTGGTGGTAGGAGGGGACGACCTTCATGGCGTGAATCCAGTCGCATCCCAGAATTCCATTGTAGTATACTGTGGGGCTACTGATAACAGTGAAAGTTGTAGGTACGATAACTGGGCCTGCCTGTACCTGAGTCACGAGCTCTCCCATTGCTCGTTCTGTTTACCCGTTAAAACCAAAAATCTCAGTCTTAGAGGGTGTCAGGCAGTCCTGCATATTCATGTTGCAAAGTGCATCGTAGTAGAGGATGTTAGCGCCACTACCAGATTCGACCATCATTCTCTTAACAAGGACGCCACCTATGACGATAAAAATAATAAGGGCGTCGTCATGAGGGTGTAAAACGGTGCCAAGATCGTGATCGGTGAAGTAGATTGCTTATTCTGGCAGAGGGTGAGTGGCTGCATCAATGCCGTGGGTGGCTCGCTGGTTCTCGATTAGGCGGTAACATTGCCTTGTTGAATTGGAAATGGAGTACCTTGAAGGAGCTTGGTTGAGGTCGCCCAATATCATCTCACATACTGGTAAATGTTCTGGTGCCCATATGTTTGTTGCGCGTTCATCGTAGGTAGGGTGAGGCGTTCTCTCTGCGGTGGGATTGGTTTTTTGAGGTAACGTGTATAGAGGCCAAGGCGGAACCAAGTCTCGGTCATGTTGATGAAATCATAACATTCCTCGGTTGGATGGTCATGTATCTCATGATACGCGCAGTATGGGCGACCAGGTTTGTTGCGAGGTTTTCTGTAGTCAGGGTCATTCTTTACCGCGAGGAGAAAGTCTACCCGTGAAATGGTCAGGTCGCTGAGAGGATAATGTTCCCACTGGGTAGTTCTTTGTCGTCCGTCCCTGGAAGTTTCAGTATTATCTTGTTGGTTGCGTTCTGTTTGGTCTCTAATCCTATTCTCGTGTGGATCTTCGTGGGTATCGCATAAATGTTTGGGTACCTGATTACGTAGTACCGGCGCTGGTACGGATGTGGTGCTCAGGAGGGTAGCAGTTTATGAGGCAGAGACACGGTTGTCTGCTTCTACGTTTTGATATTTACAGACCTTCTCATACAGGTGTACGAGGGTTTCTGGCCGTTTTCTATGCAGGGCCTCGCGTAGCTTAAAACTGGGGAGACAGGCGCCCATGAAAGTAAGGCAGGCTATTAGTGCGTCGACCCGTTCGATGAGGGTGAGCTCGCTTTTGAACTGTGAGAGGAGAGAGTCGGTGGTTTCGCCGATTTGTTGTTTCAGCTAAAATAGTTTTGCTAACTTCTTTTTGGATTGCTGGTTGTGGAGGTACTTCTTGATAAATGCCAAAGATAGTTGTCTGAACGTGGATATAGAGTTGGGTACGAGACTCTGAAACTAGACGAGGGCCCTGTCAGATAATGTTGAGGGGAATAGACGACGCATGTGCTCATCTATTTGATGTTGTAGGTCTATGCTATACTGAAACTTGGAAAGGTGATGCCCGGGATCCTGGCAACCGATGAACGGCTCTATTTTAGGTCGAAAGTAACTTTGTACTGGCACGTAGCTTCGTATGACCGTTGTGAAGGGTATATTGTGGATCCGGCGGAGCGTCTCCGTGGTTAACCGCCTAGTTGGGTTCGCGCCGTACATTGTCCAGATTAGTGCTTCCACGGTTGCTGCTGTTAGTGGTTGCTGGTCATGAGTTTCCGCGATCCGTTTGTGAATGGCTTCGTCTCAGGTTGAAAAATCGTCAACGCGGCTGTCGTAATTGTGGGAATAAGTCAGTCCCAAAGATGGCATTCCTGGGTATCGGTCGTAAAACCTTTCGTCGTACGCGTGGTTCCGATCGTATTGGGGCTGACAATCATGGTCGCGGGGGTAGGGGGGTCATCTAGGCTATATGGGGGGTGTCATGGTGATTGTTTTGCGTGGTCGTCGGCATATCGGTTACCGTAGTCCATAACGGGATTTGGTACGCAGTGGTTGTGGAGTTGGGGCGCATATCGGCCGGGAGGGAGCAGGTCATTATGGCTGAGTTTGTAAACCGGTCGATGATGCGGAGGGCCTGTACCTTGGTGAACCGTGGGGTACAGTGGCATAGTGGGTCCTCGGGGTGGTGCGAGGGGTTGGTGGACTGGTGTTACCGAGGCTCTAACTGCAGGTATAGGATTTGCTTCATCCCCTTGAGGTGGTTCGTGCGGGGTCGACTCGCTTACAAACGCAGAGGGTACCGGATCGCCTAGTGGCGAGTGAGTGCTGATGGCGAGAGTATCACGAAGAGTATTGTTGGCCAGTTAGAGCTGTCGTATTTGGTCGCCATTTGTGGACATCTGGTCCTGCAGTTGCTCCAGTACCGCTCTCATTTCGGCCATGGCTTGTTCCTGGGACTGATTGCGGGTGGAAACCACCATTGTTGCTCGGAGGAGGCTATGGGGGGGGGGGAACGCAGATGGAACCAATTGTAGTCTCCTTATTTTATTAGGGGACAACAATAAACGTTTGATGAGTTGGGCTTGTTACTGAACCGTAGGAGGGCACCGCTCAACTGTCTCCGGGTTCCTCTGTCTCTCCCTCTCTCTGATTGTGTTTCCGAGATCGTTGAGGAATAGTAGTTTGTCTGAAGAAGGAAGAAGAAGAAAACAGATCCCTTTCTCTTTACCTCCTTCTCTCTATTTATAAGGAGGGTTTGACCTAGGAGCATCCTCTCTCACGTGTTCAGGGAAATTCCTATACTATCCCTTTAGAGTCTTGAGGTGGGGTGCTCCTCGTATTTTCTCTGCATATGCTAATAGTTGCTTGCTGTATAGAGATACTTAAGAGTAGTTTTGCCAGGCCACCCTTACTCGTGTTGGTCGACCGAAGAGTCCGCTCGTCGACTGACCTGTCGTTTCCCTACTCTAGTTATGTGAGGTTGGGGTCGTTGGAGGGCTTGCTCGTATGACTACCACGATATCGTCACTAGCGGGAGCGTGCTCCTACAAGGGCTTCTCGAAGAGCTCCTACTGAGGAGGGGGAGAAAGTTGATGTGACACTATCTGGTGTTCCGGATAGTCGACCTCCAAAATTGGCTACTTATTTGTTGCCGAAGAAGAAGGCATCTTCGGTATCGACGAAGAAGCAATTCGTCGAGAAGTTAGATACTGAAGTCTAACAAATCATGCAGGCGTATGTTTCTGGAGCGGCTTCTTTGGAGGAAGAGTTTGATGATTGTTTGGTGGGGGCAGAAAGCCCCTCTTCCTTCCTCATCGAAGGCCACCAAAATATGAATATGGTTAGGAATTTTCTGCTTTGCTTCGATTAAAGAATTTGGTACCTCATTCTAAAACTCATATTATGACTGTAATGCAGATCAAGAAGTTGCAGATCTAGGCCAAACCTCGTATTCTAAGTGTTGGTACTTTGGCAAACCAGCTTCTCACCTACAAGAATATCGAGAAGGAGCTGGTCAAGGAGAAAGAAGATTTGATCGAGCAAAAAGAGAAATTGGAGGCGAAGCTAGGAAAGTATAAGCTTGAAGCTGGGAATGCGAAGGAGGCTGCTATTCGCGAGGTAAAAAAATACTTGGGAGATGGAGAAGAGGAAGGAGGTTCAGCAGATCAGGCCCGACCTCGCGAAGGGAAGGGAGGAGACATTGGTGTTGCAGAAAGCCAATTTTAAGAGCGATCTTCATGAATATATTATATCGATGCAAAGGGCGATGGAGGTGGAATACTCCAAGGTTCTCGATAAGGTGAGGGATGAAGGTGACTGAACCAATATCGATGCTTTCAAGTGGATGAAAACCAATTTTGTTGTGCAGTTTGAGGAGTTGGAGGATAGAAAAGATTTTTATAAACGTGTGGTTGTTGATGGCAATCAGTTTTTCCTGAATTCAGACGCGGAGGACGAAGTTCCTGAAGCCCATGAAGCACCTGAAGCTCCTGTGGTGACTATTCCCGAGGGTATTCTTCCCAAGCAAATATGGATGAGCTAACTCCAGGTTAACCAGTGAAATTTGATGCCCCAATCTCTTCACCTGCAGAGTAAATTATGTTTGAAAAGTGTTTGTTTTTATGAAAGATGTACAAATGGTTGATGGGACCGAAATTTTTTTTTGTTTATTTCTTGAATGTTAGATTTTGATGTTTGTCGAAGAATATTTTGGAAGTAATTTATTCAAAATGCATAGAGTTTTTGAAAATTTATGCTAAGTGTTATATTCGAAAAGATTGATAGAATTAGATAGTAATGGAGATAATATGCAGAGTGTTTCTTTGGGGCAACTATATGAGATGATTGAAAGAGGGCCAAAACATAACATGCTTTGTTCGATAAGTAATGAATTGTAAGCAAGGTTATTCTGTAATTGGATAGGCGTGTGCCGAAGAGATGAAAGTTAGTTGTGATGCATACTTATCAAGTATATATCGATACTAAGCGAATGATAGTGAAAAAGATGTAAATGATAGGAAATATGTCTTTATTTGAATTATTCAAAAGTGGTTATATCGGTTATCTGTAGAACATTTTCAGTTGGGTTGTAATCCATGGATATTCAAATTTTATTTTGTCTTCCGTCATTAACCACTATGTCCCACTACCATTCTTGTCGCTGAAAATATACGGCCCTTCCCAGTTCTGAGATAACTTACCAGAATTTTTAGGTCGAGTACTGCTCTGGATGCGTCGAAGGACACGGTCACCAATGCCAAATGTTCATTTTTTGACCTTTTTGTTGCAAGCTTTCTTAAGAGTGTCATGGTATCGCCCCAAGTTTGTAATGGCTTGGTCACGGGTTTTTTTGATCTAATTGAGGTTACAAAGGAATCTAAGTTTGTTTTCTTTATTTGTGATTTTTCTTCAAGTACTTAGTAGATCGAGATCTAAAGGCATGACTGCTTCAGTACCGAAAGCCATTATGAATGGTTTACAACCAGTAGATGTTCGAGGAGTTGTTCGGTATACCCAGAAGACACTAAGTAGTTCATCCACCCATCTGCCTTTCATCTCATCAAGCGTTTGCGCAACCCTGACTTGATATTCCTGTTGATGGCTTTAGTTTGGCCATTACCTTGAGTGTAGTATGGTGTCAAAGTAGACAGTTGAATCTTGTATTTATGGAAGAAGCTAAATACTTTGTTGCAGATGAATTGCTTGCCGTTATCAAATCGTATCATTTGCGAATAACCAAATCCGGTTATGATGCGCTCCCAAAGAAACTTGATGACTTTATTTTTGTCAGTGTGACATAGAGGTACTGCTTTGACCCACTTGGTGAAGTAGTCTGCTACCACAAGAACAAACTTTCGGTTACGCGATGTTGGGAGGAAAGGTCCAATGATATCGATCACCCATCTCTTGAATGGCCAATGGACATTGCTAACGTGCAAGTCGAGGGCTGAGTTTTTGATGTCTTGAGCATGGATTTGGCATTTATAGCACTTTCGGATGAAGTCTTCGCAGTCTTATCACATCTTTGGCCGGTATAACCCTCGAGTAAATGCCCATTGTACCAAGGATCTTCTCGAGATATGAGCTACACATATTCCTTCGTGAAGTTCTTTAATTTTGATTTGTGCTTGTTTCTCCGAGATGCATTCAATAAGTGGGCCTCCTCCTATTATGATATAATTTTTTTTATTATGAACTGTGAATCAATGGCACTTTTCCATGAGTAACTGGGCTTATTCCTTGTTACTTGGGAGGATTTTGGAATTAAGGTATACATAGAACGGTCTTCCGCAATCTTCGAGATCTTCATCTTCATTAACATTTATTTGTATTATGTAGCTTTCGTTGGGACTAGAGTGTTCGATGACTTTGATGTCTAAAGTTCTCTTCTCATTGTCTTCAAGTATTACAGCAATGCATGCAAATGCGTCAGCGTGGCGGTTTTTGGCTAGAGGGAGATGAGAGAACGTGGTTGTTTTGAATTTCTTCATTTTCTTTTCGACCAGAACTGCATACTACCATCTTGCCTGATGTTTTGAATGTTTTGTTATAATGGTTGGCGACGAGTAAGAAATCAACGTAAACAACTATTTCTTCTTTTTCGAGAGCTATTGCGAGATCTAGTCCATGTAAGATAGCTTCATACTCTGTTTCATTGTTGATCACATAAAATTCGAGTTTTGATTGCTTTCTCAATTCAATGGTTGGATGGTGTAACAAGAATGATGCCGATTCCCGATCCCCGTGGTCTAGCAGACCCGTCAGTAAAGAGTCACTATCCTGTACTTCATGACCATGCATCTGGTTCTGCTATAGAGTCATCAGCCAGTACTTCTTCGAGTTTTTCCCATTCGGGGTCTTCAACTGGAAAAAAATGCTAAAAAGTTAGCTATTGTTTGTCCTTTAATCAATATCTGAGGCTCGAAGGAGATGTCATAGTCGTCAAGAAATGCAAACCATTACTGAACTCTTTTAGATTTTTCCTTTTTAGAGTGTACAAGTTTAAAATGAAACTTGGTAATGATTTTGATGGGATGAGCCTGAAAATAGGGTCAATGTTTTTTAGAGCTGTACACCAAGGTGAGGAGTTACTTTTTGGTTGCTGTATATCTTTTTTAGCAGGCATAAGAGTTTTACTGATGAAGTAGATTTGCTTGTCCTAGATAAGGATAGAACTAATGGAATTATATGTGGTCGATAAGTATATTGTTAGTGTTTCGCCATTGACAGGAGTACTCATTATAGGAGGACACCCCAAGTATCTTTTGAGATCTTGGAAAGTGTACTAACTCACAATCGGGGGTCCAAATGATTTCTTTGGGCTATTTTTTGGACATTAGAGTTGGATTTTTATGGAGAAGGAAGTAAAAAAGTTTGCATCGATCAGATGACTTGGAAATAAACCTGTGAAGAGCTGTAATCTTGCCAGTAAGCTTTTGTACATCTTTTTTGGTTCAAAGATATGGCAGTGCAATGAGTGCTTTGATTTATTATTGATCGATTTCTATTCCTCATTTATTAACCAAATGACCCATAAATTTACCCGATGCAATACCAAATTGGCATTTTTCTGGGTTAAGTTTCATTTGGTAAGTACGTAGGATGTTGAAGATGGTTTATTGGTTGGTGCAATGATCCTCTCGCTTTAAGCTTTTATAGATCATATCATCGATGTATACCTTCATAATTTTTCCCAAATGATCTTTAAACATTTTAGTAACCAGGCATTGATAAGTGGTTCTTGCATTCCTTAATCTTGAAGGCATTATTGTGTAACAGTAGAGACCTCTTTCTGTGACAAATATTGTTTTTTCTTGGTCTTCTTCACGAGAGGAACATGATTGTAACCGAAGGCTACATCTATCATTGAGAGAAGTTCACGCCCTGCTGCAGAGTCGAGGAGTGGTGGGATCAGCGGGAGAGGAAAGTTATCTTTCATTGTGAACTTGTTGGACTCTGTAAAGTTGATACTGACTCTAATTTTCCCATTCTTCTATAGGATAGCCACTATGTTAGAAACCCATTTGGGATATTTTGCTTCTCAAATAAACCTTACACGAAGAAGTTTATCAATTTCTTCATTTACGGCTTCGCGAAGGTGGGGGGCTAAATTGTGACGCATCTGCATAACTACTTTGTTGTGTGAAAGGAGGCTGAGCTTCTAGCATGCTATCGAGGGATCAATGCCGAGCATTTCTTGAAAGACCATGTAAAGATGTCGGTGTTTTTGTTTAGAAGTTGGATCGTGGTTTTTTTTCATAAGATGACAATTTGGAGCCAATAAAGGTATTACATCCGGGTCCATCGAGTTCAATAGAGTCCACTATCTCAGTATCATGTTGCTATAACGTGGGGGGCATTTCTTGCTATAATTGTTATGCTTTCAGAATTTTTGCCGTGTGAGAGTTGGCAGTGATATTCTCGCACAAATGTGCAAATGCTCGACTTCCCTTTATTTTGTAGACTCCGTGATCTGTTAGAAATCGCAAGGCCAAATAATATGTCAAAGGTACTGCCTTGATTTAATGTAGCCAACTTTGACCTAAGATTCCCAAATATTTTGACTCAGCGTCTATGACAAGAAATTTGACGAAAGTAGTTTCCGATCCTGCTTGAACTAGCAAGGTGATTTCTCCCGTGGTAAATTCTTTGGAACCGTTGAAACTTGTGATGGTGGTTATCAAATCTTTTACTGAATCTTTGAGACCTAGAATGTCAATTGCTCTCTTGGACAGAACGCCTACTATACTTCATGTATCAACTAGAAGTGTGTGGAGGTAATCCTGACCTATTTTAAGCATAATGACCAGAGTGTCATCATGAGGGTACTTGACATGCCTGGTGTCATAGTCTTCAAAAGAAATATGGTACAGATATTTAGCCTTACTAGAGCTGGGGAGAAGCTTCGTTGATTTGTCTAACGATGTCATCTTGCAGTATGATGTGATTCTATCGTTTTGCATTATTTTCTTTCCTTTCGCTATTTTGATCAAATAAAGATGGCGAGCTTGACCGTGTCCTTGCTCTTGTTCAACTTATGTTCTTTTGGTCTCTTCCTCGAGGAACTTTTGAACGTCGACTATATAGTTGTGAAGTCTTCCAGCTAGTAGAATGCGATGAAAAATTCGTATTAGAGAATAACAGTTGTCAGTCTCGTGGCTATGCATATTGTGATACTGGCATAAGGGTTTGTTGGGTATATCAGGAATTGCCTGTGCTTCTCGATACAATTCGTCTCCCTTTATCGTGGGTAAGATAGCAAAGAGTGTAGTTGTCATAGGAGGTAAGATTGGGATGAGTCTGCCTGGCTTTTCGTCTTGTTTCCTGATATTGTTTATGCTTCCTCTGGGTTACTTGGGGGTTCCGTTACTGGTTGACTTTGGTGGAGGCGATGAAAATGCTTTATTGAAGTGAATGACAGAGGAGTTTTTCATCTTATCCTTTTTGGATCGTTCTAATTCGATATAGTTATTACAACATCGATCATTTTAATCACTGTCTTGGGTTTGTGCAAGGTAAGCTCTTCTCAAACTTTAGAGTCGATGTGGAGCGCGGAAGTGAATGCTGAAACAACAATTTTTGGAGATGAATTCCCAATCTTTTGTATTTCCTGTAGGAAAGGCTTATAAAAACTCGCCAAGGTCTCTTTCACACCTTGCTCCACTATGATATCTCATTCCTTAGCATGAGCATAGTTTGACTCGAAGAGGTGCTGCAACTAGCTGAATGTAATGATAGAGCCTTTAGGAATAGTATGGAACCATATGAGAGGTTCTTCTTTAAGGCTCATGTTAAATAATCTGTATAGCATATGATCGAGTTTGGAGTACAATCCAGCTGCAGCTTTAAAGTGTCGGAAGTTAATGAAAGGGTCAGTGAGGCCTGCATATTGATGAAATTTTGGCATGTGGAAATTTTTTGGGATGGGCATGACTTCAAGATGAGGAGAAATTAGGTTTATCATAATCCTATCAAGAACAGACCTTTGGCCTGGAATGCCTTAGTTTATGGCTTGGATCTTATTGCTTAAGTCATCCAAGGTAATAAACTACTGCAGAGTATTTAGGGAAGTGGCAACTTGAGGATCACAGTCACCTTGTCCTTCAGGTCCTAGCATGTCTCTTACTGGTCTCCTTATCGGTGGTTGAGGATATTGGTGACATGTACGTCGACTTCCTAGAGTTTTCAATGCTGAGGATGTGAGACCAAAATATTGAGAAGCCCTGTCTAGATTCCTTATTTTGGATCGAGAAGTTCATACTCGTTCTTCTCTCGACTGGTTTTCTCTTTGGGTCACCCTGAAGCGATGTTCATTCCGTGCTTGGGGAGGTGGCGTTTGACGGTTAGTGAGCCGGTCTTGATGTCTTCGTAAATATTTTATTTCTTTTTTATGTGTCTGACTTTGTTGGTTAAAGGCTTTTCTCCTTTTGTCTCTTTCAACTTGAAGAGCTTGGGCGTAAATTCGTTGATCTTCAAGCCTCTGGACTCGGTCAGACTCTATTTGTTTATGAAGTTTGATCACGACACTGTGTAGATCAACTGTTTCCAGTATCGGGTAGATCTCGTGGTTCCTCAATGTATTTGAGGCACTTCAGAGATTCATGTTTGTCATCGGATTCTCTTAGATCACAGGTGGTAAAGAAAAAGTGTGGTATTCCCGCAGACAGTGCCAATTGTAATTGCGTGTTTTCTAGAAGGATAATCTTCACCAATACTTTAGTTACGATTATGCAATAATAAGCTTAATACACAGGATTTTATGTGGAAAGTCTGAGAAAAACCACGACCTCGAGGAGGGTTTTGATGAAAAATCTAATACGTTGTTAGTTATTATAATTGTAGTTTGGTATGAAAGTAAGAATGAATGAATAGTAAAGTTGTGGATCATAATAAGACATTCTATGCCTGTATTTAGAGTAGATATAGGCACTTTACAAAAATAAAAATAGTTTCCTGCTTTGGTGGGTAGTGGGCGAACGTCGCGGAACTCCCAACGGCTCTATTTGACCAAGCATAACAACTACTTTTAGTGAGCCAAGAATTATGGTCGCAGACGTGACATCTTCTTGAATGATGGACTATTTTCGACAAAGTTCTGTTAGCTTCTCTTTGTCGAATCTGGGAAATATGCTACTATAAGTACCACGTAGACTCTTTGATTTTAACTATTGCTGCACAATTTTAAATTGCCAGAACTGCGCGGCAAGAGCCTGCATGAAAAGGCCACTCCTCCCCTCACATACTTTATATTTTGTTCCCCAAGTTTCCTCCAAACCATAATCACTCAAAACCAGCATATTCCCAACTCCCACATTTTCCTCAAGAATTCAAAGCCATTAATAAAATAGGAATGTCGGGAGAGTCTAGTTTGCGACCGCGCTATGTATATCCCAAAACAAGACGTGACGGAAGCACTGAAGTTAAATGAAGGGGGAAAGAATTAGTAACCAATATGTGGCCGTTACATCTCATGAAAAATGATCTCACCCCAACCCCCGAAGATTTACACCGAATTGATATTCTCCCAGACAACTGGGTCCGTCTATATTTCTGTTGGATCGGAGGAAATGCCGGTAAGTTTTTTGTGTAAAATTAAGTGTTATTAATGTTGTTTGTGAAATTTTTGACATAATGTCAAAATAAAATTTTTAAGTGCCAATATGTTTTTTTTGGAACCGCGATCAAATTCAATGTAGGCGATCATTCGATAAGGTACTGAAGTGGTACCAATGGATTCCCAAGTATCCAACGTAGAATAAGTTGGTCGGCAATATGGGTTTTAAAGAGTTTTTGCCGATTAATGCGGGAAACTCTGATAACTGCTTTATTCATGCTCTCGTGGAACGGTGGTGGCTTTTTACCCATACATTTAACTTCCCTTACAGGGAACTAGGTTTTACGCCGTAAGACTGCGTTATGTTAGCAGGCTTATTTTTTAGGATGGGTATCGAACTCCCGTATGACAATAAGTACTCGCGGTTCGATGAAGCAGAAAAAATGTTCCCTGGAATCATAACTAATGATATCAGGTATGGGAACATCACTCTTGCATATTTGAAAACGTAAAAAGCGGTTTTAAATCCTAAACTCAACAATTACAACCAAGACATGGACATAGTGTATGTGAGGGCATTTATTGCATATATAATGGGTAGTATCTTCTTCATAAATGCTAGTACATCTCTTCCGGTGGGTTATCATGCAGTTTTGGCATACTACCATATTATAGGAACGGCGCACTACGACTGGGTAGTCCGATTATGGCGGCATTGTATAGGAGACTAGATGAAGTATCAGTTATAAAGAATGGGAAGGTGAAGAAATCAGTCATAGGCTTATATGTGATGTTAGAGTTCTAGTTTTTTTAGTATTGTCGGGTTGGAATGTATACAGTGAAGGTTTTGAGCTTCAACCATGCTTATCCCGTATGGGTGCGTGGAGAGATGAAAGGGTTAATTCAGGGTCTGAAATCCATTATTCTTTTGTTGTGATCAGAGAAATAATAGAATGGAAGGACAAAAACAACATAAATTTGCAAGCATGACACATGTCTAGACAATCAATCTGTCCAGAGGTAAGGCATGCCAAAATGCTTAGTTCGAAGAGGGTTCCATTGGTTTCAGTTCCATACAGGAATGGTACACTTTGGTATTTAGGAGACCGGTGTATGCGTCAGAATATCAGGTATGATAGTATTCCCTATGACCCCCCACCCAAGAGATTACGATCGAGAATACTATCAGGAATTCAAAGATGTGAACTTCTACAATAGAAACAATTATCTCATTGATAACGTGGATTACATAACATATTGGCGCTTGGCTCATACAAATCTCAAGATCGGTTGTAATTTAGCCAAAAGGGCCATAAATATATGGATGTTCGGGTATGATATAGTTAGGCCCGATATACGGGTGCCACCTACTTCAAATTTCGGTACGTCTTCTCAGGTGGAAAACTATGGTGTTGATGTGATCGGCGATGATCATGATATGGGATGGTTCATTGATATGGTGGGAACCAGCGAAGAACGTAGACGGATACCAATCCCAACCATTCAGGTACCATACCCGTGTTCTCCTAGGTATAATATGGATGAGTTGTGGTATCAAACCGTTGGAATAGGGTATGTGGCATATGAAGACTCGAGGCAATACGTTGAACACACAGCTGAGTTAGAAGAACAACAAAGACGGTCATAGGATATTATCTGAGACACGGGAGATAGACTAGCTAAGATGTTCATCCACTACTAGATAGAGCCGGATGTGCAATGTACCTATGATGAGAGTCTCACACGTAGCAAACGCGTCTGTCAAACAAAGAGAAGTCATCCCACTTAGGCCACAAAATTGATTATACTTTGTTTAAACTACGTCTGATATGCTATGTTTTGTTCAGAACTTTGATATACTATGTTTAAACTATATTTAATTTATTATACATTATGATTGAAAATTATATGTTGTGATACTTGTGTTTACTTCAAATACTTAGTTTTTTCACGTGTTTAAAGAAGTGCCCCATAGAGGGGAGCTGATAAAAATTTAATTTTGATAATTTTACAATAGAAGGAAGGTGCTTGAGGAAATGCCTAAAAGAAAGAGGAGAAAAAAAACTAAGTATGAAGAGATGTACACATAATAGAGGGTAAGGGAAGGTGTTCGAGAAAATGCCTCAAAGAAACCACAAAAAAAATTACTAAGTATGAAGAGGGAACCAAAAAAATTCATACAGGCTCTTGCCACACAGTTCAGAACTGTATGGCAAATAAGAGGAATACGTGGCTTAATCTGGTCTCTCTGCTTGCCCCGTAATTCTGAACTGTGTGTTAAATATAAAGTCCAAATCTAGCTTGTAATACCCCAAAAGTACGCTCTACGTCTTTCCAGCATGCTTCTTACATCTTTGTAAAATATAATTTGACATTATTGGACGAATTTCTTATCTTTGTAAAATATATTTCAATAATACCTCATAGCATGCGGGACCGTGCCTATATTGTAATTGTATGTCGGCGCAACTCTATTAGACAAGTTGTTGAAAAGTCACCCTTGATGCAAGGCGTTCACGTCGTTGTTAGAACTGGGCACACGGCCTAAAGAATGCGTGTCATATCCAAAGATCTTGCGATGCAACCGCTTCTAAAATCACAATTGGATGCTTTTTATACCCAGTATATTATCCTGCCCACCCGGTAGGACAATTCTTCCATTTCCAATAGATGTAATCTAAACTACCTAACATCCCCGGGAAGCCTCACGATCCATTCACTTCTAACAAGTGTAATATATCGTTTTCATTAGGTTATCTAAGGTATTGAGCTTTGAATAATATTATAATTGTTTTGCAAAATTCTTTCAAACTAAAATTACCGGTACACTCCCCAATCTGAATGTATTCGCCTTGGGCTTCCCGCGCTCGTACTGTAACATAACATGCGATGTGCGCACGTTATCTTTTGGTGCGACGATAAGCCCATCGCCTTAGCAGTATTTTCTTTTTGAATAAAATAGGGGTTCGAAGAAATAACTTGATCATGAATACGTTGATACACACATTCGCTCATACGAAATCGACGACGAAATAGGATACCTTTAAAGACTGGGTTGGGCCAAAAATAATCCCGATTAAGGCTAAACTCACCAAATTTATGATCACGGCATTTCCGATTGTCAATCCTTCCCATTTTACTACCCCCCCCCCCCCCCCGCACTTCCATCATGACGTCGCCTCTTGCTCTATTTTATCCGCTTCTCCCATCTTCATCATAACCTTGCTATACTCATGCATCGTCATAATTTGACGTCGGAAGAGCTCTCCGCTTCCAGATAATGATAAAGACGATAATGACAAGGATGAGAGTGATAGGTCAGACATGATTGGTCATTATAATTAAGTCAGACATGATTAGGCAAAATTGATAACAAGAAAATAAAGTCAAGTTTAAAAGCTTAAGGGAATAGAGTTGAGTGTAGAAGAGTAAGAGAATAGAGTTGAGTGTAAAAGATGAATAGCTTTTATAGATGAAAAAAACTACCGTTGAGCTTTTTGTCAAACAAGTTTGGCCAAAAAACTACCCGTTGAGCTTCTTGTCAAGCAAGTTTGGCCAAACAACTAGCCATTGAGCTGCTTGCCAAACAAGTTTGCCCAAAAATATAGTCGTTGAGCTTCTTGTTGAACAGTATGCCCAAAAGTATAGGCCTTTTGATCACCAAAAAAACTAAGCATGGAGAGGGGACCAAAGAAATTTTCATGCAAGACCTAGCCACGCAGTCTAGAACTGCACAACATGAACTAGCCGTTGTAAAATCTTTAAACCACAACCGTCCACGTGTCTTCATCATAAGCATATATATGCCACACAGTTCAGAACTGCGGGGCACGAGAGCCTCTTAAATCTTGACAAGTGTTATCATGTAATTGGTGTATTGCTACGCGCAGATCAAAATTGCTGGGAATGAGAGCCTCTTAAATCATGATAAGTGTCATCATGTAATTGGTTTATTGCCTATGTGCAATTCAGAACTACGAGGCATCAATCTACCCAGAGGGTGGTAAGGCCATCCTCAAGGTGGGTTTTGGGTGGATAGCTCAGCCAATCCACCTAGCTACTGTGGGTGGATTGAGGCTAAAACAAGGTGAATTCACTCTTTTACCCTGCCACATCATCCTTTACCTAGTTGCTGCAGATGCTCTTATGAGCATTCAACTCCAAGATGGAATCAAAACCCCGACTTTGTACAACTTGGAGTTAAGAAAGATGGTTGATAACTAAATGTTTGAATCAAACTTTGTACAATCATACACATTGCTACTTTAGAGAAGAAGAAAAGAATGGTCACTCACCTACAAATAATATTGTGAAATGATAATTTTGAACTGAAAATAAAGTCACCATCCTTTCCTTTGTGTCTAAATTCGAAAAATATCAAGGCGAATGACCAAGGAAAAAGATCAAAAATGTGTTAGTTCATTGTGGTCGTATTCACAACCTTAGTTTATTAGCAAGAAGGGCCTGGTAGCGTCGCAGGCACGCAAAATATTTTTGTCCCGCACTAACAGGTTAAGGCTTGGCTACTACCTCGAAGCGATAGAGAAGGGGCATCAATACTACTAGACTTCCCCTACTAGGAAGCTAAAGAATCTATAGACTTTCCCTAGGCAGCAGGGACGATTGGGTAGGACTAACTGAACCTAGAAGGAACCAAAGAATAACCCCCAACTAGCCACTATGTCATTGCACATGTCGCCATAATAGGTTGTGTCATATCGAGCATTCAGTGGTAACCACTATATCATCGCACATGTCGCCATAATAGGTTGCGTCATATGGAGCAGTCAGTGGCTAAGTGTCATTGGTGTCATTACCAATTGAGGCAAAAAACATATAGTCGTCATTTTGTTGATGGCACTCGGGTAACTTTAACGAATAAAAACTAACTCAGCGTCGTAATAGTAGGTGACCAGACCCTTGTGTAGTCATATACAAAATGAATAGCCTAGCGAGTGAGCAAGACTCTGCAACAAGCTAACAAACACACTTTCTAGGTAAGCATTACCTCGTTTCAAGGCAATCGAAGATTTGTTAGGTTACAGCTAAAAAACAAACAAAGTCGTTCGAACGAAAAAGCTTTCAGATGAAGTTGTTCGAACGAGACTGTATGTCGTTCGAACAAAAACCGCGTTGTTTGTTTTGTAAGTTTGTTTTAAAGGGGATATATTCCAAGGCGATGGTTAATTGTCTCGTAATGAGTACTACGCTGATGACCTAATAGAGAGTCTATAAAAACAAGGGCTTTGTTAGACTATTATGCACAGTGTGAGTTAAAAGCCTCTGTGCGAGAAAAACTTAAAATCTAGAAGAGATGTCGCCTCTATGATAGACCTTGTAAAGAGTTGGTCTTTACAAGGAAGAAGGTGAAGGGTGTTCTCTTGGAGATTTGATGATGAGAGGGGAATGACCTCCTGTTTGCTAAAATAGGAAATCAAGGAAGAGAGAAGATTAAGGGCTTCAAGAAGAAGGTATGCAAATAGTCTTTGTTAAGGTAATCTTCAGGTTCTTGATGGATCTCTTATGTTTCTTTTATCTCTTGTAAATCTATGTGAGGATTACTGCGAGATTATGGATTTCCATGTTTGTTGGAATCCCTTGAGGGCTTGTAATTGAACTTGAATACATAGTGGATTTCTGACTTGATGGTGGGGAGTAGTAGC
This sequence comes from Kingdonia uniflora, assembly GCA_014058105.1. Classification (NCBI taxonomy): domain Eukaryota; kingdom Viridiplantae; phylum Streptophyta; class Magnoliopsida; order Ranunculales; family Circaeasteraceae; genus Kingdonia; species Kingdonia uniflora. Next base: position 3,789 of record JACGCM010000664.1, on the reverse strand, counting down.
CTTAGGATGAACCTCTGGCAAATATTGTATTTTGTGTACTTGTTAATTATGCCTCTAGTTTCTTGGTTGATTATTTGTATGCCATAAGGATAGCGGATAAAACCAAATTGCGTACGGGTGATGTATTCTGCACGTTCACCCCAACAATTGGTATCATAGCGAGGTTAAGACCTTGGGACTATAGTTCTTGAAGATTCTTTGGTTTGATGGTTATGTCAGATATTTGATTTTTTAAAGATGGATTTGGTTTCAGTTATTTTGGCTACATGATTTTCTCAAACAGTGGAGTTTGAGAGAAAGAGATTTAGATGAGAACGATATTGTACATAAGCATAGTAACATGGTTTATGTTATGAGAAAGGCTTGAACATGGTACTTTGTTCAAGGTGGAGCGATTCTGGAAAAAGATTTAAATGTTCGGTAAGGGGGATGGTTTTTTCCCTGGGACCGATATTCATTAAATTTGGTAGTCGTAGTGGCACCTCAAGTTATTCACCATGGTTGATTACTAAATTGGCGGGTCACAATTTTATGAAACATGGTCGCAAGTTATGGTTCGTGTGGTGATAAAGTGCATCGATGTGCGGAGACTCTAGGTTTGCGACCTAGAGTCAGATTTCACAGGTTTGTTCGACATGGTCGGGTTATTGTGTAGTGCTTAATTTTTTGCTTTCTTGATTAAACATACGCTGGTTCTGATTTTGCTGGTGTAGGCAAAATTGTGTGATTTCAATGGTATAAATGAAATTACTGTTTCAGAGGCTCTTTTATGTGATGGAGTTCAGGAGTGGACTTGATGGTGGTTATGGAGCTGTGTTCAAAGCGGAAGTCAGAGCGATATAGTTTCATGGCTGCAGGTGGAGTAAGCCCGGAAGTATGGTTTATCACGGAGAGAAAAAAATCTAATGGATGTTCGTCGGTTTTGACGAAGGTATCCGGTTTTGGGTATGAAAATGTTTCGTTCGTGGGTAGCGGATAAGAAGTAAACAAATTCAGCGGTTTTGTTGATGGGTTTGTTCGTGCTATGGATGGTCAATGAATTGAGGGTTTTTTTAGCCGAGGTGGAGATTGTTAGGTTACGGCTCAAAAACAGACAAAGTCGTTCGAACGAAAAAGCTTTCCGTTGAAGTCGTTCGTACGAGACTGTATGTCGCTCGACGAAAACCACGTTGTTTGTTTTGTAAGTTCGTTTTGAAGGGGATATATTCCAAGGCGATGGTTTGTCTCGTGTTGCGTTCTTCGCTGATGACCTAATAAAAAATCTATAAAAACAAGGGTTTTATTAGACTATTATACACAGTGTGTCAGTTAAAAGTCTCTGTGTGAGAAAAACTTGAAATCTAGAAGAGATATAGTCTTTATGATAGACCTTGTAAAGAGTTGGTCTTTACATGGAAGAAGGTGGAGTGTGTTCTCTTGGTGATTTGATGATGAAAGGGGAAGGACCTCTTGTTTGCTAAGATAGGAAATCAAGGAAGAAAGAAGATTGAAGGGTTTCAAGAAGAAGGTATGCAACATGGTCTTTGTTGAGGTAATATTCGGGTTCTTGATTGATCTCTTATGTTTCTTTTATTGCGAGATTAAGGATTTCCATTTTTGTTGGAATTCCTTGAGGGCTTGTAATTGAACTTGGATACATAGTGGATTTCTGACTTGGTGGTGGGGAGTAGTAGCCTTAGGATGAACCTCCGGCAAGTATTGTGTTTTGTGTGCATGTTAATGTGTTTCTAGTTTCTTGGTTGATTATTTGTATGCCATGAGGATAACGGATAAAACCAAATTGCGCACGGGTGATGTATTCCGCACGTTCACCCAACAAGAATGGCGTTACTTGGTACCTTACTGACCAATAATGATAAATGTACTCATAATTTCTGTACATTGACATAATATCGAGTCTCATAATAAAGTAGTCCTACATTCAAATAAACATCTCCTGAAAAAAGAGTTCCCAGAGATATTATTTAGAAAAGGCTACCTGATAATTGAAGTGAAAATTTTATAAATGTTCTGAAAATAAAAAACCCCTCAATGGAAAGTAATACGATCTACTATGGACCTGGGTTTCAACTTTTTTCATAAGTTACATTCTTCGGACTAACAGCGATTAGTTTCTTCTTCCATCCTGCTGTACAAGGAGCATTACTACTAATTTCTGTTATACGAATTGTCTTTCAGGCAATCACCTCATGTTCATACCACTAGAGGTTTTGATCAGAGTTATCTTCAATATCGTATACACCACAAATACTTCTTTTAAGAAACACCAATTCTATTCAAACATTGGTTTAATACATTACCAAGCCATCGCCGAAAAACACTTTTTCCAAAAAAGAACGAATGTGTTGCAATATCATATCCATGAAAACGGATTGTTACATGGTAAGTCTGAGGAATTTCTTGGCTCTCCCCATGCAAAAGCAATTTCTTTGATTGTATATAAATGATGGAGGTGGTCTTTTGACCCTCAAATATTTAGCAAAAAGTATCTGTCTTCCATAGATTGATCGAGGTAAACAAACACGTGAGGAGACCCAGATCTATAAGAAAGTATACATGCTTGGGTGGTTGCTATATCTAGTTCAGGATTCTTATGAATAGCCCTAAATAGCCCTTTCGCTAACTTGAACGTCAAAATCTCACGAAAACAAGAGAATAGATACCCAAACCGGTATTCAAAATTCGGTGTTAACAACCGGCCACCACATGGGTGGTACACACAACGACACGCCTCGATGAACCCAAGCCTTACCGGCCTTAGCCCCGACACCAGCCACCATGGCGATAGCCCTGATCGTGCTCAATAAAACAAATTTCTAGCCTGGGTAACATAACACAAGCCCAAGCCTTTCAAGCGCGACCTCATGGCCCAGCTATGTCCACACAGACCAAACCCAAAGGGATCCAAGCCCGTTCCAAGAATCCACATTAACCCACCAGATTCAAATTTGAATTATTGTACAAAGCACATGGGAAGCTATCAAGGAAGTCGGCCACATCACATGAACCCATAACCCAAATTCAAATATGTTGATTTTCAACAACAAACTGCCTCAAATTGGATTGTACCGGTTCAAGGCCACCCATGGATTTGATACCCAAACCCAGAGCTTGTGAGCTTAATGGGTTGGGCTACACTGTTTATTGCAGGGCCCCGACTTCACCAACATAGATCCTTCATGGGTTCCTTTGGACGAAGTTACTGTAGATGTTCTTCGCGACGGCCAACGATCAACATTACCAACACCGGTTAACTATGAAATATAATGCTCACCGAGGAGAACAGCCGATGTAGAGAGGACATCTCTCCACCAAGAAAGAGGGTTGTCGAACCATGGCTCAGACCTGAGAATTCTATCAAAAATTCCAACATATCGGCCATCCAAAACCAGCTTACCAATTACGACAGCGCCATCGACGGCCCCTCCACCGGTTGGAAATAACCGCCACCGACCTCCTTCCTCGACAGCCCTGTTGAGCGGACATGGAACAACCCTTCCCCCGACAGACCCATACCATAATCACAAACCTCATACCGACATTGGTAAACGGCAATCGCCGGGGGCAAACCCGGTCACGCAACTAGGGTGTTGTCAACCAGGGGGTCAGAACCCACGGCCCTCGGTCTCTCTCGCTGAATTGTCGCTCTTTCTCTCTCTTCAGCTGGATATAAACGAGAACCTAAAGTTGTTATGTTCTCCTAATCGACTCTGAAACTTAAACCACATATCATACTGGGTCCCATCCATTATCAATGTAGGGCATTTGATATTCGAAGCCATATTTGGG